>CM041295.1:43997627-45197627 GCA_023052935.1 Piezodorus guildinii
GCGAGTTTAATCAAAATCGTCGGAACCGTTTTTGAGAAAATCGAAAAAAGGTGCAAAATGCATGGTATAAAGTGCCTCTTCTGGTAAGCTCATTTTGATGAAAAAAGTTTTGTCACGTCTCGGGCGTATAGTTGTCTTAAATATGAAATTTCAGTTTCATAGGACTTACCGTTTCCGCCCGGGAGTTACCACAGACACACACACACACAGACACACACACACACAGACCTTTTTGCGGGACTTGGTTATTTGGACTCAGGGGACCCTAAAACGTGTATTTCCGTTGAAAACTGGAATTCGAAAATTTTCACGATCGCAATACTTTCCTTACTATATATAGTAAGTGAAAGTAAAAATGTTAAGCGGCATGGTCTGGACGATTTTGAATGGATTGATTGATTTTATACAAATTCAACATTTAATTTTATTTGTAAGAATCAAAATACAAAAATCAAATTGTTACTTTTATTTTGTTGAGCTAAAAATAAAATTAGACATAAAAATAGGTTAATCGAAAGAATGCAATTTGATAATAAATAATTAGTTGGTTCTTTAATCTTCCAAAAACAGCTTATTACACATAAACATCAAAACGAGTCAACGTTTCGGTGGCCTTCCCCTTCATCAGACCTCACTAAAATATATTAACAAATTATCATATCACATTATAAAATAAATGTTTAATATACTAATTAAAATCATTATTAATAAATATATAACTATGTTACATAAAAATATTTACCTAAGAGTCATTTAAAAATTAAAATATTATCCATTTTTAATTAAAATCTTGTCAATTGATGGGGATGGCCCCCGAAAAGATTCATTTTGATGTTTACGTGTAATAAACTGTTTTTGGAAGCTTAAGTAACCAAATAATTATTTATTATAAAATTAGACATTTTTCAATATCAAATATTACAGACATTTCTTGCTTTTTTTTTACTGCACCAATGAAATAAGATTTCTTTTTTTTTTTTTTATTCCTGCGTTTGAAACGACCTAATAAAATTATAAAAGGTGACCTATATGAAGTGTATTGTATAGGTATATTAATATAAATCAAACCTCATATAAAAATACTTTGCAGAAAGAAGAAGCAGGAGCTTAATCTAAAGAGTATAAATAATCGTAAAACCCTTAATTCCAAATAATATTTTACACTTTCCGTATTTTATTCTTTCTTTCTGAATCATTTTGCAGACCGCTATTCTTCTATAAGAACAATGAATTTTAGAATGGGATTCATCTGTTGACATTTAAATTCATCGACTTTCTTTTAAGAAAAAAAATTGCAAACATTTATCCTATTCTCTTATCGACGTTTCTGCTGAAAAGGTTTTTCCAGGCTTTATTTACCTTCCGTATCTTTTTCTTATATTTTTTCTAGAACGCGGCGAACCATTGAAACAATTTTTGTTCATCTAGAAGTACTGACAAATCGACCAAGCTAAGTTATGCTCAGTTGTGGACGTTTTTTTCTCATTAATGATGATTTATTATTTTTGGGACGCCCAATTTTTTCTATATTTTATTTTTATATTCCCCTCACTGTACCCAAGCTTCCACATATTCTTACCTACTTTTGTTTTTTTTGTTTTTTTTTATAGCGTTTTAACTATTTCTCTAAATAACTATTCAAAGCCTCCGCTTGAACGGTAACGTTTTGTTTTTCTAGGTTGAGTCAGTTACTTAGGGCAAAAGAATTGTTTAAAACGTAACGTTATGTTAAGTATTAACGAAATTTTGAAAATTTTAAAACAGTAACAACAACATGATATAACATCGTCCCAATACTTTTGACATTGCATGGTCTTCTACTTTTAATTTAATTAATTGGATATTTTATGAAAACAATATACTTTTCTGTTATTGACTAGTGATTTTGCTTTTTGGGAGTCTCCCTCAATAATTTAATAGCTAAAATTAATTATCTAGAGAAAAAATTTTGTAAAAATATCGATTAAAAAAAAATTAAATAAGAATTCCGAATACCTTTGAATCAGTCGCCAAAAAGCGTGCAGTCCCCTTATATTGCGTATTTAACTGTTGCGATTTGTTTAAAACAATTTTTTTCAGAATTAAACGTCTGTTAAATTATTATAATTCAGGGATTATATATTATTTTTTTAGTATTTTGAACAAAACTATTTAATAAAATTCCAATTTACTTTTTTGGGATTCCCTTGCGGTATACATTACGGAAATATATTTTAATAAGTTTATGACTTATGAACATTATAAGCTTATAACGACTTTAGGTTTCAATTTTTGGGTTTCACGCTTAATTCGACTTTCCAATTACTTCTTCCATTCCTTGTATTGCGTATTATTTTTTCTAAAATCTTGCGCTTTCCAACGGTATATAGTCACGCCACCATGAGGCCATAGTGCACCTGCAGATCACACCATATTCCTTGAATCTTATTCAGCAGTCCTATTAACCTTTATATACCCTGTCCCTTCTCCCAGGGATCACTCTCTTCAAGTCCTCGCAGTAATTACGGTACGTAATCTATGTCAGATCTAGTATAGCCATATTGTTATTATCAAGATTGTCATTATTGTCTTTTAAAGTGTTATTATCGATATTTTGTAACTTTTGAATAAATAAAATTTTTTTTTTTTCAATAACGAGTACGAACACCAAAATTGGCGCCCAAAATAGGGACTGCATATTTTTATCGCAGTTTTAAGAACCGAGTTTCCGCAGATCCGAACTTTTTCCGCAAATCCAGAATTAGGACTACCGCCTAGGATTCCTCACCTGTGAAGACTCAAGATTTTGGCTTACCTACCGAGGACTACCAACTTCGAGATCTTCAGATTCTGGACGAGTTCACTCACCCCGAGCATCTCGCAACGCAGGCAAAGTCTCTTATCTGCACTCAACCTTGGCCGGACTTCACTGTCGTCAGGTATCCAGCTCAAGGACAGATCTTCACACCCCGTCGAAGATTATTTTGACAGCGTACTCAATTTTTGTAAGTTAATTTCCTTTACTATTGTAATTTTATGTCTGATGATTATTTAGATTCTTTAATCCTGCGAGTAAATAATTTAATATTAACTACAAATATGGCAAGCTTTCAAATTAAATCGGCAGACTACGATCATATCCCTAATTTTAATGGAAATCCACACAATCTGTTAAAATTCGTGACAGTTTGTAGACAAGTTTACCAAATCGTGTGTAAACCGGACAACTCGTTTAAGGAACTAAACGAACAAAGATTATTAAGTAAACTTTTAGCAAAACTTACGGATGAAGCTGATTATATAAATACAACGTGCGAATTTAGTCGTGTTGGAGAATTACTAAATTATCTCGAAAGAACCTTCAGAGACAGCCGCTCAATTGAACAATTATCGCATGAATTATTTAATAACAAAATACATCATAAGGAACACCCTCTTGATTTCCTTCAAAGAATTGATAAGATCCGCACTTTAATAATTTCTAAACATCGGATAGAAAACACACCAAATAGAGAAACAATTATTAGCGCATTAGAGAAAAGTATTCTTTATTTTTTTTACACTAACATGCCCCTTCACATAAGAACATATCTTATGACTAAAGCAGAAAAGTTAAGAACATTAGATGATTTGAGAAATTTAATTCAGAATGAGAACCATCTACTCTTCGATGACCTCATAAATTCGGGAAATATGAGAAGACCCGGAGAACATGATTACAAAAGAGGCTTCGACCATAAGAAAAAGTTCGATAAAAAACATCACAAACGATTTAATAATTGGCAAAATCCCAATAACCCGTATAACCCACATAATCAAAGACAAGAGCATCAATATCGACAACAAGAACCTCCACAAGACTACCGGCAGAATAATAATAATAATAATTATTACCAACAATGGCCCCGTCAAGAACAACAAAGGTATTTCAACGGTTCAGGTCGATACCGGAATCAAAATTATAATAATAATAAGAAAGATGAAAATCCAACTGTATCCATGAGAACAGTTAGCGCATTCGGGAATAAACCGAAACAGCCTAATTTCCAAATTCAGCAAGAAGACCCGAAAGACCAAGAAATCAGAGAATTAAGAGAGAAATTAGAAAAACTAGATCCAAATAATTCTTTTTTAGAGAAAGGCCCGCCAGACAATCAAAACACATAAAAGAAGAGAATAAAAGCCAACTGCCTTATGTTAAAGACCACGCGAATCGTAAATGGCTTATTGATACCGGATCTTGGAAGAATTATATAAGACCAGACATTGTACCACCAGATGTTGAAAGAGAAAAAGAAAATTTTACAATAAAAACAGCAACCGGAGAAGAACTTGGCACGGAATCTATTTCAGTTTATTGCAGAAATAATTTTCTTAAAAACCCCGAAAAAATAAAATTTTATCTATTTAATTTCAGTCCCAATTACGAAATACTACTAGGAAATGAGACAATGAGGGAAATGAAATTTAATATCGATTTCGAAACCAACAAAATAAAAACTCGCTATACAGAGTTTGATTTTATTATGGAAGACGAAGTTTTAAAATTAGTTTTGAAAGAAGGCGAAAATCAGATAAAGGTAGAACAAAATAAAAATCTATATTTTATTGACTATGAAGATGATAAGATTAAAATTAAACCTGGCATCTATGATCAAAATATAATAATCGACAGTAAAGTTAACGAAACCATATATTTACCTTTATACTATTTGCAAAAAGAAGAAGTAGAATTAACAGATTCTAATAAAAAAGGAAACCATGAAATAATAAAACAAATCCCCCAACTAATCAGAACCGACCATATACCTCCTCAAGAAAAATCAAATTTAATTAAATTATTATCGAAATATCCATCAGTATTTAAGACTGAAAATGATCCCCTTTCAGCCACTGATTTATTGGAGCATAAGATTAAAACAAAAACCGAAGACCCGATATATTCGAAAAATTACAGATATCCCCACCAATTCAAAGAAAATATTAAGGAAGAAATTAAAAAGATGTTAGAATCCAAAATAATAAGACCCAGCAATTCCCCTTACAATTCTCCCGTTTGGATTGTCCCGAAAAAGCCAGACGCATCAGGAAAAAGAAAAATACGAATGGTGATTGATTACAGGAAATTAAATCGAGAAACAACCCCGGATAAATTCCCCATTCCTAATATTGAAGACCTTTTAGGCAAATTAGGAAAAGCGACGATATTTACAGCAATGGACCTTTGCTCAGGCTTCCATCAAATAAAAGTCGAAGAAAGTTCTATCCCAAAAACAGCATTTTCTACAGATCAAGGCCACTTTGAATTCCTTCGCATGCCATTTGGACTCAGTAATGCCCCAGCAACGTTTCAAAGAGCCATGAATATCATTTTTTCAGATTCTATTAACGTTTTAGTCTATATGGACGATATTATAATTTTTTCTGAAAATTACAAAGATCATTGGAAACATTTAGAAGAAACTCTTAAAAAGTTAGAAAAACATAACTTAAAGATTCAGCTCGATAAGACAGAATTTTGCAAGAAAGAATTGTTATTCCTCGGACATATTATCAGCGAACGCGGCATAGAACCTAATCCAGAAAAGATAAAAGCAGTAAAAGATTTT
Organism: Piezodorus guildinii; assembly: GCA_023052935.1. NCBI lineage: Eukaryota > Metazoa > Arthropoda > Insecta > Hemiptera > Pentatomidae > Piezodorus > Piezodorus guildinii. The sequence goes on from CM041295.1 coordinate 44,003,216, forward strand.
AAACTCCCTAAAAATGAAAAAGAAATTAAAAGCTTTTTAGGATTAACTGGTTTCTATAGGAAAATGATACCAAATTACGCAAAGATAGCTTCCCCATTAACGAGATGTCTTCGAAAAGATCAAAAAGAAATCAAACCAGAGTTATATGAAAACGCTTTTGAGAAATTGAAACAACTTGTATGTAGTAGCCCCATTTTGCAAATTCCAGATTTCAATCAGGACTTTTTCTTAACAACTGACGCAAGTAATTTCGCCATTGGTGCAGTATTAGCACAGAAGAAAGATGGAAAAGAACTCCCTGTATGTTTTGCATCCAGAACACTTAATAAAGCAGAACAAAATTACTCAACAACGGAAAAGGAATGTTTAGCCATTATTTGGGCTTGCAATCATTTTCGACCCTACTTATACGGTAGAAAATTTTTCATATATTCAGATCACAAACCTTTAGAATATTTAAGAACGTGTAAAACACAGAACGCCAGATTAATTAGATGGAAATTATTGTTAGAAGATTTCGAATATGACATAAAATACATTGAAGGAAAGGCTAATAAAGTCGCCGATCATTTATCCCGTTACCCTATTGAAGAAAGGAAATTAAAAGAACCAGAATTTGATATTTTTCATACAGAAAATTCTCCTAATAACTATTCACAAGAAATCGTAGATTTATTACAAGAAATGGGAATAGAAGAAACCCAAGAAGAAGCTAACAATGAAAACTTAGAAGGAATTAATAATGATGAAAACATAGAAGAAAATAATAATGGTGAACACCAAGAAATAATTCAAGATGATATATCTTCTTTAGCAACGCAGCACTCCACAGAATCCTCCGATAACAGAATCTTAATAGTTGATGATAAATCTAGACCAGTAAATGTTGAGAAAAATCAAATAATAATAAAAAAGGGACACGCGAAAATTCAACGCGAAACAATATTCAATAATAAGCAAAGAACAACAATTGAATTTACTTGGCCTTATCATGAAAAAGATTTTGAAATAGAAGAAAAACTTTTAGAAATCTTAAGACCAAATATAACTTACGGCATATACTGCTCACCCATATCAGATTCTATAGAAAGTGAAAATAATTGGTATAATGCATTATTTAATAAAGTTGCATCACTCATTAGAGAAAAATTTCCCACAAATAGAATTAAAAGATATTATAAACTATTGCCAGATGTAAAGAACACGGAAGACCAGAAATTACTTATCCTTGATTATCATATCGCCAAGACATGCCACAGAGGTATAAATGAAACATATTTAGTTTTGAAAACCAAATTTTATTGGCCCAATATGAAAGATCATATCACAGAAATTATAAACAAATGTGACACATGTGGAAAAGGCAAATACGATAGAAGACCTATAAAACAAAAATTTAAAATTACTCCCACACCTGAGAAACCCTTTACAGATTTAATGATTGATACCTTACACATGAGTAATTATTACATTTATTTAATAGTAGATACTTTTTCCAAAAGAATATTTTCTTATTACGCAACGAGTTATAATGCCATAGAAAGCATGAAAGTATTGAAAAAATATTTAGCATATTTTCCAAAACCCCAAAAAATATCATGTGACAACGGAAGAGAATTCGACAATAACTTGTTTAAAGATTTTCTAAACTACTTAAATATTGAATTACATTATACTACCCCCAATCACCCTAACTCTCTTGGATTGCTTAATCGAGCAAGCTCTTCGTTATTAGAAATTTTAAGACTTATAAACATAGAAAACAAAGATGATAAAGAGGAAGATAAGTTAGAGCAAGCAACGACAGCATATAATAATTCCCTTAATCAAGATCTTAAAATGACCCCTAACGAAATAACTTTCGGTATCACTAATGAAACTTATAATGAATCCCCGGAAATAAAAGAATATCTTGTTCATGAGTACCATCGGAAAATGAAGCAGCTTTTCGAAATAACTAAGAAAGGTATAGAACAAAATAAAGAGAGAAAAATAGGCAAGTTAAATGAAAATAGAGAAGACATAGAAATCCCGGAAGATGTGTATATAAAGAGACAACAGAAAAAGAAAATAGATCCTAAATACGAAAAAGGAAAGTATGTTGATAAAAGATTTCAAAATAGAAATAAAGGTAGAAAGAAAAAACTCCACCCTGATCAAGTCAAACGACCGAAAAAGGTCACTAAGAAAAAGAAATCAAATAATAATAATAATAAACCTAGTACAAGTCAAAAAAACCCAGAAATAACTGATGAAGATATTGAGAATGTCATAAAAGAAATAGAAACGTCTAATGTTACAGGAGTCAGCCAAGATGACTTTGAGTTCGACGACGAATTGTTTCAAGTATCTTCTGATCGCAGCGCTTACGGTTCAGATACAGACCCTGCTAATACAAGATTTATCTGACGGACCAGGAGCATCCATCGTACAAATTAATCCATCTTTTATAATTGAAGATTGGTACACATTTTTACATTATAAGAATCTTACAAATTTAACAAGAGAAATTCAAACCCTTAAGATTAGCATTGACGTATTAACAATTAGTAATGAATATAAAACTTTGCATAATATTATTGAACAAAAATATAACAAGATATTAGAAAAAAATAATCATATTGTAAATATAAATCGGAATAACCGATCAAAAAGAGGTTTAATTAACGGACTAGGCAATGCTATTAGTTGGCTCACCGGCAATATGGACGCCGATGACAAAGAAAAGTATGATAATATTTTAAATAAAATCGAGAGAAATATGTATCACATAGAGCATAATGAAAATGTTAGATTAGGATTAAATAAAGAATTAACATCTAAACTTAATAAAGAAATAATTGTTTTAAATAAATATAAGGATAGTATAGAAAAAATAAATAATTTTACAGATTTAGCTCTTACTAAGTTAATGTATCATGATTTATTAGCCGTATTAGATTTAGTAGAAAATCAATTAAATGATATAGAATTTTCCTTAGAACAATGTAAATTAGGAATTACCCATCCAAGCATATTAACGACTAGAGAACTAGAACAATTAAACATACCGTTCGGAGAACCAATCACAGAAAATGTAGAATTAAACTGGTTACTTAGCTCCACATTTTGTTCCCTATCAGATACAGGATTAATTTATTATTTTATTAAAATCCCTTTGAAATCATTGCCAAAAACAACTTATTATGCTATGTCATATCCAGTTACAAGGAATAATAAAGTCATTACTCTAAAGATTAAAGAACAACTAATCATTAGATTTAAAAATTCGTTTTACAATGGAAATTGTATTAAATTCAATAATCATCATTACTGTAAAGACATGATAGAGATTAAGGACAAATGTATTTTAGAATTATGTAAGAATATAGAATTAAATGATTGTAAAGCTGTAGAAATAAGAACAAACCCTATAATCAAACTTATACCCACATTACACCAATATTTAACCTTTAATATTAGCAATGTAACAACTAGTGTAACAAACACACAAATGTATCATCTACCATCTACTAGCCTCCTTAATCTTAATGAAAAAGAGAAATTTGTAAATATAAATGTACCACTTTCTTATGTTGACAATGTAAATATTCCTTTTATTTCCTATCATTCTGTTAATAATAAAACTATTGTATCAACAAATTTTACTTTTGAGGAATTACAACAAATAGACTTAAGTAATATAGAAATAGAAGAATTAGAACCTTATGATATAACTGTATCCCAATTTATTTCTTATATATTTTATGTAATATGTTTATATCTTTTATGCTATAATCTTTATCGTCAGTATTGTAAACTGGAATTACTGTGTTCTAATCCTTCAAATGATAATCCAAGTACCCATCCTCAACCACCTGAATGTTTTGATGGCAGAGCCAGAGCTTGGTTTCAATATTTACAGAATAGACAAACCGTCCCAAATCCTTAAATTTAGAGTTCAGTGGGCTTCACTCTCATAAGGACGGAGGAGTCACGCCACCATGAGGCCATAGTGCACCTGCAGATCACACCATATTCCTTGAATCTTATTCAGCAGTCCTATTAACCTTTATATACCCTGTCCCTTCTCCCAGGGATCACTCTCTTCAAGTCCTCGCAGTAATTACGGTACGTAATCTATGTCAGATCTAGTATAGCCATATTGTTATTATCAAGATTGTCATTATTGTCTTTTAAAGTGTTATTATCGATATTTTGTAACTTTTGAATAAATAAAAATTTTTTTTTACAATAACGAGTACGAACACCAAAATTTATTATACGTGTTTGGTAAATAATGTTAATAAATTGGTTATGTGCGTTGGTTATATATTGCATGTGAAATAAATACGCCAGACTATGTATAAAAGGAAATGTTTAATTAAAATTAATAATACAAAATAAAATAATAAAATGAATGCCCAGTTCTAATGTGGTAAAGTAATAGTTCTGATTGAAATTAAATACTATAATTGTTAAATTAGTAGTCCTTCAATGTTTTATTAGTATTTAAGGTAAGCTTATCTGCTGTCCCCCTGTGGGACTTGTCTTCTTCTCGATTATGAGTCTCTCTGCTGTCCCCTGTGGGACTAGATGGTCACCATGTGTGACTTGATGGAAGTCCTGTAGTACGTACGCACTCACTTACGACTCGACTTCGACTCGACTGCGACTCCACTGCTAATCGACTGCAATATTTTAATTCCCGGCACTGTAATTCTCGGTAATGCGCATGCGCGCCCTTCTGGTAACCGCGTAAGTTTATCAGAACTATTACTTCTTATTTTTTAAAAACAAATAAACCTTAAATAAATTTTTTTTTTTTTTAATATTGCTTTATTGAGAAGTAATACAATCTGCCACTATCTTGGGCAATAAGTATTAGAGATAAAAGAAGTCATTCATTCCATATGTACAAAGTAAAACAATTAAAAAGTAAAATGCCTCAATAACAAAAGAAGAAAAAAAAAATAATAAAATAAAATAAATGAAAAAAAAAGAAAATAATTACAATCTTGGCCACATTCATACCTATATACAATACAATATTTACTTACTGCCCCTGGGAACTCCGAATCGAACCTCTGCATCCAGAAATAGATGCCGAGGCACAATGTCAGGAAATCCCAGCGTCTCTCAGTCAGCCGCATCACCTATCTAGTCAGTGGAGACTGAGTGAGGGCGCTAGAGCCACACACTCTCAGGCATGAGTGGAGAAGTTGGCCATTGCCAGCACTCCAGTTGCATATTTATAAGAGATCTCTCGGCCATTGCCGCCTCAACCTACGAGGAGGGTTGTAAGGATGGTTGGTACTAGATAGGGATTGTGCCAGAGGATTAGGAAGGTGAGCAAGTTTCTGGTGGAAAGTTGAGAATTTGGATGGGATGAGATCAAGGACATAAGGGATCTTGAGGTCATGATGTAAGGTCTTGTTTGTAACATAATAGGGAGCATTGACTATTGTTCTAAGGACTTTGGACTGAAAGGATTGGATACGTTTGATGTTCGAAAATTTAGTAGTACCCCATAGTTCAATTCCGTAGGTCCACATAGGTTTGAGAATTGTCTTGTAAATTAATAGTTTGTTTCCAACGGAAAGTTGTGATGTTCTGTTCAATAGTCTATATAACTGTCCGTATCTTCTTAAATAAACTAATATAAATTTATATAAACAATAATTATTATAGAATTACCAACAATACGTCTATATTATTGCTCATATTTGAGGAACAATTTTATGTTTACTTGGTTAAAGAAATTCTGATTCTCTCTTTTAAATAAAGAACGTAATTGCAATTTATTTCACTTAAAAGCCTCCAGAAAATAATGTTTTACATGATAGTGAAAACGGTATCAAAAACCGTCGCGAGGCTCACAAGTTCGCGCAAACCAATAATAGGAACATCATTTTGTATTTATAGATATGTCAACTTTTTTAAAATTGAATAGCGCTATAGATGGTACAGATTTGCCAAGGCGGTCTCATCTACTTCACTATTCTTATTTACAAACTGTTTCAAATTTTATGTAGCCATTCAAATATTTAAAATTTTTTTTACCAGTTATTAGAAAATAAGTTTTTTGAGCAGCTTTTTTATGTCAGCAGCACATGAAAACGTGTGCTGAAAAAATTTCTCTTGATAATATTGTATATATCAAATCAAAACGAAAACGAACAATATGTATGAGAAGAATATGCTTTACTTCTTTTGTCTTCACAGCACATTACCTAAATAGTGAATAATAATAATAATAATAGGCTTACTGAACCCGAAGGTTCGATGCCGATACCACCAAACTTCGCCTGCACAGACTCGTCCATTGTTCACTGGTCAAGCCCAAGCCCCCGAGATCAGCCTTAATGCAATCCTCCCATCGACGCTTCGGTCTACCTTTCGGACGCCTACCAGTCGGTTCAGCGAATACCAACTTTCTCGGAATCCGTTCCTCACTAAGCCCAACAACTTTACGCGCCCATTTGGGTCTTCGCGATGCTATCAACTCAATTATATTCACAGGGTACAAACTCCGCAATTCCGCGTAGTGCAATCGCCTTCTAAACTCCCCAGTGGCCTCATCTCTCTTCGGACCAAATATTTTACGTAGTACCTTATTCTCGAAAACCTTAAGCCGTTGTTCATCCTTCAAAGTAAGCGGCCACGTTTCGCATCCGTAAAGAACCGTTGGAAGAATAATAGTTTTATAACTTCTAACCTTTAAGTTTTTAGACAGAAGCCGTGAGCTAAGTAATTTAGCAACTGAATAATAACACGCATTTCCTACCTTTAACCGGGACTTTATTTCTTCCTGGATTTCATTTTTTCTTGTTATCATTGAACCTAAATAAATAGTGGAAATAGTGAAGAAACTAGTTAAAAATTCTCCAAAATTAATAAAAACCTAAATTTTATTTACTTTATTTCTTCCTGGATTTCATTTTTTCTTGTTATCATTGAACCTAAATAAATAATGGAAATAGTGAAGAAACTAGTTAAAAATTCTCCAAAATTAATAAAAACCTAAACTTTTAGCAAATTTAAAGTTGATAAAGGAAACAATACTCCGATTTGATTATTTTTACTTTCACTTACCTATATACGAAATATATAGTAATGGAAAGTATTGCGATTTTGAAAATTTTCTAATTTTAGTTTTCAACGGAAATACACGTTTTAGGGTCCCCTGAGTCCAAATGACCAAATCCAGCAAAAAGGTCTCTGTGTGTGTAGTTGGATACGTCCAGCGCGAAAACTTAAAGTCTTATAAAACTGAATTTTTATATTTAAGACAACTATACGCCAAGAATGTTACTTTATACCATTCATTTTGCACCTTTTTACGATTTTCTCAAAAACGGCTCAAACGATTTTTATTAAATTTGTTAAATCGATGTAAAATTGAATAAGCATTAATATTATGTAGGTTTGATTCTAATTGAAGTAGTTTGACGGTCCTTAAATGCCGATATTTTAAATTTAAAGCACCTTTAATTTTGTAGATTCTATAAAATAACAATATCATCTTGTTATCATTGATGATAACAGGTGCGTAATAAGTTAAACAAATTCGATATCCGACTAAAGGAAAAATGAGCAAAAAATATTTTTAATTCAATTTTTTTGTTTTTTAACATAATAACAGTAATATACTCTTACATGTATTCTATACCGTTAGGAAGCTAAGATTTAAAAAAAAAAATCTCACGCGGAAGCTGCTAAATGTTAATAAAGAGTGATTAAAAGCCTATAAAACTAACTGATAGTGTTACATAATAATAGGGGTACTCACTACGTTTGCTATAGCATTCTATTTGTGTTATTTTGCTAAACCTGTCGAGTTTCTACAGTTATTTCCTGTAGAAACTTGATGGGTTTAGCACAAAAAATATGCTATAGCAAACGTAGTGAGTACCCCTAATATATTAGATTTTTCAATAAAGCACATGTTTCTATAGCTATTTAGTTTGATTAAGTCTTTATTAGTTTCTCTAATTTCATCTCTAACTGTATTTGAAAATGATTTAAAATTACTTTTTCTATAAATTTAAGGACTTTTGAGAATTTATGAACCAACAAGTACTAAGTTGTTGTTATTTTTTTTCAGGAAATTTAGTTGAGTCGGTTCCTGTGAAGAAAGACTGTCATGTGATGAAGAGGAATGTCCCATATTTCGAGGTATGTTGACCGATTTATTTCTTCGTGAGATTGTATTTGGCATGTTTCGTTCGTTCCAAGAGGATGCAGAACCGATGTCTACACTTACCCAAGAGGTTTGAAGCAATGTTTGGGCGTGGTATCTGTAGAAACGTATTGATGTCTATGTTAGGAATAGTAAACCAAGTGGCAGATCTGGACTTAAAGAGCGATATACAGGGTCCTCTTGGTTAAGGTTGTTTTGAGAATACCGCTACTACTACAAGTGGGGTGGACTGTTGACTGAAGTCTCCCTTTCAAAATTATTTGAACCACCGTCGTAATAACAGTACTCCCTTACCCCACACATAGATGATCTTCGTGTTTTGGTAATAAAATTGAGCGATTTGTATATGTATATATATATATATATATATATATATATATATATATATATATATATATATATATATATATATATATATATAATAATTTTATTGATGTTTAAATATTGAATAAATGTTATCTTTCACTACTATTATTAATACCAAAATTAAGACAGATTGTAATATTACTCAATTGTTGAGAATCAGTTCTTTATTAAGTAATATTACAATCAGTCCAATTTAGGACATTTTTAATAGTGATAAAATTACTAAATTGTTGAAAAAAAAAAAAAAAAATTGAGCGAATACCATTCTTTTAAATCTTTGTACTATTGAACCAATTTCAAGTAGCGAAATGCAACAGCGTTAAACTAAAACTTTCTCCTCGAAGAGGATTGATATGAGTTGTCATTCATACAAATGAATAATGCAGCAAACGTAAACAGTTCATTATACAGAGGGGTATTTAAAGAAAAACCTAATACCCTGCATTTTTTTCTCCGGAGAATTCAATAAGATTTTTGATACATTATTTAATACAATGTTTGATAATGATGTTTAATTTATAGCGAAACCAATCTTTCAAAGAGGATTCATAATTAGAACGTTGAGTTCCAAAGTACTATTGGGTTGATGCAAAATTAATGCAAGTTGTTAGTAGGTATTGTAAATACGCCATATCTTTACTTTAACCATATATATTTAATCAAAATAATTTCCATCTGAATCAATGCACTTTTGCCAACGTTCAACAAGCTTTCTTATTCCACCAGAAAAAAAATCCGAATCCCTGGACTCAATGAAATCACGAAAAGAATTTTCAATGTCGTCCTGGTTTTGAAAATTTTTCTCCCTCAAAAAGTTGTCCAGATGCCTGAAAAAGTGGAAGTCTGTAGGAGAGAGGTCAGGTGAATAAGGCGGATGTTGGAGAACTTCGTAGCCCAACTCGTGCAGTCGTCGAAGCGTTGGTTGTGCAACGTGTGGTCTGGCGTTATCGTGGAGCAGGATCGGCCCCTTCCGATTCATCAATGCTGGGCAAAGACGTTGCAATTTTTGATTCATGCTGTCAATTTCTTGACAGTACTTGTCAGCAGTTATAGTCTCACCTCGATTGAGAAAGCTGTAGTAAATAACACCAGCATTATACCACCAAACTGTGACCATAACCTTTTTTGGGTGCAGGTTGGGCTTCAGGAAAGGTTTTGGTTGTTCATCTTTGCCCAGCCATTGGCTAGAACGCCTTCTGTTGTCGTATAAGATCCATTTTTCATCGCACGTCACAATGCGATCGAGAAATGGATCATTTTTATTGCGTGTCACAAGCATGGAGCAGATTTCAAAGCGGCGATTTTTTTGGTGGTCGTTTAATTGGTGTGGCACCCACTTGGCCAACTTTTTTACCTTACCAATTGCTTCCAAGTGGCGTACCACTGTGGATTGGTTCACACCGAGTTCCGCCGCCATTTCTCGTGTGGTTTTGGTTGGGTCTTCTTCCACTTTTGACCTCAGCTGGTCGTTGTCCAGAGCAAGATGACGGCCCCGACCTTCCTTGTCTTCGAGGTCGAAATCTCCTCTGCGAAACTTCTGGAACCAACGCTGCACCGTGCACTCATTAATAGTAGCCCCCTGACCCCGCACTTCATTAATATTACGAGCCGTTTGCGCAGCGCTGCGCCCTAATTTAAATTCGTAAAAATAAATTTGACGAAAATCGCACTTTGACATTTTCGATTCAAGACCTTTGAACACACTGAACAAAACGATTTTACTAAACAAATTCATGGTGAAAGAGAGGGTATTAGATAAGGTTTGTTTTGGTATAATAATGATCAATGTTAGGATTAGCTTTGTTTACACAATTGGAATTAAGATATTGCAATAGAGGAAACCTGTATTAATTTCGCATCAGCCCGATACATTTATCCTAAGAAATTGTACAGGAAGCAACCTCAGTGATGTTGGATCACCCAAAGTAAAAAAAAAAAAACCTTTTACAGAGTTTGGTAGCCCCTCAAAGAGTTCTAGATTTCTCGACCTAAATATCTAGATTTATAAATAGTTCTGTAGTTTAAGTCACTCAAAATGACGACCAAAGTTGCGGTGGACTAACTTACGGGGCCAACTAACTAGCGGTGATTCAGGACGCAGTAAATGAACCAATAAAAAGGCACATAATAAAGGAAAGAATAAATTAATCGTAATATATTACGGGGTTAGGTGCTTCTGCTGTATAGTAGGAAATATAGTACCTTTTGGAAGGAAATGAAAGGTTATCTATTTACAGAAGATGTAGTACGTTTAGTAAGAGAAATGTTTTTAGTACCTTTTGGAATGAAATTTAATAGATCCACATTAAATGAATCATTGGAATGAACCGAAATTTTGAAATATATTTTTAAAGGATTGTAAGATATTTAGAAAAAATCTAATGAAGGATTTAGATAAAACTTAATTAGTAATAAAATACTATTATTCTATTAAAATGCGAGTATCAAAAAAATTTTTTTATACAATTTATGTGGCCGCTAGAAGAAATACTATGAAAAAACTTGATTTCATTGAGAACCTACAAGAACCGAAGCAACGCAATTTTGTTGTTTAAAACAAACTAAAAACAGATTATTGGGTTAAAACAATTTACCGAAATAATAGCGGTGATTTATGACGTACTAAATGAACCAATAAAAATGCATGCAAGTGGGAAACAATAAATTAAAGGTGATATATTACGGGGTTAGGTGTTGTTGTCTAATAGGTTATATATTGGGTTGTTTCACATGAAATGTCCGTTTTTATAGTTTCTGAAATACATAAAGGATTTTGCAGGTCTCTGTTGTTTTCTTCCGAATGTTTACATATTTGAAGTAAACAGTTACTAATCCTCTACCTTTGTATTATAAACATCAGCTTCCCAATCAATTACCCACTTTTTCGTATACCTCCAAATATGAACATGGAAACACGCGATTTTCTTGTAATATTTTTGTACGAGTTTAAACTCGGCCATTCAGCAGCTGAGGCCGCTAGAACTATTTGCAAGGCGTTTGGTGAAGGGAGTGTTAATGAACGGACCATTCGCCGTTGGTTTGCTAAGTTTTCAGCTGGGAATACCGACTTGGAAAACTTGGCCCGAGGAAGACCTCCGCCCGTAATAGACATCGATGTCCTCAAACATACTGTAGAAGGAAATCCCTACCAAACAGTTAAAGGACTTTCAGTACAACTAAATGCAAGTGCATCTACCGTTTCCAGGCATTTAAAGTGTATTGGGAAAGTAATAAAGCTCGTTACATGGGTACCTCATGATCTCACTGAGCGGCAGCAAGACACCATATTTCAAAACATACAGTGCAAAAATTGAAAGAACTGGGCAAGTTCTTCCACACCCACCATATTCTCCCGACTTGTCTCCAACAGATTACCACCTGTTCAGAAATTTATATAACTTCGTCAATGAAAAACTTTTTGAAAATGACTATCAAGTGAAAAGTGCGTTTTCAGATTTTGTGTTACTTCAAAGCTCAGAGTTTTTCAGTTCGGGGATAAAAAAGTTAGTGTCATGTTGGGAAAAATGTGTAGAAAAAGAAGGTAAATACTTCGAATAAAATTACCTTGTTTTCATATCGTATTTTTAATAAAAATCCTTTACCTTTAAAACGGACATTTCATGTGACACAACCCAATTGTACCTTTCGGAAGAAAATAAAAGAAACGTTTATCTGTTTAACGTACGTTTTGGAAGGAAATGTTTTTAGTACCTTTTGGAATGAGTTGATTTTTTTTTTCATATTCATTTTTTTTTTCTAAAATCTGAAGACTTTAGATAAAACTAAACCATTAGAATACAAATATGTCAAAATATCAATTCCTAATAAATGTCCTTTAGGACCTTTTGGAAATCAACGTCACAATCAATGCATTATTTAATAAAAAAATCTCTTCCAGATGCTACATAATTTATTAAATGTTCGATGATAATATTCATAATTTATACATGATAGAATCCTAAAATTATTTGTCTAAGCCCAAGATAAGGGGATTAGGTTTTGTTCTAATATTATTCAGTAAAGCTCTGCCTCCGAATCCAAGTTATTTATCCATAATATCTCCAACCGGTTTAGTTCTTAATGAACTAGCATCTGCTTGGGTAACTCTTTGCCTGACGTATTATCGTCATTAGAAAACCTTCTCATTAGAAGATGGCTACACCCTTAAGGGTAACCTTCTCCTCTTATTTCAAATTTTAAAAAGACATATATTTCACATGGAACTTATTATTAAATTAATTATTTTGGCTCATTACAAGAAACAGTTATTCATATCGTATCATCACAATGTAACAGTAAATGATAATGGGAAAAATTTAGTTTTCCTTGTAAAAACGTATAGTAAGGACAAAATAAAATAATGAAAAATACAAATATGCAAAAACGATGATGACTATAACATTAAATCAACTATTGGGTTGTGTCACATGAAATGTCCGTTTTCAAGGTAAAGGATTTTTATTAAAAATACGATATGAAAACAAGGTAATTTTATTCGAAGTATTTACCTTCTTTTTCTACACATTTTTCCCAACATGACACTAACTTTTTTATCCCCGAACTGAAAAACTCTGAGCTTTGAAGTAACACAAAATCTGAAAACGCACTTTTCACTTGATCGTCATTTTCAAAAAGTTTTTCATTGACGAAGTTATATAAATTTCTGAACAGGTGGTAATCTGTTGGAGACAAGTCGGGAGAATATGGTGGGTGCGGAAGAACTTCGTTGCCCAGTTCTTTCAATTTTTGCACTGTATGTTTTGAAATATGGGGTCTTGCTGCCGCTCAGTGAGATCATGAGGTACCCATGTAACGAGCTTTATTACTTTCCCAATACACTTTAAATGTCTGGAAACGGTAGATGCACTTGCATTTAGTTGTGCTGAGAGTCCTTTAACTGTTTGGTAGGGGTTTCCTTCTACAGTATGTTTGAGGACATCGTTGTCTATTACGGACGGAGGTCTTCCTCGGGGCAAGTTTTCCAAGTCGGTTTCGCCAGCTGAAAACTTAGCAAACCAACGGCGAATGGTCCGTTCATTAACACCCCCTTCCCCAAACGCCTTGCAAATATTTCTAGCTGCCTCAGCTGCTGAATGGCCGAGTTTAAACTCGTACAAAAATATTACTCGAAAATCGCGTGTTTCCATGTTTATATTTGGAGGTATACTAAAAAGTGGGTAATTGATTGGGAAGCTAATGTTTATAATACAAAGGTAGAGAATTAGTAACTGTTTACTTTAAATATGTAAACATTCGGATGAAAACAACAGAGACCTGCAAAATCCTTTATGTATTCCAGAAACTATAAAAACGGACATTTCATGAAAAAACCTAATATAAACAGAGAGGTGAAATATATAAATATTGGGTTATAAAATTCGTTGCGTTTTCATGTTTACTTGGTCAATAATTTTTACATATTCTAAAAATCTGGTACGCGCAACACACGACTTTCACTTACCCTCATTATTTATATCAATCCAAGATTTTTTTTTTTAAATTTATAAATTAAAATAAATTATTAAAGAATTATTCAAATCGGATTTAAACAGAAACGTGTGTTTTATTAAATAATCTATTATATTATTATCTACGACAATCAGTTTGTTTTTTATGCTTTTCATCACTCATCGTTAACTTTTACAATAGTATGTATAAGATAATATTTTTTATAAAATCTTTAGCATTCACACGGTATATAAAACACGTATATTACTGTTCTTAAGTTCAAAAACAAAAATTGCATTAAAAAATTTGTTTGCAGTTTTCTTGTTTATTTATTTTTTTTTTTTTTACTAAGCGTTTTTAAACCTGAATGCAAAAGTTATTCATAACGATTCTCAGCATTTCTTGCGAGGCTGCCTGAATAGCAAACTGTATCAAGATAACCCACCAGGATAAATTGAATTTCTGGAAGAACGGATTCGGCAGGAAGTGGTTCAAATCCTTTTGCCAATGCTGAAGAATGCGTTGAATAACGTACAGGATGTGGTGGAGGAATGTAGAAGCTTCAAGATAAATCATTGCGTTTTTTTTTTTTTTTTTTTTTTTTTATTTATTTTTTTTTATATAAATCTTTTTTTTGGCCAGAATTTTCATAATTGTGCCCATATTTTAAGTTATGCTGAAAATAAAATTTGTAAATATTGTCTGTCTTTTAACGCAAACCTCGCCTGTGTGCTTTATTTAAAAATAAAATAGATAAAAATTCTATAGAAACACCATTTTCATTAAATTCATATTATTATCCACCACGATCGCTTAGTTTTTCATCACTCCACATTATATTGTACAACTTTGGATATAAGATGTTTTTTGTAAAAAAAAAAAAAAAAAAAAAAAAAAAACCTTTCTTACGGTATATTATACATCTATATTACTGTTCTTATGTTAAAAAAAAAAAAAAAATATATATATATATATATATATATATATATATATATATATATATATATATATATATATATATATCTAAAATGATATGTTTGTCTTTTTTCTTATTTATTTGATTATCAAATCGGTTCAACTTTTATATATTCAGCCGTTTTGATCAATGCTTGTAAGATGATATGGGTAATTTTCTGCAATATACCATATTCAAGATACTTTAATGGAAGAAAATAGAAAAAAAATTAGCATTTAAGCCCTGTCAGTCTATTTTATTTTTTATTAATTAATTAATTTTATTAATTTCTATTTTATATTCTATTTTACGTGGATATTGCGAGTTTCATGAAAATCATTAGAGCCGTTTTTTGAGAAAATCGTAAAAAGGTGTTGATTGCATGCTATTTTTTTTTTGTTCTGGTTTATTTTATTTTTTTAATTAAAAAAAAAAAAAATCTTGTCAAAATCTCCTTTTCAACCTTAAAAATCCTGTAAATCTAGAATCCAGAAGGTTCCTGGGTTCTGTTCATGTACCACTCCTACCGTTTCCAGACCAACGGCCATGCAAGAAGATTATAGGTACTGGGTGTCGCTTCACGGTTGAATAAAGAGAATAGATAACTATCCTGCCACTAGCGGGGTCTGAACCCGATACCAGGAGAACAGTTGACTAATGCTATATCAACTAGACCACACACAACTATTTGAAATAAATTTTAAAGGTTTATATTCGAGGCAGTTACTATACCCATATATTACAGCGAGAAGCGCCTTATCAGGAAATGGGGTTTAGGACTCTATGGTTTTTAAAGAAGAGAGCTTTAAAATACTTTTTTTTAACCTACTAAGAGAAAAAATCTTAACATTCTGTGTTCTAGGATGGAAAGAATGTAGTATTCGAATGGAATAAAAAAGTCGAAGGTCCCATCAGTGAATGTTGATGGTCATCAGTACCATAACCTACCACATTTTTTTATTCACTCTTCTATGATTCATAAGATAGTGGATGATACAAAACATAAATGATTTATTTAAAATTTATTATACTATGAGTTTATTTTTGTTTCGTTTTTTGTCGCACGATTTAGGACTCTCAGGTATGTCTGCTACATAGGGTTCAACCTAAACAAAAACTGAATCTACTATCATGTTTCCAGTTCTTCAATTAGCTTTTAATTTTAAAATAATCACATTCGGCTAATTATTCATGCTTAGTATTCTCATTACATAAGCATTTTAGCACAACTTAGATTAGTAGATTAATTAATATCAGTGGTTAACTGATGGGGCATAGTTAATTTTATATCTCATTCACAAAATCATGTTTGTAAGCTAGCCATTGGAGAGTTCTAAAAGCTTCTATAGTTCAAACGTTGATTTCTAAAAGGTACTAAAGGAATTTTTTTCAAAATTGATATTTTGACATCTTTGAATTCTAATGGTTTAGTTTTATCTTAATCCGTCATCAGATTTTATCAAAAAAACATATAAATTCTTTAAAAACGTATTTGAAAATGGTTATTCATACTACATCCACATTTTAACTCATTCCAAAAGGTACTAAAAACATTTCCTTCCCAAACGTACTGTAAAGAGATAACCTTTCCTTTCATTTTCTTCCGAAAGATAATATATTACCTATTATACAGGAGAAGCTCCTAACCCTTAAATCACATAAAAAATATAATTGAGTCGTTGATTTCCAAAAGGTACTGTATCCACTTTAGAAAATTTTATAGGAAACGCAAAAAGTTGATTTTTAAGTTTGATGCCAACTCATTTTTCGAAATTATTGCACTTTTCCGATGATTTTAAACAATATAATATGGATATAGTACTTTTTTGTACTTTACGCGAGATAAGTTGTTAACAATCACTATAACCTTCCTGATACAACAATAATGATAACTAACGTCTTTATATCGTTAATTACTAAGTTATGTATATTTACTTATTCTCCCTCTGAGAAATATCTTTCTTTGTTGGTTAATTAATTGATTATCTATTCTTCATAAAGAAAGTGAATATTCAGGACAATTTATCTATTTATGACTCTATAATAAGAAAGTATGTAATTATGAACTTGTATTTACTATTTGTGAATAATAGCAAATTTAGCTATATTATTAGCGACGTGTAAACAATATTTAACCGTAGATACTGATGAATAATAACGTTTGAGCTTTTGTTTTACATTAAAAAATCGACTACTAAGAGATCAGGCACGGATTTTCTTCACATATTTAGGAAGTTCGTGATGGAAGATGCTAATTCCAACTATTGCATCAAATACCATTATTCTATTAAAATGTGAGTTTCTGAAAAATTTTAAACCAAATTTATGTTCCTGCAAGAAGAAATACTATGAAAAAACTTAATTTAATTGACAACCTAAAAGAACCAAAGCGACGCAATTAAGTTCTTTCAAATAGCCTAAAAACTGATTATTAGGTTAAAACCATAGATCAAAATAATAGCGGTGATTCAAGACGTGTTAAATGAACCAATAAAAATGCACAAAATTGAGAAAACAATAAATTAATGGTGATATATTACGGGATTAGGTGATTCTGCCGTATAGTAGGAAATATAGTACCTTTTGGAAGGAAATGAAAGAAAAAGTTATATCTGTTTACAGAGGATATAGTACGTTTTGGAATGAAATAAAATGTGGATTTAGTACTTTTTGGAATGAAATGCAATTTGTAAATACTTTTTAAAAGGATTTTTATATTTTTTAGATAAAATTTGATGACGGATTTAGATAAAACTAAACCATTAGAATACAAATATGTGAAAATATTAACTTTGAAAAAAATGTTCTTTAGTACCTTTTGGAAATCAACGTCTCAATCGCGTCGCTTCGGTTCTTGTAGGTTTTCAATTGAATTTTTTAAAGTTTTTTTCATATTATTTCTTCTTGCGGCCTCATAAATTTGATATAATATTTTTCAGAAACTCGCATTTTAATAGAATAATAGTATTTTAATCGGCAAATATGAGAAGAAAAAGCCTGATCTAACCTAACTGATTTTTTTTTTTTTTTTTGATAAAGGTAAAGGACCAAAATAAAAGTTTAAAATTTATTTATTTATCAGTCGTTATAGTTAAATATCGATTAAACTTAGTTGATAATATAAATACATTTGTTAAATTCACAGAAAGAATAAGTAAAATTTCAAAACAAATTTCATAATGACATACTTTCTTATTATAGAGCCAAAAATAAATAAAAGTTCCTGTGAATATTCGCATTCTTTATGAAGAAAGAATAGACAATAAAATAGAGCTAACCAACTAGGAAAGATATTTGTCAGAGTGAGAATAGGAAAATATACATAACATTTCTTTATAAATTTATATTGTCATGAGCATTGTCACACGATCGAAATTTCTACAAGTAATGAAACAATAAGGGTACACATAGAAATAAAATTAAGCATGAGACTGATTTCTAACCTCTCTTGTTGTATCACACTATAAGTTACAGTTAATTTAAATTTTCGTGAATTTTTTAAACAATTTTCTTAGCTATTTAGGTAATATGCTATAAGGACTAAAACTGTATGCACTACTCTCATCAACACTCCAGTTTTTGTTTTGCTCTGAAATATGCAAAATTACAGGAGTTAATAATTTTGAAAGAAAACGCTATTTTAGCAGCAAAGAGAATTTTATAACTCGAGAACGAGCTCAGTCTTAGTCACCAAATATATGTCTCTTATAAACATCGTATAGATGTGTGACCTGTGTTGATTTTATAATTTTTTACTTAGCCCTTTTTAAGATGTTTCCGCATAAACTTCGCGAAAATTCATATACAAAAAAGGACTATGTTCTTAAGATCGAAATTATTACATTGAGTAGGGCTGTCATTAAGCTATGTATGAAAAAATAATCAAATGCAAGTCTCTTTTCCTTTATAGACTTTTAACTCGGAAAAAGTCTCACATTTTATTAATTTTCGAGAATTTTCTTACCACTTTCTTCACTTTTAAGGTAATAAGTTGTAAGGACGAAACATATTAAGTAAGTCGTTGTCTTATTGTTAGTTTTAGTTTTGACTCTATATCTGCAAAATTACTAGAATTGGAGAGATTTTCCCAACACATGTTTTCAGTCGGGAAGCTGACTTAAAACTGCTGCAACACTAAAAGTTTGTTTTGGTTTTAAGGCGTAAAACCCTAAGGTCATCCACGCCTAGATACTATATGTATATTTAACTTTTATAAGAAAAAAATATTAGGTAATAAGTAATTGGGAAAATAAAGAAATTATTATTATGTAAACAATGATTAAGAAAAATAATAATAATACTTAAAAGAAAAACTCACAACCAAAACAAAACAACTTAAAGTGAAGTAAAAAACAAAATGTATTAATTAAAAACTGACTAAGAATGTATAACTTAATAGTTAATTAAGATTATTGTCTTTATAATTTAGATAACAATGATTGCTACCGATGGTTCCAAAACAATTGAATCGCTGTATTAGACGGTGACCAAATTCACAAGTACAAACTTGATAGTACTTGTAGTGTTTTTACTGCCGAATCGAAAGCTATTCTAAAAGCAATTCATCTAGCTAGAACAGCATTAGAAAAGTCAGTAATCATTTGTTCTGACTCGCTCAGTGCTATCAAAGCCATTTTCAATCCATTCTCAGCAAACCCTATTGTACAGGAGGTCCACTTCGCAATCAAACAGTTGGAGGACTCTTCAAAAAAAAAAAATTTATTTTGGATTCCCAGTCATTCCGGAATATCAGGGAACGAGGAAGTCGACAGAGCAGCAACAGAGGCACATTCACTAGAAGAAATAACGCCCTCTTTTATTTCATCATCTGAGCTGTTTCAGCCAATAAACGCGAAGATCATAGATGAATGGCAACAGTCTTGGACCGCTCTTGAAAACTGACCATCAGCTGCTGGGTCTCATCGTCAAGAAAGTGCAGGCGTGAGGAGGTAGTTATCGCCGCCTGAGGATAGGACACTGCCGTTTCACTCATGAGCACCTCATGGCACGAAGGGATCCCCCTCGATGTCAACTGTGTAAAGTGACTCTCACAGTAAGTCATATTTTTGAAGAGTGTCCTCGTTATAGTAGGGAATTTGTAAAATGTTGCGTACCATGTAAAGTCTCGGAGGCATTGAGCGATAGTGATCGGACCGTCGATGGTGTCATTCAATTGGTGAAGAACATTCGTTTATATCACCTCATTTAACACATTCAGGCTATTTTACGCAATTTTTGATATTTTACTCACAATTTTTATTTATTTATCTTATTTTTTATTTATTATTATTTTTTATTTATTTATTATATTTTTTTTTTCTCTTCATCATATGTAAGTTAATCGTCTTCTGAAGATGTTTTGGGCAATAATAACCACTCGCAGTTTTTGCCCTTAAAACCAAAACAACAACAACAATGATTGCTCTTCAAGAAAATCAAAAACTAATTTAATAGTTCCCTCTCTATTACCCAGTACTGTTAAAATATTTGGGTTTAGTCTAATTTTATTCAGGTGTAATGAATAATAAGGGCATTCTTGAAAACTATGCCGAATGGTAAGGCTTTCATCAGAATAGGGGCACGGGCTGCCTAGTAAGCACTAAAAGTATTTGCCTGAAAAAAAAAAAAAATGTATCCACGGCTTTAATTCATGACAAGGTAGAGGACAACTGGTTAAAAATCATTTAAATCAAAAATGTTGTGCGGCAATGAAAATTGGACAATTTTAAATGGTTTGTTTCTCATAACAAAATAAAAATGTATCACATTATTCATTGCGTTTGGCCATGCTCTACTTTATATTCATCGACAGCGCATTAGGGAAAAAAAAAAAAAAAAAAACCGAGAAAAAAGAAGCCGATCCTCCATCTTTATTAAAGAGAATGACACACTTATGCAGCCAGTAGCACTGCTGCGAAGCGTAGGCTTATAATGGCACGGTAGATGTTATCGAAAATGCAAATTTAACAGCG
Organism: Piezodorus guildinii; assembly: GCA_023052935.1. Classification (NCBI taxonomy): domain Eukaryota; kingdom Metazoa; phylum Arthropoda; class Insecta; order Hemiptera; family Pentatomidae; genus Piezodorus; species Piezodorus guildinii. The sequence continues at coordinate 44,024,139 of CM041295.1, forward strand.
GGCCCAATATGGTGTGGGCTCGTATTAAGATTTATCTCCCCCCACTTATCTGTATGATTGTCTGTCTCAACTGACACCGATAACAGAGATAGGAGCGAAAATTCGTGTTCGGTAATAAATGGAACGACCTCCGCTGAGTCGAATTTCGATTCGTGCCGGGCCGGTCCCCGGTGAAATCGGAAATCGTTTAACCATACCGACGTCTCACATGACAGCGTCTTTAAACGCCGTTTTTGGGCTGAATAAAATGGATTCGTGCAAATTATAATAAAAATTCAGTGTAGATCAGTGCTTTCCAACTAGCGGCCCGCATTAAGAAATAGTTTTAAACTACCTTAATCTAAAATATTTGTGAATTGACATGCAATAAAAATCACACATACTTTGCACCTGTGATTCCCTACAAAACTTTTTCGCGGACCCCTTCATTCAATCAGTACAATTCCAAGTACTCCCTAAATTAAAAAAATCGCGCATAAGAAAATAACAGTTATATTTGAAAGTCACTAAGTTATTATTTAATTTCGATCGAAAGAAAGCATACTAAAACATCTCTTTCATGAGGATTAAAAACAATGCCAGATTTCAATAAAAAAATAAAGTAAATTGATTAAAAAACCTGAAAATTATATAATGCAGTATCTGTTTCAAATCATTGTTTTAATTTTAAGGCGCATCGGACTAGCAGAAAACGTTTGTTGTTGAAACAATGTATCAGTTATGTAGATTTTACATGCAGATGTACATTTTATTATTTTATCAATAATAATTTAAGTAAGAGTTCGTTGAAAATTTATAAAAATATAAACATATGAGATCCACCCAGGACAGCTATGAATATGTATAGGTAATGAAGAGTTAAGAAAAGCGGACAGAACTAAGTAATTGTTGTGTTTAATAATTTATATAAATAAAAAAAAAGCAAAACAAGGTAATTGCATAAAAGGTGCCGTCATAGAGTTTTCTTACTTCTAAGAACGTACTTAAATTTAAATTTAATGTTTTTTATACATTGTTAAACAAAAAACTGGTGGGCAAAACACATGACTTCACTTACCTACATTTTAAAATCAATTTTAAAACTTTTAAATGAACATAGAGTCTTAAAACATTAAAAAAAATACACATAGTTTCGATTGAAGTATTTATTTTACATGAAATAATATAAAAATTGAAATAATAATCTAAAAGACATGTTACCACCAAAAATCTTTTTATTTTTTACTTTTTCATCTCTGAAATTAATTTAAAAGTTCTTCAATTGATTTCACCTCCGGAAGTAAGTGTATTGCGCTAACCAGATTTTATTTGTTTATTTAATGAGTTATCGCATTTCTTCATTATTTCGGTGGTGTACTGTGCGTATTAAAAGTTGTAATCTCAATGTTGTCCTAAATTTTTGCTGAATACTAATTTATTTCAAAAGTTTGTTAAAAAAAAAAAAAAAAAAAAAAAAAAAAAAAAAAAAAAAAAAAACCTGTACCACTACAACCCAAGAAGGGTCTTGGGCTCAGTACATATAGAGATTCCCACTATTTCTAGGCCAACAGCAGTGCAATGAGGTGATTAGGCCTTAATCGCGCTCAGCCGCCAGGTTTTTCCCCAATTAATTTGGGTACTCACTTTATAGAGGCTGGGTCTGCCCCAGGAGGGTCTCCATATCCTATGGTCGCCCACCGACTGAATTAACAGAATAAATAATATTCTGCCAGAGCCGGGATTCGAACCCAGGACCCGGAGCACAGACGACTAGCGCTCTATCCACTAGACCACGCCGCTCCCTAAAAGTTTGTTAAAACTATGAGCATTAAAAAAATATATATGAATAGTAAAAAACATCCCTTCAATAGCTTAAAATCTAATCTATACACTATTTGCTAGCCTATCCTAGCAAGCCGTTTCGCAGTTTAAACCAGGCTTAAGGGTTTAACTTTGTTCTGAAAGATAGCTAGGCCCTTAAACTGAGGTTATTTATCAGCGTCTATGTAGGGCAGGCGATGAGACGCATTCCTATCCCTCCAGGCCGAGACGCCACTAAGCTGCCTTACCGTTTTAACGGCAGAATGATAACTATATCATTTTCTCCTTCCTCTCTCCTTAATAGTAGCTTAAAATTCATTTGAAATTTGAAAAACGACGCAATCTGTCTTTTTACTTTCACTTACCTATATATGAAATATATAGTAAGGTAAAGTATTAAGATCGAGATAAAAATTCTAATTACAGTTTGCAACGGAAATACACGTTTCAGGTTCCCATGAGTCCAAATAACCAGTACCCCAAAAAAGGGCGGGCTATGTGTTGTAGGTCTTGCACGAAAATGAAATTTCATATTTAAGCTAACTATACACCCGAGAAATATCAACGTTTTCACTGAAAATTGGCTGACCGGAAGTTCTGCTTTATATTGTGTATTCTGGTCCGATATCAAGGACTGCACCTTGACAAACGCCTTACTTGGAACCCTCATACAAGACTGAAACGACAAGAAACTGCACGACGTTTTAGACTACTTCAACACTTACTTGACAAAAGTTCTAATATTCCACTTAACTTCAAAAGACTCATCTACATGACTATTATAAGACCTATCTGGACTTACGGAATTGAGCTATGGGGCTCCAGCAAACCATGGCCCGTCGAGACCTTGTTTAGATTGACTACTAGAGTGCTGCCAATGGGCAGTCTCTCTTCATGTTTTTTCATATATTTTATCTTTACCAGCATATTTTTTTGTTTTATTACAAAATACAGTAGTAAATTCCAATAAAAATATTTAAAAAAAATATATTGTGTATTTTTTTGCACTTTTTTTACTATTACTCAATTTAAACTCGGTACATCGATGAAAAATGTAATGGGCTTTAATATGATGTAGGTTTCATTCTGATTAAGATAGTCTTACACGGCTTAAATGCCGATATTTTTAAATTGTATTCCTCTAAACTACCTTTAAGTTCGTTAATTAACAAAAATTAACCATATTACCTTTTTAGGATTTATTAATTGGGTTTAACTTTCCAACGATATATTATACAGTTGTCATAGAAATTGCATTTGATTTTTTATGATAATGAATCATGCACGTAATTAAATGAAGAAATAAAAAAATATCTTCTCTTAGTTCTTGGTTAGTATTTTTAACTACTACTAGAAAAAAAAAATTGTTTGTCGATCTGTAACATCTGAACCATGTGCACTCACTAAAATATGAAATTGTTGCTTCATATAAGATTTCGTACAGACCTTCTTGTGAGATTGGCCATTTGTACTCAGGAGACCCTAAATCGTGTATTTCCGGTGAAAACTCGAATACAGAAAATTTCGCGATCGCAATACTTTTCCTTACTATATATACATAAGTAAAAGTAATAATCATAATAATTTTTTTCAATTAAATACCCCATTTTTTAAATAATTATTATCATAATAATAAGTAAATTAACCGAACATCATGCTTTAGTTATTCTTTTAAAAAAATTTGCAATATCTATAATATAAAGTAGTTTATACACTTAGACGATTTTCTATTCGATCTACACACTTTGAAGTGGCAACATACAATCAGATAACCAAAAAAATTAAAATTGTGTTAATTGTGTCAATTTAAACTTTTGTCCCAAACAGGCCCTTAACAGTACTTCTTAATCTCAAGGCACACTCCCAGGCAATAATCGCTAATAAATAAGAAAGAATTAATTGCTATAATTAAATGGTCTTTAATATCAGCTTGTGCTAATTGAAATAGTATGACACAGCTAAAATGCCAAATTATCAAAATGTCTTTCTTCAAATCACCTTCCATTGAAATAATTGAAATAATTAACCATCTCAAATTAGTAATGATAAATATAAAATATGAAAGAATTTTAAGTAAAGGTGAAAGGATACGAAATGTTTTTTAAGGTTGAAAATTTTGTTTACAGCAATAAGAGTAGTAATGATAATAATAATTCTTTATTTATTCAAAGACAAGTCTCTCAACAATAATATACAGGAAATAAAAAATGGAACTCAGACTATTAGTGTAAAATAACTATAAACAATAGAATTGATCAAATAAATAACTCAAAAGTGAATTATATAATAAAGAAATAATAAAATTAAAAAACATGAACAAAATATGATATAAAAAAAATTGTAAAAACATAAAATTTAATAAAAAAAGGAAATTCTGAATTACTATAAAGTAATATAAAATTTAATTTTACATCTTTGAAAACTTAATCATTCCAAATAATACTTGGTTTTGAATATACAAAATAAAATAAAATTATATTGGATATAATTAGTTGATCGTTGAGAATTACTAGTATGTTTTACTAGTATCCTCATTTATTATCTTACAAGTAAAATACTTAATTGAACACCTAATTAGCCCTAGAAAACATCTGATATTACCGATCGATTTGGATCAACGGATATGACTGATAATATTGTAAGAATAGTTAGCTGTAGGTAGGTAGATATTAAGAAAACATTTATTTAGGGTGCAGTCATCAAAAAACGTAATTAAGTGGGATCATACTTCATAGTGCCGACGTTTCGGCCTAAATTTTAGGCCATCGTGAGGCCGTTTGAAGAAGAAAGATCACAACAATCAATTGTTTTATTGAGATCACAATAATCAATTGTTTTATTAAGTTCACAACAAACAATTGTTGTGATCTCTCTCCCTCAATCTAAAATTTAGGCTGAAACGTCGACACAATAAATTAAGCTTATACTTTACCTAATTACTAACTTTTTAAGTGTTTTGATTACTGCACCCCGCATCAACTTTTCATCAAGATATGACTCATAAATGATAACTAATTATTAAATATGTGACTCTTATGGAAAGAAAATGTACTAATATTACTTAAAAAGAAATTAACCAATTCGGGGTTAGTGACAATAAAGGAATACTGACTGGATTTGTTGTCGGAGTATTGTAGCCAAGTAGTTGTGATCCCAAGACGGAGAAAGCGATGGGCGGAACCGAAGAGAAGATTAGGCGGACCCAGGCAGGTATAGAACCTTCTCCCGGACCATCAATACATATCACACCCGAAAAAGGACACAACAAACATGTTAAAGGATATCATTCTTTCACTTTTATGAGCTTATTGGGCACTATATCTTATGACCACACCGAGTTTCTCAACCTTAGAGTAGAGGATGTTGTGCTTTAATTTACAAACATTTTTCTTTTACGCCTTGTATGCAGTGACCTAAAAAAAACAAAAAACCTTTCTGTGTTTCGAACGTAACCTGGACTCTGTAGGCTTGCGATAGAATCACTATTAATTAATTTTTTATTTGTGTTTGTCCAATGGGTGTGCTAGCCGATAAGGCCAACGATATTTTCTTGTGCATACTCACCTACCAGTTCCATTTCCAAGATTCAAATCTTAAAGTCAGCATATTCCTTCCATTATAGCTCACCTCTAGTAGCTTTACTTCGTGGTTCTGAGACGATTTAAGACTGCATTTGATATTCGGTAATTATAGATCTATATTACCATTGTTATGTTCGGAAAAAAAAAATTACCTAAATATATATTTTTTCACTCTTTTCTCCTGTCGTATTGGGTTGTGTCACATGAAATGTCCGTTTTCAAGGTAAAGAATTTTTATTAAAAATACGATATGAAAACAAGATAATTTTATTCGAAGTATTTAACTTCTTTTTCTACACATTTTTTCCAACTTGACACCAACTTTTTTATCCCCTAACTGAAAAACTCTGAGCTTTGAAGTGAAACAAAATCTGAAAACGCACTTTTCACTTGATCATCATTTTCAAAACGTTTTCCTTTGACGAAGTTGCCTAAATTCCTGAACAGGTAGTAATCTGTTGGATATAAGTCGGGAGAATATGGTGGGTGCGGAAGAACTTCGTAGCCCAGTTTTTTCAATTTTTTAACGGTATGTTTTGAAACATAGGGTCTTGCTGCCGCTCAGTGAGATCATGAAGTACCCATGTATCGTGCTTTTTTACTTTCCCAATACACTTTAAATGTCTGTAAACGGTAGATGCACTTGCATTTAGTTGTGCTGAGAGTCCTTTAACTGTTTGGTAGGGGTTTCCTTCTACTGTATGTTTGAGGACATCGTTGTCTATTACGGACGGAGGTCTTCCTAGGAGCAAGTTTTCCAAGTCGGTATCCCCAGCTGAAAACTTAGCAAACCAACGGCGAATGGTCCATTCATTAACACTCCCTTCCTCAAACGCCTTGCAAATATTTCTAGCGGCCTCAGCTGCTGAATGGCCGAGTTTAAACTCGTACAAAAATATTACTCGAAAATCGCGTGTTTCTATCTTCATATTTGGAGGTATACTAAAATGTGGGTAATTGATTGGGAAGCTAATGGTTATAATACAAAGGTAGAGAATTAGTAACTGTTTATTTTAAGTATGTAAACATTTGGAAGAAAACAACAGAGACCTGTAAAATCCTTTATGTATTTCAGAAACTATGAAAACAGACATTTCATGTGAAACAACCCAATAGTAATCAAATTCGTTCAACTTGTATATTTAGCTGTTTTCGGGACATGGGCTCGAATCCCGGCTGTAGCAGAATATTATTTATTCTGTTAATGCAGTCGGGGAGCGACCCTGGGGTATTGAGACCCTCCTGGGGCAAACCCAGCCTCTGTAAAGTGGGTACCCAAAAAAATTGGAGAAAAACCAGGTGGCTTATCGTGATCAGACCTAATCACTTCATTGTACGGCCGTTGCCTAGAAACATTACGAATCTCTACATGTACTGAGCCCAAGACCCTTCATGGTTTGTAGTGGTACAGGTTTTAATATGATGATATGTCTAATTTTCTGGAAATCTACAAAATTAATAGTACTTTAGAAGAAAAAAAAAATGGTATTTAAGCCCTGTAATATAGTTTCAATCAGAATCAAACTTACGTGACATTAAATCCATTAATTCTTTTACAAATTTAGCGAGTTTAGAGTTTAATGAAGATCGTTTGAGCCGTATATGAGAAAAAAGTAAAAGGGTACAAAATGCATGGTATAAAGTAGCACTTCCGGTGAGCCGATTCGGTGAAAACTACGTGAAAACTGTACATACAATCCATAAAGGATCTTGTGTTAAATATAGAGATTCGTACTGTTTCATGGCTAACGACCGTGCAAGGGGCTGATTTGGTCTAGATCAAGCTCAGCCGCCATGTTTTTCCTCCAATCTTTGGTACCCACTTTCTAGAGGCTGTGTATGACCCTGGAGGGTTTCCGAACCCCAAGTTTGCTCCACGAGCAAACAGAATAATTAATTTTGCCTCGGCCGAGACTCGTACCCGGGACCTAGAGAAAATAGACAAATGCCACTATTTACTTACTGGACCACGCTTTTATAGTAGTTTATATACATAATTAAAAATACTTATTATTTAAAAAAATATGTTTTTGTATTAAAAAAACCAAATATATATCTTATTTTCACCCCTTGTAATTACTATGATCTTATAGTATATCCGCTTTTAAAATTTTATCTCAGTTTTAAATATTTTTCTGAATTTGTGTTTTATTTTTTTCTTTGTTGGGGTGTCGCGGTTCTGCGTTTGATTATTACTTTATCGTATATGAAGAACAATTTTCTAGCTGTTGTACCCTATTAGATTGAATAATATCCCTTATCTTATCCCCCTTGGAAGGAAATATAGATGAAATTGAGTCGTGAGCTTGTCGTGTAGCCATAATTGAATTTCTTTTCTCGGCTAGCACGTATTCCCATTTGAGGTCTAACCTCAGTCGCTTCATACGGAGTCTATTGGATTACCTCGAAAACTCGAAAATTGTGTATTTTTTTTTTCTCAAAATGATCAATATTTCCTAAGATTTGAACCATCCAGAAATCCTATTCACAATAATTTATTGCAAACAGGTATTACACAAATTTAAAAATCTATGGAAGGAAAAAATCTTCAAATTTTGAATCTTGTAGACTTCCCAGAAAGTTATCATTTAGTAAATATAAACCCCCTCTCCCCTCCCCCTCCAACAAAAAATAAAACCAAATAAAAAAAAAAACCTGTACCTCTTCAACCATGAAGGGTCCTGGGCTCAGTACATAAAGAGATCCGTACTTTTTCAAACAGTACAACGGACCGTACACTGATTAGGCCAGTGATTAGACCGAGATCACCTTCAGCCGCCAGGCTTTCCCCCAGTTTTTTGGGTTCCTATTTTATAGAGGCTGGGTCTACCCCAGGAGGGTCTTCATACCCTAGGGTCGTCCCTCGAATGAATTAACAGAGAGAATAATATTCTGCCATAGCCGGGATTCGAACCCAGTACCCGGAGAACATTAGACTAGTGCTCTACCACTAGACCACGCTGCTCCTTAGTAATTATACTCTTATTTAAACAAGAACTTTAATAATTGTTATATATATATATATATATATATATAATTATATATATATATATATATATTATATATATATATAAATTTTCAAAATAATAATAAAGCAATAATGGTTGTTAATATATTTAAAAATTTAATGTGGGCGACACAATACTTTTACTTACCTCGGTTTAAAAAATGTAAGAACTTGCATACTTAGCCTTTTTGTATGAATGCTTATAAGATGGTATAGTTCATGCTTTAGAATATACAAAATTAAAACTACTTTAGATGAAGAAAATTTTAAATGCCCGCATTTAAGCCCTGTTATACTATTTCAATCTGAATGAAACCTACAAGAGGGGTACTCACTACGTTTGCTATAGCATGCTATTTGTGTTATTTTGCTAAACCCGTCGAGTTTCTACAGTTATTTCCTGTATAAAATTGATGGTTTTAGCACAATAGCACAAATAGCATGGCTATAGCAAAATAGCAAACGTAGTGAGTACCCCTAAGGTATTAAAGTCCATTAAATTTTACATAGATGTAGCAAGTTTAATAAAATTCGTTTGAGCCTTTTCTTGAGTAAATTGTAAAAAGGTACAAATCGCACATCATGAATTGGTTCTTGTGGTTAGCCGATTTTAATCTTATTTAATAAGTTGGTGTAACATCTCAGCCGTAGATGAAATTTCGATTTTTTACAACTTCGCGTTTTCAAGCTAGACTTGCCAAACACACAGACATCCTTTTTTTCGGGACTTGGTTATTTGGACTCAGGGAAGTAAAAAAAATAGAGATCAGGGAGCACACCTCTGACTAATTTATCGGAATCACCTCATAACTTTCTCCCCATTAAGGAATTATTTGTGATTTAAATTTTCCAAGTCATGTTTTTCGCCAACTAAGTCACTTATTTTTACGGGACTTCGTGTATTTTCAGTGAATACTTAAATTAGAAAACTTTCACGATCGCAATACTATTTCATATATAGGTAGGGGAAAGTAATAAATAAAATACACTAGTAATTAAGAAATCCATAGTTTTACTGAAATAATGAAAGAACTAAATGAGATCGAACCGGGCACCATCTTATACAAATTCTTCTTTTTTGTTGTTCTTTATTTATGTTTAATTGGAGGTTATAATAAATAGCTGTGATCAACGGTGAAAAATTTATAGAGTGAGATAGTATACATTATAAAAACACTACAAATCAGATAATACGGTTAACTTAACATCTAACAAATTAGTTAGAAGGCTAGGATTCTCTAGAAAATGAGTTGTGCCCTGGATGATGTGGTCTAGTGTAGCGGTTTGGAATGTAATTAAGCTTCCAGAGCCTGTTCTATGTTCAGCCAGAATGGCCGGCATTCATTATACCACCTTCCGAAGCAGAATCTGGATGTTCTTACAGCACTTCCACCCTGGGGGTAAGATGTAAGGAGTTGTTGATTAGTTCGTTACGAAATATTGGAAAAATGGTAGCTACCGTAAGTCCGAAACAAGTTGTTTGCTAGGTAGGGACCAGACCCAAGCCATTGTGTCGTAACACATGAAATGTTAGTGGTCACCTGTGGTGCAGTAGTTATTATAACAGCCTTCTATGCCCAAGGTCGCGGGTTCAAACCTGGCAGATGTTAGGAATTTTCAATGAGAGTAAAAAAAATCCCTAGTTAAGCCGTCCTTCGGAGAAGACGTAAATAGGTACTGGTTCTCCTTTGAGATCCCTATCCTCATTTAACCTGGATGTGCAAATTTTTTTTATCCCACTATAGCATCGCCCGATTAGCCACAACAGCTTAAAGTGACGTTAAATAAATAAAAAACAACAAACAATTTAAAAAAAAAATATTTTAAAGAAATTTAAAACTGTATTATACAATAAAATACATTAAGACAATGTGTTAATTAATCATATGGGCTTGATACAGGCATGTGAGGAAACTAACCAGTGGTAGCATTGAAGTGTTTATTTAATGTAGTAGGTCGCGAGGCCATCATCTTTTCAACCGCCTCGGGAGAACCGATTTTTTAAGTCTTAATCTTTACAGAAAATTATAGCGTTGTCTGATGACTTCTAGAAAAATATTTAACATTTGCAATAAACACTTGTTAATCCTCTATATGCAATGTGTTTGTTTTTTTCACACATTCTTAAAGATTTTAGTATAATTTTAATCGTGCCCATAGAAACGCGATTTCCGAACGATGTTATTATCAGTAGCAACTAGATCATTCTGTGGCCGAGTGAGGAATATCAGTCATGCGTTTAGTTAAGCAATTGTTTATAAAAGAACCATTAGTCGTAGGTTTACAAAATTCGCTTCAGGCAATACGACATTGGAAAATGTAGATAGTCTTAAACATGGAAGACGAAGAAAAAAAACTGTGGAAGAAGACCGTCATAAAACAGTCCTAAATATTGCGTCAGAACTAGACATATCTCATATGACAGTTTCCAAGCATTTAAAATTGATTGGAAATATAAATAAGATCGATTCCTGGTCCTACACGAGCTTAACAAACGCCAGCAGTTGAAACGCCAAGTGACGTGTTTCTCTGCTTACTCTTCAAAAAGACGAACCATTTCTCAGTCACATAATAACATGTGACAGCTTGTTGATAATTATTATTGAATAATAATTGAAAACAAAATACACGAAGAGATCGTTTTACTAATTAATTATTAATTGATATAATATTTTAAGTGTTAAAAAAAATAATTTAAATATTAATTTCATTTAGCTATATATGGAAGGTATATTATAGTAAGGTGAACAATTGAAATCGTGAACATTTTCAAATCCGAGTTTTCAGCGAAAATATACGTTTTAGGGGACCCTGAGTCCAAATGACCAAGTCCCGCAAAAATTCAATGTCCGTGCGTGTGTTTGGCGGGTCTAGCACGAAAACGAAATGTAGTACAAAACTGAAATTTTTTATTTGAGACAAATATACGCCTGAGATGTTACAGCAACTAAAATCTGCTGTCCGAAAGTGCTACTTTATATCATGAATTTTGCGCCTTTTTACGATTTTGTTTAAATTGACTCTAAAGATTTTGATTAAACTTGCTACATGGACTTAAAATTTAATGGGATTTAATATCATTTAGGCTTCGTTCTGAATGAAATAGTCTGACAGGACTTGAATACCGATATTTAATTTTTTTGACTATTTTTTTCACAACTTAGTTGTTTCTCGTTCCTAAATTATTTTGCCACTTCTTTCGGTCGAGCCAGTCTTCTCTCGAAGACCCCTGGCAGACATTAAATTTTTTTTTTTCCGAAAATAGCTCTCTATCATTATTGTATATATATTGGGTTGATGCAAAATTAATGCAGGTTTTTAGTAGGTATTGTAAATACGCCATATCTTTACTTTAACCATATATATTTAATCAAAATAATTTCCATCTGAATCAATGCACTTTTGCCAACGTTCAACAAGCTTTCTTATTCCACCAGAAAAAAAATCCGAATCCCTGGACTCAATGAAATCACGAAAAGAATTTTCAATGTCGTCCTGGTTTTGAAAATTTTTCTCCCTCAAAAAGTTGTCCAGATGCCTGAAAAAGTGGAAGTCTGTAGGAGAGAGGTCAGGTGAATAAGGCGGATGTTGGAGAACTTCGTAGCTCAACTCGTGCAGTCGTCGAAGCGTTGGTTGTGCAACGTGTGGTCTGGCGTTATCGTGGAGCAGGATCGGCCCCTTCCGATTCATCAATGCTGGGCAAAGACGTTGCAATTTTTGAGTTCCGAGTTCCGCCGCCATTTCTCGTGTGGTTTTGGTTGGGTCTTCTTCCACTTTTGACCTCAGCTGGTCGTTGTCCAGAGCAAGATGACGGCCCCGACCTTCCTTGTCTTCGAGATCGAAATCTCCTCTGCGAAACTTCTGGAACCAACGCTGCACCGTGCACTCATTAATAGCCCCCTGACCCCACACTTCATTAATATTACGAGCCGTTTGCGCAGCGCTGCGCCCTAATTTAAATTCGTAAAAATAAATTTGACGAAAATCGCACTTTGACATTTTCGATTCAAGACCTTTGAACACACTGAACAAAACGATTTTACTAAACAAATTCATGGTGAAAGAGAGGGTATTAGATAAGGTTTGTTTTGGTATAATAATGATCAATGTTAGGATTAGCTTTGTTTACACAATTGGAATTAAGATATTGCAATAGAGGAAACCTGCATTAATTTTGCATCAACCCAATTTATTTATTTATTGCTGTGTAAATATTGTATCAATGTAGCATGTATGTTATCTTTCACCACTATTATTGATGTCCAAATTGGGACAGATTGTAATAATACTCAATAAAAAATTGATGTTGAAAAAAAAATAGCTCTCATTTTGTTGATTTAAAAAAACAATATTATCTTATTAGCATTGGTAAGAAACAGCTAAGTATATAAGTTAAACAAATTTGATGACCAACTAAAGCAGAAAACAGCACAAATATTAATTTAGGTTTTTTTTTTTTGTTTTTTTCCGCACATAAGAATAGTGATATAGATCTTTGACATAACGTTGAAAAGCTAAAGACTTTAGAAAAAAATGATATCTTATATATGAAGTTGTGGATAGTAATGGCAAGTGACGAATAGGGACTAAACGTAAGTGATTATGGAACATAATTTTATATTGTTATATTATTTAATTTAATACATATGTTCCTAACGTAACTGAATATAATTCTTTAAACTTTTTTCAATTTGAACTTTTTTTTAGTTTTTTAATTAATTTTAACAACCGGGGTAAGTGAATGTCTTGTGTTACTCCACCAAATTTTTAAAAAAATTATAATTAGGCGATACTGTTCTTCAGCTTGTGTTAACTGTTGTATAAAAAAAATACGAAATTCCTTTGAAAACTGTAGATCATAGTCGACGAAAAATATGACAGTCTCTCGTCATTAAAAACTTACACGTAATGGGTCAGCAGGCCAAGATCATATCGGAGTGAAGAACATCTAAATGCGTCGCGGAATCTGCACTGCAGCAATAATGAGGTCGTTTTTCATGCCAGTGGTGAAACTTAAAAAAAAAGTAAAAGAGTATAACGTAAAAGGATTAAGTAGGCTTATAGTTACGAAGAAGATTAAATGGTCTTTACAAAGAAGGAAGAGGAAATAGAACCCATAACGGGCGGGATATAAAAGGTAAAGAAATGCTGAAAAGAACCTTGACAATGATACTGTAGGGCTGGACCGCGCCTACTGTCAGAAAAAAAAAATTCTGTAACGATGGGAAAGCTCACGCAAGATAACGGAAATCAATCTATCAAAAATGTTATTGGCATAGTCAGATGGTTTATCGATGATTATCTGATACGTGGATCATGGAATGATAATCTTCGTGCTTGTTCTCCTGATGGTGATAAGATCTCCAATCAGATTGAAGGCTCAGAGATTCAATTGAAGTAATTCGGTATAAAGTCTAAGGTTTCTTGAACCCTAAATTTACATTCTAGTAATATTTATTTTATCAGCGGCAATCTAAAATCCGACTAAGCGCTAGACGAGGCGAAATAACGAAACCTGTTTAGTACACGTACTAGAACTATTGTCTTGTAAAATAAGCTCAAAGTTTTTTAACTGGTGATTTCAATAAAACTTCAGATTATTTTGAATATTTTTAATCAATTATGTGTGATCCATTTTGATCTATTAAGGTAAAGAATCTGATACACCCAATTACTGACGCATGATCATTCTTCCTTGAAAAATAACAGTTTCAGGACTATTAATTCGAAATTGGTGCCAAATCAAAACCTCAGTAATTTCCGACAGATTCTCGACATGATCAAGTCAATGATGATAATGTGTGCAGGAATGAAGTTTTATCATCAGGCTCTCTTCCGTTATCTGATCGTTAAGGTTTTTGCTAAGGAGACGAGTTTCAATTTCTTCTATTAAAATGATTTCTTCTTTGTTCCTACATTTGTATTTATTTTAATCAAACCAATATTGATGTTTATGTAATACGAATTGTGGTACCCGTTAATGTGTATGGGTACCCGAAAACAAGCTTTTACCCAATTACTTACCTTTTGATATAATTGTGTTTCCAGAACTTTAGTTCCAATACCTAATTAGCTATGTTTTTAAGATAAAATCCCGTCCAAAACAGAACTGTAGGGAAGGGGACTATATAATCGTATTGATGGCACAGCAATGAATAAGATCCGGAAAAATAAGTTGGTAATACAGTAAAAAATCAACTTCAGATTTTAAAATTGTAAAAAAATAATCAAGTAAATTGTTCAATAATAAATGACAGATTTTTGCGTTTCCTGTAAAATTGTCCAAATGGATATAGTACCTTTTGAACTCAACTTCTCAAATGGGAATTTATAAACCTCACAATTTTCCTCAATGTGTCATTCCATTTTCCTGAAATTATGTGGTTTTATTTTTGGCAAACGTCAAAATTCCATGCCATTATAATATTTAATTTACAACATAAAAATTCTATTCAGTCCAGAAACTTTGTTCCTTGTTTTTTTTTCATTTATATATTAAGCTAAATATTATGTTATAATTCTATAATTTTTCTTAGGTCCTTTCATGTTTCTATTTGTCTACATTGTTAGAATATAAACCTCATATTAGAGTTATAAGACGCGTTCTAAACATTGTATGTCATCACACAAACTATTAATTTAAAAGTCCATTTAAAACCCTATTAATCGCTAACCCAGTTGGAGGGGGTGGGCAGTTAGTTACATTTTTTAATTCGTATTCAATCCTTTTAGTCCAAAGTCCTTCGAATGGATAGTCGATGCTCTATATTATGTCTCGAATGAGACCTTACATCATGACCTCATATCTCATATGTCCTTGGTCTTGTTCCAACCTAATTCTCAATCTTTAACTACTATCTTACTCACCTTCCTAATCCCTACCCACACCTAACTCCGATCACCTCTTTAAATCTCCTCGATGCTTGAAACGGCAGTGGTCCCGAAGCCTTTTTTAAATATCGTATTAAAGTATTGGCAACGATCAGGTTTTTTTTTTTTTTTAATACGAACTTTTAATACTCTACTATATAAAGGGAGCAAGTGGTTATGACGCTAGTTCGAATCAAAGAACTTTTTTCAAGCATGTAATTAAATGCAGATTCCCTCACAACCTCCCTCAAGGTAGTAGGCCCGTCAGGCAACTGGTGGCTACTCACAAAATAGCCGTAGGAAGTGCTACCCTATAAAATATCATCCAGAAAGCCGATGTAATTAGGAAACCATGCCGCGCGGCCAAGGGCCTCCAAGGCCCCTGTCGCGCCAACCGATGTATATATATTATATATATGTAATGTAATGTAAGCTACATTCGTCTTTATTTTATAGTAGTAATATTTATTTATTTTTATATTGGAGCCTACTGGAAACTATTCAACATGATCTACAAATTTTCAGTAATATGTAATTATTTTATAATGTTTTTTGAGGCTTCGGGCTTCTCGGCATCCAACTCTACCGCTAAACTGATCTGAAAATTAATTTAATCTGAAACAGACAAACTATTTAATATATTCAATACCATGTTATTACCAGACCGCTATAGACCTCTATAGACAGCCATAATTAGACACACATGCCTGTCATTGCAACTACAAAACGTTAATATTAATACAAGTGTCCCAGTGATGAAGAAATCTTTTAAACACCCGTTTGGAATGATATCCCTTAGCAAGTTTAATCCCATCGAATCATTCTGCCTTCATCCTATCCATTATTCATGAGATGTTATTACTCTAGAAATGGACTGTGGCTGGATGCCGAAACCACCTACGACACGTCCCATCGTTTCCTAAGTGAAATCAGATTTGGGGCCTCCCACTGACTTCTCGCCCGATCTACTGGTCACCCAGAAGACCGCAGTTAGATAACAGGACGTCTTCCTATATTTATGAACATGTTATACTTTGGCGATGTAACCATAGTATTTTCATCTTCTCGCAACTAAATAGTCTGATTTTCGTTTTGATTTTGAAAAGAAATTAATTTAATAATGGAGAAGTTGGTAGAGGATGCATCAAGAAAAACAAAGTAACTAGACAAACCTATTTTACTTCTGTGCCGACGTTTCGGCCTACATTGTGGGCCTTCACCAGGGTTAAGCAATCGTTTATTTTTCGGCATTTCTCCTGTTTACATCTGTAACGTTTTTTGTTTTGTTTTCGTATTTCCGTACCACGTAGAAGGCTTTTCATAAAAGTTTTACTCGTCACTTTTTGGAATAATCTCTCGAGTAAAGAATCTATTGTCTTATTTTTTGATTATAATTTATTTTTCACTTTTCTTATCATCACCTACTAATGTCTCCTATTCTTATGTTTTTCCTGTTATGCATCGAGCACCCTCACACATGATTTTTGTCATATTATATAAAATATGACAATGTTAGATCATTTAATCTAAATCATATGATCCCAACAAAATAAATATTTTTTTAATCCAAATTAACTTAAAACTAAGTACCGAAGTAAATGAAAATCGTGTGTTGCCCGCACCAGATTTTTTTAAACTAAGAACAGTAATAAAGATGTATAATATACCATTGGGATACTGAAGATATTAGAAAACATATTATCTTATATAAAAGGTTCTGTAAGGTAATGGAGAGTGATGAAAAACGTATAAAACGAAATTATTGTTGTACATAATATATCAGATTATTTAACGAGTTTATTTTTTAACCTTCAGTTATTATTCTAATATTTAACCTATTATTATTATTTAACCTTAATATTTCAGTTTATTGTTTAACCTTCAGTTTATTATTTATCCTTCAACATTTATTATTCAACCAGATTATTTAACTTTCATGCTTCAATCAAAAGTCAATGATGTAATTCTTTAACCTTTTTTTTTTAAGTCTAATTTTTTTTAAATGTTCTTAAAATTTTAACAACAAAGTTATATGAAAGTCGTGAGTTAGCGCGCTAGATTTTTTTATTAAATGTATAAAATAAATTTTATAAATTTATAGATATTTATTTACATCATGAATTATGCCTCGTTATTGATCTTGAATGGACTAGTTTTAGTTTCTTGAGTGCATAATGAGCTCCTATTATCGATGGTAGAGAAAGAATAGAGAGTTTACCTTAATTAGAAAACCGCCTCGGGGCGGACAAATGATGAGAATTTTTTTCCACTAATACAATGCCCCCAAAGACATTAGTCCGTTCTCACAATGGCTGAAAGTCAATTCTGTATACCGTTTGGTATTTTTCCTGCCTTTAGAAGAACTTAAAATTTTAACAAAATCATTGAAACAAGTTATAAAAATCTGGCTACCTGCCCTTGCTTCGCACAATTTTAATGCATGACAAACAGTTGGACCTATTTAGAATTTATCACTCTGTGATTAAGAGTTCATCGCAGCGAAAAGTGTTTTTTAGCAAGAAAATATTATGTTGGTTTTCTAAAGTCTATAGATTGTTGTATATAGTCATTGGCAGAAATTAGAGACATTAATTGGTCAACAAATCAAAATGGGTTCAGTTTGTTATTCTAAACTTTGCCTAGTTTATTCGATGTATTACTATTTTATATTTCAAATGAACCTTTTTCTAAATATATTTCGAAAGTTTAATTTAGTTTACCTTGGAAGTCCCATATAGTTTACAGTATCATAGAACATCTCTTCTCATGAAATGGCCTAAAAGTATTTTTATTTCGAAACAATTTTTTATTGAGTGATATTACATTCTGTCATAATTAGGACATTTATAATAGTTTTAAAGTACTACATTCATACAATATAGGACAGTAAATGTATAAAATAAATGCGCAATATATATACAATCAAGAAGCAATTAAATTATGTACAAACGCTAAAAATCACTCATACCTATATACAATACAATCCTCAAACATACAGCTCATGAGTGGAGAATCTAGCCAATGCTAGAACTCCACCATACATTTTTACAAGAGGTCTCGGGTCCACTACCGTTTCAACCTTTTAGAGGGATATTAAGGGTGTGTGGGGCTGGATAGGGATTGAACTAGAGGATTGAGGTGATGGATAAGGAATTTATAGAAAGTTGATGGAATAAAGTCTAAAATAAATGGAATATTTAGGTCGTAGTGTAAGGTATAGTTGGTGACATAATAAGTAGCATTAACTATTGTTCGTAAGACTTTTTATTGAAAGGATTGAATGTGTTTGATGTTAGAAAATTTGGCTGTCCCTCACAGTTCAAGTCCATTGGTCCAGATAGGTTTTAGTACTGTCTTGTTAATTAGCAGTTTGTTTTCAATAGAAAGTGGAGATTTTCTTTTTAACATTCTGTATAATAGTAGGCCAAATCGTCTTTTACGTTCTTACTGTTTAAGTATGCGGTCTAAAAGTAGAAATAATTAATAACAATATTAGTTCAGTTAGGTCGTAATTTGGTACGTTATATTTTTTCTAAAATCTTGAGAACTGTATGGAAGAATATAACCTCTACAATTCTGTACGGTTACAACACTGAATCGCTACATCCTTCTTTATCACATTACACATAACATTTGTTCATAGGTTTATGCGCTTGTAACAACATTCTATTAATTTGCTAGGCTTGTTTTATTGTAATTTAAATTTTTAATTTTCGTGCTTCCCGACGGTATATTATACGTATTTATTACAGCTCATATTTCAGGGGAAAATGTTCATGCCTTGAGTACAGAGAATTTAATTTTCCCGGTGAAAGAAAAACTTAATTGCAATGTATTTCACTAATAAACCTTTAGGAAAGGATGTCCTAAATGATATAAATAAAGAATACCCCTGACCGTATCACAATCCGTCGCTTCGTTTCGCACTTAGTTGAAACCAAAAATTGTAATATCATTGTATTGGGTTGATGCAAAATTAATGCAGGTTTCCTCTATTGCAATATCTTAATTCCAATTGTGTAAACAAAGCTAATCCTAACATTGATCATTATTATACCAAAACAAACCTTATCTAATACCCTCTCTTTCACCATGAATTTGTTTAGTAAAATCGTTGTGTTCAGTGTGTTCAAAGGTCTTGAATCGAAAATGTCAAAGTGCGATTTTCGTCAAATTTATTTTTACGAATTTAAATTAGGGCGCAGCGCTGCGCAAACGGCTCGTAATATTAATGAAGTGTGGGGTCAGGGGGCTATTAATGAGTGCACGGTGCAGCGTTGGTTCCAGAAGTTTCGCAGAGGAGATTTCGACCTCGAAGACAAGGAAGGTCGGGGCCGTCATCTTGCTCTGGACAACGACCAGCTGAGGTCAAAAGTGGAAGAAGACCCAACCAAAACCACACGAGAAATGGCGGCGGAACTCGGAACTCAAAAATTGCAACGTCTTTGCCCAGCATTGATGAATCGGAAGGGGCTCCACGATAACGCCAGACCACACGTTGCACAACCAACGCTTCGACGACTGCACGAGTTGGGCTACGAAGTTCTCCAACATCCGCCTTATTCACCTGACCTCTCTCCTACAGACTTCCACTTTTTTAGGCATCTGGACAACTTTTTGAGGGAGAAAAAATTTCAAAACCAGGACGACATTGAAAATTCTTTTCGTGATTTCATTGAGTCCAGGGATTCGGATTTTTTTTCTGGTGGAATAAGAAAGCTTGTTGAACGTTGGCAAAAGTGCATTGATTCAGATGGAAATTATTTTGATTAAATATATATGGTTAAAGTAAAGATATGGCGTATTTACAATACCTACTAAAAACCTGCATTAATTTTGCATCAACCCAATATATCGAGAGAAATTACACACGTGTATAGGAAACCTTGAACTTTGAAATTAATCTTTGATTAACTTTCCCGTAATATAATCATATTTATACACAATTGAGACGTTGATTTCCAAAAGGTACTATATCCATTCTAGTAAATTTTACAGGGGGCTCAAAAATCACTAATTATTATATTATTATATTAGCTAATTTGATTCTTTTCGCATTAAAATCCAGAATTGTTTTTTTAGTATATTAATAATATCATATCAAAGATATGAAATGAGATGTTTTGGTATAATTTGGAACGAAATTAAATGTGTAATTATTCCCTTTAGAAAATAATTATATCTCTAAATTGAGTTTTTAAAGGGCTTGTGTGTTCATTAGATAAAATCAAATAGGAGATTTAGATATAACTAATTGATGAGAATACAAATGTGTAAGAAAATAAATTTTGTAAGAAATGTCCTTTAGGACTTTTTGGACATCAACGTCTCAATTGAGACGTTGATTTCCAAAAGGTACTATATCCATTTTAGGAAATTTTACAGGAAGCGCCAAAATCTCTCGTTATTATATTATTAAACCAGCTAATTTGATTCTTTTCGGATTAAAATATAGAATTTTTTTTTTCACTATATTAATAAAACCATATTAAAGTTATGAAATGAAATGTTTTAGTATGATTTAGAACGAAACTAAATGTTTAATTAGTACCTTAAGAAATTAATAGCATTTTTAAATCGCGTTATTAAAGGACTTGAGTGTTCATTAGATACAATCAAATTTGAGATTCAGATAAAACTAAATGAGGAGAATATAAACATGTCAAAAAATCAATTTCGTAAAAAATGTCCTTTAGTACCTTTTGGAAATCAACATCTCAGTTGTTGAAGTTGTGATACGGGCTGTTTCTTTTATTTAAAGGTTCTGATTCCGCTTTTCAATAAGATTTTTTGTAGCCCATGCGTTCTTAAAACAATTTTATAACTTATTAATGTAATAAGGTAAAGATTTTTTATGATGAAGGTCAAATTCTATGAATGAAATTGGAGGCTGATATATAACTTTAACACTCTTTATGAAATATTAATGCACAACGTTTCGGCTAAAATGCCATCTTCAGGTGCAAAAGAACAATTTTATCTAAGGTGGTGGATGCTTACACCCTTTTCTTCAGTAGTTTCCTTATTAAAGACACTATTTTAGAACTCGGCAGACTTTTTAAAAATTAATTTCTTAATTATGTATCTACTATATATACCTCATTTAATTCCAAACTACCAGCCCACTCAAACCCGCTTATCCGTATCATCTCATCTCCATCTATTCCTGATAATCCTCGGAGGCGCCTGAAAAGACGGTGGTCTCGAGACCTGCTAATGACATAAACATTGAAGTGCTACCGCTGGGTAGCTACTTCACAAGACTTTTCAAGCCAATTGTTACTTTTTTTTTCACATTTACTTGTTTTATTTTCCTATACAGTTGTAAATATCAATTAATAAATAAAAAAAAAAAATTATGTAACTTTTAACGTGTTTCGTTAAAACTAATTCTTACTTATAAATTTAAACTTTTATAACCAAAAAGTACATTTTATTATCTTCATACAAGCTTTTTCAACAACATTAAAAACTGATGTTTTTTTTACAAGGAGGTTACTTTTTGGTTAGCCACCTGGTTTATAAAATATATACAATAAAATTTAATGAACATATCAAAAATATTCACAACCAAAAATATGAATTAGACAAATTATGTGATGCAAGTGGCTAACGCGATTTATGCCTGCGAGTGGTAGGACTAACTTAAGGTTAGAGTACCCACTCCGCTACAATCTAATTTGAATGTATTTTATAATTCAACATGTTTGCTGCAACCGCTTCCAGAACCATGCAATAAATAAACTATTGAAAAAAACAAAAAAACAATTTAATCATTTTTTCTTTCGTTTACACGTCAATATATGATATAGAAATGGGTATTTTTGCGTTAGTAAGTTACAAACAGAATCGAAGAACAAACAACCGCGTTTAGATATTAATTGAATTCTACAGGAATTAAAACATTTTAGAACTATCGGATTAGATTCCAGAAGAACTACCTATTGATCATCTTAAAACATCCTGTAAAAATTAAATAAAGTATAAAATGCTCTTCGATCTCAAATGAGTTTAAAGTATATTAACAAAATTATATAAAATAATATAATGTAATATGTTTTATCTATTTATCTTAAATGCCGATATTTTAACATTTCTTTCTTTAACGTATCTTTTATTTTGTAGATTCGAAAAAAATAATGTTTTCAACTCGTTAGCATTCATAAAAAAACGAGTAAATATGTTGGTTGAACGAATTCGACATTCAACTAAAGGAGAAAAGAGCAAAAATAATTTTGTATTTAATATTTATTTTTTTGGACTTAAGAATAGTAATATAGACGTATAATATATCCAAAAGCTAAAGATTTTAGAAAAAAATGTTATACACGAATTAGTAAAAGGTAACGAATATTGATGAAAAGGGAACAAAACTAACGGATTGTTATAGATAATAATATAATAGATTATTTAATCAAACACATGTTTTAATTGAAACTCGAAGTAAATAATGTTTTATCTTTTTCGTCTCTACCTGTATTTAAAAATCCTTAAATTTATTTTAACAACGGAGGTAAATGGAAGTCGTATATTTTTACTTTTTTCTCAGATCATTAAAAATAATTCTACCAGTGGAACGACAGGCCGAGTGGCCGCGCGGTAGAATATGCTGTGAGAATACACTCGCGTTTCGTTATGAATTTTGTAGGGCAGGGTCATCACACTCTTCGCCTATGTTTGTGAGTGGCCACCATTTGGCTGACGGATCTCAAATGCCTGGGAGAGAGACTGTGGCTGAATCCCCATTAATTTAAATACTTGAATAAGACCCTTCGGCACTGGAATTCGAACACTCAGCATTTGGCATGAGAGATAGCGCGCTAGACATCAGTCACGGACTCCTATTTATATTATATCCTATATATATTTATTGTAACCATTAATGTTATTATTATTATTTTATTTATTCTTTGTTATTATTATGTTTTGTTTTACACACACACACACACACACACACAAACGTTTACACACAAAAAAAAAAAAAAAAAGATGTTGTAAAGCGCGCTTCGGTTCCGTTCCCAACAGTTTTTCTTTCACCAGTTTCCTTAGTTCCAACCAATGGACTGGAAAGAGCGGTCTCTAAATGCACCATACCATATTTTAATCATTTTGAGATCAACGCATCATCACTCACGATTTTTAACCAAATCATTACTGCCATGATACTTTTAACCTTCCATAAATTCTTTAATTTTTTTTGGTAATGAATTTATCTAGATTATTTTTTTTTACTTATTTATATCATACGCAGTTTTTGATTAGTAGTTTTAATTACTAACAGAATAAAATTTTAAGTAGATCGAATTTAAAGCATTTTGCTATCAGAAACAATTGGCATTGTGAGATTACATGAATTATTATTTTTATTTATTCTTTGGCCAGTTATAAGCCTTTTTTTTTTTTTTCTTGTACATTTATGCATTCTTACTCCAGAATAAAGTTTTTTTTTTTTCTATTTATTCATTAATTAATCTTGGATAGGCAAAATGCCCGTCCCACTATAGCATCGTCCGATTAGCAACAACAGTGACGTTAAATGATTTAAAAAAAAAACAATTTAAAATAAATATATTTAATATGAGCTTGCAGTTCCACTCAAAGTGCCCAGGGAACAATTATTTGTTTATTTAGCATTAATTTTTTTTTTATTATAACTGTTGATGGAAGGAATCATTAAAATTCTTGAATAATCCGGTACCTGGGCTGTAGGTGGGGTTCTTACCCACTGAAACAAGCCGCTCTTATTATGCCGTACCCTAAGGGCTCGCCTCAAGGCTTACTTCGTGGGCCATAAATGGCTTTCTTACTCTTCATCTTTCAGAGCTCACATCTCCGAATCCTCGCCACAGCGGTTCAGTAGTGAACTCATTTTCCTTATTAAAACAAAAAATCTAGTGTGTGCAACACACGACTTCCACTTACCCAGTTCTTAAAATCAATTTAAGAATTTTCGAACACAGAGATAAGTGAATAAGTTTAAATAATTGATTTTCGATAGAAAATCTTTCAGCACTTTCTATTAACTTTTACAAGTTTTTGTATGGTATTTTTTCTAAAATCTTTAGCTTTGCAATACATCTATACTGCTGTTCTTATGTTGTTTTTTTAAACATATTTATTGATATTTACAACTGTATTAAATAAAAATACATCTAGTAAATGTGATGGTAATATGTAAAACTGTCATGAAATACATGTAGAGACACTACCCAGTGGTAGCACTCTAAAAACACTCTAAACTAGAAGGTCCCGTGGCCATCTTCTTTACAGACGCCTCGGAGGATTATCAGGGATTGAAACTAAGGGATTGTAGTGGGAATGGAGTTTTTCGTGGATGGAATGGTACCTGGTTCGGGCTAAGTCAGCAACATATGGAATATTAAGGTCTTTATGAATGAGTGTGTTTGTGACAAAATAAGGAGCATTGAGGATTTTCCGAAGGATTTTGGATTGTAAGGATTGGATACGAGAGGAATTCGATGGTTTAGTAGAGCCCCATAGCTCTACTCGTTCTTATGTTAAAAAAAAAAAAAAAAAACCAAACATTCGTTAACTAAATATTTTATCTCTTTTCTACATTAGTTGGTCGTCAAATTCGTTCAAATTTTATATTTAGCCGCTTTTTGTTAACCCTTATGACATGATATGGGTAATTCTTCTTAATCTATAAAATTAAAGGTACTTTAGTCCATGGAAATTTAAATAATCGGCATTTAAGCTCTGTCATATTATTCCCATCAGAATGAAACCTACATGATATTAAAGTCGATTATATTTTACATCGATATAGCGAGTTTAAAATCAAAATCGTTATATCTATTTTTGAGAAAATCGTAAAAAGGTGCAAAATGCATGGTATGAAGAGGCTCTTCTGGTTGGCCGATTTTCATGGAAAAGTTGTTGTTACATCTCAAGCATAGATACTCTTAAAATATTAAATTTCAGTTTCATACAGCTTCGTAGTTTTCGCGCTTGACTTACAACGCAAACACTGATACGGACACACAGACTCACAGACCTTTTTGTGAGACTTGTGATCGCAATACTCGCCCTTAATGTATATTACACATAGAGTGAAAGTAAAAAAGTACACTTATTAATCATAAATATTAGTAATATTAATTTTTAAAACTACACATATCGTGGCATTATTTTATGTTATAATTATCATAATAAGATATAAAGATTACATATGTAACGTATTTAGTAAACAATTTATTAACCATTCCTATATGTTAAACATATAAATTTAATATGATCAATATAACCAGCTCCTAAGAAGGGCATTCATTGTATTTCCATTGTCTCTGAAATTACTTACCGGACAATTATCAATATATAATTACAATTGTAAACAAGATTGAACAATAAATAGCGTGGATGGACAGTTTGAATAAATGAAAACAAAACATACACACACAAAAAAAAACCGATGTTGTAAGCGCGCATCGGTTCCGTTCCCAAAAGTTTTTCTTTCACCAGTTTCCTTACTTCCAACCAATGGACTGGAAAGAGCGGTCGTCTAAATGCACCATACCATATTTTAATCATTTTGAGATCAACGCATCATCACTCACGATTTTTAACCAAATCATTACTGCCATGATAATTTTAACCTTCCATAAAATCTTTAAATTTTTTTTTGGTAATGAATTTGATCTAATCGAATATTTTTGTTTTTTCTACTTATTTATATCATACGCAGTTTTTGATTAGTAGTTTCAATTACTAACAGAATAAAATTTGTAAGTAGATCGAATTTAAAGCATTTTGCTATCAGAAACAATTGGCATTGTGAGATTACATGAAGAGGGAACATTTTCACTTAAAACAGCGGTGATACAAATCAACAGAGATCATAGTTTTGACAATTAATATTATAATTCATTTTATTATATTTTTTTTCATTGGTTTTCATATGCTTTTATTTAATTTTCAATATATAATATTTTGTTTTTGGGTAATCAGCATTTTTTTAAAACATAGTTTTAAATTTTTTTTTTAAGTGGTGCAAGTCCTATGTCCACTTTTGTAGATTCTCTTGCTAATCTGTCTTTTTTATGAAAACTTCTTTAAAACCTTCACACTATAATTATGCTATCCCCCTGTTATTATTCATTTAATATAATATTATTCAAATACTTAAATTTACATTAATATGACTGCCAGGTGCTAGCCTAATGAATAATAATCTAGCCTAGCTCCTGGCAATAGGCTTTTTTTTTCTGAAACCTAAACTCTGATTAATATATGAAGAAAAGAAATATATGTGTGTATCTGTATTATATTTATTAGATATAAAAGCTTTCTATTAAATCTGGTGAGGAGCAAATCTTTTTCCAACGACCCTTAAATAAGAATCCATAGTTTTTTAATGTTATGTTTTATTCTTCGTCCTTTAATGATATTCCGCTTGTCCCAGTTGAACAGATCCGTTGTTTGGGCCTCCTGCTTGATAAACGCCTTACATTGAATCCGCATACAAGACTGAAAAGACAAGAAACTGCTCGCCGATTTCGGTTTCTTCAACATTTGACAGACGCTCTAATCTTTCACTTAGCTACAAAAGACTCATATACATGACCATCATAAGGTCTATCTGGACCTACGGAGTTGAGCTTTGGGGCTCTAATAAACGATCAAACTCTTCCTATATCCAATCCTTACAATCCAAAATCCTTTGCAGAATCCTTAACGCTCCTTACAAAGAGCTTCATGTTCAATATGTTGCTGATTTGGACTCCTTCCATGAAAAACTCCGCTCCCACTCTAATTCACTAGTTTCAATCCTTGCTTCCTCTTCAATTCCTGACAATTCGCCGAGGTGTCTGAAAAGAAGATGGCTTCGAGACCTTCTTGTTTAGATTCCACTAGAATTCTGCCAATGGGCAGTTTCTCTTAATATTTTCTAAAATGTATTTTATCATTAAGCCGTCTATTTACTAGTTGTATTAAAATATAAAGTTGTAAATTTCAATAAAATAAATATTAAAAAAAAAAGAAGTTTTATATAACTTTTCGTTTTCGAGCTAGACCCACCACTCACCCATACACAGACCTTTTTGCTGGACTTGTTAATTTGGACTCAGGGGACCCTAAAACGTGTATTTTCGTTGAAATTGATAAAAAAATGTCATGGTCGCAATACTTTCCTTTACTATATATTTCATAATAGGTAAATGGAAGTAAAATGGACGATTTCATATGGATGGATCAGTTTATAAAATGTAATATTGTTAACATATTAAATACTTTTCCTTAGCACGTTTTGCTTCAATATAAGAAAATAAGTTCCACCAAAATATTCTTAGGCCCAGAAAAAAGTAATATTCCGACTGAAGAAGCGGCCATGATGGCTTGGACCTCCTACAGACCACCTTTTCTTTTTCCCTTTCTCCCTACCCCAATTACCTGCACACATTCCCATCTACCGGAACAATAATTTACATAATATAATGTTATCATCCAGCTACTGAGCTACGAAGGAATCCTTGCTCCTTTGGGATGATGGTACCCTCAGGTGCTGAAACTTAATCGAATATCCTCCATGCATCATTATAAATTCGACTAATCAGAATATCTGAGATCAGCATAAAATACTGCTTAAATCATTTCATTAACATCAAATAATCACCTTACGGTAACTTCCAATGACAACCTTTATATGTTTAGGCACAGAGACGTTTGATTGAAACGAATTTTTCTACAGTCTCTGTAGGAGCGGCGTGGTCTAATGGATAGAGCGCTAGGCTACTGCTCTCCGGGTCCAGTGTCCGATCCCGGCTATGACAGCAATCTTATTTATTATGTTAATTCAGAGGGAGGGGGGGGATGACCCTAGGGTATGGAGACCCCTTTAAAGTGGGTACCCAAATTAAGTAGGGAAAAACCTGGCGGCTGATTGTGATCAAGGCCTAATCACCTTATTGCACCTTGGCCGTTGGCCAAGAAACAGCACGAATCTCTATATCTACTGAGCCCAAGACCTTTCATGGGTTGCTGAGTACAGGATTTTTTTCTTAAGTCTTTGTAAATTAGAGATAAAAAAAATTGCTTTCATTTTAGACAAACGAACAAACCGTCCTTTTCTCTACAATAGGCTTATCTACATGGCTATCATAAGACCAATCTGGAGTTGAGCATTGGGGCTCTACTACTATACCATCGAGTTGTTCTCGTATCTAATCCTTGCAAACCTTCATAAAATCTGTCATGAATAAATTCATTTGTAATGACCTTAATGTTACTTATGTTGCTAACTTGGCCCGAACCAGGTACCATCCATTTCATGACCAACTCCATTTCCACTCTAAACTTCTAGTTTCTATCCTTTA
This sequence comes from Piezodorus guildinii, assembly GCA_023052935.1. Classification (NCBI taxonomy): domain Eukaryota; kingdom Metazoa; phylum Arthropoda; class Insecta; order Hemiptera; family Pentatomidae; genus Piezodorus; species Piezodorus guildinii. The sequence continues at coordinate 44,052,731 of CM041295.1, forward strand.
TATATTTTAAATATTATTTTAGAAGTATTTTAGTACTGCTTATATTATGATGGACATTTATAAGCATGTGGAAAATGGCACGAATACAATAAGATAAATACAGAGAGAAATGCTTTATTTTATCAAAATTACAATAAAACAAAACCGTGCTGCCCAACTGTATTGGGTTGCTATCATACACAAGAACCTTTTACGTCAATATGGACGGAATGAAACCAAGCAGACAGGCTCACATTAAAAAAACGCCTTTTAAGGTTTTGATTACACTTACTATATCAATGCAAAATTAAATAAATTTAATTTCTTGTATATTTATTTCTGATTAAAATAGTGTCACTTATCTTTTAAACTCAAGTTTTAAAAATTCCTTCTAAAATATTTTAAAAAAAATTTTTAATTTAAAATAATTAACCATTTCTTCGTGTTAGGGTAACAATTTGGTAAATTTGAAAAAAAATGCGATAATCACCTAAAGAAGAAAACAAGATACACAAACTATTTGATTATAATTTAAATTCATTATATAAAGAAAGGACAAGGTGTGCAAATACTTTCTTCGGTCACTGTATTTCGTTGGAAACCTTATGATTTTAGAAATAAAATTTTATTTGACATACAAAGTTGTATATTGTAATGCAAAGTGACAAAAAGCTGAAACAGTTGAGTTATTATTGTCGATAGTAATTTATATATTTTTAAACAAGCATTATTTAGTTCCATCACTTCTTTATTCATTTAAAAACTCTTTACATCTCATTTATTTCCCTAGACGTTTCGGGATTTTATCCCCATTTCCAATTATTTTTATAAATTTAAACAAGCATTTATTTCCATCACGTCTTTATACATTTCAAATCACTTTGCATTTCATTTATTTTCCTCGAAATGTTTGTCCCATGTATAAAAATACTTAAAACTTTCTCAAGTCAAGCAAGTGAAAAGAAACTATAACAAAATATGTATAATAGCATTAACCATATGGAGAATAATTCTGAACATCTGAAAGAAATAATGGATGAACTTTTGGACCCACATATCAAATATCATTATCAAGTCAATACAATCATTATTGTTTACAATTATTTACAAAGTTTATACATTAAAGGTTATACATTAAAGTTTATTATTATTTACAATACAATCATTATCAAATATCAAATATCATATCAAGACCACATATTAAAATATCTTGAAAATGGGGACAAAACCCGAAACTTGAAGAAAAACAAATAGGATGTAAAGAGTTTTAAAATGAATAAAGAAGTAATGGAAGTAAATAATGCTTGTTTAAATATATAAAAATACTTAATGTTCCTGAAGTCGAACAAATGAAAAGAAAATAGTAATTTCTATATTAATTAATAAAAAATAAATGTTTCCATAAAAAAACAGAATAACTCTCTTTTAATTTTTAACGTTAATTTTCTTTAAAAATCTAAAATTAATTTTAACAGGTGAGGTAAGTGGAAGTCACGTGTTGCGCGTTTCATATTTGTTTTTCGTTTTTTAAACACGAAATTTTACATATTTTTACTTCTTGTATAAATTTTTTTAAACCTTCGTTGCGTTTGTTTGATTAGTTACGTAGGTTTGGCGACTTGGTCTGCCGTGACCGTTGGGTTAATGTTGGATTTTTTTAACGATACATCATGTTCCGGTCATCATGTCACATCCGAGACCAATTCACTTGAAAGGTAACTGTATATTGGATTAAAAAATAAAACCTGATTTTACGCAATTAAAAAAAAATAAAATAAAAAAAAACTATGATTTAGGCGTTTTAATAATTTTCTCAAGTTTTCCAACTGTCAATAGATTAAAACTTTTTTTAAAGAATTACATTAAATGAAACATTTATTTTAGATTAAATAATTTAAGAATATAAATTATTATCTATAACAATCATTTCGTTTTTATCACTCTCAATTATGTTCAACAACTTTTTATATGAGACACAATTTTGTTCTAAAATTTACCTAAACATATTTTTGATCTTTTAATTAATTACCAAATTCGTCCAACTTGTACATTTACACTTTTTTTTATTGATATGGTTATTTGTTTCTAATATAGAAAATTAGTATTTTTGAGGTAGTTTAGAGGAAGAAAATCATTTTAATCCTAACCTAAATTATAATTAAAATTATTAAAACCTATAAGAATGAAATAAATATACACCTTGACTTATTACTCCTACAAACCGAATGATTTGCCTCAAATCCGTGTTCATCTGCTATGTGAATAAAAAAAAAAAAAAAAAAACTATAAAGAATTTTTTTTTGTTATTATTAAATATTTTATTGAGATATTTTACAATTTGTTTCAAAATGGACAATAGTAATAATGATATGAGATCACATTCATACAATATTTACTGAAAACAATGATAAAGTCAAATTACATAAAAGTATAAAATAAAAAAAACGTCGTATATATACAAAAAAAAAAATTTAAAACAAAGTTGACAAATAAATGAACATCATACATACAATCATAACTATATAATATGTATATATTATTATTTTTTTTAATTTATTAGTGTGTTCAAAATTAGTTTATTTCTACTTTCCATTTACTATTTGTTTACTTTACTTTTTTATGCTTTTTCTTTTCTTTGGTACATAGAGGTGTGTATGTACCTATGTACATAATTATATCTATTTAATGTTTTCTGGCCAGATGTGCTACCTTTACTTGTAAATTCCATGTTATTCTTAAGAAACAAAGTCCCAGAATAAAATTTCTAATTTCTTCTTCTTCTTCTTCTTCTATAAAATATTTACAACTGCTAAAGGAACTCCGAACTTGGCTGAAAGATTCCAACCGTTTTTTATTTATTTTTTTTTTTTTATATATTGCTTAATGGTGGGAACCTACAGTTTTGGATATGATAAGAATATTGACAAATTACCAGATTTAGAGTACTGTTTTGATGAACCTGCATGAAAAAGAATTTTGTATATAAAAATATTAATGCAAGACTTTTGGTCATTGAGGGAAAGCAATGAAGACGTTATTATGATTTTGTTACTTTTTTAAAAAGATTATTGTCATTAATGTTGCGATAACTCGTGTTGCATATTATTTATATGCAAGATATAGTGAAAAAATAAGTGAAAAGTCGTTAAAGACATCGTCATGCCACACATAAAACTACCAACGTTTCTATATAAACCGAACCATTTATTGTTAACGTTCTGAGAAAGGGAACAGTGCGTGCTGTCAATGCGACATCCACCCCGTTGCTGGGAACTGGACTGGTGTCAAAACGTGGCACGTAAACCTCAACAAGCAGAACGCTCGCGATGAACTATTCCGAGCTTTCCCACCACAGTTGCACGCTTGTTTAATTTGTTGTTTGCGATTCTTAATTATTTTGAATGAATGCATTGCATACATGCGTCTGCTCCAGTAATTGAATGAACACGCAAATGCCATTTTGGAAATTAGAACGGTTTTATGTTTACATCAGACGTTATACGAAGTTCGTATCCATACCCAACAGCAGTGATGGGCAAATACTCAGAGGAATAAAGTACAGAGTTCTCTCCACAAATAATGCTCGCGCTGCGAAGTACTATACTCTATTTCTATAAGTAATATAGTACTATAAGTAATATTTCTACTAACGGTACATTATACTTCTATATTACTACTCATATTTAAGGAATAATTTTTTGATGACTTGATTACAGAAATTTTAATATTCCCTTTGAAAGAAAAACTTAATTGCAATGTATTTTACTTATAAACCTTAAAGAGAGAATGCCCTAAATAATAGGTAAAACTATATCAAAATCCGTAGCATGGTTTAGAAGGAGTTCGCGAAAACCAAGTATCGCGTTAACATTTTATATATAAAGAAATAAAACAGAAGAAGCTGTTGGGCAGGAATATGCAAATACTGAGAAAAAAAGGTACGGAGTACTGTACGCAAGTACAGAAGATTGTTTCCATTTTTTTGCTCGATGTCCCGCATACCGTGACAATAGAATCCGTTTTATGCCCGTATTAAATGATGTGAGTATTGATGGTTTTTATGAAATTCTTGCGGAACCCCACGTAATACACCTGAAATCATTATTTATTTTTGTCACAGAAAATCTTAAAATAAGATTTCAACATCTTTCTTCTCAGAATGTTAATCACTCTTAAATGTTTCGGGATTTGTTAGTAATTTGTAGGGATTTAGTATTTGCTTTAGTACTATTATTTTTACATTATTTATTGATATCCTTATATTTAATTTATGTTATTGTATATGCTGGAGGAAATTAATCATAAAGATAGCAACACCTTTTTGCTTATTGCTGTATATGTGTTTTGTTTTTTTTTGTTTTAAATATTTATTCGATTTGTGATTAATGATGTACATTTGCTGGTGATAAATTTATTAATTGTGCTGTGCCAGCCAGCTCTATTTGTATGGGGTTTGCCCTAAAAACAAATAAATAAAGTTATTATTATTATTACTGTACGCAAGTAATGCACGCGCTGCGTAATACTGTACTCAGACATTTTGTGCTATAAGTACTGGAGTATTTTTTTATATGAGGTCACTAGAGTGGAGTAAATTATCTACATATATTAAGTACGGGTTTCATCCATATTGAGGTCTATTAATAATTTATTTAGACCATCTTTTTTCATATGATCGATTAATTTAATCTCGTCGGAGAAAATCTGTATAGGGGTTCATTATTATATTTTTTTACTAGTGGAATCGTATAGTACTATCCATTTTAAGACAGCGCGCAGGCGCATCGAAGATTTTTTATATTATATGCCCAAAGGCGCGGTTTCAAACCCGGCAGATGGTCCTATCATATTTCGTTTGATTTTCAACCGAAATTATAAACAAATTTACATCCCTTTCGAAGGACGAAATAACCAAGGATTTTTTACCCCCTTTAAAAATCCTAGTGCCATCTACCAGGTATGAACCCGCGATGTTGGTCATATTAAATCTTTAACCCCTTATTAAATCTCTTAAGGACCGCCTGCCGTGCGGTAAACAGTACTCTGTGTCCAATGTCGCGGTTTCAAACCCGGCAGATAGTCATATATTTTGTTTAATTATCAGCTAGTACTCCTATATACAATAGATTTTATCTTAAGAGAATAAATTAATCGATTTTAAAATTGATAATATGGAAAAAGATGGCCTATATAAATTATTAATAGACCTTAAAATAGATGAAACCCGTACTTAATATATGTTGGTAATATACTCTAGTCTGATGACCTCATATAAAAATGTGGCTAGTACTTTTAGAACGAAAATTCTGAGTACAATCTTTCATTGAGCGAGCATTATTTGAGTACAGTACTACGTAGTTTTTTTTTTAATGAGTATTTGTCCATCACTACCCAACAGCTTCTATTTTATCTCTCTATATGTAAAATATTAACGCGATATTTGGTTTGTGCAAACTCCTTCTAAACCACGGAATTTGATACAGTTTGTCCTATTAATTAGTGGCATTCTCTCCTGAAGGTTTAGAAGTAAAATACATTGCAATTAAGTATTTCTTTAAAAGGTAATATTAAAATGTCTGTAATTAAGTCATCAAAAAATTATTCCTTAAATATGAGTAGTAATATAGAAGTATAATGTACCGTTAGTATTTAAAAAAAAGTTAATATGCAATTAAAGGTGTTGTAAAAGTTATAAACTAATGGGCATAACTAAGCTGAATACAATAGAAACCGTTCAACATAAACAAATAAACTGAACCAATTTTGATTTATCGACCAATTTATGTTCCTGATTTCTGACGATGATTAGATATAATAAGTATAAGTTACAAAACAAACATAAAATTTTATTTCTAAGTGCACTTTTCGTTTCCATGACTCATTAGGGTTACCTGTAGCAGGGTGGCTAGCATAACAGCCTGCTATACCATAGGTCCAAACCTGGTAGCTCTAGGATTTTTTTTAATGGGAGTAATAAATCCTTAGTTGTGCCGTCCTTCGGAGGGGACGTTAAAAGGTGTTCCGGAGCCTATGCGATGTCAGGTACTTGTTAAAGATGACTCTCCTAATAAAACCTGGATAGACAAAATTTAAGATCCCCCCTGTAACATCGTCCGATCAGCCATATTAGCATAAAGAGCCGTTAAATGAATAAACAAAAAAAAAAAAACAAAAAAAAAAACGTTCAACCCTAAGATATTACTGTAAATATCACCAGGCCGATATGGATTTACCTGGGACTCTTCTCGTACCAAATTCATACAGTCCAAAACCTCCTCCTGACTTTTTCACGTATAAACTTATCCATACAGACCTTAATGTTCCATATGTGGCTGATTTAGCCCGAAGGTACCATTCCTTTCATGACAAATTCCATCTCCATACTAAACCTCCTATTCTGAATAAAAAATGGCCACGTGACCTTCTGGTTCAGCATTGTTTTTAGAGAGCAGCCAAAGGGTAGTTTCCCTACATGTGTATCATGACTTAGTTTAATACTGTCACACGTTCACAAGATGTATTTATATAAATGCAGTTGTAAATTTCGATAAATATATTTGTTTTTAAATAAAAAAATAATAATAATCTATATGTAGCAAATTATTTTCCCCATGAAGGGACGTTAAATAAATAATAAACTCATAATCCCCAAATGATAAACTCCTCATTGGTCAAACTGCACTATTTTAAACATAAATGGCAGTACATAATATTGCACCCGAGCAAAGTGAGGGCGGATCACAAGTATTTGATAATTGGTTTATATAGAATGAGTATAGGTGCGTTAGAGTAAAAAAAATAATAATAATAAAAAAAATAAAATAAAAAAATTAAAAAGCTTAAATTTAACTGAAATCACATACGCTACTTATAAGTAGGTTTTTTGTATAACTTTTCCTACTACTACAGTTAATATCAATTGAATTTTACCACATATTTAGTCATTAGGCTAATAGATTATAATTACCAAACGAACAAAACATTAGGCTAATTGTAAGGATGTCTCATCCGAAATCATTTGTAAATATTTTGTCAATTCGTAAATATGTAAATAAAGTTTATTTTCTTTCTTTATATGCTACTTAGGATATATGGTGAGTCTTTTGAAAACTGAACAGAACTTTATTTATTCGTATATATTACAATTTGTCATAATAGACAATAATAATAGTGCTACAGGATCTGATTCATACAATATTAACAAAGCAAAGTCAAATTACATAAAATAAAATACATAAATAAACGTATACAATAACAAAATTTGTAGACAAAATAAATACTAATAAATGAAGTTAACAAATAAATAAACAGAACATGTCACATTCATACCTATGTACAATATTTACAATCAGCTCGGGAACCCCGGACGGGGCTTGTTCCTCCACTTGTGGAAGGACAAGTAGAGTCCAAAGGATCCCAGCGCCTCCTTCTCAGCCGCATCACTGGTGAGAGCCAGCGGAAGCTAAGTGAGGGCGCCATAGCCAAAATCACACCGCACTTGAGAGGAGAATCTGACCAGTGTCAGAACTCCAGCATACATATTTACAATATATCTCGGGGCCACTGCCGTTTCAACCTTCTAGGTTGGTTGTATGGATGAGTAGAGCTGGATAGGGATTGTGCTAGAGGATTAGGATGATGAATGGGGTTCTGGTGGAATTTGGAAACTTTGGATGGAATCAGGTCTGAAATAAATGGAACATTAAGGTCGTGGTGTAAGGTATAGTTGGAGACATAATAAGGAGCATTTATGGTGAGTCTAAGATCACATTCTGTACTATACTAAGTCCTTTACTTAATTTATACTATCAAAGCTCTGATTAAGCACATTGCCATAATCAAGAACTGGACTAACATGGACTGAGTACGTCTTATTGATATAATCTTGAATTGCCTTAACCTACTTGTCCTATTTAAGACAGTTTAACCGTTTCAGATTTTTTTTCTTTTTTTGCTCTAGATATTTAGGCATAGATAGGAACTGCTTTCCAGAGTTTCCCATATATATGTGTGAGTAGTATGGTTACTGGATTTTGCATTTTATAACGTAGATTTCATTAAAGTAACAGATATATACCTGTTCTAATTAAACGAATAGCCCTTCTACACTCAAAGTATACTGTGGCGGTAAAGAAATACATGCTTTCTTTGATTTATATGATATTAGCCTGTGTGAATTAGAAAATGAATATTTAACTACAGAACTGATTACTTTAAGAGATCTTTCGTTTTTTGCTACTTCATTTCGGAATTCCTTAACCATGTCCATTTGTATATCTTAATCTTAGACTTCTTTCAAGCGTTAACTATTTATCCATCTGTTTGAATATTAGTCTTCCGCGCCTTTATAAATTTTTACTATTTGAAGTCTTAATTTTAATCTTAATTATTCAATGTTTTAGTGCATTTTATTTATTTTATTAAATATAAGGTTGAAATATTACCTTGTACATATATATGTATTTTTTTTAATAACATATTTTTTTAAATGAAAATAATGACATTTTACAGTGCAAGTAGAAATCACTATTCCACTAAGACGAGCCCGTGTGTGGGAAAGAATTTCACCAGTGGCAATTCAATAAAAGTACAATAATAAACAGTAACACAGTACACAGTATGATACAATACAGTACTTAAATAATATAACACATTTTTTTATAAAGAAATAGTAACACACTACACAGTAAGAAACAATATAGTACATAAAATATTAAGTAATAATATAACATAACATATTAAGGAACATAAAAATAGAATCATAAAGAAACAGTAACAGAGAACTTATGAAGCAGTAATTGACTAAGCTAAAAAAACTATAAGGAATACATATACATATATACAAGATATAAAATTAAGGCATGTAAATACAAAGTTGAATTATATAATACCTAATTAATGCAAAAAATAATCATAAGGAACAGTAAAACAGTTCACAGTAACAAACATTAATTGACAACCAAAAGCAATAAAGAATTCAAATTCATATATACAAGATATAAAATCAAGGCAAGTAAATACAAAATTGAATTAAATATAAACAATTATAAAGTAAATAACATAGTAAACAGTAATTGACAAAACCAAAAAGCAATAAAGAATACATATACTTGTACACAGGATAAATATCAGAATGAGTGACGCAGGCTGGCATGGAGGATCTAGAGTGATAAGTAATTTGAATTCAATAATAATTTGATTTCACTCATATTTAAACATTGTTGTAATAATTTGAATACTTTGGAGGATTTGTGTGTGAATATTGAAAATTTGGAGAAATATTATTGTGAACAGTAGCAATGGAATAACAAGTTTTGTGCGTATGAATGAATTCATAATATGCAGTATAATTTTTTATTTTTTAATTTATGTATATTTATCTTATTCATATGAGATTAGCTGTTTCAGAATAAAAATTATTTTTTTCATTCATTCATATATTCATCAATACATATTCCAGACAATTCTAGGATTGTCTGACTTCGGGCCTCAAACCACTTGGACTGGTCATAGTCCTTGACTGGTCCGACTTTTGCGACGAAAGAAATTGTACACGTTAATATAAAGTTGATCTAACTTACGAAAATACTAATCTAGATTTGATAAAAATATAGAATTTAAGTGATTATTATTGTCAGATAGAAATCAGGTATAAACCCTTTACTTAATACATAGACAATTTCCTATGTTTTCTTTTTTACTTTTTTTGGAAGTTTTTCTTAATATAAACACTTAAAAGAGGACAAATTGTCACTTAATCACTTTATTTCATAAGCTTTTCATATTTGTCGACGTTTCGGGGCTGTTTCCCCATTTTCAAGACTATTTTTTCATTATATAAATGATTTTTCATATATCACCCATTATTTTATTTCATAGTACACTGCTATTTGTCCTTATTGGTGTTCATTAGCCTCACTCCAGATCTAGTGAACACCAATAAGGAGGTGGTCTTCATTTTCCAGGATGGAAACAACAGAATAAATAATGGTCTGCCAAACCAGAATTCGTACCCGGGACCTGGAGACAGTAGACCAGTGTTCTATCCACTAGACCACGCCTCTCCCTTTTCATATTCAATATTTATTAATTGCTTATTATTTTTATATATTCTTTCTTAAGTTGTTAAATGCACCAAGAAGAATGTTAAAAGTTTAATAATTTGAGCAGCTCTAAACATCCGGAGTCATTTCCTTATCAATCTCCTTCTCGAAATTATATTACAGATTTCAGATAGTTCTAATTAAAGTTTTTGTAGCCGATAATAAAATCTTAGAAAGTTGAAATATCTTGTTATATCTAATAATAAAGGTTTAAACTGTTCAATTGATGTCAGATATGGAGAAATTTATTGTAGCATATAAAAACTAAGGAATTTAAAAAAATTAAACATTCCAGTTGAATGCTGTAGTGATCGATTTTATTATTTTTTATTCAATGTAATTATATTCTATGTGGAAAAATATATTCAAATAGCATACATTGACTAAGAGAAAATGTTAAAAAAAATCTAGTACGGGCAATACATGACGTTTACTTATCTCGGTTGTTAAAATCATTTAAGGACTATTAATTAAAGTTTGCGTTGAAAAAATATAAAGGTAAAAAAATAAATGTATAATCTGAATTTATTCATTTTCTTAGGTTAAACATTTGTTTTAGGTTAAAGAATATAAAATTCTTAAGTACAATAATCAGTTATAAGTAAGTATTCCTTCCGCGTCTATGTATATAAGATAAAAAAAAAATTCTCAAACCTTTAGCTTTACAACGGTTTATTATACTATTTTTCAATTAAAAAAAAATATATATTTTACCTGAAAAAATATTTTTGCTATTAAATTCGTTTAACTTGTATATTTATCCGTTTTTTATAGGTGGAATAGTCAGGAATCAGTCATTTTTTGAAATTTTTTTAATTTTGCCAACGTTTCGGCTCAAGCTTGTGAGCCATCATCAGGGCATTACCGAGCCATGTCCAAGCATAAACTCACAGAGTTTATCCATTTTTTTTTTTATCAATGCTAACAAGATGAATTGGTTAGTTTTTTCCAATTTGCTAAATTAAGGGTACTTTAGAATTTCGAAATCTAAGCCCTGCTTGACTATTCCACTTACAATGTAATCTACATGATATTAATACCCACTAAATTTTACATCGGTTTAGCGAATTCAAAATGAAAATAGTTAGAGCCGTTTTTTTTATAAATCGTAATAAGTTGCAAAATGCATTGTATAAAGTGGCTCTTCTGGTTCTTTGATTTTCTTGGAACCAGTGCTGCAATATCTCAGGGATATACGCCTCTTAAATATAAAATTTCAGTTTTTTAAAACTAATGGTTTTTGAGCTTTACTTACCAGACACTCACACAAACGCCATTTTGTGGAACTTAGTTCGAAAACTGGAATTCGTGTAAGTGAAAGTAAAAAATCAACAACATATAAATAAAAAATCTGGTGCGGGCAACACACGACTTTCACTTACCTCCATTTTTGAAATCAATGAAAGAATTTTCAAATACAGTTAGGGATAAAAATACGCGAAACTATTAAAAAATTAATTCAATTGAATTACTATAGAAACATGTGTTTCATTAAAAAATCTATTATATTATTATCTAAAACAATTACTTAATTTCACCGGCTTTTTATCACTCTCTATTAAATTTTAAAAGCTTGTGTATAAGATAATATTTTTTCTAAAATCTTTAGCTTTCCAACGGTGTATCATACATGTATATTACTGTTCTTATGCTCAAAAACGAAAAATTGCATTAAAAAATATTTCTTCTATTTTCTCATTTAGTTGGGTATCGAATTCATTCAATTTATATATTTACCTGTTTTTCGTCAGTGGTAACAAGATGATATTTTGTAGTTTTTTTTTATAGGATCAACAAAATTAAAGGTACTTTAGAGAAAGAAAATATCGGCATTTAAGCCCTGTCAGACCATTTTAATCCGAATAAAACCTAAATCATAATAAAGCCCATTAAATTACATCGATATAGCGAGTTTAATCAAAATCGTCGGAACCGTTTTCGAGAAAATCGAAAAAAGGTGCAAAATGCATAGTATAAAGTGACTCTTCTGGTAGGCTCATTTTGATGAAAAAGGTTTTGTAACGTCTCGGGCGTATATTTGTCTTAAATATGAAATTTCAGTTTCATAGGACTTACCGTTTCCGCCCGGGAGTTACCACACACCCACAGACCTTTTTGCGGGACTTCGTTATTTGGACTCAGGGGAACCTAAAATGTGTATTTCCGTTGAAAACTGGAATTCGAAAATTTTCACGATCACAATACTTTCCCTTACTATATATAGTAAGTGAAACTAAAAATGCTTTTGCGGTTGAAATAATTTAATCAGGCGATTTCAAATGGATTGATCCCTATACTTTACTTTTACTTACCTATATATGGAATTTATGGTAAGGGAAAGTATTACGATCGTGAAAATTTTCGAATTCCAATTTTCAACGAAAACGCACGAAACTTGGCGAACCAGTCCTAAAGACCATGTTGCGCTAAAAAGACAGTATGTGTGGTGACCCCTCTCTTAAAAGGGAATAAACGAAAAAAAAAAAATATAGTGCAGTATAATAGTTCTTAAATTGATTTTAACTACCGAGGTAAATAAAACTGTGTTGCGCGCACCAGATTTTTATACGTAACTACTTATGGTATTATGTAAGCATCTTAGCAGTGCGTAGGAGGAGACTGAGGAGTACCCCTGGCGGCGTTGGCGACTACCTGTCCAATTAACTTGAGGACCGCTAGACGTCCGTTATGAAGCCGATATTGTGAACCATCATCTGGGCCGTTCTACTTGCCACTACGCCCGCCGTGGAAGATGTTATCGATCCATGGTATTCCTTTGTCGGTTGCGGATGGTATTTGATTGACAGTATCTCCAACCATCTTCACACAGAGGTCAATCCATTTGGAATTATCCGATCTAAATTAATTTTTCGCTTAGCATTTCTGATTATTATGATTTATACTTTTAGTTACCTATTTATGAAATATATAGTAAGGAAAAATATTGCGAATCCGAGTTTTCACCGGAAACATACGTTTTAGGATCCGTTCCATGACCCCCGCAAAAAGTTGAGTATAACTGCGAAACGATAAGATCAATAATATTGAAATTTCATATTTTAGATGTTCATATGCCTAGTATTTTACTGGGACTTATTCAACATAATTGGCAAACAAGAATTATGCATGCATTTTGTTTATTTTTACGATTTTTACAAAAATGGCTCTAACGATTTTGATCAAACTCGCTTTTTCGATAGTTATAGAATGAGATTGACTAGTTAATATAATAAATTAATATTTAATAATAACTTCTTTGTCTACTAAAATATCTATACCCAATTATACCTCCGATTTCCTTGAACCAGCTACCTAGGACTTACCCAGCACCAGCAAAGGAACCCTGTACTTAAGGCACAATACCTAACAGCTGTATTACCGATCATAACACTTCCTTTGACCGCTTTTGTCACCTTCCTTCACCCCCCTAAAATCCCTTGATATATCTTATCCCTTTTTGTTATCATTCTTTTTGTTATATTGCTTGTGTCAAATTCATAAAAGGAGACATGGGATGTAAACATGAAGTCATCCAAAATCCCGCAGCACAGTATATTAGGGGTACTTACTACGTTTGCTATATCATGCTATTTGTGCTATTGTGCTAAACCCATCAATTTTATTCAGGAAATAACTGTAGAAACTCAACGGGTTTAACAAAATACCATGCTATAGTAAACGTAGTGAGTACCCCTATTATATCAGAAGACGTATTTTTTACACTAAAATCGGTTTCTACCCGTCAACTGTGTGTGTGTATGGGATTCATTAATTGATGTAAAAATTTTATGGTTTTAATATCATATTAGACCTTTCCTCCGACCACGCATTAATCTTCCTTTTTTTCTGGAATTCATGATTTCATGGAAGAATATTGATATCTTTCGATTTCTTTGCATATTGTTCTCTACCCTGGCAGTATTTGTCCGTTACTTTTAGTTTTTCAGTATTTCATTTGGGTTATGTATCCTCCTACGCTCTTGTATTAACTGATTCTGTAAAATATTCTCTTGTTCTGTCTCCCTTGGTCCATTCTTATTACGTGCCTTTAGAATCTTAGTCTTCTAATTTTGGTTTCCATGTCTTTTATCCCAATGTGAAAAAAGAATTATTTGCCGTAGTTTTTCCCTGTTGTAAATTCCATATTTTCGTAGGAACTTTGTAGGCCTGTTTTTTTTTTCTGCTATTTCTTCAAGATTATGCACTTGTGTTATTTTCTCTCCTTCTGTTTCCACTAAGAGGACGAAATCTTCTGCAAAGGCCTGGCTGCTCACTTTTATGTAGTTTTTCTTGGTCCCTACTACTGCCTTGCGTTATTCGTCGTCTAGAACTTTCTCATGATTTTATCCAGTACTATGTTAAATACTGGTGACAGGACGTCTTATTTCAGTCTTTTATTTTGGCCACAGCTTTCAGGAAAGTAGAGCCGCCTTGACCCCCTCTGCTTACGCCTATTAAGTACTTTTGGATGGACTAGTATTGAAGGAGGATAAGGATATCCTTTCATTCTAATGGCTGGTCCAGAAAATGATTCCACCTTATGTGTGAGAGTTAATCATTTAACTCCATCTTTTCACCCATGCTACTTTATCCTTATTCCGTCGGATTAGACGTGAAGAGGAACGTGCTCCTATCTTCCTCGCTCCTCCGATAATGCTCAGCTCCGGAGGACGTGATGGAAATCGGGGTCGTTGTGCCCCGGTCACCGTTCTTCACTTCTTTCTCCAGGCTTGCAGTATATCATATCTGATGGCTTATGCGATTGGAAAGTTGTTCACAGAGCAATAAACAGATCGTGTGAGAGTATTTTGTACCACACTATATAAAGGAGTCTAAAAAAGTCTGGAGTCATCTGAGTATCCAAATGTTGTTTATGGGTAGAAGGGGTCTTGACTAGTGGATAGCTCACTAGTCTTCTCTCTTCTTAAATATTATTCTGCCGCAGCCAAGGTTCCAGTTCGGAACATGGAAAACAATAGAATAGTGTATAATCCTCTAAATCATGCTGCCCCTAAATTAATAGAATAGACTAGAATAGAATCGTAAAAAAAACGAAACAATATTACTACTAAAACATATAAATTGAAGGTGCATGGTCAGCTGTTAATATGATCCTATTATTAAAACCTATAAAAAAAGATCTGGGGTTTGGTACGGAAGGTCTATACTATATCTTGACCGTCTGGCACCCAGGACTGCTTTACAAACTCCGGAAATTCCTCCCTCCTACATACTACCTCATCATTCAGTCCTACCTCTCTGGAAGATCCTTCAAAATAAACCACAATAGTTCCTATTCCTCCCTATTTACTCAGTCTACTGGCGTTCCTCAAGGCAGTATCCTAGGACCCCTTCATTACACAGTTTTTACAGCTGATATCCCAACCCATCCTAACACCTCCCTTTCTACCTATGCTGATGACACTTGTGTGTTATCAGTCAATAATGATCCTACTATTGCCTCTCAAACTCTTCAATCCCACATCCGAGACCTTGAAGTATGGTGTCAGAATTGGAGAATCAAAATCAATTCCAACAAATCCCACCAAATTACCTTTACCCTTCGTCGTAAACCTACAACATCCTGTCCTACAGTGTCCTTTAATAATATTCCGCTAGTCCCGGAAACGACAGGAAACTGCCCAACGCTTTCGCTTACTTCAACACTTACTGGACAGACGCTCTAACCTTCCACTTAACTACAAAGGCTCATATATATTACCATCATAAGGCCTATTTGGACGTACGGAGTTGAGCTTTGGGGCTCTACTAAACCATCAAATTCTTCCCGTATTCAATCCCTACAATCCAAAATCCTTCGAAAAATCCTCAATGCTCCTTATTTTGTCACCAACAAACTCATCCATAAAGACCTTAATGTCCCATATGTTGCTGATTTGGCCCGTACGAGGTATCATTCCTTCCACGACAAACTCCACTCTCACATTAACCCACTAGTTTCAATCTTAGCTTCCTCTACCATATCTGACAATCCTCCGAGGCGTCTGAAAAGAAGATGGCCTCGAGACCTTCTAGTGTAGTTTACCTAGTGGAGTGTTGCCAATGGGCATATTCTCTTCATGTCTTTTCATGTATATTATCTATATTATGAGCCAATTTACTTGATGTATTCACTAATACAGTTGTAAATTTCAATAAATTAATAAATAAAAAAAAATAAAATATCTTGACCAACGGTTAAACAAGTATGTAATTTGGCTAAGATCACAATCATTCTCATCAAACTCCTCCCTTAAAGTTGGTAAAAGTTTGTTTTCGTCTGACCATAGTTTCTTAAATTTGTTTTCAATTAAATACAAAACAATAAAAAAAACAAAAAAAAAACGACTCGAATGTTCTGAAGGAGGACGTATGTGAAACTTATATTGATTCTTGAAACTTCTTTTGTTTTTTACTTCTTCTGTTGTAGTTGTTGAAATGAATGTTGATTTACTATATTTTTTAATCGTCACCTGTGGTGTAGTGGCTAGCATAAAACCTAAATGAAAAAAGCTTTCTATACGATGGGTGCGGGTCCAAACTAGATAGGCTCCAGGAATTTTTAAAGGGAGTAAAAAAGTCGTCCTTTAAAGGGACGCAAAATGGTAGACCTCTGCAATATCAGGTACGCTATCATGATTGAATCTGGATTGGCAATATTTAGGACTCCTACTGTAGCATCGTTCTATTAACCACAGTACCATAGAAGTGACGTTAAATAACTAAAAACAACCTAAACATTTCAGAAAGACCATTCTTTGAAAAGGGTAAGTGAGAACCGTTGCTAAAGAACTCCTAAATGGATAAGCAATCAGTAATTCCAGTCTCTTTTCAGCCTCCCAATCCTCTCCCGACCTCCTCCCCCCAAAAGAAAATATTAATGTCTAACCTTTTTTTATGGCAAAAAGATACCATGTAAATAAGAAATTACATATAACTTAGTTACATAAAATCATTTCAATGAAATGACCGAATCCAATGAAATGCTTGAGTTCCAAAGGAAACTATCATATCTCGACGAAGAACTGGAAATAAAAATCCAACTAAAGTAACGCGACCTTATAGTTAAACTTTTTTTTTTTTTTTTGTATTTTCTAGAGTGCTTTCCACACGTCTTTCATTCAAATCGATAAGAATTTACATCTGACGTATACGATTCGAAATGATGTAGAAATTATTATAGAATCGATTTAAGTTTTATGCCTTAAACCCCAACGAAACAAACCTGGTTTAACCTGATCATAACAAGTTCTGTATTCGTCCAAGTCTACTAAATTGATGCTAACATAAAAGAACCAAACTAAGACCATATAAACGAACAAAATATTTTTTCATCGAACTTAAACTGATTTGTTTACGTCTTTCATAAATTTATATATTTATTTGACCCTGGATGTTTTTTTTTACTGTAGATAAGTCGGATCCTAAGCTAGCCGACATTCGTTTAAAGGAAGAGAGCTGTGTCCACTTAACTAACCATCAATAAATCTGTCCTTCCAACCTTTCCTTTTATTATTCAGCCGAGGTCTATGGTGTCGGTTCCAGATTCCAACTCCCACTACCAGGGATTCGCTCTGGGATCTAAACTGTCCACGATGTCTATAGGATCGACGATGTTTCCACTATTTCAAGTTTGACTTGTTTTGAAACCCTTTTATTGATGTTCCCAGGGTCTCTGTATCATCCATATACAGAAATACGGATTCAGTTGTTGTTAACGCCATGTGTTAAGGTTTTTATTGTTGTTAAATTGAAAATGAAAAGCATGATCTTTCTTTTCACATATCTATATCTTTATATTGGTTTTAAAAATATTTATTTTGCATCAAATTTAATGTTTTCTCTCAAAAAAGGTGAATGTAAGTAGAAGAAAAATACGAGTAGAAGATAATCGTTTGTTTGTTTATTTATTTAACGTCACTTTATGCTACTATAGCTAATCGGACGATGCTACAGTGGGAGTCCTAAATTTTGCCTATCCAGGTTTTATTAGGATAGGGATCTTTAACGAGTACCTGACATCGCACAGGCTCGGGGCCACCTTTTAACGTCCCCTCCGAAGGACGGCGTAACTAAGGATTTTTTACTCCCATTAAAAAATCCTAGGACCACCTGCGGGTTTGAACCCGTGACCTTCAGAATGGGAGGCTGTTACGCTAGCCACCCAGCTACAAGTGATCCCCGAAGATAATCGTAATTCGTTTGTTAAACAGAAATAAAGAAAAAAAAAAAAAAAACTTTATTATAAGACTAAGTCTCCTAAGAATAACATAAAATTCAACATAATATAATAACTGTATGATGCCAAGATACACAATTAATGAGGAAAAAACAATATTTAACATAAATTAAAAAAAAAAAAGTTGAGATAACTTGTATAAGACATTTAAAAAGTAATCCCCGAATATAATCGTAATTCGTTTGTTAAACAGAAAGAAAGAAAAAAAAACTTTATTATAAGACTAAGTCTCCTTAGAATAACATTTTTTTTTTTTTTTTTTAATTCTTTTATTGGTATTTACAACTGTACAGAGTACAACAAGTAAATGAGCTATATACATAACATTGGCTTGGAAAAGTCTTGAGAAGAATCTACCCAGTAGTAGCACTTCAGAGTTTATTTGGTAAGCAGGTCTCGAGGCCACCGTCTTTTCACACGCCTCGGAGGATTATCGGGAATAGATGCCGATGAGAGGATACGGACAAGCGGGTTTGTATGAGCTGGTAATTTGGAATGAAAGGAGGAGTATCTTTTTTGGGCAATTTCTGCAACAAGTGGGATGTTCAGGTCTCTATGGATGAGTTTGTTGGTAACAAAGTATGGAGCGTCTAGGATTTGTCGAAGGATTTTGGATTGCAAGGATTGGATGCGGGAGGAATTCGATGGTTTAGTGGAGCCCCATAGCTCTATGCCATAAGTCCAGATAGGTCTAATTATGGTTGTGTAAATCAGTTTTTTGAAGTATAGAGAGAGTTTTGATCGTTTGTCAAGTAAGTGTTTTAATAGTCAATATCTACGGGCAGTTTCTTGTCGTTTAAGTCTTGTATGAGGATTCCATGTAAGACGTTTGTCAAGATGAAGTCCAAGGTATCGTATTTGTTCTACAGTGATGAGTGGGGTAAGAATAACATAATATTCAACATAATATAATAACTGTATGATGCCAAGATACAAAATTAATGAGGAAAAAACAATATTTAACATAAATTAAAAAAAAAAGTTGAGATAACTTGTATAAAACATTTAAAAAACTAAAAATATTTACCACAATATAACCAGAACTTAACAGTGCGATTCTTATTTAAAGTAATTGTCATTATGGGAAGCGAGAAGATACTGTAAAATATGGTATTTAAATGTGATAAGATAGGTTGCACGAAGTATGTTTGAAGGGAGATAATTCCAAAATCTTGTGGAACGGGCTAGAAAGAAACGTCCATATGTTTTGGTTCTGTGGGAAGGGTTATAGAAGTCACAATGTCGGGGTCTGGTTTCTGGTGAATGAATTTGCCACTTAGACTCGCTATAAAGATGGGATACATGAAACCGCCTCGAGGTGCCTAAGGGAAATCTAAAAAAAACAGTTCATGTTTCAACAGTTTATTTAGCCCCGTCGAAAGGCCTCCGTACACCACACATATGTAGGCAAAGTAGGGGAAAATTCTGTGAGAGAAAACGTACATGTGGACTGTGGAAGAAGATAAATATTAAATAAATAACTGGGACAAGTCTCAGAATAACATTAGCATTATATATAAAATAGGCTTCAGAGTTTTAGAGTAATTAAATAAACAGCTTATAACTATAAGAAAACAGACATACCCAAATAAGTAAAAAAAAAAAAAAAAATAGATCCTTATTTACAGTTCTGTTAAGACTGGGTGGTCATGAGATAAATAAATAAGCGGGATTTGTAGGTAGGAAGAGAGTTGGAGTGGCGGATAGAAAGAGGAATAGAATTCCATTAGGTTGAGAATCGGATAAGAAACGACCTGTCGAAATGTGCATATCCACCGTAGTGTATAAATCTGAATTCTTAGAGCATGTATAACGGGAAAGCACAGAGGATTTGAACTAAGGTCAAAAATGTATGATGGACGGCGGGATTGGATAGTTTGGTAAAGGAATAATGCAAGGAAATATTTGCAACGATTGAAAGGGTAGAACTACCTCAACTCGCCATAAAATCGGAGACGATATAAAGTGTAGCTCGGGACCCCGAAGATAAATTGAACAAAGCATTTAATTTAACAAACCCCTAAGGGTTTGGATAGGTTAAACATAGTTTTTTACTATGTAGTCGATAGTAAGAGTAGGCTGGGTAGTGTTGAGATAGCATCTGAGCAGTAAAGCTGTGCCGTTCATAGACCCAAATCTTATAATTTTTAAATAAACCCCAAGTTTATTACCGTTTAAATAAAATTTACTAATTCGCCACCTTTACCTGTTTATTCCACCAACTGCCAATCAAGAAAATAATCCTGGAGTTGCTGGCCACAACAATAGTTATTTTATTCCTTTTTTTTTCTAAACCTGAGAAGAAGTTTCGGAGAGGTTCAAGAGGCTTTATCAAGATGTTAAAGTTTTTAAATCGTACTCTCGGAAACGGCCAGACCTATACCACTGTTTGATTTATGTTGGTTTAATAATCATTATTTCGGATTTAAGATGAATAATAAGGTCAATAAATAAAGGTTTAGTATTTAAATGTTCCATGAACAAATAAAGAAATATGATTAAATAAAAATGGTACTTTCTTATTAATCAAAATGAGATTAACAATTATGGATATATCATAAAAGTATTTTTTGTGATTCATAGGGGACTGAATGTCCTACAATAAGAATTCTTGTATTAAATTTGTTTATACATAATTGCGATTCGGATTTCACCAGTCTCTGAACAATAGACTCTTAAATGATGCTATCAAAGTTTAGTTTAAATAGTTTCGAAGTTTCAAATAGTGTAAAACGGTCATTTAGTAAAAAGAGCTAGTTTGTAAACATATAGAAGATGCAATGAAATCTTTGGACATGATTAAGAAATAATATTAAATACTATTCATAGTTGATTAATAACTATGAAAGGCGCACATCAGGAAAAGAAATGGCTAAGGTCAGGTAAGCTTAAAATAATATCTCCATCGCGGTCCGCTTGATTTAAATGGTTGAGAATTCCAAGAGGATGAACATAACAAGAGTCAATTTAAATTTAAATTTACTGATCCAATTCCCGATAGCATCGTGAATAATGGTACGATAAATAATCTATTTCAATATATTCCTTTCGAGATCTACTTTCAACATGCCTGTCGATTCTAGTAGCCGTTCGACATTCTCATCAGCATTGTTGAACAAATTCAACCTGCGGCAACATTCGACGCTGCCGTGTGGGGAAGAGATATTGCCAAAGACTTCTATATTTTATTTCATACATTTATATTTATTTCTTGGCATAATAGAATAAGCATTGTAAAAACCTTAAAATGAGATGTTAGTTAAGGGTGTAGTCACAGAAACACTTCAATTAAATGAGCTTAATTTATTAGATGTTTCGGCCTATATTATTGGCCTTTATAGGGGGATTCCTTGAGGGAATCTCAATGATTGGAAATCATAGATAAATTATCTTTCTCTTTTCTTTCTTATTATTTTCCGGTATTAACAATTCCAACTCTATATATTCGTTTTTGTTCTTGTTTATTAACAGCAGAGAAAACTTCATAATGCCTATGGCAATAATTATCCAAATTTATAGAAGTCAAAAAAGTTACACTTCTACCGTTTATCCCATATGTACAGAGTATAAATGTTTTTTGTTTCCCTTAAATTAAATATATAAAATTTAACTATTGTAATTGTACAATTGAATGTAAATTGATAAAATAGCAATATAAAGATATAAGAAAGAGAAATTCTGCTTGGAAACACAATACAATGTTGGGAAATAAAATTGGTGGGTAATGCCACGGATACAGAAGTGTCTGGTAGACACCGCTGCATCCCTGGTGTTCCATGTAAGTTTCACCATGCGACATTGTTTTGCTTTCGTTTGTTATTTATTATTTATATAGATTCTATCAAATCTGAAATACTAGTTTCATCATTTAAATTGTATAAATTACAATATGTATAGGTGATACAATAAATATAAGAAAAATAAATAACAAAAATATTTACACAGACATATTTATAATTATATCTCACTTCGGGGTACTTTACTATAGTTTATGATTTGGAAAAATCAAGTTAGACATCAAAATAATTTTTTATGTCAATTTTTTTCTGGTCTTTTCATTGAAAAAATTTCTATAGCCAACAATGCGTTCTACTTTACCAAAAGCGTGGAAATTTAGGGTTTTGAAATTTCATCCATAAAAACTAGAAACTGAACTAAAATTTTAAAAGAAATTCGCACTTCATTATGTTGTGTTTGTATTGATATATTAAACAAAAATAATAATTTTTTTGAAAATTCTTAAAAAATCACCAAGTCTTTATATGAAACCCAAAGTTTACTTAAACTTATCTAATAACCATTATAAACAAT
Source organism: Piezodorus guildinii (assembly GCA_023052935.1). Lineage (NCBI taxonomy): Eukaryota > Metazoa > Arthropoda > Insecta > Hemiptera > Pentatomidae > Piezodorus > Piezodorus guildinii. The sequence continues at coordinate 44,075,363 of CM041295.1, forward strand.
GTTGAATGCAGGAAATAAAGATAGTTACAGAGTCATTTCTCTGACATTATCGACAACACCTATATATTTTCATGATATGGAAATGAGCTAAAAATATGCCAAATCATAGCATTAAAAGCGAATTTTTTGAGGAACAAAATGACGTTAAAATGATTGATATATCTTAAATAGAACGACCAGTGCAGACTTTTGTCCCGAAAAAGTGCGTTTGGGACCACTGTGCAGCGCCTCTCATTCAGCCGTCGACCACATACTCTCAGGACATGAGTGGAGTAATTGGCCATTTCCAGCACTCCAATTTCATAGTTGTAAGAGATCTCTGGGCAACTGACACTTCAATCTACCAGAGGGTTTGAAATAAGATCAATGACAAATGAGATATTTAGTAAGGAAATATTAATACTTACATGAGCATCCATCCTATCATTAATATTTTTTAATTTCTGAGGGTTTTAAAGTTCTCGTTATAAGTCAACAATTAACATGAATTAAGGGAAAACACGTAATTATCAGATACAACATAAGAACAAAAGAATATCCCAAATAAAATAATGTATTCTTCTTATGGTTAGGAAACCAGGAGTCTTGTCTAGTCTTTCTTTTTTTATAGCGTAAACAGTCTAAAAATATAAATTTTAATGTTTTACTAGCCAAGACCTTAAGGAAGAAAACATAACATAGTTTTATGTCTGAGGGTAGCGAGAAATCAATAGAAAGTTCAGAACTAATGGGAACACACACATCTTCAGATCCTGGAAACTTTTAAAAACTAACCATTATTACAGCTGAAAGTTGGTCCCAGGGAGGCTTGGAGCGTTCGTTAAAACAGTTATTACCACGCCGTTCAGATCATTGACTTAATGGTTAGATATTTCACCGCTTCCAGTTTTCTAGGTCATCGTTGGGGGACAGGTCGTAATTCGTTGAACATAATATGCTACATATAGATTATTATTTTAAAACAAATATATTTATAGAAATTTACAACTGCATTTGTATAAATACATCTTGTGAATGTGTGACAGTATTGAACTAAGTCATGATACATATATAGGGAATAGCTACCCTTTGGTAGCTCTCAAAAAACAATGCTAACCCAAAAGGTCCCGTGGCCACCTTTTATTTAGAATCGGAGGATTATCAGGAATTTTAGGGGGTTAGTGTGGAGATTGAATTTGTCATGAAAGGAATGGTACTTTTAGCTAAATCAGCCACATATGGAACATTAAGGTCTGTATGGGTAAGTTTATACGTGAAAAAGTAAAGAGGAGAATTTTACGAATGTTTGGGACTGTATGATTTGGGTACGAGAAGAATTTGATGTAGAGTCCCAGAGCTTGGGTAAGTCTATATCGCTAGTGATAGATATACTAATATCTTAGGCATGAACGGTTTTTTCTGTTTATTAATTTAACGGCACTTTATGCTACTATGGCAAATCGGACGATGCTTCAGTTGGAATCCTAAATTTTGTCTATTCAGGTTTTTTAGGATAGGCATCATTAACAAGTACCTGACATCGCACAGGCTCGGGACCACCTTTTTACGTCCCCTTCCTAAGGACGACATAACTAAGGATCTCCCATTAAAAGATTTTAAGGGCCACCTTCAGGTTTGAACCCACGACAATTAGCATATAAAGTTATTATGTTAGCCACTATAGGTGATCCTCAATGAACGGTTTTAAAATACAAAATTTCATTTTTATAAAGCTTATCGTTTTCTAGCTCGGACATTCACAGATCCTGAAACGTGTGGGTAGCAATACTTTCCCTTTCTGTATATTTCATATAAAAATAAGTAAAAGAAAACATATTTCTAAAGAAATTTAATAATAATAAATTTTTATTTATTCTGAGACGAGTTCCTGTAGAATAATATTACGAAATTTACAAAAAGAACTTCAATGTCTCAGAGTTCAACAAAAACCAAACAAAAAATATTTGAAATAAAAACAAAAATGAACTATAATAATAAATTAAAAGGTACATTCTAATAATTAATTACAAAACTAGACAAAAAATATGTCCATATATATAAATCTTAAATACAAATTTTAATTAGAAGAACTTTACAATATTGGTGGAATGTTGATGAAATAATATAGTAAATGTGAAAACGTCACACAAAATAAAATATTATATTTAAATTATCGTTTCTATGTTTTTATGTCTTTTTATTGAAATTTTCAAATCTATTTAGGGTTCTTTAGGAACTAGATAGAAAGAAAGTGATTGAATAGACGGCATTTAAAAGTAGGAAGAGTATCAGAATGACGAATATATAAAGGAATGGGATTCCATACGGACGAGGAGCGGATAAGGAACGATCTATCGAAAGCTGCGTTCGATTCGGCGTCATGTACAGTTCTGAAGGACGTTAACGAGTGTTGCGGGAGTGGACGGAGGATGAAAACATATCTAAAATGTCTTCCATTCCATTTCTGTGATTTTTTTTTTTTTTAACGCATTGTAAATAAGAATTATTTTATTAGTTTCTCGGCCAGACATATATACTAATCTGTACATACATTGTTATTCTTAAGGGATATAGTCCCACAATAAAGTTGTTTTTTTTATTATTAAAAAGTGGATTATTGCAATTGGGCAGCACAACTTGATAAATGAATTAAGTGCTTTATTTTACTTCTCTCAGGGGTATTGAAACGCTTGATAATTATTTACAAGGTTGGGATTATACATCCTGTTTAGAACCCTTCTGTCAGTGCAGAGGTAAGGGCCTCCTATAGTTTTTTTCCAAAGAATAAATGACATTTGATATAAGTAATAGGTTATCATGTCACCTCTTATCTTCCTCATTGCTTCCACCCGTTTAGGTTCATTAAGCCCCAGTCGCCTGGTATGGACGTGTGGGCCTGTCAATAGACACGGATGCTTCTTGGTTGTATTATTATTCATGAGAGGGTTCTAACTATCTCGGGGCTGGATGTGACGTTGTGTAGGAGCCATGAAGGATGGTGCTCCGGCTGACCATTAGGAGTAGCTCCGGGCCAGATCTGCTCCCCCCCCCCCCGATCATCCCCCCCTGCATTATTTACTGATGAAAATTGAATACAAATAGAGGCATTCTTAGGCATCAAATTGGGTAAATACAGGCCCACAGTTGGGCATTAATCAGTTTAACTTGCTCTTAAAGTAGTTCGTCTTTCCTATGTCCAATGGAATAAAATATTTTTTCTTCTGGGACATTTCGTCCCCTAAGAATAATATACAGAGGAAGTCCAATTTGTCTGGCTTTATTAAATACATAATTACTTAGTCAAATAGTAAATTATGTAAAGTCCATATAAAAAAAGACAACATCGAATGAGTTTAGTTATGTATTATCAAAGTCAAGATTTGTCACATTTGTGTGGAAGATTGATTTTTTAGGAGGTGGATAAATAACACTGGTCTGCTGCGAAATCAAGACATATTGTACATAGAAAAACGCTATAATGGAAAATGGTCAGAAGCAATCCTTGCCGATTTCTGTTGGTCGCTTTGTCGCAAAACACCCTTAGAAAATATGAAAAGGAAGTAAACTACAAAGTTAAATTAAATGAAACAATAATAAATAAATAAAAAATGCATTTTCAACATAATCTACTTTAAACGTACTTCTTCCTTCCATCGAAATTCAATCGAGCGCAAATCGATAATTTAAAAAAAAGTTTTCACTTCTACCGGCAGTTCCTATGACTGACTGCCTGAATTATTTTTGTGTAATTTAATATCAATAATAACTTCAAGTAAAATATCTTAATTATTACAATAATCTACCTTTGCATGCCAACTGAAACGATAGTGAAGGATTTTTTATCACTAAATAACACCAGCCAGACTGAACCTTTTATTTTCATTTTTTCTTTATTTTTAGAGGAGAAAATGTCCCAAAATAATAAAAATTATTTTAATTTTAAGTAAGGATAGAGAATAAAAGGTAAAAAAAAATATAAAAATTGAAAATATTGAGCGTCCTGTTATGTACGATTCTGAATGGATTTTAATTCTATTTTAAATAATCATTAGTAAAAATCTAGAAGAGATCTAAAAAAATTTGGAGTGTGAGGTCGGACTTATGACATTCCAGGGTCCATTTACTTTTTTTTTTTCTCATAAAAAGCCAATGACTGCTGACTTAAATTAATGTCAAATCTTCTAATACCGATACTCACTCAATTTCTAATGCTAATAACTGTTAGTGACCACTTTTTAGTCGATTAGGCTACCTGTCGAGTCATCCTTACTAATAGAGTATTGGACTGCTGGCTAATTTGGAGTCTACCCACATTTTCTCCCCCTGCAGCTAAATTTTTCTTCTTTTTTTTACCATTATCTTTTCGTGTGAAAGGTCTTTAGCTCGTTAATTGTTTAAATTTATTTTATTCTTTGTAGCAAATAACGTTTTTTTTTTCTTTGATCTCAAATACATTTATCATTAACTATATTATATTAATATAAATTTATTGTTTGTTTATTTAACGCCACTTAATGCTACTGTGGCTTATCGGACGATGCTACAGTGCAAGTCCTAAATGTTGCCTATCCAGGTGTAATTAGAATAGGGGTCTTTAACGAGTACGTGACATTGCACAGGCTCGGGACCACCTTTTAACGTTCCCTTCGAAGGACGGCATAACTAAGGATTTTTTACTCCCATTAAAAAATGCTAGGACCACCTGCGGGTTTGATTCCGTGACCTTAGGTATAGAAGGCTGTTATGCTAGCCACTGACTACTGAAACAAGAGAGAACTGTATTTCCTAATTGTAAATTTTTTTCGAAATAAGAATTACAATAAGCTTAAACGATTATATAACTGCTTCATTCGCTTTATCTTTGGGATATCCAGGGACACTTATGTTACCAGATTCTACGAAGAGTTGAAATGGCTTTACCCTTCCTACCGTTGTAATACTTCCTGGCAACCTTCCTCTTCCAAGCTCTCCAATCCAGCCGCCCATCGTACATCTCAGATATGTTTTTATTCAAATCCTCCATTCATTCCTGTAACACTCGTTCACGGCCTTTATACCTGTATATGGTGCCTCATCGAACCGCAGCTTTCGACAGATCCTTCCTCGCCAGGCCTTTACTAAAACAAAATAAAACAAATAATAAAAATATTTAACATACGTATACAAGTAACTATATTAAATAAGAATTTTATATTATTAAATGTGTGTATAAAAATTATGTATGTATGTATAAAAATTATGTATGTATGTATGCGTATATACATATCTCGTTTATTAAATTCTGTAAATTAAATATATGTTCTTTGATTATAATAATAGTTGATAATTCTAATGCAAAAGCAAAACAAAATAAGTTAAATTTAATAATTATCTGACCATTTAAATGTTCTAATTATTTTTTTTTTTTAATCTAACAAGACATAAGATAAAACATATTTTAAGATTCGTACTGTTTCTAGGCAAACGCCCGTGCAAGGAAGTGATTAGGGTGATATCACGCTCAACCGCCAGATTTTCCCCCCAATTTTCAGGTAGCTATAGTGGCTGGGCGTGCCACAGATAGCAGAATAAATAATTATTGTTTGAACCCAGGACCCGTAGAACTGTAATCTAGTGCTCTATGCCCCTGACCCAAACCTTTCCCTAGAATAATATAAAGAATGTAATTTAAATTTTTTTCAACGCAAGGAAATAATAATTATTAGAAAAAATGTATGATTAAACAGGATAGCAAGTATTAAGAGTTTCCTCCATTTCCAACTCAAATGCTAAAATCGTTAAATGGATAAATAGAAGAGCTTTATCAATGGAATTCAAGTTTCATTATAATCATTTATATAAAATGTTGATGTAATTTTTAAAATTAATAAAGTAAAATAATATAGAGGTAATTTTTTCTTTATAAAAAGATTCGTATTCAGACATATTACAATTTTTTTCAATAATAATAATACTTTTAGACAACATTCATACAATATTTACTGAAAAAAATTAAAGTCCAATTATATAAAATATAAAATAAAATAATATATATCTATATAAATAAAATAAATGTAAAATCAACAAGTAATTAAACATCTTAAACACACTTATATGTTTGTAAAATATTTTAAATCAGCCTTTAGAACCCTAATGATCCCAGCGCCTAAGAGCTAGTGAAAGGTAAGTGAGGGTGCTATAGCCACAAACAAATAGCAAGACATAATCATAAAAACATTAACTTAATTGGGACCTCTTTTTCCCTTCAATATTAAACAATAATAATTTCAGTTCAGAATATTTTTTTACAATTTAAATAATTTTATGAACGCCTTTGGAAATAAATAAATCATAAATATTTTAGGATGCATAAACATAAGCTTCTAAAAAATACTTTTTAGTGTTTTAAATGATAAAAATGCATTGATAGTGAGGTAAAATATTTTAAAATTACAATAAATCAGGCTTTCGCTCAGTCAGTCAATGTTCAAGATAGGACGCTTTTGAACATTTTAGAGATCATTTTTTCAATTTCACAGAGAAATTGAGAAAGCATGTCATGCACGTGTCTTTCTTGACTAGGATAACGAAATAGTCTTATTTACTAATTGCTTCCATTAGAATTTTTCTATTCCCTGTGAATTAATAACAAGGAGAAATTATAATTATTTCTAAGTATTGTGTTGATTTCACTGTAATTGGTACATAAAAGTTTTTCACATACTGTCTCATAGAAGATTCCCACGTTACAATATCACTCACGACTAGGAGAGAGTTCAATTAATAATAATAAAAAAATGAATTATTCATTCAAAAGTATAAACATTCGTAAAAAAATCTGGTGGGCATAACACACGATTTTCACTTATCTGTCTTGTTAAAATCTATTTTAAAACTTTTCAATAAAGTTAGAGATAAAAAGAGGTTAAAGAATTACATTGAGCTTCGATGCAGACATGTGCTTAAGAATAAACGATCTGACAATATAAATTATTATTTACAACAATCAGTTATTTCCTGGGGTGCCCTGAGTGGCCAGCACGCTAATCTCCAACGCCAAAGGTAGTGAGATCGAATCCCATGCATCGAATCACAGCCTCTCCCCCGTGTATGTGAGACCCGTCAGCCTACTGGTGGGCACTCACAAAAATAGGAGTAGGAAGCGATGACCCTACCTTATAAAATCCATCTAGAAACGCGAGTATATTCTCCCACCAGATTACACTGCCTGCCTACACGTCCTGTCGCGCCTCCGAAAAAAATTGTTTTTTTCACTTTTTTTATCACTCTCCATCACCTTATGCATTATTGTTTATAAAATAAAACTTTTTATCAAATATTTAGCTATCCAAGAGGTATATTATACCTCTATATTACTATTCTTATTTTGGAAAAAATATATATATATATATATATATATATATATATATATATATATATATATATTTTTTTTTTTCTTTTTTTTTGCTTCAGTTGGCTATCAAATTCTTATATCTTGTATATTTTCTAGTTTTTTATCGATGCCAAGATCATGAAATGGTTAATTTTTTTAATCTAAAGTCCATTTATTTTTACATTTAATATAATAATTTTGAAAATTTTTGATAAATTGTAAAATTCACACTTACTTGCTATAGAAGTGTAAATATATATATATATATATATATATATATATATATATATATATATATATATATATATATATATATATATATATATATATACTGATTACCTTACGGTTCTTTTAGTTCGAATAAATATGACAATTATATACTTCAATACTTCTCAATTATAGCCCAAGAAAATTCTACACTAAATTAATTATTTTTATAGGAACCGCGGGTTGTAGAAAATTTGTGCTAATCAATTTCAAACAAACCAGTTAGGCCCAAATAAAATACATTTTTATAAGTCGTTTCAAATTTGCCCTAGATAATAAGTAAGAATGTCGAACATTTAAATTTAATTGACCTAAGGCTTGTAATTCTCAGCTTGTTAATCAATATAATTTTTCTTTAATATATTATCTTTGGATTTCTCAGATTAAGATTTTTTTTGGAATAGAAAAAAAAAAAAAATCCCGTTTCTCTATCTTGTTTCTTTGAAATGACATGGATATTTCAAAATCGACAATTATATAAATCTATATTATATTTATTCTTTTGAAACTGCATTAAATTACTATTTAAGATACTTTAGAAAAAAAAAAAAAAAAACTGTATTCAGTTCAAGATTCCATTCGCGTAATCCCCAATCATCATTTTGTTTTCCCGACGTCTTACTCCACACAGCGATGACATCAAGTTGTAAATGTCTTCACCGCTTTAGAACGCGGGATAAACTTCACAGATGTTTTTCTTGACTTAGAACAGGTTTTCGACTGCGCTTGACATCCGTGAATGTTTTGCAAATCCTGCTAATTCCTTCCTTATTTTTACCTCTCTATTATCATACCTTTGCGTCAAGATCCCGCTTGCAATATTTTTTTTAGTAAAGGGTAATTTTTAACCTCTATTTCTTCAGTTTTATGCATTCCCTCGAGAAGAAAATTAGTTATGGGTCGTGAACGAGTATATTCAAATATTATTATTTCATGTACCCCAAATAAATGAAGCTGAAATGGTTTTACATCCTTTATCAGAAATATTTTTACAACATTTTTATGAAAAAATGTTTATTATTTGCTGGAAAATATCTGGCAACTATATTTTAATTTAACATTAATGTTTTCAAATAATTTCTTCCCTTAAATTACATTTAGTCTGTTTTGCAAAGTTTTCACACATGCTGATTTATTAAAAATGTTGAAATTACAATTATATTATTAAACTCATACTGTTTAATCTTGTACAGTATTTTTGTTGTTTCGAAAAAAATATGGATAATAATTAATTTTTTACTAATGTAACAATAGACAAATATAAAAATCAATTAAGGGAATACCTAATTATAACATAAAATTATTACGGACATTATAAACTAAGGAAAAGTATTAAATTAGGTGCGAATCGGTTTGAAACAGGTGACCCCTTCATGTGTTATTAATCTTTAAAATTCATAGAAAATTGAGCAGAGGTTAAATAATACGTTCCTATGCCATATTTAATGAAGACGAAAATATAAATACTATAAAAACCGGTAAAGAAATAATCGAATTAAATACCGTATCAGAACGATATTTTGTAACAATGCCCGTCTTTGTGATTTACAGATACTTTGAAAACGTAGAGAAATTCTAATATGCTCAGCCATTTTAACTAAAACAATATAAATCCAAAGAAATAGTCACGTTAAAGGTAGTGAAAGGTTCATTATCAGTTGCTAAGACTTAATTGGGCTTCTACTAAAACTTAAAGAAGAAGTTAAAAACATTATTCTTAAGGTTCAATGAAAGTCCCTTATTAATAAAAAGTAAGGGAAAATAAAGTAATGCGTAAAATATGTCGAAAAAGAAAGACCATATTTGTTGAAAAAACTTTCGATATTTGAAATCATAGACTCATCATAAGTTTTTATTAAAGGGTTCGAGAAATTGGTTTTTCTATACGACTGGGGTCATAGTTAGGAAGGATGAGATTGCTTTAATTTCGGAAGTTATGAATTGAACTCAGTCTTGTAGCGATTTGTGGTATCGCAATCAATTGTTTCGTAAGTATTTAGTATTAATTATTATAAAAAATTAATATTTAATAAAACATAATATTATATTGATATTATTATATAAATAATTATAAAACAATTTAAATAACAATTGTTAATATATTTGTGTTAAAATTTAACCTCTGTGATAATTTTTTTTTAATTAACTACACAGGAACCCAAAATTTTTTCATATTTTTTTTCCAACAACGAATATTCAAGATAATAGAGTTAATATACCTAGTATAGATTTTAAAAAAATTTTGATTTCATTATAAGTTATTAAACTCAAAAAATTTATTCTTGTAGATAATTCTATTGTATGTTTATTTAGATTAAAATAACGTTTGGCAGGTCTTAAAACCTTCTAGACATATTCTAAATATTTAAATAACTAGGTAAAGGGTATCATCGTTCATTGACCCTTATTAGCATTATAAACATCATGATTGACAAATTAGACAAATTGTAACAACTAAGGACAAAAATTTGTTTTTTAAACATTCTAATTTTAGAAATCGATCAATAATTAACTCCGAGAGATTTGAGGTGCGATCGGGTTTGAAACAGGGTGACTCCCTTTCACCTGTGTTATTTAATATAGCTTTAGAATATGTCATAGAAAAGGTGATGTGTACCGAGAAAGGCTTAAATATGGGTGACAAGATTCCGGTTTTGGGGTTTGCCGATGATCTGGTACTGCTAGGTGAAGACATGGAAACCATACAACTAAATACAAGTGTGTTAATAAAAACCGGTAAAGAAATAGGACTCGAATTAAATACCGATAAGACGAAGTATATGATTAGTAGCAGAAACGGTGTCGATCTTGGTGATATTGATGTATCAGGTCATACTTTTGAACACGTCGAGAAATTCAAGTATTTAGGTTCAATTATAACTAGAAAAAATGAAATCCAGGAAGAAATAAAGTCCCGGTTAAAGGTGGGAAATGCGTGTTATTATTCAGTTGCTAAGTTACTTAGTTTGCGGCTTCTATCTAAAAACTTAAAGATTAGAATTTATAAAACTATTATACTTCCAACGGTTCTTTACGGATGTGAAACGTGGCCGCTTACTTTGAAGGATGAAAAACGGCTTAAGGTTTTCGAAAATAAGGTATTGCGTAAAATATTTGGTTCGAAGAGAGATGAGGCCACTGGGGAGTTTAGAAGGTTGCACAACGCGGAATTGCGGAACTTGCATCCTGTGAATATAATTGAGCTGATAGCATCGCGGAGACTCAAATGGGCAGGTAAAGTTGTTGAGCTCGATGACGAGCGGATTCCGAGAAAGTTGGTTTTTGCTGATCCGACTGGTAGGCGTCCGAAAGGTAGGCCGAAGCGGAGATGGGAGGATTGCGTTAAGGCTGATCTCGGGAGCTTAGGCTTGAATGGTGAACATTGGACGATTCGTGTAGGCGGAATTTGGTGGTATCGGCATCGAACCTTTGGGTTCGCTAAGCCTATTATTATTATTATTATTATTAATGTATCTCTAATTTTAGAGAGTCGGAAAAAATAACCATTTCGTGTTGTTGATTGATGATTTGATATAATAATATAAAACGATTTAATATAAAAATTACGAAACTGAATATAATTCTTTAAACTTTAAATCTCAGTTTAATTTTTATTTTTAATTGATGACTAGCAAAAGGAGAACAGAGCCAAAATATTTTTTAAAAGTAATTTTTTTTTTTCCAACCAAAGAATATTAAAGATAATAGATGTATAATATACCGTTGGAAAGTTAAAGATTTTAGAAAATATATTTTGTTTATGTTGAAAGTTTGTATGAGGTAATGGAGAGTAATAAAAATCAAAAAACAAATTATTCGTTGTAGATAAATTCTATTGTTATATTATTTAACTTTAAACACACGTTTGCATCGAAACTTGATGCAATTCTTCAATCTTTTTTCAATTTAATGTTTATTTAAAAGTTCATAAATCGATTTTAACCACAGAGTCAAGTGAAAGTCAGTTGTGTTGTGTGCACTAGATTTTTATATTTTTATTTTTTAGGTATAAAACAGATTGACCACTTGCACATAAACCATATGAATATACGAATATTTATGAAAGTAATATATAATACGGAGATTAATCCACCATATTTATTTTATATTAGTCAATTTTAAGACTTCGTTCAACCGCTCAGGATTAGGACAGGTTTTAGTTTCCTGAAAAGTGGATAACTACAAACAATTTAAATGTATGCCATTGGTACCTTATTTTAGCCTATTTCGACCATTTTACAACAGTTTTTTAATTTAACTTACCTATATAGAAAATATCTAAAAGGGGAAGTATTGCGATTGTGAAAATTTCTAAACGACCAAGTCCTGCAAAAACGTCTTATGTGTGTGTATTTAAGTCTGTCTCAAAAATGGTTGTTTGAAGCTATAGCCAGTTTATACCGTACATTTTGCGCATAGTCTCAAACGATTTTGAAAAGTTGCATGAAACTAAAATTTCATATTTAAGACAACTATGCGCCCGAGATGTTACAGCAAATTTTTCACTAAAATCGGCTGATCGAAAGTGCTACTTTACACTATCCATTTTAAACCTTTTTACGACTTGCTCAAAAAGGTCTCTTACGATCTTGATTAAACTCGCTATATGGGTGTTCTGATTGTTAAAGCCTGATAGAGCTTACATGTCAATATGTTAATTTTTCTTCTTTTGAAGTATCCTCAGTTTTGTAGATTCCAAAAAAATAACCGTATCTTTTTATAATAAAATAATAATAATAGGCTTAGTGAACCCGAAGGTTCGATGCCGATACCACCAAATTCCGCCTACACAGACTCGTCCAATGTTCACCGTTTAAGCCCAAGCCCCCGAGATCAGCCTTAACGCAATCCTCCCATCGACGCTTCGGCCTACATTTCGGACCGTCACCTGTAAGCATTGAACTTTATTAGCATTAATAAACAACAGCGAAATATACAAGTTAAACAAATTTGGTAACCAACTAAAGGACAAAAAAAACAACATTTTTTTTTTAAACATATTTACTGATATTTTCACCTGTATTATATATCGGGCTGATGCGAAATTAATGCAGGTTTCCTCTATTGCAATATCTTAATTCCAATTGTGTAAACAAAGCTAATCCTAACATTGATCATTATTATACCAAAACAAACCTTATCTAATACCCTCTCTTTCACCATGAATTCACGAAAAGAATTTTGAATGTCGTCCTGGTTTTGAAAATTTTTCTCCCTCAAAAAGTTGTCCAGATGCCTGAAAAAGTGGAAGTCTGTAGGAGAGAGGTCAGGTGAATAAGGCGGATGTTGGAGAACTTCGTAGCCCAACTCGTGCAGTCGTCGAAGCGTTGGTTGTGCAACGTGTGGTCAGGCGTTATCGTGGAGCAGGATCGGCCCCTTCCGATTCATCAATGCTGGGCAAAGACGTTGCAATTTTTGAGTTCCGAGTTCCGCAGCCATTTCTCGTGTGGTTTTGGTTGGGTCTTCTTCCACTTTTGACCTCAGCTGGTCGTTGTCCAGAGCAAGATGACGGCCCCGACCTTCCTTGTCTTCGAGGTCGAAATCTCCTCTGCGAAACTTCTGGAACCAACCAACCAAATTGGTCTCTCGGCCAGACATATGTATATTTAATGTACGACATTGTTATTCTTAAGAGACATAGTCACAGAATAAAGTTATTTTTATTATTATTATTAAATTTATGACATGACAACACATGATAATGTCTTAGAATAAAAAGAAGGGGGGAATTTTATAAGCTATTAGAAACAGAAAAATACCGTTCCACAAATATTACTAGATCTAATAATATCAAATCGAAATAGGCTTACAAATGTTCGCTTGATTTGTGAGGATCATTTTTATTTCATTGTGTTGTTCTCGAGTCCGTTTTCACAAAACTAAATGTTTTTAAACACCACTAAATGGTTCGCCGTTTATCACAGAATATTTATTTACTATGGGCAGATATTTCCAAACAAACACACAAATAAGCGTTATTAATAACACGATATTATATAAATTTAAAGAACAATTTCTTAACCTTTTTCGCCCAGCGGTATAATAAATGGGCTCGGAGGGACTGGTGGGATAGAAACGAGAAATAAATGAGATAACCTTGGAACCTGCGCTGGTATTTTTATTGGGCAATGCCCAGTCCAAGGATTAATCATTCGGTATTCGAGACCTGTCTAAACACCTCAGGGAGTAAGCGAAAAAACGGTAGCATTAATTCACCTAAATATTTTGAAGTAATTACAGGGTAGGTTGTTGTAATTAGTATTAAATATTCTATGACTTAATAGTATATTTAATCGTGCGATCTCTCCTAGCAATTACATACTGATCTAAAGTTTTAATTTATAAATACAGAAACGATTTTTATGAGTAACATAATTAGCGATACCATTGCGACTAGTAAATAAAATAATTGAAAAAAAACCTGGTTCGCGCAACCTATGACTTTTATTTACCTTCGTTTGTATAAACAATTTAATTAGTATTGAATAAAATTAGAGGTAAAAAAACGGTTAAAGAATTACATTGAGTAGAAATTCTGCATTACGTATTACACTTTAGTATATAATATATTTTCTAAAATTTTAAGCTTTCTAACGGTATATTATAAATCTATATTACTATTCTTAGGTTTAAGAAAATACCTAAAAACATATTTTTAATTTTGTATCCTAATTCTAACAAATCCCACCAAATAAACTTTACCCTTCATCGTAAACCAATGACTTACTGCCGTAATTACAAAAGACTAATTTATATGACCATCATCAGATATGGACTTACAGAGTAGAGCTATGGGGCTCTTCTAAATAATTGAATTCTTCTTGCATCCAATCCTTAGAATCAAAAATCCTCCAAAAAATCCTGAACGCTCCTTAATTAGTCACGAATAAACTCATCCATAATGACCTTAATGTCCAATACGTAGCTGATTTGGCCCGAACTATGTATCAATCTTTCTATGACAAACTCAACTCCCACTCTAACCCACTTGTTTCAATCATTGTTTCTTCTTACATTCCTGATAATCCTCCGAGGCGCCTGAAAAGAAGATGGCCTCGAGACCTTTTAGTTTATAATATTTTTAGAGTGCTGCCAATGGTTAGCGTCTCTACGTGTATTTCATGTCAATTTACTATGTCCATCACATTTACTTGATGTATTGGGTTGATGCAAAATTAATGCAGGTTTTTAGTAGGTATTGTAAATACGCCATATCTTTACTTTAACCATATATATTTAATCAAAATAATTTCCATCTGAATCAATGCACTTTTGCCAACGTTCAACAAGCTTTCTTATTCCACCAGAAAAAAAATCCGAATCCCTGGACTCAATGAAATCACGAAAAGAATTTTCAATGTCGTCCTGGTTTTGAAAATTTTTCTCCCTCAAAAAGTTGTCCAGATGCCTGAAAAAGTGGAAGTCTGTAGGAGAGAGGTCAGGTGAATAAGGCGGATGTTGGAGAACTTCGTAGCCCAACTCGTGCAGTCGTCGAAGCGTTGGTTGTGCAACGTGTGGTCTGGCGTTATCGTGGAGCAGGATCGGCCCCTTCCGATTCATCAATGCTGGGCAAAGACGTTGCAATTTTTGATTCATGCTGTCAATTTCTTGACAGTACTTGTCAGCAGTTATAGTCTCACCTCGCTTGAGAAAGCTGTAGTGAATAACACCAGCATTATACTACCAAACTGTGACCATAACCTTTTTTGGGTGCAGTTTGGGCTTCGGGAAAGGTTTTTGTTGTTCATCTTTGCCCAGCCATTGGCTAGAACGCCTTCTGTTGTCGTATAATATCCATTTTTCATCGCACGTCACAATGCGATCGAGAAATGGATCATTTTTATTGCGTGTCACAAGCATGGAGCAGATTTCAAAGCGGCGATTTTTTTGGTGGTCGTTTAATTGGTGTGGCACCCACTTGGCCAACTTTTTTACCTTACCAATTGCTTCCAAGTGGCGTACAACTGTGGATTGGTTCAGAAAGAATTTTCAATGTCGTCCTGGTTTTGAAAATTTTTCTCCCTCAAAAAGTTCCAGAGGTCGAAATCTCCTCTGCGAAACTTCTGGAACCAACGCTGCACCGTGCACTCATTAATAGCCTCCTGACCCCACACTTCATTAATATTACGAGCCGTTTGCGCAGCGCTGCGCCCTAATTTAAATTCGTAAAAATAAATTTGACGAAAATCGCACTTTGACATTTTCGATTCAAGACCATTGAAAACACTGAACAAAACGATTTTACTAAACAAATTCATGGTGAAAGAGAGGGTATTAGATAAGGTTTGTTTTAGTATAATAATGATCAATGTTAGGATTAGCTTTGTTTACACAATTGGAATTAAGATATTGCAATAGAGGAAACCTGCATTAATTTTGCATCAACCCAATATTTTTACGAATTTAAATTAGGGCGCAGCGCTGCACAAACGGCTCGTAATATTAATGAAGTGTGGGGTCAGGGGGCTATTAATGAGTGCACGTGCAGCGTTGGTTCCAGAAGTTTCGCAGAGGAGATTTCGACCTCTGGAACTTTTTGAGGGAGAAAAATTTTCAAAACCAGGACGACATTGAAAATTCTTTCTGAACCAATCCACAGTTGTACGCCACTTGGAAGCGATTGGTAAGGTAAAAAAGTTGGCCAAGTGGGTGCCACACCAATTAAACGACCACCAAAAAAATCGCCGCTTTGAAATCTGCTCCATGCTTGTGACACGCAATAAAAATGATCCATTTCTCGATCGCATTGTGACGTGCGATGAAAAATGGATATTATACGACAACAGAAGGCGTTCTAGCCAATGGCTGGGCAAAGATGAACAACAAAAACCTTTCCCGAAGCCCAAACTGCACCCAAAAAAGGTTATGGTCACAGTTTGGTAGTATAATGCTGGTGTTATTCACTACAGCTTTCTCAAGCGAGGTGAGACTATAACTGCTGACAAGTACTGTCAAGAAATTGACAGCATGAATCAAAAATTGCAACGTCTTTGCCCAGCATTGATGAATCGGAAGGGCCGATCCTGCTCCACGATAACGCCAGACCACACGTTGCACAACCAACGCTTCGACGACTGCACGAGTTGGGCTACGAAGTTCTCCAACATCCGCCTTATTCACCTGACCTCTCTCCTACAGACTTCCACTTTTTCAGGCATCTGGACAACTTTTTGAGGGAGAAAAATTTTCAAAACCAGGACGACATTGAAAATTCTTTTCGTGATTTCATTGAGTCCAGGGATTCGGATTTTTTTTCTGGTGGAATAAGAAAGCTTGTTGAACGTTGGCAAAAGTGCATTGATTCAGATGGAAATTATTTTGATTAAATATATATGGTTAAAGTAAAGATATGGCGTATTTACAATACCTACTAAAAACCTGCATTAATTTTGCATCAACCCAATACATCAAGTAAATGTGATGGACATAGTAAATTGACATGAAATACACGTAGAGACGCTAACCATTGGCAGCACTCTAAAAATATTATAAACTAAAAGGTCTCGAGGCCATCTTCTTTTCAGGCGCCTCGGAGGATTATCAGGAATGTAAGAAGAAACAATGATTGAAACAAGTGGGTTAGAGTGGGAGTTGAGTTTGTCATAGAAAGATTGATACATAGTTCGGGCCAAATCAGCTACGTATTGGACATTAAGGTCATTATGGATGAGTTTATTCGTGACTAATTAAGGAGCGTTCAGGATTTTTTGGAGGATTTTTGATTCTAAGGATTGGATGCAAGAAGAATTCAATTATTTAGAAGAGCCCCATAGCTCTACTCTGTAAGTCCATATCTGATGATGGTCATATAAATTAGTCTTTTGTAATTACGGCAGTAAGTCATTGGTTTACGATGAAGGGTAAAGTTTATTTGGTGGGATTTGTTAGAATTAGGATACAAAATTAAAAATATGTTTTTAGGTATTTTCTTAAACCTAAGAATAGTAATATAGATTTATAATATACCGTTAGAAAGCTTAAAATTTTAGAAAATATATTATATACTAAAGTGTAATACGTAATGCAGAATTTCTACTCAATGTAATTCTTTAACCGTTTTTTACCTCTAATTTTTATTCAATACTAATTAAATTGTTTATACAAACGAAGGTAAATAAAAGTCATAGGTTGCGCGAACCAGGTTTTTTTTCAATTATTTTATTTACTAGTCGCAATGGTATCGCTAATTATGTTACTCATAAAAATCGTTTCTGTATTTATAAATTAAAACTTTAGATCAGTATGTAATTGCTAGGAGAGATCGCACGATTAAATATACTATTAAGTCATAGAATATTTAATACTAATTACAACAACCTACCCTGTAATTACTTCAAAATATTTAGGTGAATTAATGCTACCGTTTTTTCGCTTACTCCCTGAGGTGTTTAGACAGGTCTCGAATACCCGAATGATTAATCCTTGGACTGGGCATTGCCCAATAAAAATACCAGCGCAGGTTCCAAGGTTATCTCATTTATTTCTCGTTTCTATCCCACCAGTCCCTCCGAGCCCATTTATTATACCGCTGGGCGAAAAGGTTAAGAAATTGTTCTTTAAATTTATATAATATCGTGTTATTAATAACGCTTATTTGTGTGTTTGTTTGGAAATATCTGCCCATAGTAAATAAATATTCTGTGATAAACGGCGAACCATTTAGTGGTGTTTAAAAACATTTAGTTTTGTGAAAACGGACTCGAGAACAACACAATGAAATAAAAATGATCCTCACAAATCAAGCGAACATTTGTAAGCCTATTTCGATTTGATATTATTAGATCTAGTAATATTTGTGGAACGGTATTTTTCTGTTTCTAATAGCTTATAAAATTCCCCCCTTCTTTTTATTCTAAGACATTATCATGTGTTGTCATGTCATAAATTTAATAATAATAATAAAAATAACTTTATTCTGTGACTATGTCTCTTAAGAATAACAATGTCGTACATTAAATATACATATGTCTGGCCGAGAGACCAATAAAATAAATGTTTATTTACAAATTTATATATATATATATATATATATATATATATATATATATATATATATAAAACCTATATGTACAAAATATATGGAACACATACAAACGAATAAAATCTGCTATGAAGTAATAGAGCTGAACAATTTCCAAATAAACGAATTATTTTATAACTCTAGAATTTTGATAAAATAAATAATTTTGTTTCATGTTGAAAGTAGGAGAGTGGATTTACAATTTTACATTTAATGTGCATCTCTTTGGGATGCTAGAAGATGTTGGAGAATATGGAATTTGAATGAGAGAAGGGAAGAAGCATAGCGAATGTGATTAGGTAGAGAATTCCAGAGGGATGCAGAGCAGATCCGTTTGTCCTAATTTATAAATAAAAAAAAATACCAAAATTTTTTTGAAAGGACTTCTTTCTTGATGAAGATCTTCTTAAATCTTTAGGGGGAAAAATCTCAGAACAACTGTTCGAGAATTTGCAGGAAAACTCGTAAGCAAATCGACCTTCGATAACCACCTCAAAACGATTGGAAAATCTCGAAAGTTAGACTCTTCATTCATTGAACGGCCAATGAAAAATTTAGCGTTTTGAAATTTGTGCATCACTAATTTTTTTTTAGTGCCACTTGACAGATAATTAAATAGTCGACAAAATAAAAAAAGAATCATTGAAATAAGTTAACAACTAGCTAAAATATTGCGTTTTGAAATCAGCGGTAGTGATATGATTATTGCTTTTCATATTACTCAATTACCTATCAATAGCTAAATAAACAGTTATACCCTAATATTGTTATTTGGAAATAATAAACCATTGTGTAATAATGTACAGCGTTTATTTATCTACAATTACTTATCATCACTGTCGATTAAACTTTAAAATTCCTTGTATTAGATAATTTTTTTTTTCTAAAAGCTCTAACTATCCAACGGTATATTATACGATATGTTATACCATTTTACTATTCTTGTGTTCAAAAATACCTCAAAAATAAAAGAAATCATCAAAAGATTTGGTTCTATGGATAGGAATGTTAAGGTCAGAATGGCGTGATTAGGTTTCAAGTAAGTAAATTGAGGATTTGAATTGAAGGATATTGCGATTGTATGGAGGATTTCGAGATTTAATGACTTGGTAGAGGTATGTTCCGAGGAAATATCGTCTATGTATGGAAGGTAGGAGCCACTTCAATTCGCTGTACAAGTGGGTTACTGGCGTCCTCTTCAAGGTACCGAAGATAAATCTTATTAAAATTTAGGTGTTACATATTGTATTATATCAATGTAGTTATAAAATTTAATAATTCAATAATAATAAAAAAAAAATAGTTAGTAGCCCAAGCACTTATAATATGACCTCATTTTTGAGCGACCTTGCAGTCTCCTTTAAACAGTTCCATTTCCTATTTCTCCATTGTTTACCTCTAGTCACCTATAACTTCTTTATTGCCTTGGTGATTGTCATAATTGTTGCTATCTAGTTATTATTTTTTTTTTTTTTGAGATTTTAAAGGACTTTTACTTTTCAAAATTACAGTAAATAAAAATATTTTGTGTTTGTAAATTACAAAATAAATTAACATTTTTTAAAATTTCTTTATAGATTTAAACCTAAAATCATACCCACTACATGGTCTATTGACTGATCGTCTGTGTTTATTGTCAAAGGGCCTAGCCGGATAAGCATGTGAAATCTGCCCCCGCGTGTATTAGAACCAAATTCATACCATTGAGTCACACCTATGAGAAACAACCTTACGCAAATTTTTAGCCCCTTAATCCTAACGGGAGGGAAGTTATGGAGGGGGGAAGAAAAAACAAAAAAAATTGTTTTCTCCTGAACAGCTCAACCGATTTTCACGAAAAAAATATATGTTATGGACTTTACAAATAGGTTTCAAAAAATATTTTTTTAAATTTTTTTCCACTAAAATGCTGGTCAAAAAATTTTTTTGTATTTTTCAAAAAAATATTTTCTGGTTATGATGGTTTGGTACACCTCCAATTTTTTGTTACTTTGTTTCATTGGAGGGTCCTCCATAACATATATTTTTTTCAATTTTATTGCAAGTGTACCCCATGGTGAAAAATAAAAAAAACAATTTTTTCTCCTGAACGGATCGACCGAATTTCACGAAAAATATATATGTTAATGGTTTTCTAAAAGAGTTTCAAAAAACATTTTTTTAAATTTTTTATTTCGAAAACGTGAGTCAAAATTTTAATTTTTTATTTTATTTTTTTAAATTATTGTGTATTGGCACACCAACAATTTTTTGCTAATTTAATTCATTAGAGGGTCCTGCACAATATATATATTTATTCGAGTTGATCTAAAATGTACCAAATAGTGAAAAATAAAAAAAAAGCAGCATTTTTTCAGCTCTCTGAGTAGTAGCTGGTCACGCATGAAGAGTAGGGATAGAGCTGTAGGATCGTAATGTCATTAGATATTACTTACACACTATGCACATACATACTATTTATTATACCTATTATTATAAATGTGGTCTCATATCACTATTACTGTTGTTCATTTTGTAACAGATTGTAATATAGTATTTCAGACTTGAATTTAGACGCTCATAAATTTTTCGAGAAAAAAACCACGTTCGTTAACGAATGAAATTATTCCGTTTTGTACGAACATTAAAATTATTTATTCTTTAATTATTGTCTATCTATCTAATTAACCTGAAGTAGCAAAAAACATTGGTATTTTTATTTATTTTTTGAACGATCATTCCATACATCAGTATAAATAATAGGTATAATAAATAGTATGTATGTGCATAGTGTGTAAGTAATATCTAATGACATTACGATCCTACAGCTCTATCCCTACTCTTCATGCGTGACCAGCTACTACTCAGAGAGCTGAAAAAATGCTGCTTTTTTTTTTATTTTTCACTAATTAAAATTTTGACTCACGTTTTCCAAATAAAAAATTTAAAAAAATGTTTTTTGAAACTCTTTTAGAAAACCATTAACATATATATTTTTCGTGAAATTCGGTTGATCCATTCAGGAGAAAAAATTGTTTTTTTTATTTTTCACCATGGGGTACACTTGCAATAAAATTGAAAAAAATATATGTTATGGAGGACCCTCCAATGAAACAAAGTAACGAAAAATTGGAGGTGTACCAAACCATCATAAGCAGAAAATATTTTTTTGAAAAATTCAAAAAAATTTTTTGACCAGCATTTTAGTGGAAAAAATTTAAAAAAAATATTTTTTGAAACCTATTTGTAAAGTCCATAACGTATATTTTTTTCGTGAAAATCGGTTGAGCTGTTCAGAAGAAAACAATTTTTTTTGTTTTTTCTTCCCCCCTCCATAACTTCCCTCCCGTTAGGATTAAGGGGCTAAAAATTTGCGTAAGGTTGTTTCTCATAGGTGTGACTCAATGGTATGAATTTCGTTCTAATACACGCGGGGGCAGATTTCACATGCTTATCCGGCTAGGCCCTTTATTCTTTAATCTATCTATTTAATTGATAAATAACAAAATAAGAAACCATATATTTACACTGCGAAAATTATTGTTTTTTTGTTTAATTAAAAAAAAAATATTTATTGGAATTTACAACTGTGTATACCGTTAGAAACTTAAACATTTTAGAAAAACCAAAAATAACAATAAAACAGTTAATTTTAAAACAGACACCAAAAATCTAGGAACTCATTCCGCGGACATAATAAATAATATAAACATTTAAGAAAAATAGAACAATAAAACAGTGAAAAACAAAATAAGTAACAACATCGAAATATAAATAAAAACAGATTCAGGAATTAGATCAATGTAACAATATTAAAGTACAAAGTTTACAAAGGAAAAACAGCGAGCCAACAGTCAACCTTACATGCTGACGCAGCTGTGTGCCATAGAATAGTAGTATGTACAGATAAAAAAAGGTATTTTGAATTTAAATATACATTATGAAAAACAAATTTAATAAAATGTAACTAAAAGCAAAATTATTTAAAAAAAAAAAATTAGTCTTGAAAATGGGGAAAACGTTGACTACCAATTATGACAATTTTGTGTTTCAATGAAAATAAAAAAGATTTGGAAGAAAAAATGTGCTATTTTAATAGGAAAAAATGTTATCTTATATAGACAGCTGTTAAACGTAATGAGGGGCATAAACTTAAGTGTTTATTGTAGTTAATTATTTTTATTTTTAGATTATTTAATCTGGCTACTTCAAAACTTTCTAGACAAACGGTCAACCCTTCCTCTTAAGTACTAAAGTCTCATCTACATGACTATTATAAGACCAATCTGGACTCACGGAATTGAGCTATGGGGGTCTACCAAATCATCGAATTCCTCTCGTATCCAATCCTTACAATACAATATCCTTAACACTCCTTATTTTGTCACAAATAAACTCATCCACCTAGATCTTTATGTTCCCTATGTTACTGTTCGGCCTGAACTAGTTATCAATCTTTCCATAACAAACTCCACTCCCACTCTAACCCACTAGTTTCTATCCTATTATCCTCTTCGATCCCTGATAATCCTATTAGGCCTCTGAGAAGAAGATGGTCTCGAGACCTTTTTATTTAGATTGGCGACTAGAGCGCTGCCAATGGGCAGTTTCTCTTCATGTTTTTATCATTAAGCAGCATATTCACTTGTTGTATTCTAATGTACAGTTGTAAATTTCGATACAAATATTTAAAAAAAAAATTATTTTATCTGAAACACATGTTGCTATCAAAACTCAATGTAATACTTTAAACTTTTTTCGATTCGAACTTTATTTATAAGTTCTTAAATCTATTTTAACAATGAAAGTAATGCGTGTGATGCGCGCACTATATTTATATTATTATATATTTTACGGGGTAAAATTATATTAATGTGCATATTATATATCTGTTGCGGTCGTGAAAAACTAGATAGCTCAAGTTATATCAAAAATGAGTTAACTTATCGCTCCCTTAGACGATTACGTCGTGTTAAATTGGTTAAAGAAATTTCTTGGTGAAAGAAATATTAGGTTTGAAGAAAGCTGTAATTAATAACTCTATTTTGGTATTACGTAAAACTTTAAGTCGCTTACCTGTAAAATGAAAGATTTTGACTTAACCACTAATTCACGACCGCCACAGATATTATTGTTGATGTGAAACTATGTTAAAAAAAAAAAAAAAAAAAAAAGATATATCATTTTCTGATACTATAAAGTGTTTAAAAAATAAAATAATTGTCTGCAATACATATATCATCGCTCAAAAATTAAGTCGTAATGTTGATTACAATATTCGAGAGCTTCCTTTATTTTCCTTTATAATAAATATGGACCGAAAGCCCTTAACTACCGCGAACACTGATGTCGACGCTTTTTGCTGATCACTGTAATCAAGAGAGGAAAAAGACGTGAGGAATCGCACAGATGGTATCGACTCCTTGCCATTAAGTGTGAATAATGTTTCGAAATAAAGGATGTAATCGGAATTAATAGTGAGTAGCTAGATACCGTCGCTGACTAGTTAAATGTGTTCCGACATGACAACGCCTCTCTCTACACCATCAACGCAACGGACGGTCTTATTTATGGAGTCTGTCCAGGGAGTCGCTGGACCGCTAATATTTATATATGTATATAATTACTCCTTCCCAACCCGTTTCCAGCGGGCATAAAACTCTTGAAAATAGCTCCAGTTGCGCTGAATCAATCCGATATTTATCTCGACAATATCACATCAGGTTAACGGTACCCGTATAATATCGGAAGCATGACCTATCTTTATAGATACCCAATTCATCTAGATTACTATTTTTATGTTCGGAAAAAAAAAATCTTTTAAAGAAATATTTGAGGTTTTTTCCCTTTGATTTGTTGTCTAATTCCTTCCACTTGTATATTTAGCCGTTTCTTATCAATGCCGATAAGATTATATGATTAATTTTTTGAAATCTTCAAAATTAAACGTACTTTAGAGTGAGGAAATTTAAAACATCGCCATTTACGCCCTGTTGGACTATTTGAGTGAGAATCAAAACCAAAATAATATCTACGTACAATGTAAGTTAACATCGGTTTAGAGTGTTTAATAGAAATTCTTTAGAGCTGTTAAAAAAATCGTAAAATGGTGCAAAATGCATAGGCTCTTCGCCTTCAGTTAGTTATCAAATTCTTTCAACTAGTGTACTCAACCATTTTTTACTTTAACTACCTATATATGAAATATATAGTAAGGAAAAGTATTGCGATCGTGAAAATTTTCAAACTTTAGTTTCCGACGGAAATACACGTTTTGGGGCCTCCTGAGTCCAAATAACCAAGTCCCGCAAAAAGGTCTGTGTGTGTGTGTGTGTGTGTGTGTGGTGACTCCAGGGCGAAAACGAAAAGGCCTATGAAACTGAAATTTCATATTTAAGTTAACTGTACGCCCGAAATGTTACAGAAACTTTTTCATCAAAATCAGCTTACCAGAAGAGCCACTTTATACCATGCATTTTGCACCTTTTTACGATTTTCTCTAAAACAGCTCTAACGATTTTGATTAAACTCTATATATCGATGTAAAATTTAATGAGCTTTAATATCATGTAAGTTTTATTCTGATTGAAATAGTCTGACAGTGCTTAAATACCGATATTTTAAATTTTCTTCCTCTAAAGTACCTTAAATTTTGTAAATTCTATAAAAATACTATATCATCTATTTAGTACTGATAAAATATATCTTATATATATATATATATATATATATATATATATATATATATATATATAAGATAAATATATAATTTGAACGAATACGATTTCTAACTAAATGAGAAAAGACCCAAAATATTTTTTATGCAATTTTTTTTTTTTTTTAACATAAAAACATTAATATAGACGTATAATATACCGTTGAAAAGCCTAAGATTTTAGAAAAAATATTATCTCATACACAAAATTGTCAAAGTTAATTGAGAGTAGTGAAAAGCTGATAAATGTAACTAATTGTCATGAATAACAATATAATTTATTATTTCATAAAACAACATGGTTCTATTGATATTCAAGGTAATTTATTGTTTAACGATTTATTTGTATTTCTAAGAGTATTTAAAAATTATTAAAAAATATTTTAATTGATTTTAACAATGGGGGTAAGTGAAAGTCGTGTGTTGCGATCACCAGATTTTTATCAATAGGGGCATTTTTTTTTAAAGATACTAAATTACAGGTACATTAGAAGAATAAAATTTAAAAAATTGACATTTAAGCCCTGTCAGACTATTTTGACGGAATGAAAACTACATGGTATTAGAGCCTATTAAGTTTTGGATGGATATAGCGAGTTTAACCAAAATCGTTTGAAATGTTTTCGTTTTAGATAGAATCGCAAAAAGTTGCAAAATGCATGGTAGCACTTCCGGTCACCTGTTTTCAGTGAAAAAGATGCTGTAAAATCTCAGGCCTATAGCTGTCTTGAATATGAAATTTCAGTTTCGTACGGCAATTCATTTTCGCGCTAGTAGGTCTGCGTAGTTGTGAAAAGCCTGTCTCGAAAATGATTAATTCTAAAAAACTGAAATTTCATGTTTTAGAAGCAGATAAGGATGTGGTAATACGATAACTCTATCATCAAAATCAGCAAAAAAAAACATAAACCATGAATTTTACACATCTTTACGATTTTCTCAAAAATGGCTAAATACCGATATTTAAAATTTTCTCCCACGGAAGTACATTTAATTTTGTATATTAAAAAATTAACTGTATGATCTTTTTAGGATTATTATCAAAGTTAAACGCATTTGAAAAATAACTAATCAATAAATGACCAAAAATATTTGTTTAATGTAATTTTTATTTTTTTAAACTATATAGTAATATAATGATTTAATATATATAGTAAAATATATGCATAATATAGATTAAGAAAGCTAAATATTTAAATATCTTATACACAGCGTTGTAAAAGGTTAAGTGACGAATAGGGCATAAACATGTTACTGATTGTTATGCGTTACAATTTCATATTAGGGGTACTCACTACGTTTGCTATAGCATGCTATTTGTGTTATTTTGCTAAACCCGTCGAGTTTCTACAGTTATTTCCTGTATAAAATTGATGGGTTTAGCACAATAGCACAAATATTATGCTATAGCAAACGTAGTGAGTACCCCTATTGTTATATTATTCAATCTAAATCATATGTTTCCAACGAAACTGAATAAACTGTTTATTAAAATTAACTTAAAACTAACCTTTAAACCTCCTTTGAACGGTGCACTTACTAATACTTCGTTGATATTCCAGGCCATTAGGTCCCCATTCCGGTCGAGTTTAAACTCCTAAAATAAAAAATTATACATAAATCACGCTTTGAAATCTCGGGAAAGACTGAATTATTTCAAGTTGTGAAATACCCAAGAGGTAAACAAATCATTTATTTTAGATGAAGATTAATGATTGTTGGCATAAATACGTATGAATAAAGCGTCAAACGTAAACATTTTATTTATAGAGAGGTATTTAATGGAGAACTGAAAAACCTGCATTATTACCTGGAAAACTAATCCTTTTTTTAAAGATAGTGATAGCACAGCACCTTTTTACTTTCACTTACTATTACATATAGTAAGGAAAGTATTGCGATCGTGAAAATTTTCGAATTCCAGTTTTCAACGGAAATACACGTTTTAGGATCCCCTGAGTCCAAATAACCAAGTCCCGCAAAAAGGTCTGTGTGTGTGTGTGTGTGTGTGTGTGTGTGTGTGTGTGTGTGGTAACTCCCGGGCGGAAACGGTAAGTCCTATAAAACTGAAATTTCATATTTAAGACAGCTATACGCCCGAGACGTGACATAACTTTTTTCATTAAAATGAGCTTACCAGAAGAGGCACTTTATACCATGCATTTTGCACCTTTTTTCGATTTTCCCCAAAAACGGTTCCGACGATTTTGATTAAACTCGCTATATCGATGTAAAATTTAATGGGCTTTAATATCATGTAGGTTTTATTTGAATAAAAATGGTCTGACAGGGCTTAAATGCCGATATTTTAAATTTTCTTCCCCTAAAGTACCTATATTTTTTTAGATTCAATAATAATAACTAGATTATCTTGTTAACGCTGATGAAAAACAGGTAAATATATAAATTTAATAAATTCGATACCCAACTAAAGGAGAAAACAGAAAAAATATATTTTTAATGATATTTTTCGTTTTTGAACATAAGAGCAGTAATATACATGTATGATATACCGTTGGAAAGCTAAAGATTTTAGAAAAAATATCATCTCATACACAAGCTTTTAGAAGTTAATAGAGAGTGATGAGAAGAAGATAAAACTAACTGATTATTTTAGGTAATAATATAATAGATTTTTTAATAAAACACATGTTTCTATATAAATTCAATTTGATTAATTCCTTAATAGTTTCACGTATTTTTATCTCTAACTGTATTTGAAAATTCTTTCATTGATTTTAAAAATCGAGGTAAGTGAGAGCCGTGTGTTGCCCGCACCAGATTTTTTGTTTTTGAACATGAGAACAGTAATATACATGTATGATATACCGTTGGAAAGCTTGAGATTTTAGAAAAAATATTATCTCATACACAATCAATTGATATAAGTGATTATTTTAGATAATAAGGTAATCAATTTTTTAATAAAACTTATGTTTTTTATAGAAATTCCATTTAATTAATTGTTTAATGATTTCACTCATTTTTATATCTAACTGTATTTGAAAATTCTTTAATTTATTCTAAAAATGGAGGTAAGTGAAAGTCGTGTGTTGCTCGCACCAGATTTTTAGTCTCCTCATAGGACAGGGCATCTATATATAAATATCCGTGTAAGTTAAAATAATATCATTGATGACGAGTCTTTTGGGTTTTTTGTTTTTGCAGAAAGTTGGTTGGTCCAAAACAGTATACAGGATTTTTTCAGTAACCATGGTGCACTAGTAATGAGTGGTAATATTATCTATTTGAAAATTAAGAGCTATTGCAAGTGTATCGTATTAGCTATACCATATACAACATATGTGTAACTTCTCTAAATTGAGACGTTGAGTTTCAAAAGGTACTATATCCACATTAGACAATTTTACAGGGAACGCTGAAAAAAAATCTGTCATTTATTTATTACTGGACCAATTTCCTTGATTCTTCTTTTATTTAAATCTAAAGTTGATTTTTTACTTTATTAAAACTTATTTTTCCAAATTATTCCACATAGCCCATGACTTTTAATAAAGCGAATATTCAAAGGACCTTTTATTTATTTTTGGCACTAGAATAAGAAAGTATGTCATTTTGAAATTTCTTTTGAACTTATACTTATTCATTCTGTGAATTTAACAAATGTATTTATATTATTAACTAGTAGTAAACAATATTTGACTATAAAGACTGATAAATAAATAACTTTTATTTCGGTCTTTTACCTTATTCGAAAAAACAAAAAAAATCCATTGGGTTGGATCAGACTTTAAGCTTATTTATAATAGTTCTTACATTGATTTTAACTGCCGTGGTAACTCGTGTGTTGCCCGTAGTAGATTTTTTTTTATCAGGGATTAATAATTATATTAACCAATCGATTTAAAATATCAGAATCTCTGAATGATATTTTAAGTTGTATTAGTTTATCTATCATCCCTAATGTTTCTTTAAAAAAAAAAAAAATCCTCAATGCCCTTTATTTTGTCACAAATCAACTCCTCCATAATAACCTAAACGTCCCATTTGTTGCAGACATAGCCCGTGATAGATACTCCTCTTTTCATTCATAAGTTCCCTACCCGTACAAACCCACTTGCCCGTAATTTACCATCCTTAGATATCCATGATAACCCTCTGAGGCGATTGAAAAGAAGGTAAGTAGCCTCGGGACCTACTCCCTTAAAATAATTAGTGAAGTGCTACCGCTGGGCAGTTCTTTCTCAAGACATTTTCATGACTTTTTTTTTTCATTCCACATATTTAATCCTTGTGTTCTTACATTATTACAGTTGTAAATTACTATAAATAAATAAATTAAAAAAAAAGAAATACTATCAATGTACGGGATCCTAGAAAGACCTTCTATCAACGATATAGTTGGCCTTTAACTTTCAAAAAACATCTGGACGAATATAATATTTCTGAAAAGCATTGAAATGAAAGTTATAAAAGAGGAGCTTGAAGGTTTCAACTTTCTCCAGATGTTGTCCTATAAGAGCCTCAGTATACGCCAAGTTGAAATTATAGCAGTGATTGATATAGTTTTAAATTTTTCCATTACGGAGTTCAGTTTTACATATGCCTTTTATTTTAGGCAAAGTATTAAACTAAATTCCTAAACTGAGGCCCAAATTCCTTTCCTGATGTATAAGGATAATTATGAGTTGTGGAATGATGAAAGCCATATTTGGCTGTGAAGGTAAACGAGAAAAACTAACTTTTTTTTTTCCTCTTTTTATTTATGCGTGAATAAGTTTTAAAATCTGGTGCGGGCATCACACGACTTTCACGTACTTCGATCAAATCAATATAACAAATTTTAAAGTTCGAATTTAATAAATAAAATGATTAATTTTTTTTTAGAAAAAAATTAAGAATTATATTCAGTTTCGTTGGAAATATATGTTTAATATTAAATAATATAACAATATAAAATTGATATGTACAATAATCACTTAAGTTTAAGCCCTATTCGTCACTTTACATTTTTTTTTTTTTTTACCTGTACCACTACAACCCATGGAGGGTCTTGGGCTCAGTACATATAGAGATTCGTACTGTTTCAAGGCCAACGGCAGTGCAATGAGGTGATTGGGCCTTAATCGCGCTCAGCCGCCAGGTTTTTGCCCAATTAATTTGGGTACCCTCTTTAAAGAGGCTGGGTCTGCCCCAGGAGGGTCTCCATACCCTAGGGTCGCCCCCCGACTGTAAATAAATAATATTCTGCCACAGCCGGGATTCGAACCCAGGACCCGGAGCACAGCAGACTAGCGCTCTATCCACTAGACCACGCCGCTCCCCCGTCACTTTACATTACCTTCCATAATTTTTCATATAAGATGATACTTTTTCACAAATATTTAGCTTTCTAACGGTATATTATAAATCTACATCACTGTTCTCGTTTTGGTAAACAAAAAAAAAAAAAAAATTAAAACCAACAAAATATTTTTGCTCTTTTTTTTTTATTCGGTTATCTGATCCGTCCGAATTGTATATTTAGCCGTTTTTAATCCATGCTAATTAGATGATATTTTTTTTGGAATGTACAAAATAAAATTTACTTTACAATAAAAAAAAAAAAAAAATGAAATATCTGCATTTAAGCCTTGTCAGACTATTTCAATCAGAATGAAACATAAATAATATCAAAGTACATTAATGTTTTTCATATTTTAGCGTGTTAATCTACTAAATTAATTATTTAGTATATTTATTATTTAATATAAATTAATTAATTCAAATCGGCTCAAGATAATTTTTAACAAAACGTTTCCTCTTCCCTACGGTATATTATCCGTCTATATTATATTACTGTTCTTACTAAAAAAAAAAAAAAATAAATAAAAAAAAAAATTACATTAAAAATTATTTTTTCTATTTCCTCTTTTATTTGGTCTTAAATTTGTTCAAATTGTATATTTAGCCGTTCTTTATCAAGATGACATAGGTACTTTATATGAAGAAAATTTTAAATATTAGCATTTAAGTCCTGTCAGACTATTTTAATCAGAATGAAACCTACATGATATTAATGCCCTTTAAATTTTACCTCGATATAGCGAGGCTCTAACGTATTAGAGAAAATCGCAAAAAGGTGCAAAACGCATGGTATAAATTAACACTTCCGGTCAGCTAATTTTGGCGAAGAAGTTAAGTCCTACATCTCAGGTAGATAATTGTATTAAATATTAAATTTCAATTATTTATGATTTTTTGTTTTCGTGCAAGACATTTTCGAACGATTTGGTTAATCGGACTCAGGAGACCCTAAAACGTGTATTATTTACATTTTTTTTTTTTTTTTTTTTTTTTGGGGGGGGGCTAATGCTGTTATATTTATTCTTACTATTGATTATTCTTATAGTTATTTGTTTTCAACTATTTGTTTTTTAACTAAAATTGTTGTTCATTGTTTAACCTAAAATTGATTTTCTAAAATGTGTGTCTGGCACTGATGACCGAGATGTTTTGTGCCAATAAAATATAACAAGCAACCGACCAACCCAGGGAGGCTCCTATATAATTTTATTTTTATTTTAAAACTGCAATCTCACATTATTTTCCGGACAATCCACATCTTGTGGCAAATGAATGTCATAATGAAGAAAGCTCGGTTTGTGAACTTAGATATACAGGTTTTTGTGGATTGACAGTGCTGATTTATTTTCTGAAGTTGGCGTAGCGATGGTTAGGTTAACCATTTCACTTCTGCTACATGTTCCTCTTATCACTTGCAGTTTCTACTTTGCCTTATCATTTACTAATTAACATTAATGCAATCAGTGAGTGCATAACAAGTAGGTGCTATGCACTCAGATTTGTTTATCCTGGATTTATGCGTTTGACCTGTATGCTAATTTTGAGCCGTTACATTTTCAACACCAGCCTTTTTCTTGTTCACTTTGATATTGAAATTAACTTTTATGGCTTTGGTATTCTGGTCAGAACATTCACCTTTTCTCATTTCAAAGCTTTTTTTTTTTTTTTTTTTTTTTTTTTTTTTTTAAATTATCGAGGTTAATACAAGCTCAATATCAACAGTATAAATTTTCTAATTGTATTAAATATATACAACTTAAGAACTTGAGACCGTAAATATATAACTTAGTCATTTGATCAGCAAGTAAAATGTATAGATTTTACTGCATGCATATATACATCTTGAAACAAGATCACTCCATTCTGACCTATACGTTCCTACCCAAAAAAATAAAACTTTTGATCGTTCCTTTATTATCCGCTCAACTACCCTCTAGAATTCTCTACCTGCTCATATCCGCCATGCTGCTTCTCTAGCCTCATTAAAATCCCAACTTTTCCTGTACCTCCTGTCATCCCAAACTGACGCATAACAATTATGATATGACAATTCTAAGTATTAAATTTTGAATGAAGAAAATAAGTAAAAAGTCTACTATTTAAATGTATATATTGTCTCTCAATTCATTTATTTTTTATTCTGTTCAACACTAACGTTTTCGGAAAATTTCACTTTTTTTGTATTATATTTCTTCTTCTTTCTTATCATAATAATAGGCTTACCGAACCCGAAGGTTCGATGCCGATACCACCAAACTTCGCCTGCACAGACTCGTCCAATGTTCACCGGTCAAGCCCAAGCCCCCGAGATCAGCCTTAATGCAATCCTCCCATCGACGCTTCGGCCTACCTTTCGGACGCCTACCAGTCGGTTCAGCGAATACCAACTTTCTCGGAATCCGTTCCTCACTAAGCCCAACAACTTTACGCGCCCGTTTGAGTCTCCGCGATGCTATCAACTCAATTATATTCACGGGGTACATACTCCGCAATTCCGCGTTGTGCAACCTTCTAAACTCCCCAGTGGCCTCATCTCTCTTCGAACCAAATATTTTACGCAGTACCTTATTTTCAAAAACCTTAAGCCGTTGTTCATCCTTCAAAGTAAGCGGCCACGTTTCACATCCGTAAAGAACCGTTGGAAGAATAATAGTTTTATAAATTCTAACCTTTAAGTTTTTAGACAGAAGCCGCGAGCTAAGTAATTTAGCAACTGAATAATTACACGCATTTCCCACCTTTAACCGGGACTTTATTTCTTCCTGGATTTCATTTTTTCTTGTTATCATTGAACCTAAATATTTGAATTTCTCTACGTGTTCAAAAGTATGACCTGAAATATTAATATCATTAAGATCGCTACCATTTCTGCAACTAATCATATATTTCCTCGTATCGGTATTTAATTCGAGACCTATTTGTTTACCGGTTTTTATTAACACACTTTTATTTAGATGTATAGTTTCCGTGTCTTCACCTAGTAGTACTAATAATTATGTTAATTTTATCTGTTGGCCAGACACATTATATTATTTCATATTTAAATTTACAACCTGTTATCCTTAAGGGACCCAGTCCCAGGATAATTGTTTTTCTATTCCATTCTACTTACGTATATTCATTCATTCATATCACATTTACCCTCATGGACAGTATTTGAAATTGAATAGCTCACGATGACACATTTTCACTTCTTTGCCTTCTTCCTCCTCTCTTCCCAAAATCTCTTCATCCTCTGACTCTGCTTTTGCTTCCTTTGTTCCGTCCACAATGCTCCTGTCTTCCTCTTCTCATTTACCATAAATTTAGTTTCCTAATTCCTTTCTGTCCCCTATCATTTGCTTGTTGATCCCCAACTGCCTTAAGTCTTCCTCTATTTAATGATACCAATTGGTTGAACGTTTTACCACATCAAAGATTCTCTTTGTAAGTCTGTTGTTGTCCAATCTTTGTATGCACCCGTAGAAAGTCAGTCTGTGTTTTCTGTTCATGTCTGAGATTCTGTCAGTGTGGTGGTATAGCTAATTTTTTTTACAGTTCTTCGGTTAGGAAATTTTTCACTTTATCTTTGAACAATAGCAGCGTCGTTTCTATGTACCTCGCCATAAGTAAAAAGCATGTTTCTTTGTTCTTCAACAGTGAATAAATTTATAGTGTCCCCCATGACAATCACTAATGGAACTGTGCACAGTATTCACTCACGTTTTAACACACAGAACCAGAATAATGATGATAAATACAGCAATGATACACTAAAACACACAAAACTAGATTAAAAAATGAACAACTACTGTCATTGCTTCACACGTCACGCCTGATAGCGTCTAAAGCATTTTCTTAACGCAAACGTCACCTGAATTCAAAGATTTTCCCATGCCAAAAACTCTTCAATAAATCGGTTCAATATGACTTCCAAAGATGCAAAAAAGTGGGTTTTGTATAGAGTTTGGCAATGAAATAGACAGCCACTAAAAGAGACACATTTCATAATCTTAATAAGAGCCATAAAATCGGTTTATCTAGACCCCAAGAGAATTGTAAGGCTTAAAGGATCAGTGTCTCTTACATTCAGATTCTCAGGGACTTATTCTAAGCCCCCTTGTATTTAATTAAGAAGTAAAATATCTCTCTAAGGTGTGAAAGCGAAAAACACCCAGAGCGAATGTGAGCTTCTGGAAGCTGATTCATGTCCTGGTGCAAAGTTTAATCTATGCATATGACAGTCCAGATCGAAGGTTTCATTCTTCACTAACAGATTGCCGCGGATGAGCGGCATGAGCTTATGAAGGGAGGTTTGTAAATGAAACCGTTAAATAACAACATACATACATGTTGGAAGCGACGAAAATCATCTACAAATAACTTGAAACTCGATGGTCTTAGAGGATGTACATAGCTTGGAATTAAAATCTGCTTAATAGTTAAATATTAACAGTTAACGTAACAGTTATATCACTGATATAATAGTTTTGATTAATTTTACATTTTTGTACAGTAATAGGGTGTAAAAAAAAATGACCGTTTTTCAAGCAAATATTTGTATTATTATTCCTTTCATATAATAATATAATTAATACTCAAAATTAATAACAACTAATACTCCGCTAGCCAACTAATCGATCCGACGGTGATATCATTCTTTGGGATGGTTCTCAAAGAACTATTGGACCGTAATTTCAATTTCTGAAAAATTTCCCTTGATGAAAATGGGCCATGTATCAAAACAAGTTGTAATCTGATGGTGCTAGGTCTGGAATATACAGTGGAAGTGTGAGCTGATTGCTGAGGAAAAGTTATCAATTTTTTTCCCTTGCGGAAAATGATCCATGTATAGAAACAAGTAGTAGCCCGATGGAGCGATACATGGTGAATGAGACAGGAATGTGAACCCCTGAAATTCTTTAAACGTTTCTTAGGTTTGACGAGATGTGTGAGGACGACATTATCTTGTTGGAATAATCCTTTTGATGATGAAAATCTGACAACTTTGCGGACAATCTTTTCATTTGTTCACATTAGAGCTCAGAATTCATTGAGCATTCATGAGAAACGAATTCGTGATTGATAACAACTTTAAAATTCCCAAAAAAAGAAAGCGAACTCCCTTGCAGCAAACATAAAAGCAATAAGAGCGCGATCTAGCCATTGCTCACGGATATTTGGATTTTTCCATCAAACCCAATTTTCATCACAGTTGACAATCTTTCAGTAAAATTTCATATCTGAAGGGGTTTTCAATCAATTGTTTAATCATTTCTAATCTGTTAGGTGATTGCTGAGTAAATTTGTGAGGGACCAGTCTAATGTTCTTTTCCACTTCATGGAAAGTAGTTAGCGACTAACAGTATCTTTCGACACACCACACTCCCAGGCATGTTCACGAGTACTTGTGGACGGATTTAACTCAAGAGCTTCCTCCAGAACCTCATTAATAACCATTCTTGCAGCCCTCTTAAATTTCCAAGGTCGTATCTCCACTGCTAATTTTTTTAAACCAACGCCACGTATTGCGCTCGTCAAGGACACTTTCTCTTCATAATTATTAATTTTACACATGTTGCTTTAGCGGCTGTGACTTTTTTTCGTAGTAATGCCTTAAAATTAGGAGAATTTTTAGATCACATTCATGTTTCTTCTTTAAATAAAATAGGTAAACTGAGACTTTTTTCGTTGAATTCGAATAGGATTAGACCAGCATAAGAGAATGATCTAAGATATTATTAAGTACTGGTAAGTTTTAAATGAGATTAAAATATTTCCAGTCCTTTGAAATCTCGAATTTGTTAAAAAAAGTCTTTATTTTTGTTTTTTTTACACCCCTTTATGTATATTATATAGCTGATGATAATCTGGATTTTCTTTTGGGATATCTTTTGGACGTATGAATGATAGATGAAACAATCCCTCAGGGGCATAGTTTTGAACAGACCAATTACATAAGCACAAGAAACCTTTGGTTCCAACATCTTTCTCTAGGAACATGCTAATGTTCCAGATTTATGTAACCAGTTGTCAGTGTTATCGTGAGCTTATCAGCTCCGTAATGAGTGGCGTCCGACAGCGACAAGTAGTGATCACGAACCACTATCGGGTCACGACTAGAGAGGCCTTCTGGATAACAGGTTACTTGGTAGCAGTTGCTGGCACAAGGTAAGGCCTATTATTCCCTAATCGCGAGAAGGCGGATCTAAATAGTCAGCTGGGTAGAATGCTAAAAACGGTCCAATTAAGAACAATAATGTCCATGATCCAGCAGAATGTGCAATTAGCTTTTGAAGATATCCATTGAGGTATGAATGGGTACATTTGTAACTGTTACTTGTGGTCCAATGCCTTAAGTCGTAAATATATTCTAATATTTTAAAAATATATTTATTGAGATTAACAATAATACTACAATATAATGATACACATGTAGATACACTAACCATTGGTAGCATTCCAATAATTATTCTAAATCAGAAGGTCTTGCGGCCATCTTCTTTTCTGAAGCTTGGGAGGATAATCAGGAATCAAAGAGGAATCAAGGATTGAAACTAGTGGGTAAGAGTGGAAATGGAGTTTTTCGTGGAAAGAATAGTAATAGTTTTATTTAAATCAGCAACATACGGAACATTAAGATCAAGATGGATGAATTTATGCGTGGCAAAGAATTATACGGAGGATTGTGGATTGTAAGGATTGGATACGAGAAGAATTAGACTGTGCAGTAGTGCTCCAAACCTTTATCCCGTATGTCCTTTTGTAGTTCAGTGGAAGAGTGTTTGTCCAGTAAGTTGAAAACTGTGAGCCTAGGTTTTTTTTTTTTTTTTTTTTTTTTTTTTTTTTTTTTTTTTTTTTTTTTTTTTTTTTTTTTTTTTTTTTTTTTTTTTCAATTTGAGAAAGAGTTTGCATTATTAAAACAGATATCACAACTAAAAAATGATAACATCGTCACTTTGTGATATAATTTGCACAATACGATGCCGAAAACATGCAAAATTGACTAATTTAGTGACTAAGCCAAGGGAATACTAATATTTTATTTTAATATACTAATATTTTACTCTCCAAATATGAATGAAGTAGTAGGGATTACTTGAAAGTCATTAAGACCTTATTCCTTTTATGGACAATCAGTCTCCCGACTCGCGAGGCTTACGGAATATAATTAACTCGAACAGCATTATAACACGGACAAAGTCGTCATAAGTACCTTACTTCAAACCAGAACAAATGTTTCCATCACACCTTGACGAATTTCCGAATGCATTTTTTAATGCAAATAGTTCTATTGTTTTGTTTTTTTAAATATCGTACAATTCGGAATCGTTGTATATCTAATGATAACTTTTTTTTAAACAAATTCAATTACATATCACATCATTGTTTTACGAAATGTAGATACATATAACCCGAAAATAGTCCTTTTTTAAGAGATTTTCCTTGAATTCCTTGAATTTTGAGTACGATCTCAAATGTTTAGCATACTCAGAAGCGTCGTAACGGATTAAAGAATGTAATAGGGAAAAAAGCGCTAAAAAAAATAAATAAAATAATTATATAATAATTATATTTTTAATTTATATTTACCTAATTTTATTTTTAAATGTTCTTTGTTGTTTTGATATGTATAAAAATGTATTTTCATCACCAATTTGGTAAGAATTTGTAAAAAATGAATATTTTTTAAAGAAGTCAGATTATTTTAATTTTATTATTATTACTTTTATTTATTTATTTATTTTTTTTGCTGAGGCTTCTGCAGAAACCTCTTTACTGCTTCCTCTCTCGGACATTGTAAGATGAGGACTCGTTGTGACGGTCCTTCTATGAACATTCAAAGATTTAAAAGTAACAAATGGCAATGTTCTAAAGTGTTTTAGGAAACTGAAAATGATTAACTGGCTATTATAATTTTCATGTCGTGATTGTACTCGCAAATGGCGATGTAATATAAAATCATTAAAAAAAAAAAAAAATTAATTTATTTTCAATGTTTGGATTACTGAACTGACGGACAACCGAAATTCAGATCACCTAGATTAATCTTTATAAACTTAATAAGTTCCAACTATCGTCAATAACGTTACATCAGGTTTCTAACTTAGACATAACGGTCTCAGAATCGCCAACTTTAAAAGACTTTTGGTTAATAGAGCTGATGTAGGTTGACGTTTTATTTTCCGAGTTGAGCCAATGGCAACTATTCCTTTTATTCATATATTACAGCAACTAAGAAGCTTAGGATATTTTATAAAATGTAAATAGGCTGTCTTCGTTGTCATCTTTGATATATGGATAAATTATTGTTATGGCGATTTATATTATTTTCCTCAAAATTAGATCGCTGTGCAAGTACAAGCCCAGGACAGGAACATTGCCTGTGGTACGGACATCGTGTGCGTACTTGCGACATGAAACAGGATGTGCCTCAGCGGTCACGTTCATATTTAAATTAGGCCGGAATAACGATATATAATATTTATTAGTCCAGAAAGAAGAACTTTCAAGCGTACACCAAACCGCAATTTATGACTTCCTAGTACCTATTCGTGATGTAAAGATTTACAAGCATACTAATTCCGTACATGGAATTTAATTAAACGACCGAAGAGCCTGTAAACAGTTCTCTATAAATCACAAATTGTTAATATTATCGACTAAAAACTGCTAATTTAATAATGATAATGTCTTTATTCATTATAGTCCCTTCAGAATAATATTGGTTTTTTTAATACGTTAGTAGCGTTTTTTTACTGGCGATTTCAATAAAAACTTCAGATTCTTGTTAATCTTGAGACAGAAAAGTTTTCTTTACACATTTACAATTTACAAGTATTTGTTAATTATATTTGTAATGATTTCGGATTTCCTTAAAATCAACAAAATAATTTTTGTCAGACACTATTTGAACGCATATTAGAAGGTAGTAAGAATGATAGGAAAACTATACAAAAAACTACTAAATATATATATATATATATATATAATATATATAATATATATTATAATTTTGTT
The DNA here is from genome assembly GCA_023052935.1 of Piezodorus guildinii. Taxonomy (NCBI): domain Eukaryota; kingdom Metazoa; phylum Arthropoda; class Insecta; order Hemiptera; family Pentatomidae; genus Piezodorus; species Piezodorus guildinii. The sequence continues at coordinate 44,115,002 of CM041295.1, forward strand.
TTAAATAATTCGGGTTTTAGGTCATTAAACTAATACTCCTTCTTAATTTTCTTTATTTGGACGTTTCGATCCTCCGTCCATGAATACACATAGGATCCTTTTCAACACTGCAACTAAACATAATTGGTTACATTTTGCAGTATGTTGGTTACATTTTCCATAAATCATCTATCTATAGCCGGGTACAATATATTATAAAAACATCTTACCAAAGAATTTCATTGAGCACCGGCACACCACTCAGGCTAACACAGGGCACTGGGATCTCCAAGCCCTCCCCCCCTCCAGCCTTGGCGGCCGAAGCTCAACTTATCAATAAATAAATACAATAAAATTATTCTATTAAAAATACAAGGTCAACAACGCTTAAAAAATATATCACAAAAACAACAATAAAACAAACCAAACTATTATATAGACCAATAACTATGAAACAATCTAAAATATTTTATATAAATAATGATGATAAAAACTAATAACAATAAACAACTTATATATTAACCATAATAAAACTTTTTTATTTTCGTCTACTTATTCTTCCCAATTTATTTAAAATATTATTGTATACGTTGCTAAATAATGATGATAAAAACTAATAACAATAAACAACTTATATATTAACCATAATAAAACTTTTTTAATTTCGTCTACTTATTCTTCCCAATTTATTTAAAATATTATTGTATAAGTTGCTAAGTTTTGTGCAATCATTTTCATCGTTTAGCCTGAGTGGTGTGCCGGTGCTCAATGAAATTCTTTGGTAAGATGTTTTTATAATATATTGTTCCCGGCTATAGATAGATGATTTATGGAAAATGTAACCAACATACTGCAAAATGTAACCAATTATGTTTAGTTGCAGTGTTGGAAAGGATCCTATGTGTATTCATGGACGGAGGATCGAAACGTCCAAATAAAGAAAATTAAGAAGGAGTATTAGTTTAATGACCTAAAACCCGAATTATTTAAAACAAAATTATAATATAAAAAAAAAGGGTCAATTAATTAATTTATTGATATATATATATATATATATATATATATATATATATATAATATATATATATATATATATATATATATATATATATATATAGTTATTTGGAAATTATATACCACTGTGTAATAATTTGCAGCGTTTTTTTAGATTATGTAAAAATTATTGACCAATTAATTTTTACTCGAAATATTGAAAGTGTATTTATTCTCTCCCCTACCTCGCCTTTGCAGGCTATACAGAAGTATCTCGGGCCAGGTTATCCCCTACTTTTTCGGTAGCAATATTATAGTCTAAGATGGTCTACCGATCCACGATTCATATAATAATGAATTTTTTATCAGCTATAGCCAGACTCGGACCTAAGCTTGGTTGTAAAGATCTCTTTATTAATGTAATATTATAATAATTAAATTATGAAGAAACCTACAAAAATAACGAACCATATAAGTTGTAAGTTGAAGCGTATTGCGGTTCGCCTATTACTTTAAGTGCACCGTCGTAAAACCTTATGTATATTCAGGGTGGTATTCATTGTAGCATATAGCAATAATAATATTTTCCCATGACATGACTATCATAAGGCTAATATGGACTAAAGGAATTGTGCTTTGGGGCTTTACTAAATCATCGAATTCCTCTCGTATCCAATTCTTACAATCAAAAATCCTTCATAAAATACTCAATGCTACTTACTTCGTCACGAATGAACTCGTCCTTAGTGACCTTAATGTTCCTTATGTTGATTTGCCCCGAACCAGAAATCATGTCTTTCGCGAGAAACTCCATCCTCACTCTAAGCCACTAGTTTTTATCCTTCCTTCCTCTTCAATTCCTGATAATCCTCTGAGGTATCTTAAGAATATGGCCCCCAGACCTTCTCGTTTAGAATATTTCTTGAGTGTTGCCCATGAATAGTTTATCTACAAGTGTTTCATGTTATTGTTTAATACTTTCCTCAAATTTAATTTATGTATTCAATAATACAGTTGTAAATTTCAATAAACATGATTTTTTGAAAACATCAATTATATTGCTATGTTTGACTTTATTATAAAAATATGTAACTGTTTTAATCATAAATTTATTCATTTCATCAAAAAACCCTCTCACGATAACATTATTGCTGACTACTCCAATCACCTTGTAGTAGAATTTATGCGGTGAAAGTCTACTTCCTATCACCGTGTCCAGTGTTCACAATTATGACAGTGTGGGAATGTAATACTTCTTCATACAAACCTTCAACACTCTCAATATCATATCCTGATGCAGAACTCAGATCGAAACATTTCAATAATTACGATATCTCGTTTTCTTATTCCGGTAAAAAATTATGGGGAACTTCAGTTTCTATTAATTTTCAAAGTGGGATAATCAATTCTATGGCGACATTTTTTCCACACCAGAAGTTCTCTGCATTTTTTTATTTAGTTAGTTTTAGCTAAATGGTTCATTATTACAATGTTTTACTTGACATTTGTTTACTGAGGATAGTTGTTGATCAATAAGAATTTGTTGCAACAATAAATTCTTGGTTCTTTCTGTAGTTTGTTAAGCTTATTGAGCTCCAGACGGGGAGTGCATATATAATTTAGGGACATATTACTGATTTTTGTTTTTTGTTTGTTAAACATATTTATTGATATTTACAACTGTATTATTATATACAACAAGTAAATGTGATGGGCATAGTAAACTGACATGGAATACATGTAGAGACGTTACCCATTTGTATAGAAAAATATTGTAAACTAGAAGGTCTCGGACATGTTCTTTTCAGACGCCTCGGAGGATTGTCAGGAATCGAAGAGGGTGATAGGATAGGAACGTGTGGATTAGAGTGGAACTGGAGTCTTTCATGGAATGATTGATACCTGGTTCGGGCTAATTCAGTAACATATGGGACATTAAGGTCTTTATTTATGAGCTTATTCGTGATTAAGTAAGGAGCGTTAAGGATTTTACGATTACTTATTTATAAATAATTAATTTATTTTGGTGGCTTAAGGCGGTTTTTATTAAACTGAGGAAAAATTTTGAAAATTATTTTTTTGGCTTTGCAAATAACATTTTAAATAGTTTCTATAAAAATATTTCCTTTTTCGAATTGAATAAAATAAGATTTACATTTTTAGTGGTCAATTAATTTAGATTATAAAGAAATTAATGAATGTTCTCATGGGCGCATTCGGAAATTTCCGGTTTCCTAATGAATTACTAAAAATTATAGAACGTGTCAAAATAAATTTATTTTATGACTAATTAGGCCGTAGCTAATAAAAGTTAATTCAAATCGACTTGTGAATCAACATTTATGATGACAAATGGAGGTGAATCCCAAAGAAAAAAAAAAAAAAAAAGATTTAAAAATTATATCATGCAACGAGAATGAATAATTGAGGCGTTCTGGAATGTGGTAAAACCTGATTTAGATTTTTGAACTGTGTCTTTTAAGTCATTCGGAAGTGTCTTCTACCTGCGTAGTTAAGACCATTTTAGGGTATTTTGTAGGCTTCAATCCTTATACAAATATATTCAATATTAAAAAAGAGAAAAAAGTTATATTCATATGTTTAAAAAAAAATTTCGAATCATAAATGAATAAAGAGTATCTCAGTTATTAAAGGCTTAACTCAGAGAATCCACTTTACAATTTGAATGCAATATAGTCTAGTAATTTTTTTTTTTAATTACTTATTTTAGAGGATATATCATTTTACTTTTCAATTTTTTATTAACCTTCGTCAGGAACGTAATTATTACTTTAGATCAATTAAGTTCTATTATTTACATTTAACGTCATTTTATGCTACTGTGACGATTTGACGATATTAAAGTGGAAGTCCAAAATTTTACCATTCCAGCTTTAACTTTTGTTGCTGTAACTTCAAACACGTGTTTTTTTATTGAATAATATACATTATAATCAAGAGCACATTATTTTCATGCGTGTCCTATTATTCTTATTTTGTAAAAATTATTTACACTTAGGAAAAACAGTTCTCTTTTTTTTAATTTTTGGGGAAAGAAGATGGCCTCGAGACCTTCTAGTTTAAAATACTTTTAGAGTGCTGCCAATGGGTAGCGTCTCTACATGTATCTCATGTCAGTTTAATATGTCCATCACATTTACTTGTTGTATATAACATACAGTTGTAAATATCAATAAATATGTTTAGAAAAAAAAAAAAAAAATTGGGGGTAATACTATGCACTGTTTTTCTTTTTTTTTTCAATAAATAGACGGTTCTTAAATCTTCCTTATAAGTTTGTTTTTACATTAGAAATAATTAGGAGTCAACGTTTCAGGAACCTTCAGGGAAAAGTTAACAAACAAAAGTTAATTTCCACTGATCCATTACAATAAACTTCGATCACAACATTTATCATTGAAACACGTGCTTTTTTCTTGAATAATATATTATTATACATTATAATCTAAAGCATATTGTTTTCATTCTTATAATAATAATAATAATAAATTCTTTATTTATTCTGGCACAAGTCCCTTTTGAATAATTTTACAAAACATACAAAAAGAACTTTAGTCTCTTAGAGTACTAACATGAAACAAACAAAAAAATAATAGAAATAAAAATAAAATAAAAAGTGAACAATAGTGATAAATTAAAATGTAGCTTCTAATAATAATAATCAATAACAAAACTAGACAAAAGATAAAACAGAAACATATGTGCATATATACAAAATTTTAATTAATAGTGCTTTAATGTATTGATGTAAAATTAATGAAATAATAAAGTTTAATATGCAAGTACACCACAATGTAAGATATTATATTTAATAATCGTTTCTATAATGTTTTAATTTAACTAATTTAAATTGAATTGGCAAATCTATTTAGGATTCTTTGAAAATTTAATAGAGAGGAAGTGGTCGAATAGACGGGATTTGAAGGTCTGAAGAGTATAAGAATGTCGGATATAAGGAGGAATGGAATTCCATACGAAAGAGGAGCGGATTAGGAAGGATCTGTCGAAAGCTGCGGTTCGATGAGGCACCATATACAGGTCTGAAGGCCGTGAACGAGTGTTACGGGAATAAATGGAGGATTTGAATGAAAACATATCTGAGATGTAGGATGGGCGGCTGGTTAGAGAACTTGGAAGAGGAAGGTTGCCAGGAAGTATTTACAACGGTAGGAAGGGTAAAGCCATTTCAACTCTGCGTAGAATCTAGTAACAGAAGTGTCCCTGGATATCCCAAAGATAAAACGAATGAAGCAGTTATATAATCGTTTAAGTTTATTGTAATTCTTATTTCGAAAACAATTTACAATTAGGAAATACAGTCCTCTCTTGTTTCAGTAGTCAGTGGCTAGCATAATAACATTCTATGCCTTAGAACATGGGTTCAAACCCGCAGGTGGCCGTAGGATTTTTTAATGGGAGTGAAAAATCATTAGTTATGCGGTCTTTCGGAGGGGACATTGAAAAGTGGTCCTGATCGTGTCCGTTGTCAGGTACTCTTTAAAGATCCCTATCCTAATTTAAACCTGGATAGACAAAATTTAGGAGTCCCACTGTAGAATCGTCCGATTATCCACAGCAGCATAAAGTGGCGTTAAATAAATAAACACACAGTTCTCTTTGTATTTCTTTTTTGGCTACAGACTATAGACTGTTTTTCTTTTCCTTTTTTTTCTGTTAATAAATATACGGTTCTTAAATCTTCCTTATAAGATAATTTTAAATCAGCAATAATTAGGAGTCAACGTTTCGGGGACCTTCTCCATCTTCAGGACTAACTGACAGCAATAGATGGGTAATATATATATATATTCATTTTTTTTTTTTTATTTTAGTAAATTATGTAGTCATTAAAATTTATAAAAAATTAAACAATCAGAACCACCCATCATAATCTACATTTTTTTAAATATAATTTCAGTTTTGGGAGCTGGGCTTAATATACACCCACACACAGCTTTGTGATATATGATTATTTGAACAACGCATAACAGCTTTTTCCTCTATAAACACAGATTCGTAAATTTCCACATTTTTAGTATTTTCCCTTGTACTACATTTTATTTCTTATTAAATTAAAGTAAAAGAAAAAAAATACAGACTTTAAAAAAATTCAAAGTAAAAACGGTTAAAAAGTTCAAATAGTTAAAAAAATTTCTATTGTTGAATATTTCGTAACGAAAGTTTTGAATCCATTGAGTTAATCCTAATCCCTAAGCACAGTTGGAAGCGTAGTATCTCATGTGATCCTGGGAAAAGTTGAACAATGAAGGGAGAACATTCGGAGAGGTATGCTAACTCGCCATGAGTGGAATTTTAAGGAACATCATACGGCTTGAGAATAGGCCAAGCTCCGATTTTATCATGAAGTATGAATTATTTTCTCTGGTCTTCCCTTTTTTTATATAAGGATTAATGGTATATATAAAATACTGGATTAAGAAAAAAAAAATTAATCATAGTTGACTATTATATCTTCTTTCTCTTAGCCCTGATGAAGGCCAACAGTGCGGGTTGAAACGTCCGCACTCAATTACAATTAGTGCTATTTATTAGTGCGTATTTTTTCATTTTTTTATGACCGCATCCCCAATCATCTTCATCATCTAAAGATGCTTTAGATGATGAAATTTTCAAAATTTGGTCATAAAATTAAAACCCACCAACAATCACTAAATTTGTATACTTTATACAACTTGGTTGAGCATTTTTTAATAATTATAATAATATATTATTTATAAACCAAATATTTTTTTGGTTTCACAAATTCAGAAGGATGGAATTAGAACATATCAAAGGAAAATAAAATAAAAAACAAAAAATAGCATTAAGAAGATTGCGAAAATTGTAGGTTTTATCTTATAAATATTTGTTCACAAATACATCCGTTTCCAAATATAATAATCATATGATTCATTTCTCTTAAAAAAAAGAAAAAAAAAAAAAGAAAAGATTTGGAAAACATCTAGATGATATACTTAATAAAAGAGGAAATAGAAAAAATATTTTTAATGTAATTATCGAACACATAGATATTATTATACTGCTGTAAAGATTTTAGAAAAAAAAAATTTACCTTATAAACTAAGTTGTGAAAGCTAATTTAAAGTGACGATTGGGGCACAAAATGAGGTGATTATCGTACAAATCAATTTTAAATTGTTATATTATTCAAACTAATACATATGTTTCCTACGAAACAAAATAAAATTCTTTAAACTTTCTTCTATTCTAACTTTATTTAATAGTTCTTAAGTTTATTTTAGCAACTAAGGTTAGTAAAAGTCGTGTGTTTTCCGTACCAGAATTTTTCAATATATTTTTACATAGTTATCCTGTTATAACAAAATTTTCAATATATGTATAATCTTATAGTAAAAACTTAAAATATAAAAATATACAAAACGTTTACGCGGGCCGCCAAAGAAAACTATTTATAGGTTTGCTGATTCCTGCTGAAGATTAAAATATTTTTAGGTAGTAAAATCGAGCGGTTGTCAATTCTTTATAGATATTTGATAACATTCCGCAATAAAATAAGTTTTACATTCTAGAACGGTCAGATTTTGATGGAAAGAACAAGACATATCTTATATCACTATGCTCTTTCCGAATTATAGTTTTCAGCTGTAGATACCATCACTCAAAAAATCAGGTGTTTCTTTCTGATTAAAGACCCTGTTTCAAGAACCTTTGGTTGTTTAGAAATATTTTTAAGTGGTAGCTTTGATAGAATGCCGCCTTTAAGTTGGTTCGATATAACATACGATTCGAGCTGTTGGAAAACATAGGGTCTGAGGTTCTGAGTGTAATTCAGTTGGGGTGTGAAACGGACTGGCGATTCCCTACTCAACCATGAAGTGTGTGATCTGAATTGGTATCAGAATCAATAAATCATTGCGGCACACAGTGGGGAAAAATCGCGATTTAGTGGCCAATATTCTACAACTTTTAATCAGATTGAGATAAATTCTTAATTATGTTTTAATTCATCAGTAAGGGATATTCTTAATTAGTAAGAGTGAAAACATAACACGGTGTTTATTTGTTTTATGTTGTCATTTTCTTACACATGTTTAATTTAACCACTTTATTCTATGCTGGGTCATCCGATTTGAAAGAAACGACCTATGATCCGTCTCTATATACGTTTATGCATACATATTTGCCTTTTTCAGGAACTATATACTACATATATAAGATTGATTGGAAAGTTTTATTTCAAGACAAAAAAATCGATAATATTTATTGTAATTTACAACTGTATTATACAAACACAATAAATAAATATGCAGAATAGTTGACTGTGTGCGCATATGGGAGAAGTCCGTTGAGGGTGCAGTAAATTAAACACACAATTATATATAAACTTAATTTAATGGTGCCAACGTTTTGGCATAATTATAGGCCTTTTGCAGGGCGATTGAAGGAGTAAGTGTTCAACAATGAATGATTTTTGAATGTGATTGTTTGACTCTCATTCCTTCAATCGTCTTGAAGAAGGCCTATAATGTAGGCGGAAACGTCGGCACCTTTAAATTAAGTTTATACTTAATTGTGTATTTATTTTACTGCACCCTCAACTAACTTCTCCCAAGTAAATATGCAGGGTGAATTAAAGTCATGAAAATATCTTAAGAAAGAACTACCTAGTGGTAGCGCTTCACCAACTATTTTAAGGTAGTAGGTCCCTAGGCCACCTTCTTTTCAATCGCCTCGGCTGGCTATCAGGAATATCAAAGGAAGATAGAATACCGACAAGTGGGTTTGTGTAAGCAGGGAGTTGGGAATAAAAAAAAATATTTCACACTCAAATTTGCACTCCTTAACTTCCTTTTATTACACATTTATTTTTTTTTTTTTTCACAATTTACTACATATTTTTTCTACGTTTCGGGGTTCTTTCCCCATTATAAAAAAAAACAAAAACTTTTTAACATAAAACACATTATTTTACATTTCTAGCTTACTGCTATTCGTCCACTTAGATGTTTATCGGCTTCCTAAAAAATTATAAAAGAAAAGAAAAGAGGTATATCTATCACGGGCTTGGTCTGCAACAACTAGGATGTTGAGGTCATTATGGAGGAGTTGATTTATGGCAAAATAAAGGGCATTCAGGATTTTGCGTAGTATTTTAGATTGTATGGATTGGATGCAGGAGAAACTGATCTCTTAGTAGAGCCCAAAATCTCGATTCCATATGTCTCGATAGGTCTGAAAATGGTTGTGTAAATGAGATTTTGTAGTAAAGAGGGAGTTTTGATCGTTTGTCAAGTAGGTGTTTTAGTAGTCGATATCTACGAGCAGTTTCTTGTCGTTTAAGTCTTGTATGAGGATTCCATGAAAGACGTTTGTCAAGATGAAGTCCAAGATATCGTATTTGTTCTACAGTGATGAGTGGGTTATGATTAAAGGAAACAGCATAAAAGGAAGTCATAGGTTTGGAATAGAATAGAATATATAAAAAAAGTTTTTCTGGGATCGAGTCCCTTAAGAATAATTGATACTTACAATTTATACATTGTGTCTGGCCACAGGACAGGAGGATTATAATTAATTCTTGTTCACAATGATGTAAGAAAAATGAATGGATAAAGTATATAATAAAACAAATAAATAACTTCTGATCGATTAATGTGTTAAACAAAACTAAACATTGAAACTGATTCATAATAATTGATCATTAACTAAGTAAAATATGAACATTAAATAATTTTGTTTTTTAATTGATATTGGGCTTGTTGAGCGTCTGTTTGGGATGACAGTAGGTACTAGAACAGCTGGGACTTGAATGATGGTAGGGTAGAAGAATGGCGGATATGACTAGGTAGGGAATTCCAGAGTAGTAGAGCTGACAAGAAAGGAATGATCAAAAGTTGTTATTCTGTAGGTAAGAATATAGAGGTCAGAATGGCGCGATCTTGTTTGGACTTATTGGTCTGACGATTTAAATTGTAGAAGTCTGTGCATATAGGGAGGTAGCTGGGAGTTGATAGTTTGGTAAAAATATGATCCTAGGAAATATTGTCTGCGGATAGGAGGAAGGAGCCACTTTAACTAACTGTATAAATGGGTCACATGAGATCTCTTCAGTGTACCAAGGACATAGAGTGACAAATTTAAGACGTAGAGTGAAGATGATTTGGTTGGATTTATTACGATTTACAAATTTTAAATATAAGATTTTCCCACTATACTGAGCAGTATAGGCAGTTAAATTATCTTTTAAATGGATATCCTGGATGCTCAAGAAGATTATAAAGCTTGATTATGTTGAGGTTTCTAAATTTATTTTGGTCTTACGATAGCGGTGATGTGTGTTTTTTTGAGTAAGAAGAGAATGAATAGAAAATTTTCGTTACCCGCTCGAAAAAATTAAAATATTATTCCGAGTAATGGTGAGAGCTAGTGTCTCAATACCTCTTCTAATTATGTGCCTCCTTGCGGAAGTATAGTGTTTGTTACAGTCCTAATTCTTTTTTTTTTTCGCTCTGGGAATCTTCCAACCTATCAATTCTTTTGTAGAATTTAAAATCACTTTAACCAGTGGAGCGGTTAAACAGTAGAATCCAGCGATAAGGAAAGCTATTTTGGATTTCAAAATCGTTGTGAGTTTTAGTACATTATTTCTTGTCTTAAAAATAAACTTAAGAAGCGTTTGGTTTATATTTAATTTTCTTTAATTTGTTTAGCATCTTTTATTTGTTGATTAGAAATAACTAAAAATTTCTGTGTGTTAACATTGACAAAATATGGGTAGATATATGTATAAATAATGCGATAACTAACTGAACGAGAAAATAGCAGAAATAATTTTACAGGTTAAATTTTTTTTTTTTTCGTGATTAAGAATAGTAATATAGACGTATAATATACCGTTAGAAAGCTAAAGGTTTTAAGTCGTTAAATGTTAGTAGTAAGTTAAAAAGTGATACTAATTAAAAATAATGCCAAAAAATTAACATTAAGTTAATAAATCAACTCTATAAGTTCATCAACGTTAATTGCTACTACATTTCAACTCACTACTTTCTTACTTTATTGTTCATTTTACTTATCCTTTTAATTTTACATAATTATTTATTAAAACATCTACATTGTGCCTTTTAATGCTTTTATCCATGATAAAAACCTGCAACGCGGGTCAAAGCTCTGGATAATAAATCGTATTTCAATAGTTTCCATATTATTTTTTAAAATTAAAATATTTGTTTAGGTAATTTTCCTTCTTTTGTTAGATATGATAACAGTAATGTAAATGTATCATATAGTGCAGGAAAGCTAAAGATTTTAGAAAATGTTATCTTGTTAAGTTGTTAAAGATAATTTAATGGAACCCACATACAAGACTTAAAAGACAAGAACTCAACCGACGATTGGGACAGTCATACCGACTACTCAACAGAAAATCCGAACTTACAGTTGACAACAAATTATTAATCTACAAGACAATACTGAAGCCCATCTGGACCTACGGACTTGAACTGTGGGGGACAGCTAAACGTACTAACATCAAACGCATTCAATCCTTTCAATCCAAAGTCCTCCGTACAATAGTAAATGCTCCTTATTATGTCTCCAACTATACCTTGCACCACGACCTTAATGTTCCATTTATTTCAGACCTAATCCTCTAGCTCAATCCCTATCCAGCTCCACTCATCCATACAACCCACCTAGAAGGTTGAAACGGCAGTGGCCCCGCGACCTTTTGTAAATATATTGGAGTTCTAGCACTGGCTAGATTTTCCACTCAGTGTGATGTATGTATGAGTGTGTGTATGTGTATATAGGTATAAGTGAATTCTTGACTATTGTATTGATTCATTATTGTGTATATATTTTATTTTAATTTTAAGCCGTGTAAATATTGTATGAATGTAGTATGTATTATATCTTTCAGCACTACTATTAATGTCCAAATTGGGACAGATTGTAATTTTACTCAATAAAAATTGTTGTTGAAAAAAAAAAAAAGATAGTTTAAAGTGACGCTTAGGGTATAAAATGAGGTAATTACTGTACATAAAAATTTAATATTATTACATTATTTAAACTAAAACATATGTTTCCTCCGTTGTTATAATCGATTTTCAAATACAATTAGAGATAAAAATGATTGAAACTAATAAAGAATTAATTAAATTGAATTTGTATAGAAATATGTGTTTATTAAAAAAATTATTATATTATTATCTAAAACAATTAGTTAGTTTTATCGGCTATTGATGACTCTTCGTATTTTTTTTACTTTTATAAAACTAAAGATACTTTAGAGGAAGAAAATTTAAAATAGCGACATTTAAGCGCTGTCAGAATATTTCAATCAGAATGAAACCTACATGATATTAAAACCTATTAAATTTTACATTGATAAGCGAGTTTAATCAAAATCGTTACAGGAGTTTTTAAGAAAATCGTTAAAAGGTGTCAAATTCATAATACAGAGTAGCACTTTCGGTCAGCTGATTTTGGTGAAAATCTTGCTGGAACATCACGGGTATAATATAAAATTTCTGTTTCGTGCGTCTTTTCGTTGTGCTAAACTTACCACACACACACACACCAGACTTTTTTGCGGGACTTAGACATTTGGACTCAGGGGACCCTAAAACGTGTATTTTGGTTGTACTAAAACTTTTTTTTTTTTTTATGTATATATTTATTTATTGGAATTTACAACTGTATAACAAGTAATACAACAAGTAAATTTGAATTAAACATAAAAGGCATGAAACACATAATAACTTTCTAAGCTAGAAGTCCTAGGAGGATTGTTAGGAATTGAAGAGGAAGAAAGGATTGAAACGAAAGGATTAGGGTGGGAATGGAGTTTGTCATGAAAGGATTGATACCTCGTACGGGCCAAATCAGCAACATATGGGACATTAAGGTCTTTATGGATAAGTTTGTTGGTGACAAAGTAAGGAGCATTGAGGATTTTACGAAGGATTTTGGACTGTAGGGATTGGATACGAGAAGAATTCGATGGTTTAGTAGAGCCCCAGAGCTCTACTCCGTAAGTCCATATCGGTCTTATGATAGTCATGTAGATGATTTCTTTTGTAGTTAAGTGGAAGATTAAACGTTTGTCTAGTAAGTGTTGAAGAAGTCGAAAACGTCGTGCTTCTTGTCGTTTCAGTCAAGGTGCATGTCCTGTACTAAAACTAAATTTCGAAAATGTTCACGATCGCAATACTTTCCCTTACTATATTGTTATATATATGTAAGTGAAAATCCATTAAAGTAAAGTTATTTTTTGAATAATACACCCGATTAAAATAAATTGTAAAAGATAAACCAAGACAGTACGTAGGCTCTATCAACCGACTAAAAGTTGGTAAACATCGTTCTTTTAAATTCCAAAATTTAGAAATACAATATAGATGTCTATTTACTACTAGTAACCATCCGTAATTATAATTGTACGTGAAATTTGTGAGTGATTCTTGCTACAAGCTAAGGCTTGAAAATTTTTTCATAAGTTTCCCCTGGACAATTGTTTACAGATCAACAGGGGTCCACGGACCACTAGTGGGTAATACTGCAATACAAACGGATCAGATGATTAGGCTGATCAAATTTTTGAACGTTTCTTTTTCCTTAAATTTTGAGTACCTATTCTGCAGGCATTGAAGGTATTTTGAGCCTCAACAATGTCTTCTTAATAGATAATCGCCCAATAGCTGATATAAGATAATAAATATTTACCCTGCCACAACCGTTATCGAACTGAGGGTTCTGAGATGAGTAGTCTAGTACTCTCTATCTATTTTCCACCCTACTATAATTTTAGTATTATTTACATTAAATTTTCGTTTTACTAATGTTTTATCATATTTCTAAATAATATTGTTTTTTATTTTAATATAATAGTCTAGTCTTGTCCTTGCAATCTAGAATAATGGTCAAAACGATGACAAAAGAATAAATAGTTTATTATATTTAGTCCCGGAATAATTTCCTTCCGTATTTTTATTGTATTATTTCCATTTATATTTATATTTTACTCTTACCACTATTATTCTCTTATAAAGGCCTAAAATGTAGTTCAAAATGTCGAAATGAAGTAAACTAACTTCTCCTGAATGATAACAGTTATCTTCTTTTACGATTGTTCGTTTTTTTGTAGATTTGAATTAATGAGGAAATTCTAAATCATTCTGTAATTAATGACTCATTTTCCTAAACTTATACTTTTTTCTTAATATGCACTTTATCTCCAACAGCCATTAAATGACAATCCACCCATAATTAAATGGTAAGACAATTATTATGTAGTAAAAAATTATATCACAATTTATTACTGTTTCGATGACTTATAATTTTCATAAATTAGGGCGTTATTTTCATCCTGCCTATCGTTTAGATACTGATCAGTTGAAACACGTATTTGGTAAAGGCGTCCTTAATCTCCAGCTTGGATAGCCTCCGGGTAAGAAGTTATTAAAAGAACTAAACGTCTGCTATGCAAAATAACCTTATATCTTTTATCTGTTTGGACTAACAAAAAGCGAGAGTTGTGCAACGTCTCAGAGTGAGAAATTCAACGGACAAAAGTCAAACTGACGATTCTTATTTGATTTTGGATGAAGTAACATATTTTAAAAAAATGAGTTTAATCGATTGAAATTTACTAGTGTTTACTTATATCCCAACTTGATTTTTAGGGTCAGCGTCCAGACCACGATAAACTACACGGGGCAAGTTATACAGTACCTGCAATACCGAGCGTGTACGGATACGGACAGTTACGTTCTCTAAGTTTTAAATAAGTAAATTTTTTTTTGTTTTTAACTCTGCTCAAAAAACCTTACAATTAACTACAAAATGCTCATCTACATAGCTAACTTAAAGCCATTCAGGACTTAGGGCTCAACTGAATCATCGAATGCCACTCGTATCCAACCCTTCCAGTATAAAAAATCGGAAATTCTCCATTATCAAGAAAAAACTCATCAATATAACCTTAATGTGCCGTATGATGCTGATTTGGGCCAAACCAGGTTTCACTCCTTTCATAATAAACTCTATTCTCACTCGAACACACTAGCTTCTGTCCTAACACCCTCTTCGATTTCTGATTATCCTCCGAGGCGTCTGAAAAGAAGAAGACACCAAGACATTCTGGTTTAGTATATATATTTTTTAGTGCTACCAAGGGTAGTTTTTATACAAGTTTATCCTGGCATTATTTTTTGTATTCCTCAACCTGATTTGATGTATGCATAATAAAGTTGTAAATTTCAATTAATATATTTTAAAAAATAACAAAAACTCAATTACTCAGAAATATACAGGAATTTGGAGCATATGGAAACAGTCATCACTCTAGTTCTACGGGAACAGGGTCAGAATAAACAATGAGAGATAAAAAAAATAAAATTGTCCACGAATTCTGTAGCTATTAAAGTATGAGGGGATATAAAACAAATGATACAGGAGTTGGGCTGGCTAAAAATCACAGATACAGACAGTTTGGATGGCGATATTTTTTGGGAAAAACTAAAAGAGATTTGGGTTCTTATGGAAAAAAAAGGGCGACGAGAGAGAAAATGGACCAAGGAAGAGCTAGAGGAACAGTCCAGGACGATGATATTCGCGTAGTCCTTGTTCACCGACTCGAGTAAAAGAAAATTGAAATAATTTTAGAATGTAAAGAATTCATTGTTAAAATGTTAAAAATTGAAGAAATTAAAATTTCATCTTTGACTTTAACTTCAACACTCAAAAGTACTACGCCCAGGGGCAAATACGGGAGCAGTTTTTTAGAGGGTGGGTTGTTGGGGTAAGGGTTGGAAGATTAAAGGGATAATATATACCCTTCCCAACTTCACTTATTACGTTAAATCGCCACCATATAAATTTCTACCCGCCCTGATTCGAACCGCTGTCGTTTTACTAATAGCATGATAGCTAATATAGTTAATCCTGGTGAGGTTGTATTTTCCCTATTTTCCTCAATGGATCCGCCAATGATTGTGCTGCAGCCTATAATGGTTTTGGTCATTGACAACCATTTGAGTAGAAAAATTATGATTATTTTTGTTGATTCATTTTTATCTAATCTCTCAGAGTAGTTGAGAATTAATTGTGCCTGAGAGTGTAAATGAAACACGGTGGCTTTCTCGTATTTAAGATGATTCGAAAATCTTTTTCGGACTCCATCTGATGACAGTGCAATCCTGTACAAAGCGACCCAATAAAATTCAGCTTTGGGCCTGATGACCCCTTCACTGTAAATCTGTTTGCAATCTAGTCAGTTTTCTAATGCCTTGCCTTACATCATCTTTCATGTGCAAGACTGGTAACTACTTTATATCCACTTATCTGTATCCTGAGGAGACCAAGACCCGGCTTGTCGCGCCCAAGAAATAGATAGACAGATATCTGTATCCTACATAATTTAATTAAAACAAGATTAAATAATTTAGCGCTTCTGTGAAAACATGTAATATTTTAAAATTAAAAACTTTGAAAATCGTTTATATATCTTTTTTTATTTATGGCCCGATTTTTTATATTTGTCAACAGTATGATAGAAAACTTAACGTCTATTTATCTTAGATCGGTTTGGATCATCTGCATCAATAAAAAATATAAACAAATACCCATTTAATTTTTCTATGTTACCGATGTTAGATTTACCGTCTTTTGTCTGCATTTTGGTATAATTTTTTTATCAGTAAAACTTTGCGGGCAGTTAATAATATTTGAAACACCTAAGATTATGTTTCGAGTCTACAAGTCATCTACACTATGATAGAATGTTAGTGTATGTTGAATATAGAAAATGATATAGAACTATGATAGTATGTTAAAATAAAATTAAGAATAAAAACTTTTCAGATTTTCCTAAAACTTTAATCTGCTGGAAAATCGAGTTTACAAGGTTTTTAAAATGTCTAAGAGATGTTAAATAATTAATTTCATTGAAGGAGAAAAGCATTAGATATAGCAAATTCGTTATATTATTATAGGCGTAATATTATATATTTAAAAAAACGTATATATTTTTTTCATATATATATATACATATATATATGAAAAAAAAATCAGAACCTAAAAATGAAAATGTTTACGTCAGTCTAATCCCTCCGGAACCCCAAAAAATTGTTCCATAATTTTAACTGATATATTAAAATTACATATCATTTTTAAACATATTATTTTTAATTATTATTAGAGACTATTGACGGGATTTTCGTGCAGTAAAACAGCCGAAAAACGTGCAAAATCGTCCAGTAAAAATCTTGAAATGTGCAAAATAGTGCGGAAAAACCTATAAATATAAAAAGAGGGTAATTATACTTGAAACATAAGAAAACACATTAATATTGTTCATTTATAATGCTAATACGTAAAAATACATATGCCATTAAACAAACTTGTTTAGTGTGTTAACTTTTTTATTCTACCGCGAATAAATTTAGATTAACCTAAATCTATATGAACTTAACCTATAATTTTTTTTTTTTCATAGGAAATTACTTGACTATAGTTAAATATATATACACCTGAGTCACGTGAATCAAATTATTGATCATCAATCAAATATTTATCTGATTCATCTCTTCAATAGTTAATTAGATTGTGAATTTACATACTACATAACAGTTTCAAGAATTGATTAGAAATGCTTGTGAATAATAAATAGAGGTATGTTATGTAGATCAGAGTAATTGACCGCTGTTTTTTTATTGACCTGTTTTTTCTGCCCGTGTCCCTCGTGTCTAGCTAACAACAAAAAAATGATAATAATTTTTGTAAGTTACATGGTAAATCATAACACGCAAGAATGGCTTGTTACCTGTTATACAATGATTTGGGATATTTTTTTTGACTGACCACAAGCAATACAAAACACATCTTTTCAATCAGATCTATGTTCGGGGTAATTAGATATCCAGGTTTTAATTTTCGACGAGACACTTGTTCCTACTTTTGACATCATTCAAACATTGATATTTCATTGCAAGATTCTTTTAAATAAAATGATCCATTATCACTCAACACTCCTTTATTTCCTTTTTCTTTTTTCCTACGTTTCGGCCTTTACCATTTTTATGGTTTCTTTAATCCTTTGGACCACAGTTTGGCTCAGGCCTAGATAGGTGCTACATCGTGTCTGTGTTCACTACGTGCCAGTGTGTGCATACTTCTCTCTAGAAGCCTGATTTTTTGAACAATGCTGTAACTTCTATTAATCTGTATTGTAATAAATTTTCATCGAACTGTGAGTAGTATAAAAAGTGCAAGGAGTTGTATAAGGAATATAATTTCACGAAGAGTTTGCAGTCCTTATCAAATTTGCAAGCGATATCATGTCTACCCCCACCACCGCAGTGAGTTGTCAATGACTGAGAGTTAAACTTAATTCCAGCAGCTGTTTATTTATTTATTCAACCAGCTGTATATAACGTATTTATTTATATTAACCTGTTGCATATATAGGTATATAAATATATTTTTTTTATTTTTCTTGTTTACTTAATTACATAGATTTTCTATAAATAATGGCGGAAAGCTCTCTGAAAAGGCTGAGTCTAGAAGAAAAAATAGACCTATTAATAAGTTCTACAACAACCACAAATGCAGAAATTTCAACAATTAAAAATTCTATGGAACAATTCACAAAAATCATATCAGGATTTCAAGAAACCCAGAATTACATTGTCTCTCAGTTTAAAACCTTTAACGAACAGGTATCAAGCCTAAAAACAGAACTTCAGAGCTTAAAAAACGCTTCGGCTGAAATGATGTCAAGTAAAAAAATAGAAGTCAAGGGGATTCCTTATAAAGAAGGGGAAAACGTAAAGAAAATATGCTCCGATCTATTCAGTCTCCTAAATACTGACTTTAATATCAGAGATCTTGATAATTATTACAGAATCCGAAGAAAAAACGGGTCTTTCACTGATATTATCATACTGTTTTTTCTGAGGAAAGTCGATCGAGACGCATTTTTGGAACGAGCTCGAGAATACAGAGGAAAAGTTTTTGTTAAGAGTATCAGTGGCTTCGAATCTGACCAGGAAAAAAACAAAAACGTATACATCAACGAAGTACTAATCCCTGAAAATAGAATAATATTCACTAAAGCTAGAGCCTTACAAAAAGAGGGACATTTCAAGTATGCTTGGCATAGAAACGGAAAAATATATATACGGCATATTGATGGCTCTGCGAAAATACCAATTAAAAGCGAATCTGATCTGTCTCTATTTAAAAATATACATGAACAGTATTACGACACCGACTCCGATGAATTTAATAGAAATAAAGATATCAATGAGAAAAAGCGTTCACTCCCGGCATCACTCGAAACTTCTCCGTGTACTTCAATCCAAAATAAGAAGACTAAAAGTAAAGATATTACATCTTGACCACTGTCAAAAATACCGAATTGTTTATCTGGAATCTTAAATCACAAAAGGAATACCTGTAAAATCAAAAATTTAAATTACTCAGAGCCTTGCACAATATTTTCCTGGAATGTTGATGGATATAAAAATTTCGTGGAAGAAGGTAAAAAATTCAAAGACACCTCTATAATCTGCCTCTGTGAAACGCACTTATTAGAAAAACCGCCAGCGCTCTCACAATTCAGTTACGTTTCGTCCAACGCCATCAGAGAGAAGAGCCGAGGTAGAGGCAGTGGTGGTCTAATGATATTCTATAATTCTAGTGTCTTTGAGGTCAAAGGTGAGTATTGGATTTGTGCCTATTTTAAAGAAAATCAGGGATTTAGTGCATTTATTATAATTTTAGTTTATTTTAAGCCTTCTTTGAACTTAAACTATGTTTTAGAATTATTTGAACCAACTATATTAAGTATAAAAAGTAGATATGCTCACAACTTAGTTCTCTGTCTAGGGGATTTTAATGCTAGGGTTGCGAATTTGAATCAGGGAGATATTGAGGCCTTTTATGGCTCTAATTTAACACATCGTAGAACTAGCTTGGACCTTGTAGAAAATAGGAGGGGTCAAATACTGGTAGAATTTATGGAAAATAATTCTTTTGTTCTTCTAAATGGCCGAACTGCTAGCGATAATCCCGGTCAGTATACTAATGTCACTCCAAAAGGGAAAAGTGTAGTTGATATGGTCTGGTGCAGCTATCAACATATAAATTCGATTGCCGATTTAAAAATAATACATAATATTTCAGTCTCACAACACTTTCCTATAGAGACCAAGCTCAATATTTGGGTAAATACTACGTGTACTATTCCGTTAAAAAAATCTAACCTCTCTTTTACTTTCGCGAAATGGGATGATTCAAAAACTTTAACATATTATGAACTAATTATGAATTCCCCTAGGGTAGGATATAACATAAACTCGCAATCCGTCGAAATACTTCAAAATAATCTTATAACTGCTATCCAAGAAACGTCACAAACACTTGGTTTATTAAAGAAAAAAAAATTTAATAGTAATAATTGCCATAGAATAAATAAACCCTGGTTTGATTATGAATGTGCATTGGCGAAAAGGTATGTTAGATTTAGGCTAAAATCAATGGTTAAAAATCGTTTTCTTGAGAATGAAGTTGCTGATTACATTACCTCAAAGAAAAAATTCAAAAATTTAATAAAATTGAAGCGGCTTGAATTCGAGCGCACCATCATGGATGATCTAGCTAATGTTCGTGATTCGAAAACATTCTGGGGTGCAATAAACAGATACAAAAATAGGCAAACACAATCTTCACCGATAAACTGTGAACAATGGCTTAATTATTTACAAAGCATATATCCCCCGCGGGTCGACCAAAACGTATCGTACTTCGGAGTACTTCATCCCCTCCTCGACTCGGTCATTAGCCTCGAAGAACTTCAGATTTCCTTAAGAAAATGTAAAACTGGCAAGAGTCCTGGTAGAGATGGCTTCAATTACGAATTTTACAAAAATTTACCCACTAACTGGCAATTATACTTACTACATTTATATAATAAAATATTTGAAACGGAAAATATACCAACATCCTGGGTAAAAACGGTGTATATTATGATATTTAAAAAGGGTGACAGAAACCTACCAGAAAATTACCGTCCGATTGCTTTGTTGAATTGTATTATGAAAATATTCACACAAATAATTTTAAATAGGCTCACTCTATGGTGCGATGAGACGAATCCGGTTTGCTTCCCGAAGCACAATCCGGGTTTCGTAAAGATAGAAGCTGTTTGGATAATTTGTTTATATTGACAGCTCTTATTCAGATGCAGCTGGGATCTCGGGGAAAAAAGTTTTTTGCCATCTTTGTCGATTTTAAGCGAGCCTTTGATTCGATTAATCACAATCTCCTATGGCAATCTCTTCACAATCAAGGCATTAGTGAAAAATTATTAGAATTTTAAAAAATATATACCAGAACGCCTCGGCTGTCGTTAAAAGTGACGGTATGATATCAGAAGAGATCGATGTCACATTGGGTCTACTGCAAGGGGAAATATTGTCCCCTTATTTATTTAGCCTTTATCTAAATGATATAGATGTGTTTTTCCGAAGCAAAAATGTTGGAGGCATAAAAGTAAATAACTCGTGCGACATACTGCTACTCCTTTACGCGGACGACCTCATTATCCTAGCAGATAGCTATACCGACGCCAAAAACAAAATAAATATTTTGAATCAATACTGCTTGATGAAAAGGCTAGAAGTTAATACTCGGAAAACAAAAATAATATGCTTCCACAAAGGAAAATGTAAACGGGTTGGCAAGATATACTATGAAAATAGTGAAATAGAAAGAGTACCGGAGTACACGTATCTAGGAGTACCATTTTCCGAAACGGGAATATTTTACAAAGCCACTAACTACTTCATATCCAAAACGAAAACTGCAATAGGTTCTGTTATCGCACTTTGCGCAAAAACAAAACTAAGATCGTGGGAAAACAAAATTAAAATAAATAATGCAATAGCAATGAGTATCCTCTTTAATAATGTGCAAATATGGGGACTAAGATATGTAGACAGGATAGAGAGCGTAAACATCAACTTTTATAAACGTTTATTCGCATTAAACAAAAATATACCTTTTTTATTAATACGGTCGGAATTTAATGTTCCCCATTGCCTAATCTCAATATTAAAGTTTTCTCTCTCTTGGGTGCATAAAATTTTAAAACTCAGTGATAACCGACTCCCTAAAATATGCTTTGATACATTAAAGAAAACTTATAAACCAACAAATAAAGAACAAAAATACAACTGGTTTCACCAATTATACTGTATATTAAATCGAATAAACAAACAGTCTATATTAGAAATAGAAAACCCGGCTATTTTTCAGTTAGAGATGCACAAAACATTGATACTGTTTACAAATCATATGGAGACAATAGATAAACAAAAGTTAATCACCCCCGGTAAATACAACCCACTCTATCCGTCCATTCATAACAATAGACATAAACCTCAAGCTTACTTATTATCAAACGCACCGTTCCGTGTCATAAAAATATTTGCACAATTAAGACTCTCTGGAAATTACAATATTAAATTAACATTTAACAATATATACTACCAATTTAAACCCAACGAAAACTGCACGCTATGTAACCTCAACGAAAGAGAGGACTTATTTCATATTTTCATTCGATGTCCCATATACGCACCGTACCGAACCCATTATATCCCTAGGGCCTTAAATATGAACATTACAAATTTTATCGCCCTATTTACCACCGATGATATTGATGAATTGAAAAATATTTATTATTATGCCAGGCAATGTTGCCAAATCAGATCATTTATAATAAATGAATAAACATGTTTGTTAACTGTATCATATTATTTATCGTGTTTCGCCATATTATGTAAAACATATATTTATATATTTATTATATTGTAAACTATTATATTATTCATATATTGTATTTGAGTTATTTTGTTATAAGTTTTATTGTAATACAATGTACCTAGAGCTGATAACGTAGTGAATTGGTGTCTTGCTAACTTTTTTATTGAAGTATGTTTTTTATTCTATATTTGTTATGTAGCCAGCTCTATTTGTATGGGGGTTACCCCGAAAGCAAATAAAAATTATTCATTCATTCATTCATTCATTCTTTAATCCTTCCTTTATATTGCATATATATAACACATATATTTTGTCACATTTAAAAAATATCTATTACAGGGTGAACTAGCCTTGTCAACTTGTTATCATGATAACAAGAGTACATGATAACAAGTTGACAAGGCTAGTTATGCCATTTTAAATGTGACAAAATATATGTTTTATATATGTTTTATATATATATATAAAGGAAGGATTAAAGAACCCTTGAAAATGGCAAAGGCCGAAACGTAGGGAGAAAGAAAAAGGAAATAAAGGAGTGTTGATTGATTGAGTGAATCCTTTTTTGTAAAAGAACCTACCAATTATATTTATTCAATCAAACAAATTGAAATTATAATAAATATTAATTGATATTTAACTTTTTTAACCACAACGAATTTTTAAAGAAAATCTGAGATTTGAAATCTTACTTAAAACTCTATACTCAAAGAGATTACTTAAGGGTTGTAAACAAAATGGGGATTCAGTACAATAATAATAACCACTGTATTGGCTAATTCGAAAATGATGTGAAATGAATAAAAAGTGACGTTGAACAAATAAAAATAATGTAACGCCCCATGTTAGACGGATTTGCTTTCTTACAGCAAACTACTAACTTCCAAATAAATAAATAAATCTCTTTAATTGTTTTCGGGCTAGCCCATACAAATGGTGTTGAGTTTTACAAAACAGTTAAACATAAATCAAAGAAATGTATTACAACTGTTATAAACAAAATATGCTTCTTTAACTTAAATAAATACACAATGAAAGGCAAAATAAAATGTAGCTGTAGAAATATTAAACAAAATAAAATAATCATAAATCCTATAACAAATTCAATTATTGTTATTTTGGTACTGTGCTTAAATTATTCTTAAATAGACAGATAAAAATTTCTTAGCTTTAAACATTCTGTAACATAATAAAATAAACTATCAAATTTCTTTTTATTTTTTATCTGCAACAAAAGTTATACTTTGAGGTCATTGTCTGACATATTTTCAATATGTGTCCTCAAGTATTTATATCTGGATGCGGAGTAAACAGGGCATTGCAACAGAAAATTATTTAGATCTTGGGGTTCGCCTGAATTAGAAATAGGGCATTCAACACTGCTATCTAAATAACTATTTTGGAATCCATAAAGGCCACTTTTAGTTTATTTGGTTGACATAGTCTTAGTTGACTGATCAATCTATGTTCCTCATAGGTCCCTTTATTTTCAAATAATATTTCCCCGTATTCAAACTACTAATTTTCCTAAAATTGGGGTTAAACTTTGAATGTAAAGTAGCTTGAATATCTAGGGAAAGATTATGATTACTGACTTCCAAATATTTCCTTTTACTTTATCTCTTCTTAACTAATGATTCTTTTTTATTTATTGAAATTTACAACTGTATTAGTAAATACATAAGGTAAATTAGCTGACAATATCTATAGATATGAAGAGAATATGCCTATTGGCAGCACTTCACTACGTAACCTAAACTAGAAGGTCTCGAAGCCATCTCCTTTTCTGACGCCTCAGAGGATTGTCAGGAATGGAAGAGCAGGCAAGGATTGAAACTAGTGGGAGTGGAGTTTGTCATGGAAGATTGATACCTCGTACGGGCCAAATCTAATATTTAATTCTAAGAAATAAAATTTGTAATATTTGTTAGTATAACTATGTATTTTTATTGCAGAAAATTTGGTTCCATCAATAGTGATATTAAATTTTAATAATCAAATTTAATTAAAATATGCAATTAAATACAATAAAAATCAAAAACGTGCAATTTATACCAAAAAGGGCAAATCGTGCGATTTATATAATTGTAATATATTATAAGTTGATAAACGCTAGCAAACAAATCGTGCAATTACACGGAAATCCGGTCTCTACTTATTGCTATTGGCCTAAATTTTTTGCAGCTTTGCAAAGAAGCTAAGTTATATCTTAAAAAGTTTTGCTAACATAATCAGCTCTTAACAAGATTAACTAGTTTTACTGTAACTCGAGCACCTGATATTTTCTTTGAACATAAAAGGATTAATTCCAAGAGCTCATTATACTGTTTCTGATATTTAATGTGAAATAACTCCCTTGTTTCACCTCTATCTTAATAACAGAGTGAAGCATAGAAGAATGCAGTTTTTAATTACCGGCCGTGGATGCCGGAGTCAGATGATATCAAAATCTGCATTTTCTTCCCATAAACTGCTTGCTGACTCTAAAAATGAATAATTTTCGACCCCGTTTATAAAAATGGCCTGTTTCCAAGAAGTGTTTTAGAATTCGTAATGAAAAAGCGTTGAAAATGGCCACGAAACTGGCTAAATTAAAAAGTTACCATTCAGTGTCTGAAACAAATATTAAACAATTTAACAGATATTTAATTTTAATTCACATATAAAATAAAATAGAGTTAAACCATTCATAATCGTCCAGACTGTGCCGCTCTACTTTTTACTAGTTATTCTCTATTCTTTCCCGAATATAAAACCGTGGATTATAAATTTTTCTTGCTAATACTATGGAGTTGCAGCCATTTTTAGTCACATTCGCGGCCGAAAACATGGAAAATCTCTCTAATTTAGTCAATTTTCTAGATAATAATACTGCTTACAAAGATTTGTCCAATGATCGCCGTTCAAGCCGAGGC
Source organism: Piezodorus guildinii (assembly GCA_023052935.1). NCBI lineage: Eukaryota > Metazoa > Arthropoda > Insecta > Hemiptera > Pentatomidae > Piezodorus > Piezodorus guildinii. Next base: position 44,140,726 of record CM041295.1, read on the forward strand.
CTCCAAGATCAGACAATCCTCCCATCGACGATTCGGCGAATCTTGCGGACGCCTATCGGCCAGTTCAGCGAATACCAAATTTTTCGGAATTCGTGATTCCTACAACTTTACACGCCCATTTGAGCCTACGCGCTGCTATCAACTTGATTATACTCACAGGGTACAAGTTCCGCCATTCCGCGTTGTGTTACCTTTTGAATTCCCCATTAACCTCATCTCTCTTTGGAACAAATATTTTACGGAGTAACTTTTTTTAGAAAACATCAAGGCGTTTTAAAATATTCTAGATATTAAATTTAAAAAAAAAATAACAGATTAATAAGGATCTGCTGAACATTTTTCGTCATCCCAACACATACCTAAATGTTGAAGAAAGTGGATAAAACAAAAAAAAAATAAAAAACGAGCCTTTAAGCGTATTATATGTATATAAAAGAAAATAGACTCACAATCGATTATTTGTTCTTATTTAGCTTAGCAATAGTCCTATTTGCTGTAAAAAATTAATTTTGAGAACATTGTCCTTTTTTTTATAAAAAGTTTAAAAAAATTTCACACGGAATTCATATCTGAATATTATGGTCATACATGAATGTACTATTGCCGTTGTATTTACTACTTCATAAATAATGCATGCATGTCGTTCAAGTATTCATATTTACTACTTTTATAAATAGTATAAGTATAACCTTAAGTTTGTTTTTGCAATGTTTTTATTTTTATGCCAGACACAAGACTCAGTTATTGTACTTTATTTTTAATGTTTGGGGACAGAAGGTCCCAGAATAAAATTAACTTTTCTTTCTTTCTTTCTTACTTAAAATGGGACTGAGTGAAATATTATGAAGCTAATACATATTACACATCTATAAGATGAGTAAAAGAGACATATTTTTAGTTAAATTCTTGATGTTGCAATTTTATCTTCAATATAATGTAGGATAAATAAAACATATACCTTAATAAATTATAACTCTTTTGTTTATTATTAGTTTAAAAACAATACCTATGCCTATCATATTAATATATTTCTATTTGTTTTCAGGTGATATCGAACTCAGATGCAGAAAATCACACCTTTATCTTCAATTATCTATCAGACTCGAATGACGCTCTGGTAAGTTTTTTTTGGCAATTATTTTAATGGCTAATTCTATTCAATTTTACCTAATATTTATATAATTCTAATTCTAAATATTTTTTTTTAATAGTATTTCGATTTTTACTACTGTAATCCGGGAAAAGAAAGTCTATATTTAAAATTAATATCTTCGAATCACGCCATTCCCTCTCTCTATTATTTTTAAATGTAAAGTATTATTTTTATTTCCCTGTAATTACTCATACTATATTCATCTAATTAACAATAATTACGAGTTCCGCCCAATTATACTATATAAAAGTATTTATTTTGTTCTCCGTCGCTGGGAACAGGAGCAAACTGGAATATAATAATAATAAATTAATCAGAAATCATACGATATCAACAGCGGAATAAATATTTTTAAACGTGTAAATATTTTAATCTCTTTAGGCAATTTACAAAATATAGAATACTACTAGAAAGAATTAGTCCGGGTGGCGGTCAATGAATGAATTAATTGATACAGTGAAGTAATTCACAACAATTAAGTCATTCGAAACAATTAAGTAATTCTCAACGGTCGAACAATTATATCCAATATGAAATATAGAATAGAACGAGAAACTTTATTCTGGAACAAAGTCCCTTAGGAATAGCTTAAATGAATTGAATAAAACTTGTAACTATTATTATTTATTTTTGTTTACAATTAGGGTTAGGATGGTAAATCTGCCCCCGAGGCTTTTTTGACTCAAACTTGGGGGATCAATTTGGTGTCGGATAAAAATAATTCACCCCATTTTTTAGCTTTTTAATTCAAATGGTTTTCGAGATTTTTCAAAAAAAAAACTTTTTTCGATTTTTTTTTTAATAATAAAATTTGAAATTAATCAATGATGATTTTTTCTCTGATTTTTAGGAGTCAAGGGCATGGAAAAATTATATCGTCATGATTCTTAAACGAAAAGCCAATTCTAAGCGAAAGAAATAAAACAAAAATACGTATTTTTTTAACCTTTTTGAAAAGTGTCAATCACCGATTTTTTCAGAAAATGTCTTTTATACTCCTCTATACACAGAATTTTTTTTCGAATTTTTCGAAGTGGTGAAACAATATGAAAAAAAATAAAAACTTTTTATTTCTTATTATTATTGAACAATGTGTAAACAATTATTTCTCGCCAAAATTCAGAATTACATTACTTATAAATTATTTTCAATCATTTTTCTACAAAATGCTAAGCTGATTAAAGCTATATTTTTCAAAACGCGCGCCAGACTAGCGCTCTGTAACGTCGTCTCTTTAGCTACTATCAATAATTTCTTATAAGGTTTCGCTTTTTTAAGTATTCTCTATGGATTTTTCCACGAAGGATGTATTTTCGGTTAAAAAAATAGTTGTTGTCACATTTTTCGATAATCTAAAATCTATAAGTTTCTTAAAACGCATAAAAAAAAAACAGAAAAAAATCAGTGATTGACAATTTTCAAAAAGGTTAAAAAAACACATAGTTTTGTTTTATTTCTTCCTCTAAAAATTGGCTTTTCGTTTAAGAATCATGACCATATAATTTTTTCATGCCCTTGACTCCTAAGAGTTAGAGAAAAAAACACCATTGATTCAATTTCAAATTTTACTATTAAAAAAAAAATTAAATTGGGGTGAATTATTTTTATTCGACACCAAATTGATTCCCCAAGTTAGAGTCAAAAAAGCATCGAGGGCAGATTTACCTTCCTAACCCGGCTATACCCTTTTCGTAACAAACCCCGCAAATCATTACCTTAAAAACCCTAAATCTCCTTATACAATCCAATCGGAAAAACAGACTATTTTAGGTTTTTAATTTGTACATATACATATTTACTTATCGGGTTTAGTATATGCAGTCGTAAATTTCAATAATTAATAAAAAAAAAAAAAAAAAAAGATTTTAAGGATTTGTGTTTTTAGATTATAAAGTATTTTTTACAATTTATGGCCCCTTTATAGCGTTTTGAAATCATACCTACATATATAAACGAAAAATACCTTTATAACCATTATGTTACTGAATCAATCTTTTAATCAGCGTTTTAATCAATAAAATAATATACATTTAGGGTCTCAATTGTTTCAATATATCGATATTTTTACGTTATTTATATATATATATTTAGTATGTTCTGGGAAAATAGTAAATGTGTAAAAAGACGTATTGAAAAGGATTGCGATTTTAAAACGCGTTTTTACGTCCTTTCTGAGGGACGGTATTACCAAGGATGTTTTATTCCCTTTAAAAGCGACATCTGCGAAGTTTGAACCAGCGATCTTGTGCGTAGAACACTATTTTGCTAACCAGTACACCACAGGAGACCCCTACCTAATTAGGTGAGAATTTCAATCAGGGGGAAAAAGGTTATTAAAACTACGTTAGCATTATAATTTTCAAACAAGAACCTAATAATTATAAATTATAGTATGTACATATTGTTTTTTATTTGTGTATATATATTTATATACAAAACAAATACCTATAAAAATAATATGTAATCGAATTAATAATGCTTTTTTTTTGTTGTCTATAGTCAACACGAATACAAAAGGCAGATAGATAATACGAGAACCAAGTATCTAAAAAATTTCAAACATCTCATTAGTAAAATTAGATGTCCATCATATAAAATAAAATAAAAAACTTGTTTCCTATCATGGAAGAAAAAAAAAACAACATGAATAACATTAAAGGTTACACCATTCTATCGGTCCCATTCGATATCGACTGATCGACATTTTAGAATTCCTTTGTATCTTCGACTTAAGAACGATTGTAAAACTTTGATATTAGTGACGTTATATAATAATGATACTATAAAGATTTCAACAAGGGGGAAAAAGACGAAGAAGATTCCGATTTGACATTTTTAGGTATGCATAAAATTTAAATTTTATAATATTAGTTTTATTAATTTTTTTTACAGGACTTTTTTAAAAATAAATATTTTTTTTAAATTTTATCCTAAGGAATGTGGCAATCGAGTGGATAGTAGACACTCGACTACTATTATCCGGTTCTCGGATTCGAACTCTGGCAAAATATTAATTAAGTCTATTTCAGTGGAGGGCCTACATTTTGGCTCTTCCGGCCTGTGAAAAGCGGGTGTTAAAATTTATTATTAATTTTTTTTTAAATTTAAATTTACAACAATACTTCATAATACAATAAGTAAATATGATAAAAGAAAAATTACATGAAACAGACTTGTAGAAGAACTACCCAATTCACTCCTGTAACTACTCTAAACCAGAAGGTCTCGAGGCCATCTTCTTTTCAGACACCTCAGAGGATTGTCAGGAATCGATGAGGAAGCAAGGATTAAAACTATTGAATTAGAGTCGGAGAGGAGTTTGTTATAGAAGGAGTGATATCTGGTTCGGGCCAGATAAGCAACAAATGGAACATTTATGTCTTTATAGATGAGTTTATTTGTGACAAAGTAAGGAGCGTTAAGGATTGTACGAAGGATTTTGGATTGTAAGGATCGGATATGGGAAGAATTCGATGGTTTAGTCAAGCCCCAAAGCTCAACTCCGTAAGTCCATCTTGGCCTTATGATATCATGTAGAGTATCTTCGGTAGTTATTTGGGAGGTTAAAGCGTTTATCAAGTAAGTGTTGAAGTAATCGAAAGCGGCGAGTAGTTTAGTCGTTTCGGCCTAGTGTGCGAATTCCACGTGAGATGTTTGTCAAGCAGGATACCTAGATAGCTGATCTGTTCGACCGGGACAAATAGAATATTATTAAAGGATACTGTAGGGCAGGATGCCATAGGTTTACGACAGAAATTAATATAATAATATATAAAAGAAAATGATCTTAATATTCGAATTTTTACATCAAGTAGGATCATGACAAGGCTGTACAAGAAAAAATAATCGAAGGCGAGCCTCTTTTTCGTTATAAACTTTTACCTCGCTAAAAGTCTCGTTGTAACCTTTAACCTTCGTCGTAAACCTATGACTTCCTGCCCTACACTATCCTTAAATAACAACCTAGGACTCTTCCTTGACAAACGTCTAACTTGGTATCCTCATAAAGTTAATCATAGTAAAGTTCATGATATAGATTTTCGGAATAATACCTCATTAATTTTTATCAAAAAGGGAAGTGAGATTACTGTGTTTATTTGTTTTTCTTTAACCTATAATATTAGTTTGCATTGTTTAGCCGAATTTATATAAGGTTATAAATTTGAATGACTTATATAAAAGAGAAAAAATAAGTATTTAGATTTTTTTTTCCAAACCTAAGAATAGTAATAAATATGTATAATGCCTTATTCTTCATCCAGTGGCGCGACAGGCCGTGTAGGCCCTGGGGCCTCGCGGTGTAATCTCTGTACACTCACGTATCTCGATGCATATTGTTTTGGAGGGACATCACTCCCTACGCCTAATTTTGTGAGTGGCCAACATTTGGCTGACGGGTCTCACATACCCCAGGAAGAGGCGTGAGTGAATCCCAATTTAATTACATCCTCATAAAAGTCCCGACGGGACTGGGATTCGAACTCAAAACCTTTAGTATGAGAGACTAGCGCGCTAGCCACGGGCTCCCATCATATATACATAAAGTAGTGTTGGAAAATTAAAGTTTTTAGAATTTTGTTTATCTTATATACGAAGTTGTGTAAGATAATGTAAAGTGACGAATAGAGCATTAACTTTCTTATTTAATATTAACTTAGAAATTAACTTTAATATTTAGCATTAACTTAACTACAGACAGGACCACATTATTTATACTATTTACGATATACAATTATGACTGACAATAAAAAATATTATTTTAGAAAAATCCCTGTCAGCTTGTTATTATCTCTTAATAATAACAAGCTGACAGGACTGGTTCAGCCTATTGTATATGTTTTTTATAATGTGACAAAAGATATATGTGTAATATACAGGACTGATTAAAAGGTCCTTGAAAGTGGAAAAGGCCGAAACGTAGGAGAGATAACAAAATTGTTGAGAGTAAAATGTATGGTTTTTATTTAAAAAAAAACAAAAAAAAAACTAAAAATAAATGTATTCACTCAAACAGATTACAATTATAATAAAATTTTATAATGTTTTGCGTTTCCCTGTTCTTAAGGCACTTCTTCCTAGAATAAATAAATTCATTCATTTTCATATAATTTGAGATGTGTAGCAACTTTACCTCCCGTATATGTTACGACCGAAAGAAAGATCCGTTCCTTCCGGAAAAAAAAAAAAAAAAAAAAGTGTGCTGACAAAAGGGAGGCGAAGATGATCCGCTGGTGGGGGTGCTATGGTGGGGAGGAGCTGACTCCGCGATCGCCAGTCTGTGCCGAGATGGGTGATGGCAACATGCTCATGTGCCGGCAGTGGTGGCGGGTATGTTGGGTCTACGGCGACCAGGAGAAGTACTACCGGGCCTTGTACGGGAGGAAACGTACCGTCAACGCAACGCAAACAGCTGCGGTCCAGACCACCGCGGTCCTCACCATGACCACGCACCAGCTCTACCTCTCCAGGACAGAGTGAGTACCTATTGGAAGTTACTCTCTGGTGTTGGAGTTACTTTGGAAGTTGCCCCCTGGTGTTGGAGTTCCTTTGGAAGCAAGTTTTATTTTGTGTTTGTAAAAAAGTGGCTAGATTCCCTGCGCACCTGCCCTCCGCAGAGGGGGTTTGGCGCTATCTTCAACAGGTGTCCAGTGTTATTAATGGTTAGGGTGACATGTGATGAGAATTTCCTTCCGGTACAAAAGTTCACGGTGTAGTGCTTCAACAATATATGGATCCAGAATTTGTCCTTGGCATGCAACTATAACCAAAACTATACTAAATATAACGGAGCGGCGTGGTCTAGTGCAATGGCTCCCAGCAAAATTTATTCGCGGACCCTTTCATCCAATCAGTACAATGGCAAGGGCACCCCTTAATTCGTGCATCTATAGATAACATTCTCTTCCGATTTTTTCCCCGAATACACAAATCCTCGAAAAGGTACTAATTTCGAATATAATAACATTAATTTACACAATTAAAAAAAAAGTATTAAGGCCTAAGGTCACGGGTTCAAACCTGGTAGGTGCCCCTTGGCCTTTTACTCCCATTAAAAATCCTTACTTATGCCGTCCTTCGGGGGTAATGTTAAAATGTGGTGTGCGATGTCAGGTACTCGTTAAAGATCCCTATCCTAATAAAACCTGGAAAATTTATTCCTAAAATATAGGACTCCCGTTGTAGCATCTTCCGATTAGCCGCAGTAGCATTTACTGACGTTTAATGAATAAACAACAAAATGTTATTGACATCGTAAAAAACAAAAACAATTATCAATGCATAAATGTTCGAGTAAATTGGTTCAATAAAAAATCGCTGTGCATTTCCTAAAATAGATATAGTACCTTTTACAAATCATCATCTTAATTTTAAGGCGCTACCGATCAACAGTAACCTTTTTGCAATTGAAATGATGGGCTATCAATTTAGTAATCGCGATTGAAGAAAATGTTAAAGATGATCCAAGATATGATGGATCCAGGTTCTAAGAACCAACTACAATCCGCAAATTATTTACCACTCACAATTTAAGGTAAATGTGCAATGCTTGAGAGATTGTTTTTACTAGCAAAGGCTTCGCAAATATTTTTCATTAGGATAATTTCAAATAATATTCCAGAGATCCATCGCGGACCCCCTTAATATCGCCTGCAGACCCCTAGGGTCTGCGGAGCATTATTTAGGAACCATTAGCTTAGTGGATATAGCACTAGTCTGTTATTCTCTGGGTAGTATATATGTTAGAATTATTTATTGTGTTATTTCAGCCGTTGAGCTACACTGGGGTATATAGACCCTGTGGACTAGGTGTATATAGACTCCTAGGTGCTCCAAATATTGGGGAAAAACCTGGCGTCCTAGCGTGATCTAGATCTAATCGTCTTGCACTGCCGTCGGCCGTGAAACAGTACGATTATTTATAAGTCCTGAACCTAAATACCTTCATGGGTTGTAGAGATACTGTGTATTTTTTTTACTCAAATTTTTTTTATATAGCAATTCATTTATTCAGCAATATTACAATTTTTTCACTGGACAAATGGATGTAAGATAACATTCATACAATATTTACAGTATAAACGATAGAAAAGTCAAATTACATAAGACAAAAATAAAAATAAATAAGTAAAGGTATATGATAACAAAATTTGTAAATAAAATAAATACAAGTTAAGAAATAAATGAATAAAACATGAACATATTCATACCTATACTCAATCATAGTTGTTTAAACTAAATCCAATATTATAATCTCAGTGAAAAATCTATCTTAATTCCTCTGCGAAATCCTGCAAGGAATACCGTATTTAAGTAGCCGACATTTTTCGTTTGTTCTTTCGAAAGTAGTAATATATAAATGTTTGCTAATGTAAATATTAGATTTAGCGTAAACTTTTTTTAAACATATAACCCATTGTAAGCCATCCTTAAAAGTTTGTCTTGTGACTAGCATCCCTTTATGGTTATGCCGATTTATGCAGACCAACTGAATTTTTCTTTCTGACGATGGTGATGTTTTTCACTTGGAATTTTCTTTATTTTTTTCCTTTATAACAAGTTACCAAAAATTTTATTTATTTATTTCGCTTTTAAACGAAACCGAAGTATATTTTCTTTTTTATAATTGTAAATTAAAGTTTATAAAAATAGATGTTAATTGAGAAGGTTAATTCGTTTTCGATAATTGATATTTTCTGTTCCGTTTTATTCCCCTTGAAATCCTTCCTCCTTTATAATCACACGTGATTAAATTTTATTACAATTGCTTGCCTTATTTTCAATATTCCGAGAAGACTTATATCGATTATTAAATTACCCAGTGAGTGCTGTTAAAATGTTGATTAAAACTGTTTTAATTAAAGTATCAGTTTAAGTAACTTTTTAAAAACATCTAATCCCTTTTTAAACCATCCTTAAAAGTTTGTCTTTTGACTAGCATCCCTTTGAGGTTATGCCGACTTATGCAGACCAACTGATTTTTTTCTTTTCTGATAATGGTGATTTTCTTCGCTTGGTATTTCCTCATTTTTTTCCTTTATAGCAAGTTACCAAAATTTTTATTTATTTATTTCAATTTCGAGTGAACCCAAAGTTTTTTTTTTTTATAATTCTAAATTAAAGTGTATAAAAATAGACGTTAATTGTGAAAGTTAATTCGTTTTCGATAATTGATAATGAGAATTGATATTTTCCGTTCCGTTTTATTCCCCTTGAAATTCTTCCTCCTTTATTATCGCACGTGATTAAATTTTATTACAATTGCTTGCCGCATTTTCAATATTCCAAGAAGACTTATATCCGCTATTAAATTACCCAGCGAGTGCTTTTAAAATGTTGATTAAAACTGTTTTAATTAAAGTATCAGTTACACGGTCGGATCACCTGTAACTCAAGAAATGTTATACATAACGACGGAATAAAAATCTCTTTTTACCTTTTCGCGTGTTGATAATGATCAGAATACATCTTCATTTAGTTTGGAATATTATCATATCGGTATCATAATTAATCCTGACTTGTGTTTAAAGGAAAAAAAAAATGAAACGAGGGATCCTGGTTATGAGAACTGGAGTCATGCGTGAGCGCTTAAACCTGTTTCAAGGTTTAAAATAGTCACAAGTGAAGTAGTTTGATCGGCCCAACCTGGCTTCTGAACTTCCATGCAATAACACGAGTTCGCCAACTAGTTTTTGGCCCCATTTAAAAACATAAAAAGAAATTAAATAAAAAATCCGACTAGGAGTGGAAAATCTTATAGATTAAATGTTTTAAGTTAAATGACAATTCTGACAATTTAAAAGTATGCTAAAATCCAAAATAAATGGAAAATTACTATTTCGTATATATATTAATTTATATATTTTTTAATTTCTTCTTCCAGTGGTGCTACAGGCCGTGTAGGAAGAACACTTATGTTTCTCGATGCATTTTGTTGTGTAGGGACATCACTCCCTTCACCTAATTTTGTGAGTGACCAGCGTTTGGCTGACGGGTCTCACATACCCGTCACATATTAATTATATCGTTATAAAAGCCCCGCTGGGACTGGAATTTGAACTCACAACCTTCAGTATGAGAGACTAGCGCGCTAGCCACTCAGTCACGGTCTCTCCCATATTTTAATTTCACTTACCTATTTATGAAATTTGTAGTAAGGAGAAAAAATGAGGCAGTGAAAATTTCCGTATTCGAGTTTTCACCGGAAACGCATGTTTTAGGGTCCCCTGAGTCCAAATGACTAAGTCCCCAAAAAAGTCCTGTGCGTGTGTTAAGTCTAGCTCGAAAACGATTAGTTTTATAAAACTAAAATTTCATATTTCAGAAGCATATATGCCCGATAAGTTATAGACATTTTAGAAAATCTAAATCAGCGAACCAGAAGAGCCACTTTATACCATGCATTTTGGACCTTTTTAGGATTTTCTCAAAAAACAGCTCTAACGATTTTGATTAAAATCGGCTATATTGACGTAAACTTTAATATCATATTAGCTTTATTCGGGTTGAAATAGTCTGACAGGGCTTAAATTTCTTCTCAATTCAATTTCTTCCTCTACAGTACCTTTAATTTTGTAGGCTTCAGAAAATTAACCATATCATCTGATCAGCATTGCTAAAAAAAACAGCTAAATGTACAAGTTAAACGAATTTGATAACCAACTAAAGAAAAGAGCAGAAATAATTGTTAATGTAATTTTTTTTTTTTTTTATCATAAAAACAGTATTATAGATGTATAATATACCGTTGGATAGCTAAAAATTCTAGAAAAAATATTATATTTTACACAATATTGTAAAAGTCCACGAAGAGTGAAAAAAAACCTAATCTAGTGATAAATCTAGTGATTGTTGTAGATAATGATATAATAACTTTTTAATTTTAATTAATTCATTAACAACTTATTTCCTGTAGTCTGTCGGCTTAAATGCCAAATTTTCTAATTTTCTTCTTCTAAAATACCTTTAATTCTGTAAATTCTAAAAACTTAATCATGTCATTTTATTACTATTTGTGAAAAAAGGCTCAATAAACAAGTTGAACTAATTCGATAACCAACTAAATGAGAAATATTTTTTAAGTATTTTTTTTTCAAACAAGACAATAGCAATATAGACGTATAATATACAGCTAGAAAGCAAAATATTTTAGAAAAAATATTATTTTATACAGAAAGTTGCAAAAGGTAACATGCATGCAAAGAAACCGATAAAACTAGACTGTAATAATATAATAGATTATTTAAGGAAACATTTGTTCCTATCGAAACTATGTAATTATTTTTCATCTCCAACTTCATTTAAAAGTTCTTACATTGATTTTAACAATGGAGGTAAGTAAAAGTCACGGCTAAACATACGTCCGCACCAGTTTTTTAAAATATTAATATAAACTATTATTAATAAATTCAAGCAAGTATTGTATCAACATCATTTAAAAGAAAATTCTTATCTTTTGCGTTTTAATACATTTCATTGATTTTCAAATTTTATTGAAAGTATAAATATTTCTTAGGAATGTGATATTTAACTATTTTACGATATTGAAGACTAGAAATAGGAAATATACGATATAGATAAAGGCAATACCTAGCGGCCGCATATCTTCTAGGAGTCGCTCTTAAAAGTTTCCGATAATTCCTAACTTCTTTCTCGTTAGAGTGAAATTAAACGAGCTCTGCGGTAAGAATTTAATAAAATTTAATCGATTTTGTTATTAACTGCCTCAATACAGATTAGAATTATAATCATAAATAATTTATAACTTTTACAGTTAAAGTTTCTTGTAATCCAATATCTCTACATTTCATAATTTATATTTTTTATAATTTAAACATATTATTTGTTTAACTAATCACTTGTACTATAAGAATATCATTTTTGTTACCTTTTATGAAGTTGTTTCACTTATCTTACCCCTTTTGCTAAAAGATAATTATTGTTTTTTCCATTAACATGCCTATGTACGAGAATGATTCTCTTACATCACAGCTATATACAAGGTGCTCTTGATTATAGACAGGGACACATTAATTATAATATCTACAATATACAATTGAGACGTTGATTTCCAAAAGGTACTATATCCATTCTAGGAAATTTTACAGGAAGCGCGAAAATCTCTCATTACTATATTATTAAACTACCTAATTTGGGTCTTTCTACCTTAAAATTTAGAATTTTTTTTTACTATAATAATAACATCATATTAAAGTTATGAAATGATTTTTTTTAGAATGATTTGGAACGAAAATAAATGCGTAATTAGTACTTTTAGAAAATGACCGCATTTCTAAATCACGTTTTTTAAGGACTTGAGAATTCATTAGATAACATCAAATAGAATATTTACATGAAACTAAATGATGAGAATACAAATATGACAAAAAATCAATTTCATAAAAAATGTTTTTTAGTACCTTTTGGAAATCAACGTCTCAATTACTGACTGAAAATAAAATAAATAAACATTTATTGTAGTATAATTTCAATCAACAACAATTTTATTGAGTAAAATTACAATCCCAGGGGAGCCCGTGGCTGAGTGGTTAGCGCGCTGGCCTGTCACGCTGAAGTTGTGAGTTCGAATCCCAGTCCCAGGAGGACTTTTTTCAAGCATACAAATAAATGGGGATTCACTCACAATCCCCCCGGGTATGTGGGACCCGTCAGCTAATTGATAGCCACCCACAAAAATAGGCGTAGGGAGTGATGACCCTACCCTATAAAATGTCATCGAGTATCGCGGTGTGGAATATAAACCATACCGTGCGGCCAAGGGCCACCAATGCCTGTCGCGCCACCGAAAAAAAAAAAAAAATTACTATCTGTCCCAATTTGGACATCAAAAGTAGTGGTGAAAGATATAATACATACTACATTCATACAATATTTACACTGCATAAAATTATTGTAGTATATTAAAAACAATTAAGTAGCATATTTCTTTGTAGTTTAAATTAACTTCATAGGAAATTGGAAATTATGTACAGATATTTAACTGAAATAAATCTCATACATTATTATATTTATATAATCAATAAAATAGTAAAGTAATATTTAAATTAAACATGTGGAGATCATTTCCACTATGAGTTGATATATATGTCATAAAAATGAATACCTTTTATTTATTATATATATAATATATATTAAAATATATATATATATATATATATATATATAATATATATATAAATATAGCATTTCCAAGTCAAATTCAACCTTTTCCAAGTCAAATTCAACCTTTTCCAAGTCAAATTCAACCTTTTCCAAGTCAAATTCAACCTTTTCCATTTCAAATTCAACCTTTTTCGATTTCAATAAAATAATAAAAATCAAATTAACATGATTTTATGTTTTAATGGTTATTTTAATTACACCTTGTGTTTTTAACCCTTGTGGCTTGTTAAATGTTCCCAAGGGCCTTTCTACATATAATTAGTCACGATTATAATAATAAGTATAACCGATACTTTAATTTTAAGACATTTGCGATACAAGGTCTGGTAGTCGGATTAGCGGGATTCGTTTTATTTTAGTTTTATAATCGCGGGCGAAAAATATTATCAATAGAGGTTTATTTTAACTTTTTCGTATTTATTAGATAGTAGGCTCAGCAGATGCGTTCCCAAAGGTTCGTTACCGACTACACTATTAATTTTAATCGCGCTCGCTCAAATATGGGTTTATTATAACTTTTTCGTATTTATTGGATACAAGGCACAGTAGCTGCGTTCCCAAAGGTTCGTTACCGATTACACTATTAATATTAATCGCGCTCCCTCAAATATGGATTTATTATAACTTTTTCGTATTTATTGGATACAAGGCTCAGTAGCTTCGTTCCCAAAGGTTCGTTACCGACTACACTATTAATTTCAATCGCGCTCGCTCAAATATGGGTTTATTATAACTTTTTCGTATTTATTGGATACAAGGCTCAGTAGCTGCGTTCCCAAAGGTTCGTTACCGACTACACTATTAATTTCAATCGCGCTCGCTCAAATATGGGTTTATTATAACTTTTTCGTATTTATTGGATAGAAGGCTCAGTAGCTGCGTTCCCAAAGGTTCGTTACCGACTACACTATTAATTTCAATCGCGCTCGCTCAATTATGGGTTTATTATAACTTTATAAATCAATATGGGGAGGGTAGCTAAGACCCAGCTTCTCAAACTATTCAACACAAGCTGGAAAATAGGCATTTTCCCTGACATGTGGAAAAGGGGAATCGTCGTTCCATTCTTAAAGGAAGGAAAGCCCTCAGGGGATGCAAATAGCTATCGCCCAATAACATTACTCAGTTGTACCGGAAAGCTTATGGAGCGGATAGTAAACAACAGAATAATGTGGACCCTAGAAAAAAATAAACTCCTCGCCCCTGAACAAGCTGCATTTAGAAAGCACAGATCCACCGAAGACCAGGTTGCATTCATCACTCAAGAGATTGAGGACAGTTTTCAAAGAAAGGAGCACACAGTTGCAGTTTGGGTTGACTTTGAAAAAGCCTTTGACAAGGTATGGAACGATGGGCTGATGGTCAAGATTGCCAAGATGGGGATAGAAGGCAGAGCTCTCACATGGCTAAATAACTACTTGAGGAACAGAAAAGGCCGAATTTGCTTAGGTACACAAAGAAGCAGACAAAGAACTATAGAAAACGGAGTACCTCAAGGCGGAGTTCTCTCACCAACATTATTTCTCATTTATATAAATGATATTATAGAAGAACTTCCAAGAAATGTGAAAGCTTCACTATATGCAGATGACTTAGCCTTCTAGAGCCATGCCACATCTATACTCGTAGCGAAATACAGGATCCAAACAGCCCTGAATGCTATTCATGAATGGACTGAGAAGTGGGCGATGAAAATAAATATATCTAAAACTAAATATACTATCTTCAGTCTCTCTCCGAACATCCGAGCAGACTTAAACCTAAAAGTAAACGTAAACAAGATTAGTAAAGAAGATAGTCCAACCTACCTAGGAATTGTTTTAGACCCGCGACTCACATGGAAAAAACAAATAGAAAAAAGCATCGTCAAGGCAAGTAAGGGAACAGCCCTTATGAAAAAGATAGCAGGCTCGAATTGGGGAGCGGATCACCAGACTCTCAAATCTCTCTACACTGGGTACGTCCGGCCTGTAATCGAGTATGGAATCAGCAGCTGGGGAACTGCAGCGCAATCCAACTTTAACAAAATTAACATAGCACAGAACCAGGGACTCAGGTTGATAACTGGAGCAATTAAATCCACTCCAATTAACAAAATGGAGACAACTAGTGGAATGCTATCCATGGAAAACAGAAGAGATGTCAAGCTCTTAAATCTACAGACAAAAGCTAGAAGCATTCCAAGTCATCCGTTAAAAAAAAGGACTACAGAAAGAAATGCAAACAGACTCAAACGTACCAGCCCACTTCACAAAATAAATAGCCTAATTTCAGAACACAATTTAACCTCTCTGCAAAATGAACAAACCAGAATAGTTAGCAACTCACCTCCATGGAATTCCCTTCTTCAACCCCAAATACACCTCACAGTTCCAGGAATCAAGCGAAAGGAGCCTCTCGAGCTTCAGCTAATGAAATCCTTATCAGTGAAAATGCTCAACGAAAGATACCCTTCTACCTCATGGACCCGAGTGTATACTGATGGATCAGCTACGGGTGCTATTGCGAATGGTGGAGCAGGGGTCCATATAGAATTTCCGAGCCGAAACACCTTAGACAAAGCCATCCCAACAGGCTTAAGATGCACAAATTTCAAAGCTGAAGAACAGGCGATCTTGGAGGGCAGCAAAATACTGAGACGGCTCAACAGAAACGCAGACTCAAAAATAGTCTTTCTGTCAGACGCAGCATCTGTACTACATGCCCTGAAGTCAAAAAGAAAACTAGGACTTCACACTCTTGTAGAAGAAATTGAAAATCTACAATTGCAGTACAGTGAAGTGGTACTGCAATGGATACCAGGGCACTGCGGTCTGTACGGAAATGAAGTAGCCGACCATCTTGCAAAGGAAGGTGCAGCACTACCACAACCAAACTGCACCCAGACCCTCCTGGAGGCGATATCAATAAATAGAGCTGCAGTGAACGCTAAATGGAATGACCTGCACCCGAATCGCGACCCAGAAGACGCCTACTACAAAATGAGTAGAAAGGAACAAGTTGTGCTCTTCAGGCTCAGAACTGGCCATAACAGGATGAGGGCACACCTCTATAAAAAGTTTGGCATCGGGGAAAGCTCCCTCTGCGGATGTAGAACTGGTGACCAGACTGCAGAGCACATCCTGCAGACGTGCCCTCAGCTAGAAGACATCAGGAAGCGGATCTGGCCAAAACCTACCGAGTTGGTGACTAAGCTCTATGGTGATCTGGAGGACCTCAAGTGGACCATTGAGTTTACAGTTTTACTCTCGGACATCGCCATTTGAGGGAAGAACGAAGAAGAAGAAGAAGAAGTTTCAGTCATTCAATGTTTAGTGGACTGAAGTAAACTGAAGCCTGGTTCATTTTTCTGGTTATTCATTTCTCTATAATGGCCATTGTAGTCTACAGAGTTTTCGTAGCTATGGCATTTTGCATGAAATGTACATGATAAAGTGTACCCACTATAAATCTAAATTATATTTATATATATGATTGGATAAAGGGGTCCACGAAAAAATATGCTAGGAACCACTAAACTGCATATTTAGGTTTTTCCTATCTGGACCTACGGACTTGAACTGTGGGGGACAGCCAAATTTTCCAACATCAAACGCATTCAATCCTTCCAATCCAAAGTCCTCCGAACAATAGTTAATGCTCCTTATTATGTCACCAACCATACCTTACACCGCGACCTAAATATTCCATTTATTTTAGCCCTTATACCATCAAAATTCTCTAAATTCCATCAGAACCTTATCCATCATCCTAATCCGCTAGTTCTTGATTCTCCACTCAAGTGCTGTATGTTTGAGGATTGTATATAGTTATGAGTGACTTTTGTACATATTCTTATTGATTATTTTTTGTATATATGTATATTGTATTATTATTTTATAAAGTTGTTGTTTTTTATATATTGTGTGAATGCAGTATGAATCACTAATATAAAACGATCACTATTAAAAATATCCTAATTAGGACAGATTGTAATATAACTCAATAAAAATTGTTTCTGGAAAAAAAATTAGGTTTTAAAAGCGGATGACTGAGTATGTATAAGCGTACGTATTTTCCAAAACAACCATTAAAGAATAATTTTCACTTTGTGAAATTTTGAAAGCACTGCTTTCTGCCAATCAGGGAAAAGGAGGTAGATATTGCAGCGCTGGAATATATTTTTTACTTATTGTTCGTGGAAAATTTCTTATTACTGTGTGATCAGGGACGTCGCGTGGGAGCTCAGAGTAATTTTGCTGGCGCCTAGTCTATTTTCTCTTGCCTTTGAATTTAGTATATTTGCTGAGTCATGTTAATTAATTAAGAATCACATATTACTTCGTTTGACATTGGCCTAAAATGTCATTAAATCCATTAAGGAGTTTAAAAAACAAGTAATTCCTTTATAATTATAATGAAGGTACAATAATTCGTCCTGAAACTGCAGTACACATTAAAGTAATTATTAGATTTTATGTGTGTTCAATTCTAGATCACTATTATCTCATCTTATTACTATACTAAACACTAAACGAAGAGTATGCTTTGAGATGAAATAAAAAAAATTAAATTTTACTATAAGTGTTATTTTAATGGAATTAAATTAAATGAAGGATAATTTGTCAGAAATGAAAAGACATTTTGGTTTCATGAAGAAACATCAGATTAAAAATAACAGTAACTGTTACTTTTTTTTTTTTTATAACTTTTATTTATTTAGAAATAATACAATCTGCCACAATCTTGGGCAATAAGTATTAGTGATATTAGAGTTCATTCATTCCTTATGTACACAAAATAAAGAAATAAAAATAAATGAATACAAAATAAATAAAATATAAAGAAGAATAAATAACCGTAAATAAAGATAAAAAGAAAATAAAAGAAATAAATAATAATAATCTTGGTCACATTCATACTTATATATACAATATTTACATACTGCCCCTGGGAACTCCGAATTAAACCCCGACGCCCACAAGTGGGTGTTGGGGCCCAAGGCTAGGAGATCCCAGCGCCTCTCAGTCAGTCGCGTCACCGGTCTAATAAGCCAGTGGAGACTGAGAGAGGGCGCTAGAGCCACAGACTCTCAGGCGTGAGTGGAGAAGCTGGCCATTGCCAACACTCAGCATTGCTTAGTTATAAGAGATCTCTAGGCCACTGCCGTTTCAACCTACGAGGAGGGTTATAGGGATGGCTGGAGCTAGATAGGGATTGGGATAAAGGATTAGGAAGGTGAGTTAGCCTCTGGTGGAAGTTTAGGAATTTAGATGGGATTAAATCGAGGACAAATGGGATATTCAGATCATTGTGTAAGGTCTTGTTTGTAACATAATAGGGAGCATTGACTATTGTTCTAAGGACTTTGGACTGAAAGGATTGGATACGCCTGATGTTCGAAAATTTAGTTGTCCCCCACAGTTCGAGTCCGTAGGTCCATATCGGTTTTAGAATCGTCTTGTAAATTAATAGTTTATTAGCAACAGAAAGTTTTGATGTTCTATTTAGTAGTCTATATAGTTGGCCGTATCGTCTGTTGAGTTCTTGTCGTTTAAGTCGAGTGTGTGGGTTCCACGTTAGTCTTTTGTCTAGTAAGAATCCCAGATACCGGACTGTGTCAGAGCAGGGAAGGGGTATGGAGTTAAAATTGACTTGTGGACAGGATCTGCGGCGAAGGGTAAAGGTGATGTGCTTACATTTGGATTCATTAATTTTGATACGCCAATTAGCGCACCAAAATTCAATCAAGGATAGATGTCTTTGTAGATAGGAAGATGCAATTTCGGGATCTGATTGGGTTGATAAAATGGCAGTATCGTCGGCAAAGGTTGCTAAGAAGGTATCAGGATCCGTAGGTATGTCAGCTGTAAATAGGAGATAGAGGACAGGACCTAGGACACTGCCTTGAGGTACACCAGCCTCGATCAGGTAACTAGTAACTGTTACTAGAAAGAACTTTATACAACACAATATATAGATAGAAAAAGAGAAAAATTATATGTATACGATGTCTAGAATAAATGTAAGAGCAATCCAATGTTGTTGAACAGTGAATTAATGAAGAATGATTGTTCACACACACACACACACACACACACACACATATATATATATATATATACATATACAGATTAAATCTGTTAAATTATTAATTAACAATTAATTATCAATGTTAAAGAATTAATTACATTGAGTTTCAATAGAAACATGTGTTTTATTAAATAATCTATTTATTCGATGTTATTATCTACAACAATCAGTTTGTTATATCGGCTTATCATAACTCTCCGTTAGCATTTACGATTTTAAGTCTAAGATAATATTTTTTTCTAAAATATTTAGCTTCCTAACGGTATATTATACATCTAGATTATTGTTTTGCGTTAAAAACACAAAAATGGAATTAAAAAATATATTTGATCTTTCATTTTAGCCTTGTCAGAATATTTTAATCAGAATGAAACCTACATAAAATTAAAGCCTATTGAATTTCGATCTAGATCACGTTGATCTAGCGTGTTTAATCAAAACCGTTTGAACTATTTTGAGAAAATGTACAAAGGTGCAATATGCATGGTATAAAGTGGCTCTTCTGGTTAGCTGATTTTTATGAAAAAGTTGCTGTAACATCGCGGGCGTACAGTTGTCTTAAATATGAAATTTCAGATTCATAAGAATTTTCGTTTTCGCGCTGGAATTAACACACACACAGACGCATAGACCTTTTTGCGTTACATGGTCATTTGGACCCGGGGATCCTAAAGCGTACATTTCCGTTGAAAACTGGAATTCGAAAACTTTCACGATCGCAATACTTTTTCTTACTGTATTTTTTATTTATAGTTAAGTAAAAGTAAAAATAGATACATATGTATACCCAAAGATTTATATATGAAATTGAGTACCAAAAAAAGAAATAATAATAATAATAAAGAATACGACCATATTGTTTTTCAATAGCTACTGTTGACAATAATATTACTCCACAAACATTTTCTATTTTCTCACACAAATCCTCCAAACTATAGCAGCTATGTTAAAATATGGACGAACTCCCTCAGAGAGAAAAACATATCTGAATTATATATTTCTCAAATCACCCGAAAATCCACCGTTATCCTAAAACAATTTCTAAGATTCCGTGACTCTATCCCACCTAAAACCCGTATGATACTCGTCTCTTCGCTCATTTTCCCCCAGTTTGACTACGGTTGCCTCGTATATGGCGGACTCTCTGAGAAATTCGATATGAGACTCAAAAGACTTATGAATTGTTTAATTAGATTCACATGTGGAATCCCCAGACGCTCCCATGTTTCTAGAAGGTATACCGGGTTGAATTGGCTCTATCCCTCTTTCCGTCGGCAGTATCTCCTTGGTGTCTGTCTCTTCCGATTTTTCCATACAAAATACCTCCTTATATTCTTGATATGCTTACCACTTGTTCCTCTGTCCATTCAGTAAACACTAGATCCCAACCTATAAACTTGTATATACCTTCTCACAGATCTGCTTCCTTCAAGAAATCCTTTATTATTCGTGCTACCCTATTTTGGAATTCCTTGCCTGTATCCATTCGTAAATCCTTATCATTATCCACTTTTAAACACCAACTATTTCTCCATCACCTAAAGCATCAATCTTCGCAGCATATGTAATATTTAAAAGCTATAGATGATGACTTTTCATTGTCACAGAACCTGTCTTTTATTGTTAAACTGAAGTCTTAAACGACCAGACAATTATTATTTATATTGTACTTTTCTTGTTATTCTTAGAGGACTACTCGTCCCAGAATAAAATTACTTTTCATTTCATTTCATTTCATTTTCATTTCAATTATTGAATTCCAATTACTTGTCGTTAAAAATGCCTTCTTATGTCGTCTGCAATGCCACTCTACGTCATTCATCGTAATTATCTTGCTTATTTTGAATGACGTATTATTGTTTTATTATTGTGTTTTCTACTATATTGCTTTTAATTACCTATATGTGAAATATATAGTAAGGGAAACTATTCCGATCGTGAAAATTTTCGAATTCCATTTTTCAACGGAAATACACGTTTTAGGGTCCCCTGAGTCCAAATGACCAAGTCCCACAAAATGATCTGTGAGTGTGTTAAGTCAAGCGCGCAAAGGAAAAGTCCTATGAAACTGAAATTTCATCAAAACCTGCAAACTAGAAGAGCCACTTTATATCATGCATTTTGCACCTTTTTATGATTTGCTCAAAAACGGCACTAGCGATTTTGATTAAACTCAGTATATCGATGTAAAATTTGATGGGCTTTAATATCATGTTGGCTTCATTCTGATTGAAATAGTCTGACAGGGCTCAAATGCCGATATTTTAAATTTTCTTCCTATAAAGTACAATTAATTTTGTAGATTCTTTAAAAATAACCATATCATCATTTTAGCATTGATCAAAAACGGATAAATATTTAAGTTCAACGAATTCGATATCAAACTAGAGAGGAATATATTTTTAATGCCATATTTAACGTAAAAACAATAATATAGATGTATAATATAACGTTGGAAAGCTAAATATTTTAGAAAAAAAAATATTATCTTTAAAGTTAACGAAGAGTTAGCCGATAAAACTAACTGATTGTTGTAGGTATAATATAATAGATTATTTAATAAAGCACATGTTTCTATTGAAATTCAGTGTAAATAATTCTTTAACAATATATTTTCATCTCTAAATGTATTTAAAAAGTCTCAAGTTGATATTAACTACTTGGGTAGAAATAATCAGGAGTCAGCCTTTTTTAATATTTTAATTAAGTCAAAAGTTAGGAATTTTCCAGTGCTTCATCTTTTCATTATTAGTTGGCAAGACCCTTAATACATAATTGTTTTCAGACACAATACACCGAATCTAAAGTTTACAATCTATAATTTGAAGTGTTTCCTAAATGTATATAAAACACATTTATTAGCAGGTTTAAGCAACTCCGAGCCATAATTAGAAAACTAACTGATTGTCGTAGGTTTAATATAATAGATTATTTAATAAAGCACATGTTTCTATTGAAACTCTATGCAATTAACTCTTTAACAATATATGTTCATATTTAAATGTATTTAGAAATTCTGAAATTGATTTTAAGAACGGGGATTAATGAAAGTCGTGTGCACCAGATTTTTTAGAATAATAATGCGCCAGCTGAAGACGAGAAACCATAAAAATTTTCCTGGAATTTCACATCTGGAAGACTGTTCTATGGACTCCAGTTAATAGCTAAGAGATCTTGCCCCTACTGGCTTCTTGATGACGTCTGTAATAACTCGGTCATTACGAACTCATCCGCCACCAACAAAACGCAGAACAAAACGCAGCCCCTGCCGACCATCAATTTCCACTTTTTAGCCAAGATTGACCTTTATTTTTATCAATAAAAAATAAACTTTAATTGCTTCTATAATTTTTGCTTCACGGCTTTTCGTCTCGTCGTTAATTTTTTTTTTGTTATTAACTTCTTAATCACATTTTAACGACGTTCATCTAGTTTATAAATGCATTCCATTTTCTACTGATGCAGCGACTTTAATCAAAAACGTAATAGGATTTCTTAAAACCGTAACAATGTGCAAAATGCAAGGTATAAAGTGGCCCTTTTAGTTCGACGAATTAGTTTTAAACGTTTCTGTGACATTTCATCCATGACGCTTTTAATATATGAATTTTCAGTCAGTCTAGTTCTAGCAGCCGCAGTTTGAAGACCTCCTGACTACTGGTATGTATTATTAAGTTTTATTCTAAATGTTATTTTCCACAATCAGTTTACTGTAATTTAAGTTTAAAAATTTTGAAAAGAGGTGAGTCCACCTTTTATAATATCCCTATTAATAACAGTTTTTCCCTATTAATAAAAATTTGGTCTATACAATAATAATAAAATAAATACAGTATCACCAATATGAAGGACAAAGCAGAAAAATAAAGTAAATTTAATGCTTTTTATAAAATAGATTGTAAAAATTTACAAACAGTTTATATTGTGGAAACATCCAAAATTATAAAGACTCGAATAAAACCGCACATTTCCGATTGCAAAAATATAAATCTTACAGCATTCTCTAATCATAGTATAGCTAATAAACGTGAATTTAATTTCGAAAACAAACAAATTCTTAATACAGAACGAAAAACTAAAAATAGAAAGATACTTCAGTCAATTTATAATAACGAAAAAAAAAAAAAAAAGTCAAAATTATGCAGATATACAATAATAAATAAATTGCATTTCTGATTTTAATTTGTACAAGATATATTTATTTATTTCTATCTTGGATAATATTTGTTATGGATATATAAAAACCTAACTAGGAATGGATTGAGATTAGAGGTTACCATTAGTCTGCTTCATACTTGCATTTGAATAATAGTGCAAATTTAGAACCAATTTTAGTTTATGTGATAGTGAAATAAAATTTAAAACAATCAATGACGAAATTATTTTATATAAATAAATATATACATTTTTTTAACCTTTTTGGTAGTGTCAATCCCCGATTTTTTTTCAGAAAATGTCTTTTATACTCCGCTATACAAAGGAGTTTTTTCGAATTTTTTTAAGTGGTGAAACAATATGAAAAAAAAATAAAAACTTATTTCTTTCAGAATTCTTCCATTTAACTTATGATTATTATTATTATTATTGAAAAATGTATAAACAATTATTTCTCACCAAAAGTTAAGAATTACATAACTTATAAAACATTTCTACAAAATGATTGGATAAAAGCTGTTTTTCAAACCTCTCTATAACGCCGTCTATTTGGCCACTATTAATAATTTCTTCTAGGGTTTCGCTTGTTCGAGGTATTCTCTATGGCTTTTCCTAGGAAGGATGTATTTTCGGTTAAAAAATTAATTTTCTGCACATTTTTCGATAACCTAAAAACTATAAGTGCCTTAAAACGCAAGATTTCAGGGGAAAAAACAGTTCATTTTTTCATAAATTTTTAAAAAATTATTTTCATTGGATTTTAATATAAACAGGTGTTTTATTAAATAATCCGTTTTTTCATTATCTAAAATAATTAGTTAGTTTATCGGCTTTTCATTACTATCCATTAACGTTTACAAGCTTGGGTATAAGATAATATTTTTTTGTAAAATCTGTAGCTTTCCAACGGTATATTATACATCTATATTACTGTTTTTAAATTAAAAAAAAAATGCATATAAAATAGTTTTGCTCTTTTCTCCTTTAGTTGATATCGAATTCGTTCAACTTTTTTATTTACCTGTTTTTTATCAATGCTAATAATATGATGTTCCAATTTTTTTTTTAAATCTATATAATCAAAGGTACTTTAGTGGAAGAAATTTTGAAATATCGGCATTTAAGCCCTCTCATAGTATTTTAACCAGAATGAAACCGACATGATATTAAAGCCCACTAAATTTTACATCGATATAGCGAGCTTAATCAAAATCGTTAAACCCGTTTTTGAGAAAATCTTAAATAGGTGTAAAATGCATGGTATAAAGTGGTTCTTCTGGTCAGCTAATTTTTATGAAAAATTTGCTGGAACATCTTGGGCGTATAGTTCTCTTAAATATGAAATTTCAGTTTCATAGGAATTTTCGTTTTCGCGCTGGAGACCTTTTTGCGGGACATGGGGATCCTAAAATGTGTATTTCCGTTGAAAACTGGAATTCGAAAATGTTCACGATCGCAATACTTCCCCTTCCTATATATCCCATTTATAGGTAATTGAAACTAAAAAAATGCAAGAAAAAAAGTATGGGTCAATACAATAATGAAATTGGGTCAAATGTTATCTATGTCAAAAATTTAATGATGTTGCACGAAACTGTCACAAAAAACCAAAATACCCTAACATATTAAAATACGGTTTTGTACCCAAATGCAGTAATTGCCAAGAGGAAAACTTTTTAAACTCCAAAAAATGGCCCTATTATATAAGAAATACGCAGCAAATAACACCCCAGCATCAACCCAATACCCATCAAGCCAAACGACTTCCCCACTTTACCAAAGACTGAATCAATATGGTTTAGGACTCAGAGGACCATAAAACTTTATTCCCGGTGATAAATCGAATACGAACAATTTGACGATCGTATTTCTAAAGTCTTAAATAATCTTTCTCCATATTCCGATAAAGCTCTACTTAACGTAAAGGAAATTACAACCGGTGAAATTATAGAAATAAACCGGTCCCTTTTTTTTATTTCTTTCATAGTGCATATACACGTGTACATTTTATTAGAAAATATGTGAAAGAATAAAAATTATTTCCCTAATTTATTGTTAACTACTTTATAGAGGCTGGATACCCTAGGAGAATCTCTCTAGTACAGGGTGTATCCAAGACTCAAAATATTGGGAAAAAATTATTCCGCCTCAACAAGGGTTCAAAGACGAAACCTGAAGAACAGTAGTTTAAATTAAATATCCCTTAAATCAAGCTGTTTCCTTTAAATGTTGTTTTATTGTTTATTTATTGAACGTCACTTTATGCTACTGTGGGTAATAGGCAGATGCTACAGTGGGAGTCGGGAGTCCTAAAATTTGCCAAGCCAGCTTTAATTAGAAGAGGGATCTTTAACGAGTACTTGACATCGCACAGGATCGGGAAAGCCTTTTTACTCCCCCTCCGAAGGACGGCACGTTACATTTTATCATTTACATTATTTTTAATTTCATCTCGTTAGAAATAGACTTATTGTACTTTTTAATTATTTTAAAATAAAAATACGAAATTAATAACAAAAACGGATAAATATTTAAGTTCAACGAATTCGATATCAAACTAGAGGGAAAAAGAGCAAATATATTTTTAATGCCATATTTAACGTAAAAACAATAATATAGATGTATAATATAACGTTGGAAAGCTAAATATTTTAGAAAAAATATTATCTTTAAAGTTAACGAAGAGTTAGCCGATAAAACTAACTGATTGTCGTAGATAATCATATAATAGATTATTTAATAACACACACGTTTCTATTGGAACTCAATGTAAATAATTCTTTAGCAATATATTTCATCTCTAAATGTATTTAAAAATTCTTAAACTGATTTTAACTACTTGGGTAGAAATAATCAGGAGTCAGTCTTTTTTAATAATTTAATTTAGTCAAAAGTTTGGAATTTTCCAGTGCTTCATCTTTTCATTATTAGTTGGCAAGACCCTTAATACATATTTTTTTTCAGACACAACACTCCGAATCTAAAGTTTACAATCTATAATTTGATGTGTTTCCTAAATTATATAAAATACATTTATTAGCAGGTTTCAGCAACCCCGAGCCATAATTAGATTTTTTCAATTATTTTTTCCGATATTCTGGGACTTCAAACGTAAAATGTAGGAAAAATTTAGATTTCAGCAAATAAATTTGATGTTTAACCACTGCGCGCGCACAATGGTGTAAAAAAATTACTTAAATTTTTATAATTTTTTCTTATAATATTTCCGTAATCTGGGACCCAAAAGGTTAATTATGGAGAAGTTTCAGAATTTTGTCCACCTAAATCGGTCATATTTTCCACTGTGCGGCGTCTTGGCTCATACTTGTGAGTCATCATCAAGGCATTACTGAGCCATGTCCAAGCATAAACTGTTTTTTATTTATGCTTGGACATGGCTCAGTAATACCCTGATGATGGATGGCTCACAAGTTTGAGCCGAAACGTCGGCAAATTTAAATATTAATAAAGACTGACTCCCGATTATTTCTACCTGCAATAATTTCTACAGTCGACTACACATCCTCAATAAGATTTTAACTACGGTGGTAAGTGATATTAGTGTGTTGCGCGCACTAAACTTTTAAACTTCTGTCATATTATAACACTTAGTGAGTGTTTATTTACAAAGGTCTGCGAACTATTTTTCTTGACCACATTGAAAGATGCAGGATCATAAAATCACAATAAGGAATGCTTAAAGTCAAAACAGATCAGCAGATCTGACCATCGACCCTCTTTAGATTATACGTTCTAGGATTGATTCAATACCAAAACCGGATGAAGTCTTTTGTAATAGGCCTACAAGATATTCTGCGGAAATCTATTTTGATGCGGAAAAATCGTGAACTCCGTGGAACGTAATACGAGGCTAAAGCACTTCAGCATCATAAAATAAACCAGTCCAGCAATAACCCATAATGGGCCCATTGGGCAGTTATTCTGAGTGGCCCCTGATTCCTGGCCTTACGGTATTTTTTAAATACAGTGTAGTAAGCACTAAGCTCTGCCCGCTGTGAAACCTGTAAATGATTTATTATTTACAAATATTGGATACTAATTTTAGACCTGCGCTCAACTGAGGAAGCACCAGGGACTTAACGGTAATTACTCTGATCTAGCTCACCGATTAATTTACAGAATATTTTCTAAATAAGACTTTTTTAGGCGCGACTACGGGTTAACTGGATGCTTTGGACGACGCACACACGGAAAAATCACCAATTTAGGTGGACAAAAGTCAAGTAAAAATTTGGAATTTTTGAGTGGTTAAAATTTTTATTATTAGTTGGCAGGACCCTTAATACTAATATTTCTCGCCATACCGTGTTTACAAATAAATAGTAAACGAGTGAATCATTCCTGCTTACACAAGTGCCTAATAACCGCCAATGGGATTATGTTTACTCGATGGCCGATGTTAACCGATTGAGATGTTGATTTCCAAAAGGTACTGAAGGACATTTTTTACGAAATTGATTTTTTTACATATTTTTATTCCCATCATTTAGTTCTATCTAAATATTATATTTGATGTTATCTAATGAATTCTCAAGTCCTTAAAAAACGTGATTTAGAAATGCGGTCATTTTCTAAAAGTACTAATTACGCATTTATTTTCGTTCCAAATCATTCTAAAAATATTCATTTCATAACTTTAATATGATGTTATTATTATAGTAAAAAAATAATTCTAAATTTTAAGGCAAAAAGACCCAAATTAGCTAGTTTAATAATATAGTAATGAGAGATTTTCGCGCTTCCTGTAAAATATCCTAGAATGGATATTAGATGAGGAAGATGGTTGGGGGTGCGGTCATAAATTAAAAACACACATTTAAAATAAGTGTTATTTTAATTAAAATAACACTTATTTTAAATGTGTGTTTTTAATTTATGACCGCACCCCCAACCATCTTCCTCATCTAATTTCTCAACGATCAACAAAACTCCATCATTAGAATGGATATAGTACCTTTTGGAAATCAACGTCTCTATTGTGTTCAAGGTGTGTATAGCGCAAAGTCTTTTAGCTTTTATTTAACAAGACGTTGCTGAAAATTTAAGGTATTATATTTCCAAACTCTTTATTGAATATACATTGCAATCTACCTGTAGCATTAATTTAACATATTTTAAATGTATGCCCTTATAACGAAAAACTAAAGAACCCTCAAGTTACCCCAAGGATTTGTTTAATCAATCCTTCTAGTCTTTAGATATTACAAAGAATTTTTGCGATTTTTTGGGTGATACATAATTTTTTTCAGACACAACACTCCGGATCAAAAGTTTTACAATCTATAATTTCGAGAATTTCCTAAATTATATAAAATACATCTATTAGTAGGTTTTAGCATCTCCGAGCCATAAGTAGATTTTTTGTATTTTTATCTTATTCTTGGACTTCAAAGGTAAAATGTAGGGAAGTTTTAGAATTTGGCAAATAAATTTGATGTTTGACCACTGTGCGCTCGAAAATCGTGTAAAAAAATTAATTAGTTTTTATAATTTATTCTTATTTTTTTTAAATATTTTTTTTTTAATAATCTGGGACCCCAAAGGTTAAGTATAGACAAGTTTCATAATTTTGTCCACCTAAATCGTTCATATTTTCCACTGTGCGTCAGGGAGGTTCGTCTCAGCATAGATGTAAAAGTAATTCGAATATATTTATAAACATTTTCATATTAATTGTTTTAAAAGATACATCTTAAATCACCGGACTTCGTCCATAGTATTTCGTCATAACTCCTGAGAAAAAAAAAATAAAATAACACAACACAGATATATATAAATTTCCTGTTCGCAAAATATGACTTTCCCTTGTTAAAATGTACGAACTTTTAAATAAAGTTAATGTTAAAAGCAAATCTATAAGAGGTCACCTATAAGGATTTGTTTCATCAATCCTTCTAGTCTTTAAATATTACAAAGAATTTTTGCGTTTTGAGTGATACGTTAATTTTTTCAGACACAACACTCCGAATCAAAAGTTTTACAATCTATAATTTGAAGAGTTTCCTAAATGATTTAAAATGAATCTGTTAGCAGGTTTAAGCCACTTCGAGCCGATAATTAGATTTTTTGTATTCTTTTCCCCATATTCTGGGACTTCAAACGTAAAATGTAGGGATGTTAAAGATTTTAACAAATAAATTTGATGTTTGACCATTATTCGCTCGCCAGAGGCGTAAAAAAATTAATTATTTTTCCTTATGATTTTTTTTTCCGTGATCTGGGACCCCAAAAGTTATATAAGGACAAGTTTCAGAATTTTTTCCACCTAAATCGGTAATATTTTCCACTGTGGGGCGTTGAGGCTACGGGAATGCTAGTTCTCTCGTGTCGTTTTCCCATTATCACGATAATAATATAAGTGACACTGTAAAGGTCAGGTTGTCTGCTAGTCTAAGTGTCAATAGTCATGTGTCTGTATTTATACATCTTGCGCTTTACTAACAACAAATATCTAAATATATAAAATGTGAAAGCATTTCTTGGTAACTCCTTCTAAACCAGAAAACGGTTTTTGATACGGTTTTCACTATTATTTCGGGAATTCTAACCTTATAAGATTTATAAGTAAACACATTGCAAACTTGTTTTTCTTTAGATGGGAAATTAAATATTCAGCCATCAAGGCATAAAAAAATCTTGATATGAATATATGTAATATTATTGACGTATTATAACCGTTGGAAAGTGCAAATGTTTTAAAAGTTAATATGCAATTAAATGAGTTAAACGTCATAATAAGCCCATAAACTAATGAATATATGTCATTTGTAATGGAGAGTGTTACTAGATTCAGTTTTGCCACCGTACAGTATTATTCTTCTATACAGTACGCAAGATTGAATAAGTTGTTAAAATAAATTGAAAGTGACTATAAATCCTGGAAGGAATTAGTCCGGGTGGCGCTCAGTGAATAAAACAATTAAGTAGTTTCGACCATTTATTTTCTGCCAACAATGAATTTCCATTCGGCTACAATGGGGGTTGAAAGGTTGGCAGAAAATAAATGGTTGAAACTACTTTATTGTTTCATTCACTGAGCGCCACCCGGACTAATTCATTCTAGTAATTCTCAAAGGTCAAATAATTATATCCACTATGATTAAAAATTAGGGGAGCGGCGTGGTCTTGTGGATAGAGCACTAGTCTACTGTGCTCCGGGTCCTGGGTTCGAATCCCGGTTGTGACGTAATATTATTTATTCTGTTACTTCGCCCGGGGGGCGAACCTGGGATATGGAGACCCTCCTCGGGCAGACCCAGCCTCTATAAAGTGGGTACCCGAAAATGGGGAAAAACCTGGCGGCTGAGCGTGATCTAGGCCAAATCACCTCAAACCTGGACGTTGGCCTAGAAACAGTACGAATCTCTATATGTGCTGAGCCCAAGACTCTTCATGGGTTGTAGTGGCACGGTTTTTTTTATTTTTTTTTTATGATCATAAATCAATTAACTGACATTGCTATTAATTATTTCTGCTTTAAAGATTGTTTCATGAAAACAGATGTTTAAACGTTATCAAAGTTATTACTTAAATCGCTAGTAAGAGTTATACACATTTTTTTTTTTTAGTTTATTTATTTTAATAAAATTAATTAATATTCACAACAATATATAATATAATAATACAATGAGTTATTGAGCAATACTAGAATTATGGGCATGAAAAAGTCTCCCGACTTAAGTATCCGGCGGTAGTATTTTAATATTATTTAAAGTAGGAGATCCCGAAACCATCGTCTTTTTAGGCGCCTCAGAGGGTAATCGGTAAGAGATGGGAGGGAATAAGAGAGAACGAAATACAGGTTTTTGGGTGGGCTGTTAGTTTGGAATTAAAGAAGTTATATCTATTTCGATCTAAGTCAACAAATAATGGGATATTTAGGTCTTTATGGATGGTTTTATTGCTAGCAAAATAAGAAGCATTTAGGATTTTGATTGTAAGAATTGGATGCTAGAAGAATTTAATCGTTTGCTGGAATCCTATAGTTCAAACCCATATGTCTCTATAGGTCTTAAGATTTTTTTGGTTGTAATATGTGGGAACTTTTAAGCGATTGTTAAGTTAATGTTGTGGTAATCGGTACCTGCGAGCAGTTTCTTGTCCATCAGAGTGAGACGTTTGTAAAGATGGAGTCCCTGGTACCGCATCTGTTCCACTTAAGTAAGTGGAATATTGCTATAAGGCAGTTGGAAAGGCAGTCATAGGTTTGCGATAAAGGGTAATGGTAATTTTATAGGATTTACTTGGATTGATTTTAATTCTCCACTTTTGACGCGATTCTTCAATGGATGCGACGTGAGACTGAAGGAAATGGGATGTAATAGATGGATCATGATTGGCAGATAATGAGTAGTATTCAGTATAATTCTAAGATTTATATATATATCAGCTGTATGAACTGAATAAGGGATTAGGACTAAGATGCCACCTTGAGGTACATCTAGGATCTGACAAAATATAGATGAAAAAGAGAGGTTATGGTTTACTTTATAAGTTCTATCTGTGGGGTTGATTAATAGGAAGTATGTTGGAGAGAGGAATTGATCAAGTTTACAGGATATTTAAAATACAAATCGTATCATTCATGATAGCTTACTCGAGAATGCTTAAATTACGCTACAAAAATAAATAAAATGTTTAATAATGTATTCTATATAGCGTCCTGTGTGATTATGATGTTTCAAATATTTCAACATAAAACAACAAGGTGACATAGTTATTCTTATAGAATCTGCAAAATTAAAAGTACTTCAGAGGAAGAAAATTTAAAATATCGGCATTTAAGCCCTGACTATTTCAATCAGAATCAAACCTACATGAGTTTAATCAAAAGTTTTAGGGCCGTTTTTCGAAAAAGTCTCAATAAAGTGCAAAATGGTATAAAATGGCTCTTCTGGTAAGCTGATTTTGATAAAAGAAAAGTCTTGTAACATCGCAGGGGTATATTTGTCTTAAATATGAAATTTCAGTTTTATAGAACTTTTCGTTTGCGCGCTGGACTTACCACACACACACACACACACACACACAGAGTCAAAAAGACCTTTTTGCGGGACTAAGTCATTTGGACTCAGAGCACCCTAAAACTTGTATTTCAGTTGAAAACTGGAATTCGAAAATTTTCACGATCACAATACTTTCCCTGACTATATATTTAATATATTGGTAAGTGAAAGTAAAAATAAGTAAATTTCAAATTAGGTAAATTTATTATATTAAATTTAAGGACAATAAAGAACAAAAATACCCTATATTTATAATTGTATCTTGCTTCGGGGCAGTGTATTGGGTTATGTCACAAGAAATGTCCGTTTTCAAGGTAAAGGAATTTAATTAAAAATACGATATGAAAACAAGATAATTTTATTCGAAGTATTTATTTACCTTTTTCTACACATTTTTCCCAACGTGGCACCAACTTTTTTATCCCCGAATTGAAAAACTCTAAGCTTTGAAGTGAAAAAAAATGTGAAAACGCACTTTTTACTTGATCATCATTTTCAAAAAGTTTTCCTTTGACGATTGTATAAATTCCTGAACAGGTGGTAATCTGTTGGAGACAAGTCGGGAGAATATGGTGGGTGCGGAACAACTTCGTACCCCAGTTTTTTCAATTTTTGCACGGTATGTTTTGAAACATGGGGTCTTGCTGCCGCTCAGTGAGATCATGAGGTACCCATGTATCGAGCTTTTTTACTTTCCCAATACACTTTAAATGTCTGGAAATGATAGATGCCCTTGCATTTAGCTGTGCTGAGAGTCCTTTAACTGTTTGGTAGGGGTTTCCTTCTACTGTATGTTTGAGGACATCGTTGTCTATTACGGACGGAGGTCTTCCTCGGGGCAAGTTTTCCAAGTCGGTATCCCCAGCTGAAAACTTAGCAAACCAACGGCGAATGGTCCGTTCATTAACACTCCCTTCCTCAAACGCCTTGCAAATATTTCTAGCGGCCTCAGCTGCTGAATGGCCGAGTTCAAACTCGTACAAAAATATTACTCGAAATCGCATGTTTCCATTTTCATATTTGGAGGTATACTAAAAAGTGGGTAATTGATTGGAAAGCTAATGTTTATCATAAAAAGGTAGAGATTTAGTAACTGTTTACTTTAAATATGTAAACATTCGGAAGAAAACAACAGAGACCTGCATAATCCTTTATGTATTTCAAAAACTATAAAAATGGACATTTCATGTGAAACAACCATATATATTGTGATTTGTCATCAGAAAATATTAAATAAGATATAATACTAACTTTATATTTTTTTTTTTATTCTGTACTTTCATTGGTTGATCTTACACTATAAATGTTCGAGTTACAAACAACAAAGAACTGACAGGCTGGAAGCGTCTCAGTTGAGAGATGGGATCTCATCTCACTTCGGAAGCCTTTGTTAAAGAAACCCTGATAGGAAGAATGATAATGGTAGGATGGGGGCTCCCTTGATTGGTACTTTTAGACCATCACTTGACGAATGGATCATAACATTCTCTGCTCTGCTCTGGAGCTTCGGGTTTTTTTTTGGCCCCTCTGAAATTTCCGACTGAAGATATGATCATCATATTCATGCCAAGGTACTTTATAGTCTTGAAACATCTTTTAGACGGTATGATTATGTCGATAAACATTAGACATCATCGCGCTCTATTCGTTTAAAAATTATAAAAAAATCTGGTGCGGGCAACACACGACTTTCACTTACCTCCATTTTTAAAATCAGTGAAAGAATTTTCAAATACAATTAGAGATAAAAATACGTGAAACTATTAAAGTATTAATTAAATTGAAATTATATAGAAACATATTTTTTATTAAAAAATCGATTATATTATTATCTAAAATAATCAGTTGGTTTTATCTTCTTTTCATCACTCTCTATTAACTTTTAAAAACTTGAGTATAAGATAATATTTTTTTCCAACGGTGTATCATACATGTATATTACTGCTCTTATGGTCAGAAACAAAAAATTGCATTAAAAAAATATTTTGTATGTTTTCTCTTTTAGTTGGGTATCGAATTCATTCAATTTATATATTTACATGTTTTTTATCGTTGACAATAAGATTATATTGTTGTTTTTCTAGAATCAACAAAATTAAAGGTACTTTAGAGGAAGAAAATATCGGCATTTAAGCCCTGTCAGATCATATTAATCCAAATGAAACCTTCATGATATAAAAGTCCATTAAATTTTACATCGATATAGCGAGTTTAATCAAAATCGTCGGAACCGTTTTTGAGGAAATCGTAAAAAGGTGCAAAATGCATGGTATAAAGTAGCTCTTCTGGTAAGCTCATTTTGATGAAAAAGATTTTGTAACGTCCCGGGCGTATAGTTGTTTTAAATATGAAATTTCAGTTTCATAGGACTTACCGTTTCCGTCCGGGAGTTAACCACACACACACAGACCTTTTTGCAGGACTTGGTTATTTGGACTCAGGGGACCCTAAAATGTGTATTTCCGTTGAAAACTGGAATTCGAAAATTTTCACGATCGGAATACTTTCCCTTACTATATATAGTAAGTGAAAGTAATATTGGGTTAGAACACATGAAATGTCCGATTTTTTAAATCTTAATCTTCACAAAAGATGAAAGAGTCTCTTGATTGCTTGGTTGTTATTTACCATCTGCAATAAACACTTGTTATTCCTCTATTTGCAAACTCCGTTTCTTTTTTCCCCCGAGTAGGAATACAGATTTAATATACTTTTAATCTCATGGAAACACACAATTTTCGAACTTTTTTCCACAAAGAACGTCTATGATCTGAGTCATAAATAAACTGAGTGTTAAATGGCATAAAGTATATCTTTCTTTTTGTCGATTTTGTTGGAAAATTCTAGTGAGTTTAGTGAAAAATTTTCACAATACTTTCCCTTACTATAAATATAGGTAATAAAATTGATTTCTGCCTGAATAGTTCGAAATCTAATGGAGAAAATAATGTTTCGATTAGTCTGTAAGTAAGTTACACAAATGAGGATTCACTCACAGCCTCTCTCCCGGGTATGTGAGACCCGTCAGCCAACTGATGGCTACTCAGAATAATAGGCGTAAGTACGGATATCTCTGCCCTATTAGATTTCATCAAGAAACGGGATGTATTCTCCCAGAAGATTAAACCACGCTGCCAAGGCCTAAACAAAAATAGTACACAAAATTATGTTTAAATATTATCCCAAATTCCCTCTGAGAGGTACTGAATGTTCTAAAAATATCATGCTTTTCTTCTTTGAGAATTTACTGTGCAAGATGTAAGGATAAAATTTTACTAGACTGTAAAATGGAAGCGGAGTATTACAGTTTCACTTTAACAGCCTAAGTCTGAAGTGGCTCCGTTACGTGTTCGGTCATTCCTGACGG
Source organism: Piezodorus guildinii (assembly GCA_023052935.1). Lineage (NCBI taxonomy): Eukaryota > Metazoa > Arthropoda > Insecta > Hemiptera > Pentatomidae > Piezodorus > Piezodorus guildinii. The sequence continues at coordinate 44,176,679 of CM041295.1, forward strand.
GCTGAAATTAATTTCATAGTATGACTAGAATAGATTGTTTATCAGTGCGACTTGTTCTTTTATCCTACTTAGAGTTGATTTAGAACTTATTAATTTATATACAAGCTGTGACCTACTGACACCGTTATTATTTTTTCTAGAAGATAGTTACAATCTTGTTTAGCGGTGATAAAGATAAACTTAAGACCTAAGATTGTGCTATGGTAAATCACCCTTTGCAAGTTTTCTTATCTTTCTCGGTACCTTCTTCTTTTTGTCAGTTATCTTCTTTACAGTAATTGCCACCTTTCCCTCTATAACATTGCAGACAATCTGTCATTCTATTTATTAAAGAGTGTTTCATAGTTTTCTCATTTTTTTTCCATATTAAAACCAGAACCATTTTCTTCCATCGTCTTTATTATTATATAATTCGTCAATTTCAGTAAACGTTTCGGGGCTTTGTCCCCATTATCAAAACTAAAAAGGTTTTAAAATATTTTTACCTTTAGTTATATTTATTAATTTTTTTTTTCTATATCTATATATACCAATTTTCATTTTTTTTTTTTTTTTTTTTTGGGATATTACACTCGCGTTTCTTGATGAAATTTGCAGGGTAGGGTCATCACTCCCTACGCCTAATTTTGTGAGTGGCCACCATTTGGCTGACGGGTCTCACATACCCGGGGGAGAGGCTGTGAGTGAATCCCCATTTAATTTCATCCTTATAAAAGTCCCGCCGGGACTGGGATTCGAACTCACAACTTTGGCACGAGAGACTAGCGCGCTAGCCACTTAGCCACGGGCTTCCCGCCAATTTTCATAAAGTGACTAATTAACTATAAATTACCTTTTTATTGATACATATTATTTCATTTAGCTAACTGCAACATCCACTTCTAAAAGTTGACTATTGCCTCACTGTTATATTTTGTTTTTACTATTGCAAACTTCGTACTTAGCTAGTTGTTCTATTGTTACTTTAATCTAATTCATGTGGTCTGTATTTATTTTTTTTTTTTTTTTTTTCACTTTTTTATTGTTCTATTTTTTTATTAAAATTTTATATTATTTATATTGTCGGCGTAATTTGTACCAAGATTTTTGGTATCTGTTTTATAATTAACTTCTTTATTGATATTTTTGGTCATATAAATTGCTTCCAGTATTTTTCTATTCCAATTATTTTTAGAAGTTCCTAATATTTTTATATTTTCAAAATTAAATATATGTTGATTTTTTATTCTATTTGTTGATAACGCTGTTGCATTTGAATTTTCTATACTTTTGCAATTTGAAATATTTTGTGATATTCTAGTTTTTAATTTTTTGTATGTTTCACCAATATATATTCCTTCCCAATTCTCACAATTAATTTTATCTATAACATTTTGTTTTTCCATAGTATCTATTTTATCTTTCATAACACTTAAATATTTTTCTAATTTGCTATTGTTAGATAAGGCAAAATATATATTTGTGTGATAATACATATTAAAGGTGCCTATTATTTTATCTATTAATTTTGAGATATATGTCATTTTATATTATTTTAAATTTAAGTTTTTTTGTTCTTTATTTTTTTTTTTAATTTGAGAATAACGGGATTTTCTTTAAGTTTGAGAATCCATACTCTTACTTTGATCTTTAAAGTTCTGTTTTATTCTGTAGTGTGCCCCTAAGCCATTTCCTTTTGAGTCCATAGAAACGTGATCATTGTATACATGCGAAACAATCAAGATGATATGAAACACATTCAGAGATTTCTACATAGGTAGTAGTTTTAAATAAAATTTCCCGCAAATATCTTCTATTTAGATGCTTAAATTCGAAGGTTGGAGAGTTTGTTTACGAGTTTTTACTTAATATAGACCCAAAAGAGCTAAATGTAAAATAAATGAGAAAAAAAAATTAAAATAAAAAAAATGAGAGATCGAAGAAACAAATAACGCTGCTGACGTTCAATGAGCTCGTGTGGGACTCGTAAATCGATTTTGTTTCCTTTCCTATCAATTTTAAATACCTAGAAACTATACTTGGACCTTATTTTGACACAAGTTCTCTGACTGTTTTATAAGGGTATTTTTCCACAATATTGTTTGAGGCTGTCCAAGGAACTGATTTTCTTAAGTCTTACCTCCTAAAGAAGAGTTTTTAAACTACCGACGGATGGTTCTTTCATTTGAACTTCCTTCACCAAACGCATAACTAATATTTCTTACTGCCTGTGCAATGGAATGACCTAGTTTGTGCTTGTGAAAAAAAGTTCGAAAATCGCGTGTTTCTATGGGCACGATTAAAATCTGTATTTTTGCTTGGGGAAAAAGTAACATAATTTGCAAATAGAGTGTCAGCAAGTGTTTATTACAGTTATTAAATATTAAGCAAGCAATTGAGAGACAAAGCTTTTAATCCTTAATGAAGATTAAGAATTTTTAAAAACTGGAAACTCATCATATTACTTGGGCCTAGTTCTGACGCAAGTTCTTTATTTTATTATGGTCTTTTTCCGCAGCATTCTAAGATCTTGGTCTTCCACTGATATTTGAAGCACACCAAGGGCCAGATTTTTTTAAGTAGTTTCTCCTGAAGAAATTGTTCTGAACTAACGACGGTTGGAAGCAATTAAAATAAAACGTAAAATGTTTTAGCCTTTAAAATTCCAGATTTATTATTTAGAAAATTGGATGAATAAAATGGTGTTACATATTACAAACATCTTTCGAAATTGTTACGCATGTTGAATTAAATTCAAAAGTACTTAAATCAAAACCCCAAAGAAGGTATATGCACTTTTCGTTGCATGCATGCATGACCAGTCAGTGATTTATGTAACGCTGTAGCTGGTTCCCATGCATATCAATTTTCCGATATGGCGTATCTCCTCTGATGGTCTTTAAAATTCATTTATCGGTAAATTTGCCGTAACGGTTAATAAAATCCTGAATTACAGAATGTATGAACATACATATTTTGTTTTGTACAAAACAGACGACTATAAAGTTGTGTGTGGGTTTTATGACTCAGTTTAAGTATGAGGATCTTAGGCGTTCTTTGAATGGTATCTGTTACTTTTGACATGTTTAGGTCCATCACGGTTATTTTATTATTTCCTGTTCCCGTCGTTTGTAGTGAGTTCTCCCTCCTTTACCTATCTGCTATCTGGAGTGGCGCCCGAGAGGGTTTGGCATCTACGCACGAAGTCTGATTGTAAATTAGTTTTGCCAGCTTTATTTTATTGTCTTTTCTTTATTTTTTGCCACCAATCATATCATTCTTATAATAGTTAGGAAATGTTTACTTATATAATTCATTAATAATGATACATACACGGTTATAATTGAATACTTTTTATTTCCACCTTCCATTATGATAATATTCAAATATTTTTGATTCTGTGTTATCTACGGAAATCCACATTCATTTGAGTCAAAATGACATTCTTCTAATACGGCGCTGCTCACTTAATCGCCCTGAAGAGGACCTAAAATTTAGGCCGAAACGTTGGCACTATAAATAAGTTAGCATATTTGAAGAGTTATTAATGACCACGCCCCCCAACCGACTTCACCTAATTAACGATAGGAAACTTTTGCACCAAAATCGATACACATATAGTTCCACATTATTATTTTACTCTCTTTTACACATTTTTACAATTTTCTTGCAAAATTCAAACTATTTTGATCGAACTTATCATATCAATGTATATATAAATTTTCTTTAATATAATAATATGAATTTATGCATCATTTAGGGTTTAAATGCTGAATTTTAATCGAAATAATTCTTCATTCAAATCCCTCCTCTTTCAAAACCTTCTTCCTTTGCAATCGGATGTTAGTCAATTTGTATTATATATGCATTCCTATTAATTTATTCTTTTATATAATATGTTCCTATGCCATTTTCCTTCTTTTTTTTCTTCTCTCTTTCGGTTATGTAAGCGTAATTGCATTCATTTATGATAGTTGATAATGTTTATGGGCAGTTATAATTTTAATTTAGTTCATAATTGCTATTCTTAAGAGACTTTGTCCCAGAATAAAACTTTTTTTTTTCTATTCTAATATGTACTAATTCTGCAATCGATTAAAGGGAAAAAATTATACTCAAAATGTGGGTACCCTAAATTTGGTAAGAAGAAAAACCTGGCTACTTAGCTTGATTTCGACCTAGTCTTTTCCTTACATGACCGTTGACATAGAAACAGAACGAATCTCTATATGTTATAAAAAATGACCCTTTATGGGTTGTGGATGTACAAGGTTTGACTATTGTTATTTTTATGACAGATTATCTTGGATTTGTCAGATTATTTACTTATCCGGACCGGAAGTGAAAGATTAGGCAAAAATTATAAACATATATTAAAAACTTTCTGACAATGGTGGCTGTGCCAAGAAAAACTGCTCTCTGTCCATCCAGAACTTTGTCAGCCAGCTTTTGGCCCATCATTGAGAGAATGGTATCTTCTTGATTGGATTACACTATTATTGGATAGACCTAGATATGCTCCAGTCATGGAGTTGCCAAAGTTCCTGGCACAGGTCTTGGTATTTTCAATTGTTTTCCCGCAACAAAATTGTCATCATTTGGAGCAGCTCGACTACTTATCGGGGTCGGCTGTGGTGTAGTGGTTAGCATAAAAGCCCTCTATGTCCAAGGTCTCGGGGACAAACCCGGCAGCGGCACTAGGATATTTTAAAGGTAGTAAACATTCTGTGGTTATGCAGTCGTTCGGAGGGGATGTAAAATGGTGAATTTGTGCGATACCTGGTAATCGTTGACAATCACTATTCTAAATAAACCTGAACAGGCAAAATTTAGGAACCCCTTAGTATCACCGTCCGATTAGCCACAGCAGCATAAATTGGCGTTAAATAAATAAAATAACAAACAACGCTTATTATTTACAACCAGATGATCAGCAATGATAGAACTGTCCCAGTACATTGTTATCCCCTGAGGGTATCCGTTTTGGCCCATATCGATTTAATACCTTACACACAAAAAGTACAAATTTAACTATTTCATAGTATATGCTCGGTTTTCATATTTAAAGAGCTTTTTTTCAATTTTTTTTTTCATTATACGTTAAAGTTGCTATTCTCCATTAAAGAATTCTTAACAATTGACATATCTTGTACCTAGGATACGATTTAAAATAGAAGGGAACCACCATTTTTGACTCAATTCTCTTTTTTAAAAGGATATGAATCAAAATATTTCAGTTGTAACCAGGATTAACACACTGAAACAGACAGTTTTTAATATCGCAACTCTCTTCCTGATGCAAAAAAACGGTCCGAAATAGCATAAATCTAACTGTCTACGTGTATATTAGGGAGGGAGGGTTGGTTACGCAGGAAAAAGGCTTAAATAATTATTTCATAGGATATGCCAGATTTTCATATTTTAAGAACTGTATCTCCTGAAGAAAATGTTCTAAATCAACTACTCCATCTCTACAGAACTTAAGTCAGGTTTCGAAAAAGGAAAATCCAAAACACAAAAAAGAAATAAAAATCTCCTGAATCCATCACTGTCCCCAACAGATTTTTTTATTATTACATATGTTGTATAATCATAACTAGTGGTAAAGTCACTGATCCTTACAACAGATTAGATACTCTACAAAACCAAATTCGAAGATATTAACGCCATTCACGGCTACCATTGACTGGGAACAGTTAGATGTCGTAAGATGTTAATCATTGAGGAAAAAAAAAAGCTTAACTAACTGTATGTAACCTTCGCCGGTGAAGAAGGATATATACGGCGATAGAAAAGAAAATATTAACGCCATACGTTGGAAGATCATCTGCTTCAGTTCTAGGAGATGGATCAGCCCTGCCGGAAATAAAAAACTCGAAGAGACCTTTAATAAATGAGTAATTGTTGCTTGTAAAGGAAAGAACAACTGTAAAACTGTACGTGGGGTAGATGTCGATAGGCATCTCAACAGATTTCAATGTCAGCTTGACAGGTACATGGGCTCTAGGTCATAAGAGGCAACCCGCTATCTTGTATTTATTTCGTCCTCCAACTGGAGCATGAGAACTTGACAATAAGCTTCTACTCATCTGATCCGTACACGTAATACGAATTATGTGAATTTTCATGCAAAAAAAAATAACTTTTTTTTTTTCTAATGAGATAAAAAAAACTCATTCATGTGAGATTATCTACTTCCATCTGAAAAAAATCTGCCAGGCGCTTCACAAAACTTTCACTTCCTTCCTACACGTAATGAATTTTGAAAGTTTACATTTATTTTCCATGATAATATGTATTTTCGAGAATTTGTTTAAAATTTATTTGGACTGCTATATTAACTTCGTTAATTCCTATCTCCTACGTAATTCCTATTAATCCATTCCGAGCTCACTGAAAGTAATTTTAAAGTAGACCGTAACATTTCCTAAAAAACAAAACACACACACAAAAAAAAAAAACGGAATTTCTTCAAGCCATAAGGCTCGGTACTTGACAGAGATTCTTATTGTTTCACAGTGAGTAGGTGTGTAATTAGGCATACATCGCGTTCATCCGCCCGTTTTTTCTCTCTAGATTTAGATAATGAGGGTGCTCTAGCAGGGTCTCAATACCCCAATGTCGCTCAAATAAATAATTCTGCCGCAGCAGGATTCAAACCCGTGGCCCGGTAACAGTAGACTAGTTCCATATCCTCTAAACCACTCTGCTCCCATATAACCTTTTCCACTCATCCGTATTTTCTCCTCCGGTGTACACCTAGGTAGTATCCCGGATCCAATCATTTGTATCGTTTATATAGTTGATATCCCGATCCATCCAACATTATACTCACTAGTTAGGTTGATTACACATTTGCGTTTTCCGTTAGTAAAAACTGTAATAACTTTAATCGTACCCTTTGGATAATGATGACAAAAATAGAGGACTAATTTTAATCTTTACAAATCTCATCAAATTAAACATTTACCATTCGTTGTAAGCCTAAGACTGCCTATGAAACTGTACCTATTAGTAACATTCTACTCACTCCTTTTGAAACCATTTTGTAATCACTTTCTTGACAAAAGTCTAACTTATAATCCTCACACCTGACTGAAACGGCACAAAGCTGTTCGCAGACACCGACTACATTTACTTGACAAACGCTCAAAATCTACTACAAAAAACGCGTTACCATCATTAGATCGATTCAAACCATTATCTTTAAGAATCATTTGGGTATGTTCGGCTTTTGCAATTTTTTCTTTCTTTCGACAATTTTTCATGTTAAATAATATTTTTTTCTAAAATATTTAGCTTTCCGTCATACAACTATATTTTAATTGTGATTTTACATTGTAAATTGATGGCAAAAAAAAAATTATCTATCATACTCCATATTTTAAATACATGAACTCCATAACCATAATTTTTAAATTTTCATAATTATGAAATTTAATTATTGTACTTCTTTTAAATTTTAAAAACCACCTAGATCGAAAATTATGGAAATTCGAAACTTCTAATGTCCTTGTGATTTTGAATTAAAACATATATATATATATAATATATATATATATATATATTTTTTTTTTTTTTTTTTTTTTTTTTTTTTTTTTTTTTTTTTTTTTTTTTTTTTTTTTTTTTTTTTTTTTTTTTTTGGGCCGTGGACCGTGGAAGACAATATGTTTAGACTCCCCTGAAAATTAGGGATTTGATAGTAACACAGTTTGACACTTCCTCGACTTTATGCTATATCTACTACATAATATAGTTTCCCAGACCTGTAATGCGGGTACTGTATATACTGCCCCTTATCAAAATGTGCAGCTACAATAGGTATAAATATAAATAAAACTATAATATTATTAGGCTAATGTTTATCAAAGAAACGATATACAATCAAAAATAATAAAACAAGAAGAGAATAAAGAAAAAAGAAGTTTTAATTTTAATCACCTTACCGATATATTAGATTTATAGTAAGGGAAAGTATTGGAATCGTGAACATTTTTTAATTTAAGTTTTTATTATTATTTAATCTAAATTAAATTTTTCTATCGAAACAACATATTAATTTTTCAACTTTAATATTCTTAATAATTTTTAAATTGATTTTAGCGAGGAATGTAAGTGGAGCCGTGTGTTGTGCTCACCAGATTTTTCTGAATCAATTTTGAGAGAGAGTAGAATTAATAAATATTGTGTTGGTTTTTTGTCTTGTGAGCCTCCTACTCTTTTCTATAAAATCTGTTATTCCTTAAGATATTTCGTCTTGTAAACGCCAGACGACAAAACTGTTGGCATTTATTGTTTTATTTCGGATTTATAGCACACTAAAGCATATAACGTGGATTCTAAATACTAATACTATTTTCCTTTAAAGTACCTTTTTTTTTTTTTTTTTTATTTTGGAAAAAGTAACCATATTATTTTGTTAGCAATGTAAAAAATCGATTTAATTTATAACGAATACTATATCGAACTAACGGAGAAAAGAGCAAAACTATTTTTTATAGAATTTTTGTGTTTTATAATATAAGAATAGTTATATAGATGTATAATATACCGTTTAAAGCTAAAGATTTTAGAAAAAATATTTTGTAGACAGGATTGTAAAAGTTAATGGAGACTATTTATACCAGCATCGTTTATAAATGGTGTAAAAATGTCATAGCTTTAAATTAGATATTATTCACTGTAATTCAGTGCTTTTTGTTTTACACTTTTCCAAATAAGTTCTCAAAAAGGAAGCATCCATTAAGACCTCGGCGGAGGCGGTTGCAGCTAGATCTCCACAGTTTAACATATGACCTTTCTGCCTTATTTATTATACTTGTAATCTTTTGATAGCTGTTAAATCTTGTTTTATATTAACTCACTTATTAGTGATATTTTCCTTTCTTTATTTTTTATATATATATATATATATATATATATATATATATATATATATATATATATATATATATATATTACGAAGGGGCAGAATTGATTCTTGGGAGACGAACATGGCCCTTTTTGATTCCATGGTGTCTTCAACACTTATGCATGCTTCCGAAATATGGAGCTTAAAATATCTTGAAGCAATTGAAGTGGTACAGTTAAGATTTCTGAAACAGCTTTTAGGATGGCCGAGGTGCACTTCTAACTACATAGTTCGTCTCGAAACCGGCCGAAACTCCTTGAGTATCAAATTTATGAAGAAGGTCAAAAACCACCGGTTCAAATTGTCACTTATGCCTAAAGAGAGGTTGCCACGACTTTGCTTTAATAAAATAATCTCACTAGATACAAATAACACTGATATAAACTTTAATTGGGTCACACAAGTGAGAGAAATGGCTGCTCATTATGGTTGTAGAGAGGAATTTGACACTATAAACCCAGCTGGATTGTTAAAGCATAAATATTGAATACTGGAAAAGTTGAAAAATCATACCATCTCTACAGATATTCATCGATCCGTGATCTCCAATTACAACCCCATGCATAGTTTTTTCCAGCTTTAATATTAACAGCTCAGAGACTTATTTGACCAATAGAACCAGCCTAAATAAAGTGAGATTGGTGAGCCAGTTGAGGGTTTTCTCACCCTAAATTAATCAATCTTTATGTGAACCAGAAAACTTTCAGCTTCAAATCACAAAAAAACTGCCTTTTTTGCAACCGATTTATTACAAATAGCCTATTCCATATTCTTCTCCATTGTGAAACACTAATTGAAGACAGAGAAAAATATTTAAGACCCTTATTATCCGAACATAGTGATCAACAGAATATTGAAAATATACCCCAAATCAACTGCCTACAAAGACTAAATACCATCTACATCTTTGTAGTGTCAGTGTACAGAACTCTAGACCTCTTAAATAGTAAAAACTCACACACCAATTAAGTAATATTATATAATTCCGTTTATTATATTTGTTTATGATGATTTTCTATTATTATATTTTTTTTATTTTATTTTTTTTTTTGGCTATTGTGTTTGTATATTATTTGTTTTTGAATGACTAGTAAGATAAGAAATTCAATATTAATGTGTGTGCGGTAAAGTTGCCAATATATAACCAAATTTTTAAAAGATGTATATCTATAACAAATACAAATAAATAAATAATAATAATAATAATAACTTTATTTATTTGTTTTTAGGGTAAACCCTATACAAATAGAGCTGGCTGGCACAGCACAATTAATAAATTTATCACCAGAAAATGTACATAATTAATCACAATTCCAATAAATATTTAAAACAAAACGCATATACAGCAATAAGCATAAAGGTGCTGCTATCTTTATGATTAATTTCTTCCAACATATACAATAACAAATTAAATATAAGAATATCAATAAATAATGTAAACAAATAATAGTACTAAAGTAAATACTAAATCCCTACAAATTACAAACAAATCCCGAAACACTTAAGAATGATTAACATTCTGAGAAGAAAGATGTTGAATTCTTATTTTCTGTGACAAAAATAAATAATAATTTCATGTCTATTACGTGGGGTTTCGCAAGAATTTCATAAAAGGCATCAATACTCACATTATTTAATTCGGGCATAAATCGTATTCTATTGTCATGGTATGCAGGACATCGAGCAAAAAAATGGAAACAATCTTCCAATGCGTCTCCATCACAAACTGGGCACGGCTTCTGTGGTTCCAGACTATACTTCTGCGGGCCGACACTAAAGGAGATGGCGTACTTTTCTGACAGTCTGATCTGGGCTAAAGTCCTAACATAAATATATATTTAATTTTTTTTCCTTCACATCTTTGGAAATCTGTATTAATATTTATTTATTTTCCCTAAATTTATGGCAATTATTTTATTTAGTTTAATTATTTGTCCTATATTTTATCTCTTTTTATATCTTTTCTTTTCTAATATCGCCTAAGCGATTAAAGATGCCTGTGATGATCTGGAGGTTTTACGCTTTAAAGCCCAAACAAACCGATAAAACTAACTGATTGATGTAGATAATGATTATATAGATTATTTAATCAAAACATGTTTCCATCAAAACTTAATTTAACTAATTCTTAGATCTTTTTTTCACCTCTAAGTGCATTTAAAAATTCTTGAATTGATTTTAACTAGTAGAGTAAGTAAAAGTCGTGTGTTGCGCCTTCCAGATTTTTCAAAATTAATTTTGAGGAATAGTATAATTCATAAATTATAAAGCCTCCTACCCTTTTCTAGAAAATATTTCCTCTTGTTAACACTGGAAGACAAAATTGTCGTCATCTATTATTTTATTTCGGATTCATGGCACACTAAAGCAGATAACGTAAAATCTAAATACTATTTAGAATTTATAGTATTTTCAAATATACAATTAATAGAAAGACTTTTTTTATTCTAAGCTGAATGTCATGCTTTAAGGTAATATAACGTAACTATTCATATGTATCCGATTATTTGCCCATTATTTACAAGTAAGAGAGAAGTGAAACCTCCTACTCAGAGACCCAAGTGTGAGGTACCTTTTTTATGTGCTAATTTATTTTCTTTATGGGTAAAGGCCTGTTTTTGAGACCGGTCGTCTTAAGGCAAGAGTGTTTTTTCTTTATTTCGTTTCTTCATCTTAACTTGGAAAGAAGAAGGTTCACTATTCTTTTTGCTTATCTTTGACTCCATTGTTGTTGTGTTTTTTTTAATGATTACAGCTGAAACTACCCCATCACTTCTCATCAGTGCCGGATTAAGCCACGTACGGGTTGAGTGCGCGCTTTTGTTATAGTAGAAGATCCGAACTTGAAACGATCTACACCGAGCTGATAATAGAATGAAACTTATTTTATAATAAATGTAGTATATTAGAAAATATTTTAAGAATGGGTTGCCTAAAAAATCCTGGACAGACTATTCTTAATTTTTTTTTTTAAATTAAATATTGCAACATCATGATATTAATAAAACATTTACCCTGTAATCTGGTATTTGTGTAAAAAATGGTCCTGTAATTTTATATGGATATCGAATTTTTTTTATTTCAATGTCCAATTACGTGCCGCTGCAATGTTGGGTCCTTTATTATTACACGGTTTACTCAACTCGGATCTCTCTGTCACACGTTTCCACTCGCGATAAAATTTAATCTTCAAAATTCGGCGACCCAGATTAAGACCAAGTTTTTTGCAGACAACCCTTTGTCAATGTGTTTTGCAATAAAACAACGCTTATATTGATATATATTTTTTTCTATTATCAAGCCGGTGCAGATAACTGATATCGATATACCCGGTTTTACCTGACAACCGATAGTTTGTGCAGGAAAATATTAGGCAACCCAACGGCTGCACATTATATACCTTTGATACTTTAAAGTCAGGGTAGAACTTTTCTTATTATCATGGTGTTGCAACATTTAATTAAAAATATATTTTTTTAAATAATTAAAAATATCTGTCCAGGAGTTTTTTAGGCAACCCATTCTTATCATATTTTCTAATATACTAAATTTGTTATAAAATATTTTCATTCCATTGTCAGCTCGGTGCAGATCGTTTCAAGTTCGGATCTTAGACTATTAGCTCAGAGGATTTCACAATACAGTTTCTAAATTATACATTACTAGTAGACCACCTCTGCTTCGCACGGGTGTTATTTAAATATGGTGTTATTTATGTTTAAAAAATCTCTGTCTGACCGATTTAGAGTTTGTCGCTTTGTTGGTTTTAGTTCATCGTAAGGAAAAGTGCAACATCTATTCATTATTATGTTTAATCATCGGCAGAAATATAAAACATGAATCAAAATTAGTTGAGTTTATTTGTTCGTTATTTTATAGTGAAGCACAGATAACAGAAAATTTAATTTTCCCATGCAAAAAAAACTTGACTCTTCCGAAATGCTAAAGGCAATCCAAAAACTACAAGATATTGACAACATCAATGCATGGGCTACGACAAATGATTTGAAGTTGAATGCTGGAAAAACCAAAGCCATTCTCATCGGTTCCAAGAACCTTGTAAATTCGCTTCCATATTATCCACTCCTTTACCTCAATAGCATACCTATCCACTTCCACACCTCTGTAAGAAATCTTGGAGTTATTATTGATCAGAACCTTTCTTGGAGTAATCATATTTCTCAAATCACCCGAAAATCCATCGCTATCCTAAAACAATTTCTAAGATTTCGTGACTCTATCCCACCTAAAACCCGTATGCTACTCGTCTCTTCGCTCATTTTCCCCCAGTTTGACTACGGTTGCCTCGTATATCGCGAACTGTCTGAGAAATTCGATATGAGACTCAAAAGACTTATGAATTGTTTTATTAGATTCACATGTGGAATCTCCAGGCGCTCGCATGTTTCTAGAAGGTATACCGAGTTGAATTGGCTCTATCCCTCTTTCCGTCGGCAGTACCTCCTTGGTGTCTGTCTCTTCCGATTTTTCCATACAAAAAAACCTCCTCATATTCTTGATATGCTTACACTTGTTCCTCTATCCACTCAGTAAACACTAGATCCCAACCTATAAACCTGTATATACCTTCTCACAGATCTGCTTCCTTCAAAAAATCCTTTATTATTCGTGCTACCCTATTTTGTAATTCCTTGCCTGTATCCATTCGTAAATCCTTATCATTATCCACTTTTAAACACCAACTATTTCTCCATCTCCTAACGCATCAATCTTCCCAACATATGTAATATTTAAAAGCTATAGATGATAACTATTCATTGTCACAGAACCTGTCTTTTATTGTTAAACTGAAGTCTTAAACGACCAGACAAATTATTATTTATATTGTACTTTTCATGTTATTCTTAGGGGACTACTCGTCCCAGAATAAAATTACTTTTCATTTCATTTCATGTATGTATTCGAAAACTATAGAAATAACAAAGGCTTCCTTACTATTAAGTTTATAACTATTTTATATTTCTGATGAACTGTTTAAATTACATTTTAAAAGTTAAATTAAGTTTCCATTGGAATCCCATTTAGTTTACATTGAAACATCTGTTTTCATGAAATAGTATTAAATTAAATTTTAAATAATTAATAACAATGTTAGTTTATAGATTTATAATAACTTACCATTTTTGTTAACAACATACCTACGATTCGGTACGTAATATTGTTTCTAAAATCATGCGTACTAAATGGAAGAATATAACTTTCACAATTCTGTACGACGGCGATAACCTCCCTCTTTCACAATAACACACATTGTTGTTCACGCGTTTATCACAACTTTATAATTACTTGTAGGATTTCTTTTATTTCCTATTAACTTTTCCAAAATCTTGCGCTTTCCAACGGTATATTATACGTCTATGTTATTACTTATATTTCAGGAATAATATTTGATGGCTTGGTTACAGACAATTTATTTTTCCCGTTAAAGAAAGAAAAAAGCTATATTGCACTTTATTTTACTTATGGAACTTCGGGAAAGAATGCCCTAAATGATGGTGAAAACCGTATCAAAATACGAATTTAGATTTAGAAAGAGTTCGCGGAAATCAAATTTGCGTAATCATTTTATATTTAGAGAGATAATAATAATAATAGACTTTCCTTCAAAATGTAATTTAATAATCCAAGCCCAAACCTTCTGATCAGACTTAACAAAATCCACTCACCTACGCTTCGGGATACGTATTGGACCACCACCAGTCAGTTCAGCGCATATTAACTATTTAGGAATTTGTTTTTCACGAAGTCTAACAACATTACTTGCCATGCTCTGTAATTCTGCGTTGTGTAACCTTCTAGATTGTGGCCTAATCCATCTTCAGTTCTAAAACGTTCAAGCAGAACCTTATTCTAGAAAATCTTAAGGTGTTGTTCATCCAAAGTAAGCGACTACGTTTTACTTTCGTATAAGACTGTCTTTAGAAAATCAGCTTTTTGAATTATACCATTTATTTTCTACACAAAATAAAAGCCGCGAGCTTAGCTGAAAAAAAAACGCTTAACCCACCTTTAACTATGACTTTATTTCCTGATTTTTTTCTTCTATTTACCTTAAAAATTTAATATCTAAATTTATCCACATTGAGAAACGTCCTGAAATATCAATATCACCGAGATCATCGTCGTCCCATTAGTAATCATATATTTATTCTTATCAGTATTTATTTTAAGCCCTATCTCTTTACCGGTTTTCATTTAATCATAATAATAAATTCTTTATTTATTCTGGGACAAGACCCTTCAGAACAATATTACAGAAAAATTAAATTAGAACTTCAGTATCTTTGAGTAAAAACACAAACAAAAAACAACTGAAATAACCAAGAAAATGAACAATAGTAATAAATTAAGAGGTAGGTTCTTATAATAATTTGGAAAACATAGAAAACAAACTGGACAGAAAAATAATACAATAAAATATTTGTATGTTCATATATACAGTGATAATTAAAATAAATTTACAATGCTTATGAAATTTGTAAAATAAAATACATAAATGTTTAAATACGATGCTAAATAAATCAATAATCGTTTCTCTCTGCTCTATTTACTGATTTTTATTGAAATTTGTGAATTAATTGGGGTTATGTGAGAATTGGATTGACGGGAAGTGCTTTAACAAACGGGATTTGAAGGTCTCAAGAGTATTTGAGTGACGGATATAAGAAGGAATATAATTCCATATGGACGAGGATCGGATAAGGAAAGATCTGTCGAAAGCTGCGGTTCGATGAGGCGTTATATATAGGTCCGAAGGTCACAAACGAGTGTTTCGGGAATGAACCGAGGATTTAAATGATAATATATCCGAGATGTAAGATGGACGTTGGGATCGGAGAACTTGGAAAAGAAAGGATGCTACCTAGAACAGTGGGAAGGGTAAAGCTACTTTGACTCATCGTAGAATCGGGTTACAGAGGTGTCCCTGGATATCCCAAAGATGAAACGTATTAGGCATGTCTACTTGTATAGTTTCTGCTTTAGATGTTGACTATATTTTCTGGTCCTTAACAATTTTTCTAGTATTCTCTTCGTCATTGATCACTATCACCTTTGGGAAAAGCTTAGATAACACTAAATACTGTTTTTATACACTAAAAAGCACTTCATTTCACAGCTTTCAAAGAGCAAGGTTATTCGTGTCTGACGTCCAACATGGATATATTCTAATTGAAAAAAGAGTGAGAATACAGAGAACCCAAATTTAGTGCTAAAGTCTAGTATGATTCGAAGGGCGTAATTTTAAAATGAGGCAAGTATGGAACGTGAAGTTACCACTCATGAGAGCGACAAAATTCACAGCTTTTAGAAGCTAGTATCCTTGCCATGTTAGTAATTGAATAAAGTGTTGCGCGAAAATGTTTTCAGAACCATTGGTCTAAAGTATTCATAGCATTTCTATTAGGTAAAAAAAATTAAATAATAGAAATTTAGTAATTATAATTGATTAGGGAAAGAAAAAAGAAAATGTATGTGCATATGTCCAATAGTGATTGATAAGTATGCTGTGTTATGTAAGCAACCCGATATATTTGGGCAGCATTTCCAATGAATATAGCATATCTCTCTTGAAAGAGGACGGATCAGCCGAAGTCTTCAGTGATTCAGGATGCCTTGCTTTGACCTTAATACATAGCGGGCGAATCTAAGCAGAGCCTGAATGCATGGACTTATTAAATCGGGCCTGGTTGGTCATTCTGGGAGCAGGTTATGAAAGACGCAATTTGGTTGGTTAACTAGCCCCATACCAAGGCTCTCTCCAACGACCTCGTAAACAGACGCCGTTGCCCTTTACCGAATCAAAACTAGCTATTACCTCCTCACGTGGGAGTGGTCTCAGGCCGCTGTCCACTTTTAGATTTTTTATTTTTTTTTTTAAATATTCGTTATTTCTTAACGGTACTTGAGGTTTTTAACCCAATATGATGATGCATGTTTAATCTTGTTTTAATAGCGCTTACTATCGTTTAACTGTTGTTGTTTTTTTCATTTACAAAAGCTTCGTTCTTCCACTTTCAGACCATTAGAAGAACCACTCTTCCACTTACGACCCAAGGGTCAGGCCATGGGTCACCGACTTCAACTGTTTTTTTCTCAATCCTACAGGAAAAAAAGCCTCCCTTCGGATATGTGAGACCCCTCAGCTTATTGGTGGCCACTCACAAAAATAGGCATAGGGAGTCATGACACTGCCCAACTGCGTGTCACCGAGAATCGCGGTGTGGAATCGTATAACACCCCGCGCGGGCAAGGGATGAAACAAAATAATAAATAAATACAAAATATTAGACACGTGTTTCACAGTTGGTTTAAGGATTAAGCTCAGGAGCAGAAGAAGACTGTTTCAAAAGAAAACAATTCTACTCAAAAGTGTACAGTGATGGTATAAAAAAAAAATGTACCTTCGCTCATGATTTCGTTTTTTCCCAGTTTTTTCATATGTTTAATTGCAACCAAATCACCATATAACACTTAAATTTCAATTATTATATATTCTTAATTATAGAAAAAAAAATAAAAAATCGGTACCTCTACAACCCATGAAGAGCCCTGTTACATACATAATTTAAATTAAATTTATCCCTCAGCCGCCATGTTCTTCCCCTATTTTTAGGTACCCTCTTTATTGAGGCTGAGCATGGCCCAGGACGGTCTCCATACCCCAGGGTCACCTCACGCCTGAAATAACAGAATAAATAATACTATGCCACAGCCGGGATTCGAACCTAGGACATGAAGAACAGTTGACTAGTTCTCTATCAGCTACACCACGCAGCTCCCTTAATTATAGAGAGGTGTTAAATTTATCCAAAACAGACTTTTATAACTTTATATTTGTTCATTTTTTTCAAATATGAGAGTTACTTTCTGTTGTTAAAATTCAATTGAAACAGCTAATTGTGTAATTCAAAATATATTCTTTAAGTAAAAATCCATTTTGTTGTAAGTATACAACTTTTTTATTGAATAATCATAAAATTTTGGTTGTGCCGTTTTATAAATTTTCATTTTTTTTTTTTAATAATAAGCTGAATTTGAGAAAACACTGTAAAATTCACATGAACCCCCTTGTGTACCATGTAATTAAAAAATAAAAATAAAAAAAACTGAGTAATGATAAAAAATTAATCATTCTTAGAAGATCATAAAAAGACCAGTTCAATTCAGAAATAATAAAGGTATGATTAAACATACATAGTATAAAGTCAAAATGATAACATCTTAGGAGTTAAAATAAATTTTAAACAATATTGTATATGATGTGAGTTCTCCAGAAAAGCGTTTATTTTTCTGAGTGTATTTAAAGGAAAATTCGACCTTTAAAAAAAGATATTTTAGTCAAATAAATTGAATGAAAAGTAATTAAAATTATTGGGTAACCCATCCTCAAATATTTTATAACATATTGTGGAATATTTTAAGTTATTAAAAAAAATGATGTAAAGACGTTAGAAGAAACAAAAGTGTTTATAGAGAAATCGGTGATCTATTGACTCTGTGCCCTTTTTGAATGATTTCGTCCTATCATAATTGTAATATTGTAGTAATATATGTGGCAATATTGTATTAATCTTATTACAATTAATTATAACATGTCCAATAGAATTGCTCATTTACTTTTATTGGTTTAAACTGAGAAAAATCACTTTAGTTTATGATCACATAAATTTCTTATTGTCTTTTCACTAGCATATTGTAATGGTTTTCTTTCTTTTTTTTTCAGGTAAGTTTCTGATGTACACTAGATCTACCAATCTATCATTAGATCTTGTAAGTAAATAATAAGTTATTTACTCGTTTATATACCATATGAAAGAATATACATGTATATAAAGAATGTTGAGAGACTTACTCAGTACGTTGAAAATTACGATTTAATTGTGGTATATTGGTTAGACGCATCAACTAAAATTTTGATTTATAAAATGGATATTAAGTTGTTGGATTTTGCTAAAAATAAATCTTACTTTTAAAAATCTAATGGATTTGTTTATTTATTCTGTCTGTATTTATATGAATTCATACTTATAGCTTCAATACTTATTCCATTTGACTCTGGCCAAGCGTATTTATTTAATTTAAAAAAAAAAATTAAATTACTATTTTTCACGAATTTATGGGATAAAAAATAATTGGGCCTGTTTTTAATTCTTCCAAAAATACATTTTTTTAAATTAAATACTAGCGATCAACGTTTCGCGGTTCTTCTTATATCTAACAGTTAGTTTCAAATAAATAATTAAAAATTTCTAGTGAATTAAAAAAAAATTAGGTATCCCAATCAACAATTTTACATAAATTAAAATAAATGTATTTAAAAAACAAAAAATATTAACTGCTATCAAAAAAATCGTCAAAATGCCAATCCACTTTCTCCATTACATCATTTATTATTTTAATTTTTTTTTTTTAATTATGTATTGATATTTACAACTGTATTGTACAACTTTCAAGTATATAGGCTAAAAGAAAATATACACGAACAAGACATGTAGAAAAGCTACCCAGCGGCAGCTCTCTAAAAATATTCTAAACTAGAAAGTCTCGAGGCCATCTTCTTTTCAGACGCCTCGGAGAATTATCAGGAATTGAAGTGGAAGAAAGGATTGAAACTATAGGATTAGAGTGGGAATGGAGTTTGTCATGAAAGGAATGATATCTAGTTCGGGCCAAATCAGCAACATACGGAACATTAAGTTCTTTATGGATCAGTTTATTAGTTACAAAGTAAGGAGCATTGAGGATTTTACGAAGAATTTTGAATTGTTGGGATTGAATACGGAAAAATTTTAATGGCTTAGTACAGCCCCAAAGCTCTACTTCGATTTTAAAAATTAAATTAAAAGGTCACTTTTATATCCATTTTACTAATCGAAATTTTCAGTCAATACGTCGATGCAACAAATTAATATATCATAATCACATGGTAATATATATATTTATATAATACTAATACAGAGTAATAACAATAATAATAATAATAAATAATGACAGCTAATAATTAATCATTACAATTTTAGTTACAAAATACTACACAGATGAGTATAATCATGTTACTTATGGAAATTTTAACTTGATACGTCAAACCAGTTAAAATAAAAAATTTCTGGTGAATGTAATACAGAATAAAATGACATTTTCAACTTAAATATGTAAGTATTTTAATGATTAAACTTAAAGACAAGCTCATTTTTTTAATAAAATACATTTCGGGATTGTAATTACTACTTTAAACGCTAGTTTTGCAGTTTAAAAGCACGGTGTAGCAAGGTAAAATAACTTAGCAAACGGTTATCCTCGTTGCAGGGCAGTTTATCATGTATCCATATGTGGTTAATGACTCAATTAATGTGCTATAATTGGAGACCATCTAGAGGTTGCAAGGAGCAAGCCAAGATGGAATCCAAACTCCCGAGCGAAAGTGGTCCATGGCCTATGCCCCTTCACCACACTTGCTTGCCAATGAGAACTGATATGGAGATATTTTGTAGGCATTTGCAAAATATCGCTTATAATTCATCCTTATCTGTGCAGCCTAACAAGATTTGCGTATTAGTATGAGAGCTTAGCAATTACGCGAACAAATTAATTTCAAGATATATTATATAATATTTGTTTTTTAAATATTATATTTATACTATTTCTTCACTTATGTTGGCAAAGATCCACCACGTCTGGCAGCTGGGAGCCGTAGCAGTTACTACTGTATATCCCCTGTTGCACCCGCACAAATGTTTCATTTTTACATAATTTTATTATCCACTATAACTTTTTTTTCTTCCTCCTTCAATAATAAATAATAATAATAATATAATAATAAATAATAAATAATGAAATTAAGGTGTTTATGACCCCTGAGTTTTACGCCTCAAAACACCAAACAACAGCTTTTTTTTTTTAACATTTTATTGGTATTTGCAACTGTATTAACAAAAAAAAATACATCAAGCAAATGTGATATTTATATATTACAATGACATGATATACATGTAGAGAAGCTTCCCATTGGAAGCACTCTAAAAATATTCTACACTAGGAGGTTCCGGGGCCATTTCCTTTTCAGGCGCCTTGGAGGATTATCCGGAATTGAAAAGGAAGAAAGGATTGAGACTAGTGAGTGGGTTAGAGTGAGAATGGAGTTTGCCATGAAAGGATTGATATCTGGTCCGTGCCAACTCAGTAACATAGGGAACATTAAGGTCTTTATGGATAAGCTTATTCGTGACAAAGTTCAAGAAACGTTGAGGATTTTACGAAGGATTTTGGATTGTAAGGATTGGATGCGGAAATAATTTGATGGTTTAGTAGACCCCTAAAGCTCTACTCCGTAAGTCCAGATTGGTCTTATAATAGTCATGTAGATGAGCCTTTTGTAGTTGAGAGGAAGGTTTGACTGTTTGCCTAGTAAGTGTTGAAGTAGCCTAAAGCGGCGAGCAGTTTCTTGTCGTTTTAGTCGTGTATGAGGATTCCAAGTTAGGCGTTTGTCAAGAAGAAGTCCTAGGTATCGGATCTGTTCAATAGTAACTAGTTGAGTATTATTAAAGGATACTGTAGGGCAGGAAGTCAAAGGTTTACGACGAAGGATAAAGGTTATTTAATGGGATTTGTTGGAATTTATTTTTATTCTCCAGTCCTGACACCATACTTCTAGGTCTTTGATGTGGGCTAGCAGGGTATGTGAGGCAACAACAACAACTTAATGTTGATTTTTAGCCTCGCGATTTCATGATCTTATAAATGCTCAAAAATTGTGAGAATAGAACCCATACATTTTATCCCTGTTCCTTAACCTCGTTAATTACACTGCCTTCAATAAACATAATGATTGTATTGATATTTGCGAAGTTGGTTACGGAGATATTTGATAGTGCTCCACATCAACATTGAGATTGAGTTTATTTATTAATAAAATAGTAAGCAATAAATTTTAAACTAAATGTTGATTTTAAACATCTCAATTTCATCTTGTTTTGAGTATTTTTACTTGAAGTGAAAACTTCAATTTAATCTCTCAAATAGATCCGTAACTGTTTGGGTATTTAATGGGTACTGTAACGTTTTATTTAAGACTATAAATGTACAAATCATGAACTTTTACAAAACACACACATATCAAATACCATGGAGCCAATGATGTTATAAGAAAAATTACCCACTCTAACCCTCTAATCTCTATCCTAGCATACTCTTCGATTCCTGATAATGCTCCGAGGCGTCTGATAAGAAGGACCTTCTGATTTAGAATTCCTTTTAAAGTAATGCCAATGGGCAGTGTCTCTACATGTATGTCATGTCATAGTATTACATACATATCACATTTACTTGACATATTTTTTAATACAGTTATATATATCAATAAATATGTTTCATTTTTTTTTAAAGGTAATTTATTTAGTAAATGTTAAATAAAATGGTTTATGGCTATACATTAAATAAATTTAAGGTTTTAAATTTAATCATGTTAATTATGTATTTTTTTCTCAGCGAAGAGGTCATCGATTATAATTTATTTAATTATTTACTGTTAAAATTATTCGTATTTTCAGAAAATGTAGACATTTCACCAGAATTTCTCACAGGTTCAGTAGAGTAAGATAGACTAGACTCACAATTTTATATAAGCGATGATGTCAAAAAATCTATAAATTTTTAGGATTACCGGATTTTGTCTAAGAAATGTTTTGTAATTTACATTGATTGAAAGATTTCCCTGAAAATATCCGCTGTTTATTATAATTTCTGGGGATCGTTAAGCCCAGATTAAACGGAGTTTTATTGGCATCTGTAAGTAATTAGGTGTACAGTTATCTGGATTGGCTACTGGATCCAGGCTATACGACCTAAAATAAGATTGGCTATGTTGTTTCAGAACCCGGGAGCTCTATATTCAAAACAGTAATTTTAGAATGCAAATGAGCTGACATAATTATTGCCTTTATACGTCACATTGGTCTCCTTTTTATAGCGGGAAAAACAAGACATGTGATGGCTCAGAGATATTTATTTTTAATTCCATAAAAAAAAAAAAAAATATAATAAAAATAAAATAACAATTTATTATTTTTTAAATGCTCCAATAGACCATAGACGGCTTCCTTGGAAATCTTGAACTTGTCCATGGGAGTCGAATCCATTTATGGAAATCTGGAGATTTAAAAAAATAAATGAGCCTAAAATAAGCTACAATATTTGTTTTACTAATGTTTTGTATAAATATATTTAATATACTATTGTATTTTTGGTTCATAAAAAAAAAAAATAAATAAATAAAATCATTTTGTATTGTTATTGAGAACAAAAAAATATCCAGTGAAGTGTTTTCCAAAATGCACTAATATCTGCACGATATATATATTTTCACTTATGGCGGAAGCCGAAATGGGAAGACATAATTAAAAAAATTAAGAAGATATATTATGTCATCTTAAATAATGTGAGTTTAAGGATTTATAACAACTTTCCATTTATTTTAATAACTTATCCACGATTTGGTACGTAATATTGTTTCTAAAATCTTGCGTATTGAATTGAAGAATATAACTTGCAGGATGTACGGTGGCAACACTGAATCCCTTAACCTCCTTCATTAAACATAACATTTGTTGATACATTTTTGGACTTAACGATATTCGGTTAACTTTTACAACCTATTTTATTGTCTATAAAATCTTTCTATAATCTTGCGCTTTCTAATGGTATTATACGTCTATATTACTACTCATATTTAAGAAAAAAAAATTTCGATGCCTTTATTACAGAAAATTTAATTTTTCCAACTTAAAAAAACTTTATTGTAATGTATTTTACCTATAAATCTTCAGGAAATAAAGCCCTAAATGATAGTAAACCCGTATTATATAGATACGTGGCTTAGAAGGAGTTAGCGGTGACCAAGTATAATATTATTATTTTATTTTTATTATATATATATATATAGAAGACAGAGAAAGTGTGAAAAATTGAAAATTTCTGATCTGTCTGCTAAATAAAGTCATATAAGACATGTCTCACGTCATTTTATGAAGTTATAATTTGGTTGAATTCGAAAGCTTGATCTAGTTCAGAAATCCTTGTGAGAGCTACCAACATTCTGCCGTACCAGATTCAGAATAACCTATCATTATACGCACGACCTGTTCGCAGAATTCATCCAGATCCATTCTGGACTGCAATTAGGATTTCTGTCGCATGGAGAAAGAATTCCGGCGCCCGTCAGCCATGAAGTGGAATGGTCAGTGAGAATTTTGATTGGTTAATTTTAAAACTTCTGAAAATGTCCCGCCTAATTTTTAGTTAGCAGTTTTTGTAAAATCATTAAGATAATTATTGCCTATCAGAGGTTGACCATATATAGCAAGGTTTCGAGGTAGGAGTCGGAATCCGCGTGACGGATTGCGAAAAATGTTTCGAGGTGGTCTGTGCGTGACATGTCAAGCATTGGCTGTCATCGAAATAATTTTGCCAAAAGTTTGTTTTTAACCACTATGATTAACCTTTTAGAAGACAGAACTACATATGTTGGAATTGAAAAAAAAAAATCTGGAACGCAAAACACACGAATTTTACTTTTCTCTGTTGTTAAAATCAATTGAAAAAACTATAACTTAGACTTGGAAAAGGTGAGAAAAAAAAATTGAGTTTCCATAGGAACATTTATATTAATTAACCTAACCATATAATTTATTACATACAACAATTAATTTTTTTATCCGAATTTCATCACTTACCAATCCTTATTCAACATAGGATATAAGATAATAATTTTTCTAAAATCTTTAGCTTTGCAATAGTATATTATACATCTATATTACTGTTCTTATGTTCAAAAAAACATAAATTGTATTAAAAAAAATATGTTTGCACTTATGCAGTTTTTTATCAATGCTAACAAGATTATATGGTCAATTTTTTTTCGAATCTACAAAATCAAACGTTGTTTAAAGAAAACAAATTTTAAATATCGGCATTTAATCCCTGTCAGACTATTTCAATTTTAATGAAACCTATATGATATTAAAACCAATTAAATTTTATATCTGTGGCGGTGGTGAATAAATGGTTAAGTCAAAATCTTTCATTTTACTGGGGAGCGACTTAAAGTTTAACGTAATGCCCAAAATAGAGTAATTAAAATATATGAACATACATCTTTCTTTCCATCTCTAATCAATTTAACACGACGTGGAGACGGTCTGAGGGAGCGATACGTGGAGTTAACTCAGTTTTGATATAACTCAAATTATCTAGTTTTTCACGACCGCCACAGATTTCGTATAGAGTTAGAGTAGTTTTTAAAATACAATCTTAAAAATGTACAAAATGCTTGGTATAAAAAGCACTTCGGGTCAGTCGATTTTACTGAAAATATTGGGGTATTGTCTCTAGCGTATAAAGTTGTCTTAAATACTGTAAGGAAAATAATTGTGAACAAAGAAGTTTTTTTTTTTTTTGTTAAAGAATTATAAAATTTCAATATTATTATGAAAAAGTACAATTCAGAGTTCATGGGGCAGTTTGAAAACAAAGTTTCTCAATGTATCTTTATAGCCCTGATGAACCACGGTGGGGGTCGAAACCTTGTCAAACAATAGTTGAAACTAGTGATGGGCAAATACTCAAAAAATTTAAGTACTGATTACTGTAATCAAATGATGCTCGCTGCTGATTACAAAATCTACTCAGCTTTCCTCCTGATTACATTCTATTTTCTTCTGTAATCAAAAGTTTCGTACTTTTGAGTACTTGATTACTTGAGTACTTGATTACTTTTTTTATATGAGGTGGCCAGAATAGAGTATATTACATACATCTATTAAGTTAATTTATATTAATAATTTCTTTAAGCCATCTTTTTTTTCATATTGTCGATTATTTTAAACTTTTCGTTAAAAAATTGATAAGGGTAATTTATTATTATTAAGATGGTGGGTTTATAGATTATTGTAAACTCTTCAGATAAAATCGATATCGGGGCCTATTACTTATTATGTTTTTTTACACTTAGAATTTCATTTTAACTTTTTCGTATTTATTGGATACAAGGCTAAGTAGCTGCGTTCCCAAAGGTTCGTTACCGATTATACCATTAATTTTAATCGCGCTCGCTCAAATATGGGTTTATTATAACTTTTTCGCATTTATTAGATACAAAGCTAAGTAGCTGCGTTCCCAAACGTTCGTTACCGACTATACACTAATTTTAATCGCGCTCGCTTAAACATGGGTTTATTATAACTTCTTCGTATTTATTCGCTGTTAGGCTCAGCTGCTGCGTTATGGGGATTCTAACCCAACCATTCTATTAATTATTCGTGTGCCCGCTCCAATATGGGTTTATTACAACTTTTTCATATTTATTCGCTATTAGGCTCAGTCGCTGCGTAACCAAGGGCTCGTTACAGATTATACTCTTAATTTTAATTGCGCTAACTCATGCAGAGGTTTATTTTAACATGTTCGTATTATTTTTATACTTGAAAATATATTTACTTTTTAAAGGATTTTGTTAATGGTATTAATTATTTCAGTTGGTTGCTTTAGAGTAGATTTTGTTTGAATTTTTTTCATCAAATAAAAATAGGCGTATATAATCGTTCTGTTCAGCTGATTTTTATCAAACTCCAAAATATTAACCAAATAGATAAATTTCTATCCTGATGAAAAGGATTAGCGGTAACCCAATAGATCAAAAGTTACAAAAAACACGTAATAAACATACATTAGACCAACTGACTAAAAAAACATTAACACATTCACTAACTAAACCTCCCAAAACCCAATACAGAAATTAGCATAGAAAAGAAACACGAAGAAGATAAAACAAATCAATTTTTATCCGAACGCACTTAAAACCAATAAAACGTTTATCAGCCAAACCGAAAACAAAATACAGAAATTAGTACTAAAATCAATCTATTCTGGAAGGAGAATTGTTAAAATTAAGTGTGATAATTATAAGAACCGTTGGTAACGCAGCTATTTAGTCTAGTATTAGATAAATACGAAAAAGTTATAATAAACCCATATTGGAGCAAGCACCCGAATAATTAATAGAATGGTCGAGTTAGAACCCCCCAGAGCCTAACAGCGAATAAATACGAAAAAGTTATAATAAACCAATATTTGAGCGAGCGCGATTAAAATTAATAGTATAATCGGTAACGAACCTTTGGGAACGCAGCTACTTAGCCTTGTATCCAATAAATACGAAAAAGTTATAATAAACCCATATTTGAGCGAGCGCGATTAAAATTAATGGTATAATCGGTAACGAACCTTTGGGAACGCAGCTACTTAGCCTTGTATCCAATAAATGCGAAAAAGTTATAATAAACCCATATTTGAGCGAGCGCGATTAAAATTAATAGTATAATCGGTAACGAACCTTTGGGAAAGCAGCTACTTAGCCTTGTATCCAATAAATACGAAAAAGTTATAATAAACCCATGTTTGAGCGAGCGCGATTAAAATTAATAGTATAATCGGTAAAGAACATTTGGGAACGCAGCTACTTAGCCTTGTATCCAATAAATACGAAAAAGTTATAATATACCCATATTTGAGCGAGCGCGATTAAAATTAATAGTATAATCGGTAACGAACCTTTGGGAACGCAGCAACCAAGCCTGGTATCCAATAAATACGAAAAAGTTAAAATGAAATTCCAAGTGTAAAAAAACATAATAATAGGCCCCGATATCGATTTTATCTGAAGAGTTTACAATAATCTATACACCCACCATCTTAATAATAATAAATTACCCTTATCAATTTTTTAACGAAAAGTTTAAAATAATCGACAATATGAAAAAAAAGATGGCTTAAAGAAATTATTAATATAAATTAACTTAATAGATGTATGTAATATACTCTATTCTGGCCACCTCATATAAAAAAGTAATCAAGTACTCAAAAGTACGAAAATTTTGATTACAGAGGAAAATAGAATGTAATCAGGAGGAAAGCTGAGTAGATTTTGTAATCAGCAGCGAGCATCATTTGATTACAGTAATCAGTACTCAAATTTTTTTGAGTATTTGCCCATCACTAGTTGAAACTATTTACTAGTTTCATTTACTGACCGCCACCCGGACTAATTCCTTCTAAAATGTTTCATATAGTTGATTCCACTTCAGAAAACAACTTAAAAGTTTAAAAGAAACTCAAAACAGCTTAATAGAAATAGGTTTAGATGTATAAAATAAAGATAAACTAGTTTCTTAATGTGTAAGGTGTCTCTCAAATTTCAATGTAATTCTTAAACGTCGTCACTTAACTCACAAAGGCTCTGGTATCTTATTACGGTATTTCCGTCACATGCGGAGGAAACTTGATGCCTTACATCCCGTTCACACCTTAAAAATTTGAACAATACTCATTCTTTATTCTGTTTGAGTACTATTATTTTCATCAAAGTAATTATAAACATAATATATTATTGTAATAATGTTCTAATTTCAGCAGAATGCAATATTACCGAATAAATTTATATAATTAAAATAGAACCGTATAATGCACGATTGGTCGGTTTTTTTATTAAAAAAATAATCGAAGCCGAAATTATAATTATCCGTTTTCGTTTTAACTTTGCCACCGGTATGTCTATGTTTATAAATGTCGGGATTAATAACCTTTCGACTTATTATTTTCTTCGTGTATCTAATCCATGTAGTAATAATGTAGAATGTAATAACTAAAAATTTTACATCTAAATTGTTTTGAGAAAGGTAAGGAATAGTATTGCAATCTTGAAAATTTTCGAATTTAATCATTTAATTTTTTATTTTCTTAGTATTATTATTTTTTTCTCATTTTATTTTATTTTATTTTATTTTGCGCGAATTGGCCACCAAGGACCACGTGAATATCATTCTGCCTTCTTCACATCTTTCATCTTCCTTTTTCTCCAATATTCTTTCATCTTCCTTGACTGTTCCTTTCGCTCTTCCTTTGTCCATTTTCTCCCCTGTATCATTGTTTTTCCTGTAAGAACCTCAACTTCTTTTATTTTCTTCCCGAAAATCTCTCTATCTAAGCAGTCTATTTTCTTGATTTTTAATCTATCGAGCTCCTCTTTTATTTGCTTTGCATAACCACCCATATTCTTATAGCCTAGAACTTTGTCAAAAATCTGTTTGTTCAGCCTCTTATTGTTCATTCTTACCATATGGCCATAAAACCTCAGTTTCCTAGTTCTGATGACTACTTCAAGGTTTTCCAAATTTCTATATATTTCTTCATTGGATTTTAGTCTGTAGCCCTCTTGTGTTATTTTGGGTCCATGAAGCTTCCTAAGAATTTTTCTCTCAATCTTGAGAAATTTCTCTCGGACTCGCAAGGCAAACTGTTTCCATACCATACAATATTGTTGGTCTTACTACTGTACAGTAGTGCCTTATTTTTGCATTGGAGGATAAAATTTTCTTACTGTACATGCTTCTAGTTGCAAAGTACAGTCTTTCTAGTTTGGCTAATCTTTCATCTAGGCCTGCTTTATCAATACCGTTGTTACATATTATCTCCCCTAGGTATTTGAACTTTTTGGTCACTTTTATTTGTCCATATTTTATGGCCAAAATTTTCTTGTCATAACTTGCATTTGTTGTCATCATCTCCGTCTTTTCGTAGGAAATTTGGAGACCTGTTTTCTCAGCTATTTCTTTTAGGGTGTTTATCTGTTTATCTTATCCAGCACAACATTAAACAGAATCGGTGACAGGCCGTCATCTTGTCTAAACCTTTTAAAATTTTATTATTTATTATTATATATATTACGTTATTTATTATTTATTTATTATAATATTATTTATTATGATTATTAAACGTTACAATATTCTTATGTTATATTAAGTAAAGAAAAATAAAAACCAAAACTCAGCCATACTGGAATTTATTTTAATTTTATGTAAGTTTAATTCTGAATTAATTATTTGAATATACAATTAATTCATAATTAATTTAAAATAGTCTGGCAGTGCTTAAATGTCGATGTTTTAATTTTCTTTCTCTAAAGTACCTTTTGTAGATTCTATAAAAAATAACCATATTATCTTGTTACCATTGATGAAAACCAGATACGCATAAATAATTTTTATTTAATTTAATAACGAATTTGATAACCAAATAAAGGAGAAATCATATTATTTTAATATAGTTTTTATTTTTTGAACATAAGAAGAGTAATATAGATTTATAATATACCGATGGAAAGCTCAAGATTTTAGAAAAGATATTATCTTATATACAAAATTGCAAAATGTAATGTAATGTGACAAGTAGGGCATAAACTTATTACTGATTATTAAACGTTACCATTTAATATTGTTATATTATATATTTTTTCTTAAAAATTTTATTTGCACCTGTGTAAGTTACAATTAGCAAATGAGTTATATTTGATAAACATAGCATGGGCTGGCATGAGGGAGACAGTACTCAGTGGTGCATCCTCCTGACATTCAAAAACAAACTATTTTTTTTAGGCTAGGAGGTCTCTCATCCAACTCCTTTTCAGCCTACGCCGAGTTATGTATGGTATGTCAGTTGTAGCCATGTTTTGTTCAAGTTTGTTTCTATGTCCATAAAGTTTGGCGTGAAATCGTTTTTAGTCAGTGGAATGTGGTTTATTGCAGTTGGAATACGTAAGTCAGTATGAAGGGTATCGTTTGACACATATGGTGGTGAGTTCATTGCCAGTCTTAAAAATTGCGATTGAAAGGTTTGTATTATTCGTATGTGTCTTTTATGCGAGTCCGTATATGTGGTAAGCGTAAATACATATTGGTTTTAATAAATATGTAAATGTATACATTACGTTTCTGTCTGGTGGATAATTTAGAACGTATATGTAATATTGAATATAATAGTCTAAGTCGAAAGTTTAGCGTTTTTGTTTTGTTTGTATAATAATAATAATAATTCTTTATTTATTCTGGGACAAGTACCTTCAGAATAACATAACAGGAAATAAAAAGGTGGACTTAAGACTAGAGTCTTAGAGTAAAATTACTGAAAAACAGAAAAGAATTAAACTAATAACATGAACAAATTAAATAACATAAAAGCTAAATTATAATAAAAATGTACAAACCAGAAAAAAAATGTATGTTAACATGAGAACAAAAAATTATATAAAAAAAAAAATAATCAGATAAAAGAAATATATATATACACACACAAACATATGCATGTATGTATACAGTTTTTTAAAAACAAAGGAAATTACTATTCTTCTTTAAACATATATATAATTTAATCTTGCATCTTTGAAAAGATAATAATTTCAAATATTTGCTGTCGAACTTACCTTTAAAAATGATAAGTAAATAAGTAAATCTGTTCTAATATTTATTAGTTGATTATTCTTGAAATTAGCATCTACTTGGGATTATTTGGAAATTGGATTGATAGGAAAAGGCTAAATAGACGGGATATAAATGTGGAGAGAGCTAGGGAGTCACGGATATTAGGGGGAATGGAGTTCCATAGGGAGGCGGATCGGATTAAGAATGATCTATCGAAAGCTGTGGATCGATGGGACGTTATATACTGATCTGAAGGTCGTGAGCGCGTGTAACGGGAAGGAACGGAGGATTTGAATATAAGGAGATCCGAGATGTAAAACGGACACCGGGATTGGATAATTTGGTAGAGGAAGGATGCCAGGAAGTACTTACGGCGGTAGCAAGGGTAAAGCCACTTCAACTCTTCATAAAACCGAGTTACAGAGATGTCTCTGGATATCCCAAAGATGAAACGAATAAAGCAGTAAACATTCGTTTTAGTTTTGCCTCGAGATCCCCAGAGACACCCCCATACACCGCACAGCAGTAGTCGAAGTGGGAAAATATTAAGGAGCTTACCAAGAGCTTACGGGTTTATATAGTGAGAAGGTAATTCAGAAGTTTTAAGGTGGAGAATGTACGACGGGAGATTTCGGAAACATGATTTTGATAATAAGTAAAGAAACATAAAAAACAAAACTCAGCCATAGTGGAATGATGTTTGTTCCGACTTGGCTACTATCTCTTTTACTATAGGATCTGTTACGTGCACTCTAGGTCATTATGACGCTTTCGTCCTGAAAAGTTGGACCATAAGGGGCATGGTCGCACTCTTCCGGAGGGAAAGTGGAGGTAATGAAGAGGCGCCATCAGGCATAGCCTTCTTCCCCTGGACTGCACTGCTTTGCACGGCATCCGCAACAGCATGATAAATGCCAAGCATTACCACAAGACGGGAGGAAATTCATCAACACGGCGAGAAATCCCAGATGCTTTCTATTCCAAGTTCGAATCCTAGCATTCCTGTAATATTTGTCGGTATATAAAGCCATCCCTAAAGACTCTCTCAGAATTACAACATTAATGGAGACATAACGTCAAAAATAAATAGAAAAAATCTTGTGCAGGCAACACACGACTTTCACTTACCTCCGTTTTCAAAATCGATTGAAGAATTTTCAAATACAGTTAAAGATAAAAATATTAAAGTACTAATTGAAATGAATTTATATAAAAAACATGTGTTTTCTTACAAAATATATAATATTACTATCTGAAATAATCAGTTAGTTTTATCGGCTTTTGATCACTCTTTATTAACTTTTACAAGCTTGTGTATAAGATAATATTTTTTCTAAAATCTTTACCTTTCCAACGCTATATTATACATGTATATTACTGTTCTTATGTTCAAAAACAAAAAATTGCCTTAAAAAAATATGTTTTCAGTTTTCTCCTTTAGTTTGATATCGAATTCGTTCAACTTATATATTTACCTGTTTTTTATCAATGATAACAAGATGATATGGTCATTTTTATAGAGCGTACGAAACTAAAGGTACTTTACAAGGAAAAAAATGTAAATTATCTTTAATAATAGTCTTAATATATATACTATAGTATTGAGTATTATATACTATAGTTAATAATAGTATTAAGAAATAATAGTATTAGATTAATAAATAGTAAAATAGTTTAGAAAATTAATCAAAGGCTTTAATGTAATTGAGAGTATTGAAAAACGCAAATATGCAGAATGTAGGTATAGCATTTTAACTTCAATTTTAATTTATCCGAACTTTCTATAATAATACTGGAAAATTTGATAAATGATTACTGTTGAAGAGAGCTAAGCATTGTGGATGGCATACATTTTCCGAACAAAATTAACGCTAAATATCTTTACGAAATAATATTTTTTTCTGATTTCTCTTTTCGCCCTGTAATTTTAGCCTCGGCTCTTTGAGGAATCTGTCCTCTTTTTTTACTTTGATAGGGGAATAAAAAGTTAATATAATATTACTATCTGAAATAATCAGTTAGTTTTACCGACTTTTCATCACTCTTTATTAACTTTTACAATCTTGTGTATAAGATAATATTTTTTTCTAAAATCATTACCTTTCCAACGCTATATCATACATGTATATTACTGTTCTTATGTTCAAAAACAAAAAATTGCATTAAAAAAATATGTTTTCAGTTTTCTCCTTTAGTTTGATATCGAATGCGTTCAACTTACATATATGCCTATTATTTATCAATGATAACAAGATAATATGGTCATTTTTACAGAATCTAAAAAAATAAAGGTACTTTAGAGGAAGAAAATTTAAGACTTTCCCTTACTATATATTTCATTTATAGGTAAGTGAAAGTAAAATATATATATGTGTGTGTGTGTGTGTGTGCTTAAGACCGCACGACAGAAGTGAAAACGTCATTGGCAACGGCTCTAATTCGACTCGCTGTATCGAAGTAATATTTATTTGGCTTTAATATCATGTAAGTTTCATTCTGATTGAAATAGTTTGACAGGGCTTAAATGCCGATTTTTTTTTTTTTTGTTTCCTCTTTCTAAAGTATATATATATATATATATATACCTACCTACCTAAACGGCTAAGTATACAAGTTGAACGAATTTGATAACCAACTAAATGAGAAAAGATCAAAAATATTCCTTTTTTGGTAATTTTTTTTTCCAACATAAAAAATGGTTATAAGAACTATAATGTACTGTTGGAAAGCTCAAATTTTGAGAAAAAATGTTATGTGATAATTACGAAAAACCTCTAAAGATTCAGCTTTATCTACTCCTTTCACTCATAAATCCGATGCGGGAAATTGCAAACGTGTGAAAATAAGTTATAAAATTACGGTTGGGAAACGAACAATTTATATCAAGTTTCAGTTTTATTTTTTTTCAAATCTATGTAGCGCATAGTTATATTCATTCAATAAGTAAAAAAATATGTATATATATAAAAAATCCATCATTTATGTATGAATTGTCAAAAACTTGTCAACGACTTGGTACGGTACGTACTACCTGATCAGTGCAAGGAGAAACCGATTCTACCACAGCAAATCGAATCCTTGAAAGCTTCTAGCATTGAAGTGAATTATAATGACATTTTAAGTGATCGGTTTTACCATTAAAACGTTCAATGCTTCAAGAATGTGACTTTCTGCTCTTATATTCATTTGTTACAAACAATCCCCACAACACTACTTTCTATACCTCCTTATTTTAAATGTCAAACATTTCCAATGAAAATAGTTATACAAACAAAATTATTATCAACAACTATTACTCAAGTATGTGCGGTAATGCCAGTCAATATTTACTTCTACAAGTTTATTTGATGGGTGTCTTCAGATAACTAAAGACGTCGTGGAGGATCGTCTCAGCATAGATGTAAAAGTAATTCATATATATATATATATATATATATATATATATATATATATATATATATATATATATATATGTAGAAACAATTTCATATTAATTGTTTTAAAAGATACATCTTTAATCACCGGGCTTCGTCCATTGTATTTTGTCAACTCCTGAAAAAAAAAAAAAAAAAAAAAAAAAAAAAATCACACTGCTCAAAGCCGAACAATGAAAAAAAAAAAAAGAAAATGAGAAGAATTCTTTAAATCCAAAAATATGATGAAACTTATTCCATCAAAAAATATAATTAAATTTCCTGTGCACGAAACATGACTTTCCCTTCTTAAAATTTAAGAACTTTTAAATAAAGTTAATGTTAAAAACAAATATATAAGAGGTCACCTATATAACAGCTTTCTACGCCAAAGGTCGCGGGTTCAAACCTACAAGTGGCCCTAGGATTTTTTAATGGGAGTACAAAATCCTTAGTTATGCCATCCTTCGGAGGGGACGTAAATAAGTGTTGCCTAGCTTATGCGACAGGTATTCGTTAATGATGCCTATTATAATTAAGCCTGGATAGGCAAAATTTAGGATTTCCAATGTAGCATCGTCCGATTAGCCATAGTAGCATGAAGTGGACATAAATAAATAAACAACCAAAAACAAATCTGTACCTCTTTTACCCATTAAGAGTCTTTGGTTCAGTACATAAAAGGAGAGATTCGTACAATGAGGTGATTAGGCCTTAAATATTACCCTCAGTGGCCTGGTTTGCTTCTTTATAATGGGTACCCACTTTATAGAGGCTTGGTATGCCCAAGTACCGTAGCCCTACTCCAGGGTCAACCCAAGGCAGAACAAAAGTAAGATTACAAAAAAGTAAATCGGTTTCATAGTAGCACTTGTTAGTCCATTTTGTTGAAAAAGTTCATTTTACGTTCCAAATCCCAAGCATATATTTGTTTATTTATGTAACACCACCTTATGCTTATGTGGCTAGTCTGACGATGCTACTAAAGTTTGCCTTTCCTGGATTAATTAGGAAAGAAATCTTTAACAAGTACCAAATATCGCACCGTCTAGAGACCACCATTTTACGTCCCCTCCGAAGTACGGCAAAATCAAGGATTTTTTCCTCCCATTAAAAAATCCTAGGGCCACCTGCAGGTTTGAACCCGTGAACTCGGGCATAGAAGGCTGCCATACACCTCAGATGTGTTAATCCATCATGCCCATTAATTAACTATGAGTATTAAATTATGAAAGCATTTAATGGAAAAAAGTATTACATTAATAAATAGTAAAATAGTTTAGAAAATTAATCAAAGGCTTTAATGTAATTGAGAGTATTGAAAAAGGCAAGTATGCAGGATGTAGGTATAGCATTTTCACTTCAATTTGAATTTTTCCGAACTTTCTATAATAATACTGGAAAATTTGATAAATGATTACTGTTGAAGAGAGCTAAGCATTGTGGATGGCATACATTTTCCGAACAAAATTAACGCTAAATATCTTTACGAAATAATATTTTTTTCTGATTTCTCTTTTCGCCCTGTAATTTTAGCCTCGGCTCTTTGAGGAATCTGTCCTCTTTTTTTACTTTGAAAGGGGAATAAAAAGTTCAGAGGAAAAAGCTGTGAATCTCACAAACCTTTTACTAATAGGATACTTTGTCTAGAATAAATTTGAATAATGCTCATAAATTATTTATACTGTTTTTGAATTTCCAATACTACATCGACGAAAGTTATTTTACTTCCTTTGAAGTTATATAACCGGTAAACTGTATGTTATATTTCTGTATATCAGCCCTAGCCTTAGCAACAACAAAAAATGTATTTTTTGTTATCCTTGTTTATTTCAAACCGTATCTCTTTACCAACGTTCATTAACGTGATTGTGTTTACTTGTATCGTTTCGGATACATTTGTCGGGTACGTATCACCCTCTCAATGACAAGCTAAATTAAATAAAACTGAGGGGTCACATGTAGCATAGTAGCATAAAAGCTTTCTATTCCCAAAGTCACGGGTTCAAACCCGCAGGAGGTCCTAGGATTGTTTAAAGGTAGAAAAAAATCCTTGGTTTTGCCAGACTTCGGAGGGGACATAAATTGGAGTTCTCGACCCTTTGCGATGTCAAGTTCTCGTTAAAGACCCCTATCCTATCGATACGCCACAGTAACATAATGTGACGTTAAATAAATAAACACATAAAACTGATGTTGAATAAAACAGACCATTGGTATTTATAACGTACATTATTAACAACAAACCATGATAAAGTCGAATTTCATAATAATAGAAAAAAAAATCACCTATATACTGAAGAAAAACCAATAAAAAAACAACCTATAATTAAAATAAATACAAAGATCATACACACAATCACAGCTATATACAATATTTACAATCTGCTAAAGAAACTCCGGACT
The DNA here is from genome assembly GCA_023052935.1 of Piezodorus guildinii. Classification (NCBI taxonomy): domain Eukaryota; kingdom Metazoa; phylum Arthropoda; class Insecta; order Hemiptera; family Pentatomidae; genus Piezodorus; species Piezodorus guildinii. The sequence continues at coordinate 44,213,713 of CM041295.1, forward strand.
AGGCCCTTCCTTCCACATGTGGAGGAAAAGCTGAATCCCAGCGCCTCTTTCTGCCGCGTCACTGGTATATTGGCATGCATTAAAACTGGAATTTTACCATCGAGATTTCGACATCGGTCGGTACGTATCACCTTATCAATGGCATATTCTAATTCTAAATTATATAAAACTAAAGACAGGGATTCTCCATGTTTGAGACCTTATCGAACCTAAAATCTCTCGGAATAATTCTTACCGATTCTAACTTTACCCTTTGACGTCAACATATTATATTATACCCTTCAGTATTCTTTAATTAGTCAGTAATACAGTTGTAAATAACAAAAAATAAAAATTGAAAAAATCTGGTGCGGGCAACACACTACTTTCACTTTCCTTCATTTTTAAAATCGATTAAAGAATTTCCAAGTTGGGGAATTTACAGTTGGAGATAAAAATGAGTGAAACCATTAAAGAATTAATTAAATTGAATTTCTATAGAAACATGTGTTTTATTAAAAAATCTATTAGATATCATTATCTAAAATAATCAGTTAGTTTTACCGGCTTTTCATCACTCTTTATTAACTTTCACAAGCTTGTGCATAAGATAATTTTTTCCTAAAATATTAAGCTTTCCAACGCTATATTATATATGTATATTATTGTTCTTATATTCAAAAACAAAAAATTGCATTAAAAAAATATGTTTTCTGTTTTTTCCTTTAGTTGCATATCGAATGCGTTCAACTTACATATATGCCTATTATTTATCAATGATAACAAGATAATATGGTCATTTTTACAGAATCTAAAAAAATAAAGGTACTTTAGAGGAAGAAAATTTAAAATATCTACATTTAAGCCCTGTCAGACTATTACAATGAGAATGAAACCTACATGATGTTAAAGCCAATTAAATTTTACATCGAAATAATGAGTTTAATCAAAATCGTTAGAGCCGTTTTTGAGGAAATCGTAAAAAGGTGCAATGCATGGTATAAAGTGGCTTTTCTGGTAAGCTGATTTTGATGAAATAGTTGCTGTAACATCCCGGGCATATAGTTGTCTTAAATACGAAATTTCAGTTTTATAGGACTTTCCGTTCACGCGCTGGAGTTACCACACACACACACACACACACTCTTTTGCGGGACTTGGTCATATGGACTCAGGGGACCCTGAAACGTATATTTCCGTTGAAAACTGGAATTCAAAAATGTTCACGATCGCAATACTATATATTTCATATATAGGTAAATGAAAATAATAAAAAAATAGTCTAACTTTATCAAACGCGCAGGTTTTTTATAAATATTCGAATACGGAAGAAAAAAAATCTATGTCATCATCTTTCTACCTCTGTTTCGGAAGAATCTAACTCAGATCCCACGCTGGAATAGAAGTCACGCTCGAATACAAGCCGAAACAACGGTTACATTTAGGAAGGGCCTGGCATAGGACTGTCTGCTCGATGAAGAAAAGTAGTCGGGTAATGATGGTAATTTTCTGCTTCCTGCTGGAGCCGCGCCATCGGTAACTACTCCAAGTAATAACAGGCCTACCTGGGGACCACTCGCTCTTTTAGGCACTTGTTGATTGTGGCGAGGGGGAAACCTAAGTCTTTTAAAAGTCATCAGTGTAAATTGTCCATTCCACATATCCCACCTTCCTTGTAACGGTTTCCGTCTGTATAGTAGAAGCTCAATGGCTGTTGCAGCGGACAATCAGGCCAGTTCTTATAGTCCAGAAGCCAGATGCATGTTTGACTAACTCATCGAACATACATCTAGAAATATTTTAAAAAATGTCTTTCTTTCAAAATATTATATGAATACATCAGATGTTTCACCTACTTGTTTCATTAATGTTACATTTTGTTTAAAGCCTGCTCTCATTAAAAAAAAAAAAATCGGCATTGATAAAAAGCGGATAAAAGTAAAAGTTGAACGAAACTGTCAACCAACTAAAGGAGGTAAGAGCGAAAATATTTATTTTATGAAATTTTTGGTTTTCTGAAAATAGGAATAGCAACATAGATGTATAATATACCGTTGGAAAGCTAATGATATATAAAAAATATTGTCTTATATACTAAGTTGTAAAAGGCAAAATAAAGTAGCAAAAAAGGCATACAATTATTACTGATAATTATTTGTAACAATTTTATATCATTATATTATTTAATCTAAATCATATATTTTCAATGAAACTAAATAAACTTCAAATTTTTTAAATTTAAAGGGTGTAGCCGGGTAAGGATGGTTAATCTGCCACCGCGGATTTTTTTTTACTCAAACTGGGAGGATCAATTTTAGTCGAATAAAAATAATTCACTTAAGTTTTTAGCTTTTTAATTCAAACGGTTTTCGAGATTTTTTAAACACCTCTTTTTTTCGATTTATTTTTTCTAATAGTAAAATTTGAAATTGATTTATTATGATTTTTTCTCTGATTCTCAAGAGTCAAAGGCATGAAAAAATGATATGATCATGATTCTTAAACGAAAAGCCAATTTTTAGCAGGAAAAATAAAACCAAAATATGTATTTTCTTAACATTTTTGAAAAGTGTTTTTCATTGATTTTTTCCGAAAATGTCTTTTATACACACAAAGTTTTTTTTAATTGTTTAAAGTGTTGGAACAATATGAAAAAAATAAAAACTTATTTCTGAAATCTTGCATTTAACTTATATTTCTTATCATTTTTGAAAAATGTGCAAACAATTATTATAAACAACAAAAAAAACTATAAGATCGTGATTCTTGAACAAAAAAACTGATTTTTAGTAGATGAGTGAAAATCAAAATATATACATTTCATACTCAGCGAATTTTGCCAGAAAATGTCTTTTATGCTCCCCGGAACAATATGAAAAAAATAAATAAAAAACTTATGTTTTTCTGAAAACTTACATTTAACTTATATTCCTTATCATTATTGAAAATGTGTAAACAATTATTAGCAAAAGGTGTCACTCACTGAATTTTGCCAGAAAATGTCTTTTATGCTCTCCTGTAATAAAGAATTTTTTCGAAGTGGTAGAACAATATGAAAATAAATAAAAACTGATTTTTCCCTGTAATATTGCGTTTTAAGAAATTAGTAGTTTTTAGGTTATCGGTAAATAGGTAGAAATATATTTTTTTAACCGAAAATACATCCTCTCTAGAGAAAGCCATAGAGAATACCTGAACAAACTAGACCTTAGATGAAATTATTGACAGTGGCTAAATAAACGGTGTTATAGAGCGCTAGCTTGGCGCGCGTTTTGAAAAGGCTTTTATCCAATCATTTGTAGTAAAATGATTGAAAATGTTTTATAAGTAATGCAATTCTGAATTTTTGGGGAGAAATAATTGTTTACACATTTTTCAATAATAATAAGAAATATAAGTTAAATGCAAGATTTCAGAAAAAAATAACTTTTTATTTTATTTTTAATTGTTTCACCACAAACTTCCATTGTGTATAGAGGAGTATAAAAGACATTTTCTTAAAAAAATCGGTGATTGACATTTTTCAAAAAGATAAAAAAATATATATAATATGGTTTTATTTTTTCCGCTGAAAATTGGCTTTTCGTTTAAGAATCATGATCATATCATTTTTTCATGCCTTTGGCCTAAGAATCAGAGGAAAATCATCATAAATTATTAATTTTTATTACAATTAAAAGTTGTTTGAATTAATAAATGTATTGTTAGGTTCTTTTTTTTAATTAAAGTGATCCATTTTCATTCAACATATTTTATTTCTTATTTCCTTCTCCCTACGTTTCGGCTTTTTGCCATTTTCATGGGATCTATAAAAATCATTTATTTTAAAATTAAAATATGAACAACATTACTTTTTTACATTGTTATAAGGCAATTTACATACCTTTTAATATTCCTTCATAATGCACTTATATAAATATACATTTTGTCACATTTTTAAAATGTGCCAAAAAACCTATTTTAGGCTGACCAGCCCTGTGATGCTTGTTATCGCCCAGGGGATTAAAGCAATGTATTCCTTCACTCTTAACACTTGATATTAAAACCAATATTTGTCTTTATCCTCATTTATAACGTAATCATCTCAAAACTATATCAAATAATAATCAAATCAATACATTTCTTTAATCCAGTGGGTGATAACAAGCATGACAGGGCTGGTCAGCCTATAATAGTTTTTTTTTTAAATGTGATAAAATGTATATTTATATAAGAGCATTATAAAGGAATTTTTAAGAGGTATGTAAATTGCCTTGTTACAATGTAAAAAAGTAATCTTGTTTATCTTTTAATTTTAAAATAAATTATTTTTATAGATCCCTTGAAAATGGCAAAAAGCCGAAACGTAGGGAGAAGGAAATAAAAAATAAAATATGTCGAATGAAAATGGATCACTTTAATTAAAAAAAGAACCTAACAAATCATAAATTATTTTCAAAATTGAAATTGATCCGCCAAGTTTAAATCAAAAAAGCCGCGGGGCAAATTTATCATCCATACAATTTATTGGATACTTCTTAAACCGATTTTAACAGACGAGGTAAATGAAAGTCTTGTGTTGCCCGCGCCAGATTTTTTTCTTAAAATATAAAACTATTAGATATTTAATTATTTTATTCATAATATTCTTATCTAAAGCAGTTCTGGAAAATTGTTAACCTGAACTACTTATTCAGGGCTCCAAATAAATACATTTAGTTAAATACCATTTTTCATAAATAGATATAATTAATTCTATTTGTCATTTATATTTATTATTTATTAGATAATTTTAGTTGTCATAAAATTACTTAAATATAAATTTATACCTTAAGGTTTGACATAAATAATACATATTTTTATGTTAATGTTCAAAACCATTTGATTTTATCGTATTTTTCCATAATTACTATTTCAAAAATCATATATCCCATCCGTCCACAGTACGCGGCTTTTTTTTAGGAATACAGGGAATCTTTGTTTTTTTTAGAATATATTCACCTATTTTAAAATATTTATCAATATCATTTATTTATTACTAATTTATTAAAGTCGGTATGGAATTCATTGATCGATCGTTTATTTGATTATTATCTCGTATAGTTGTTAAAACAGTTAGGTCTGGCATGTAGGCAAAAGGGAATATTAAAGCAGTCTTTTCTATCGAATTATTATGAATTTGATGTTGTTGAACTGAATTGTCGAAGTAAATATTAAAATAAAAAATGACCATCGGATGCATGGCATTTATTAAGTCGCCGTTTCCAGTTTTTACTAATGCCTCTTATTTATTTATATATATGTCACTATTTACATAAATATTAATCTCATAAATAATTTATAAAGTGAATGTATCATACAAATCGTATTTGAACGTTTGGGCTTGGTCGAACGTAAATCAATTTGTCTCATCTCAACTTGTTTTTTGTAGCATTAATCTTTCTTTGCTGTTTGAGGTCATGAGGTGACATCGTGTTTAGTCTTTGTGGTATAATACTTACGTAGAAAGTGGTATTTGATGTGAGTTTGAATGTGGTTGTTGCTAATAATAAATAGAAATAGAAATATTTGGGCGCCTGTTGTTTGTTTTATTACTGGCCAGGAGCATTCAGTGTCTCATGGGATGATAAGGGTTTTGTTTCTGATTATTGTATGTAACTATGTGTGATTGTTTAATAAATTCATAGTTATCATACATTTATAAAAAATTAACAGTATGGGATTAAACAAGTATATAAAATTAATTTTCAGACAAACATTTAATTTTGAATGATTGGTTTACATAGAAACAATGTGGATTTTCCTTTCAAAAATATATTTCATTTGATCTTAGAAAAAAATTCAATTATTACTTTCGCTCACCTATGTATGAAATATATAGTAAGGGAAAGTATTGCGATCCTTGAAATTTTCAAATTCCAGTTTTCGACAAAAATACACATTTTACGGTCCCCTGAGTAAAACGAAGAACGTTCAAGCTTATCAGCATTAAAGTTAAAGAAAGGAAAAAAAACTTGCACTTTTACAACCCATGATGGGTCTTGGCCTCAGTACATATAGAGATTCATACTGTTTATAGGACAACAGCCGTGCAATGAGGTGATTAGGCCTCGAACACGCTCAGCCGCCAGGTTTTTTCCCCCCAATTTTGGTACCCACTTTAAAGAGGCTGGATCTGCCCCAGGAGGGTCTCCATACCCTATGGTCCCCCCTCCCTCGGCTGCATTGACAGAGTAAATAATATTCTGTCATAGTTGAGATTCGAACCCAGGACCCGGAGAACAGTAGACTTGTGCTCTATCCACTAGTGCACGCCCACTCCAAATAACTAAGGCCCACAAAAATGCCTCTGTGTGTGTATGTGTCTTAAGTCCAGCAAGAAAACGATTTATGACAACTATACGCCCGAATGTTACAGCAACTTTTTCATCAAAATCGGCTTACCAGAACACCCATTTTAAACCATGCGTTTTACACCTTTTCACGATTACCTCCCAAAGGGCTCTAACGATTTTGATTAAACTCGCTACATTGATGCAAACATTTAATGTGCTTTAATATGATCTAGGTTTAATAATTATGCTAAAAAGATGATATGGTTAGTTACTCCTGATCTGGAAAACTAAAGATACTTTAAAGGAAAAAAAAAAAAATAAAATTTCGGCATATAAGTCTTGTCAAACTATTTAAATCAGAAAGAAACCTACATGATATTTAAACCTATTAAAGTTTACATAGATGTAGCGAGTTTAATCAAAATCAGTATATACGTTTTTGAAAAAATCGTTTAAAAGATGTAAATTGCATCTTTACAAAAAGCTACTGTAACATTATCATTGTATTGTATATAAGAAACATCCAAAACTGCATGCTGTTCTGTAACACGTCTATATCAAAATAGTTTTCCCCTTAGGGTGTTAACTACTGTTGCCTTTTAATTTTAGGTCACATAATTTCATAATTATCTGGACATGTTAATGTAAAAATTCCTGTGTATTTCAGAATTCGTTAGATTAGGGATATGCACCGCCTTCATGAAACCAAACGGCTGTAATTAATAAGTTAATAATTCCCATTCCAATTAATATTAGTCAAGCCGTTTAAAACCGGTAGGTGGTATTAAAATCACGATCCAAGGGAACCTACCGTTGTAATTCCCCACCAATAACTGATCTCTAATCCTTTGATATAATCCATGGATTTGTGTCAACATCTAAAATTTTTATTTTTTAATCTCTTGATGAAGGAATGCCGAAACATAGCAAAAAACGTTTTTCGTATCGAATTCCTTCTCCTTAGATTTAGAAACGTCAACACCTCGTTAAAAAATATATCTATATTTATGAATGACCGATTCGATATTTCCGCTACCAAACTTCTTTATCAATAAGCATCATAATTGGTTGCTTTTTTTTTTTTTTTTTTTTAATTTATTTTCTTTTTTACTTTGGTAAAATCCTTAATTGTATTATTGTAAACGCATTAAAATTAATTTAATTAATTACATTGGTAAAATCCATTTTTTCAAAGTTCTTTTTATTACGTTAACTTACAGTATGAAGTACATATTGTAGTTGGGGAAAGTAATGCGATCGTGATAATTTTCTAATTCAAGTTTTCACCGAGTCAAAATCAGGAGAATTTTAACGTTAATCTATTTGTAAATTATAACATACATATTTTTTTCTGATACATATTTTTCAATTATTTATTCTGTAATTTCAGCCGTGGTACGACCCTGAGGTGAGGCACAACCTGTCCCCATTAAGTGGGTTCCGAAAAATTGGTAAAAAACATGGTGGCTGAGCGAACTCGGTCTAATCAAGTAATTGGACGGCCGTCAGCCTTAAAAGATTACAAATTTTTTAATTAAGTTTTTAAATTGATTTAATTGCTTAATGCTTGGTAATAACCCTACACAACACACGACTTGCACTTACCTCCGTTCTTAAAATTAATATAAGAATTTTTAAATAAACTTAGAAATTAAAAAATATCAAAGAATTAATTACAATAAGTTTCAATAGAAACAAGTGTTTTATTAAATAATTTATTATATTATTACCTTTTGCAACTGTTTGCATTAAATAATATTTTTTCTAAAATATTAAGCTTTCTAACGGTATATTATACATCTATATTACTATTTTTATGTCCAAAAACACTCAAATAGTATTGAAAAAATAGGTTTGCTTTTTTCCCCTTTTGCTGGATTTCGAATTAACAGAACTTCGTATTAATATTCCGTTTTCCGAACTTCGAATTAATATTTCGTTTTTGATCAATGCTATCAAGATAATATGGTTATTTTCGAAGGATCTACAAAATTAAAGGTACTTTAGAGGAAGGAAATTCAAAAAGTCAGCATTTAACCCCTGTCAGACCATGAAATTTCATTTTCGTATGACTTTTCGTTTTTTTGTTAGACTTCCTACACACAGACCTTTTTTCGTGACTTGGTTATTTGGACCCTAGGCACCCTGAAACGTGTATTTCCGTTGAAAACTGGAATTCAAAAATGTTCTCGATCCCAATACTTTCCTTTGCTATCTATTTCATATATAGGTAAGTGAAAGTAAAAACAAACAGTCAAAACAGTGAAATTAATAAGTTTTCTAACAAACTGATCTCAAATTTATATTCTTTACCCTAAACCTAAAAGATTTTTTTTTTTTTAACCATTCTTAACTGTTTTATTAAGAGAATCTTTATGGCCAGTATATATGAATTATTATTTACGTCATTTCAAAAAAGTTGTCACGTGATGATGGCATTGTAGCTGTGTTTTGATGAAGTGGTGGAGTTCATTTACAGCCCTTTTTTTCAATTATCAACTAGATTTGAACCCCCACCTTAAATAAATCAACACTCGAATTCAATAATATTTTTTCCCAGACTGCTTCCTGCTTTCAGTTTTTTCTAAAATAATTTCAACCGCTTAATTAAGACTTATAACATATATATAGTGGAGGCGACACGCAAGCTGCAGGAAGGCATCAATAGTACCTGCAGCTTGGCGGCCGCAATAAGTTGCAGCTCAATGCTCAAAAAAAAAAAAAAAAAAAAAAAAGAAAGAAAAAGCAGTGAGGCATCCCCTATAGGCTTCAAACAACTCCTTCAGTCCTCATCCAGTTCCTCACTTTAGCTCAATTATACCCATTCATTTCAAACTCACTGCAAAAAGTCGACTTCGATCAGCACCTTTTCCAGAAAGTACAAAAATCCATTGGTATTTTTATTATTTTGATTATTTACTCTATATTTATTTATTGAGATCTATTACAATTCGTTACTAAGTAATAGTGATATGAGACCACATTCACACAATATATACAGAATACAATGATAAAGTCAAATTACATAAAATATAATATATATACTAATAAAAAACAACCTACTACTGAGATAAATACACATAAATGAAATAAGGAAGAAAGAAATACATTAACATCATACACACAATCATAACTATATACAATATTTACAATTTGTTAAAGGAACCCCAGACTGGGCCTTTTCCTGCACTTGTAATGGGAAAAGCGGAGTCCATTGGTACTATTAAAAAATTCTTAAATGCTATGAATTTTCAATTAATAAAAAAAAATCTGGTGCGGGCAACACACGACTTTTACTTACCTCATTAAAATAAATTAAAAAAACTATTAACTATACATCAATTTGAAAAATATTTTAAGTTGATTCTGATAAAACCTGTATTCATTTTCGTTTGAAACATGTTATTTTTGTTTTATGTTTTAGATTTTTTTTTTTAAATCTTCTTTATTTCTTTTTTTTTTTAAACTTCTTTATTTAAATCAAAATACAGTCATATTACAGTGCAAGTAGAAGTCACTATCCCACTAAGGAGAGCCCGTGTATGGGAAAGGAGTTCACCTGCGGCAATTGAATAAAAGTACAATAACAAACAGTAACAGTACACAGTATGATACAATACAATACTTAAATAATATAACACAATTTTATAAAGAAACAGTAACACGCTACACAGCAAAAACAATATAATACATAAGGAATATAAATAGTTAAATAATATAACTATATTAAATCGTTAATAAGTAATGAGGTTATGTAATATTCGTCACTTTATACTACCTTTTTTAACTTAGTGTATTAGATAATATTTTTTCTAAAATCTTTAGCTTTCCAACGGTTTATTATACGTCTATAAATACACGTTATATACGTTATATACGCTATATATACGTTGTTATCAAAAAAACTTTTAAAAAAAATTACGTAAAAAAATAGTTTGCTCTTTTATCCTTTAGTTGATCATCAAACTCGTACAATTTGTACAATTAGCCGTCCTTCATAAATTTCATTAAGATGATATGGTTATTCTTTTGGAATGTACAAAATTAAAAGTAGTTTAGAGGAAGAAAATTTAAAATATCGGTATTCAAGCCCTTTCAGACTATTTCAATCAGAATGAAACCTACATGATATTAAATCCCAGCAAATTTTACATCCATATAGTTAAATCAAAATCGTTTTAGCTGTTTTTGAAAAAATCGTAAAAAGGTGCAAAATACGTGGTATAAAGTGGCTCTTCTGGTTAGCCGATTTTGATGAAAAAAAAATCTTTTTAACATCTTGGGCGTATAGTTGTCTTAAATATTAAATTTCAGTTTCATAGGACTTTTCGTTTTCGCGCTGGACTTACAACACACACACAGACCTTTTTGCGGGATTTGAAAATTTCGACTTTAGGGGTCTTAAAACGTGTATTTCCAGCGAAAACTGAAATTAGAAAATTTTCACGATCGCAATATTTTCCCTTACTATATATTTCATATATAGGTAAGTGAAAGTAAAAATATGTATATATTTATTAAATATTCAAAATTGTAACATGATCATACTTAATAAAACATGTGTTGGAATTTTAGTTTTAAAGAGATATGTAAGAGTGATAACAGAAAGGTTGCACTCTGTGTTTTCATGGATGAAATAATAAATTACGTGCTATAAAGAACATTTCAACAAGTATGATCGAAATAATTTTTATTATTGTATTAATTGTTAGGCACAGAAAAATTGTCCAAGTATGTAATGGGTCAGGTTCTTAGAGAAGATTAAATTCTTTATGGCTCGTAATTTATTATTTCATCAATAAAAATACTGAGTATAACCTTTCTGTTATCACTCTTACATATCTCTTAAAAAACTAAAGTTCCAACACATGTTTTATCAAGTATTATCATGTTATAAAATACAATATAATAATATTTCATAAGTTATTACTCCATTTTTTCTGGTTTTATTGAAATGAATTTATTCCAAAGCATATTACTTCTCCAAGTAGCTACTTCCTATTCAAAGGTAGCTGCTGTTCACTTGGAGTGACGTAAGGTGCCGCTGGACCAGTCGGCGATATCTTCTATCGATACATCGTTAGTCATAAGTGCTGCCTGGAGAACACGGGGCATGTTTCTTTGTCCTGGAATTCCTCTTGTCCAGCCTATCGCGGCTGGAGTCCGCTGCCACCTGTTACACAAGGGACCCTTATCTCATCCAGACGTGCAGAAATGTTAATAGACAATTAAAAAGGTCGCTGGAAGGAAGTCGTGATGAACCTAACATCACTCACTAATGAGGAGTACTACCTTATATTTATGCGAGAGCGGTCCTAACTGACCATATTCGAAAAATTAAGATATTATGAGAATATAATGTTGCAAAAATAAGCGTGCTTTTTTTTTCTTTATCAATTTTATATCGATTTTTTTTTATATATCTTACAAAATAAATTCTCTGTAATCTTAGTTCCGATTATATGGACAATAAATATTAAATTATACTCTCGACGTAGAACATATAACTACGTTGACCGCTTATTAGTAATTACTGCTTTAATACAATACTATAATATAGTTATGAAAGTTTTTAAAATGTTCATTTATATTTGTAAACATTGTGTTTATTTTATTTTGTTACTTTCACTAACCCATATATGAAATATATAGTGAGGGGAATTATTGCGATCGTAAAAACTTTTGAATCACAGTTTTCAACGGAAAGGCACGTTTTAGGATCCAAATGATCAAAGGTTACTCCCAGATTCCTGACGGTCGGGTAAAACTTTATAGAGTTACCATTTAGGAAGAGGGTAGGGATATGTGGAACAGTTTTCAAGAAGTGATGGAATCCTATTACAATGGCTTTTGTTTTTTCAACATTTAGTTTCAGGTTATTGACTACAGCCCAGTGAATTATTCGGTTTAAGTCCTCTTGTAATATGGACATTTTGGTTCCAAATTTATTATTATATCTTAATTAGAACCAGAGGTCTCGAAGGTAATAATTTATATTGTTATATTATTTGATACAAAATAAATGTTTCTATCCAAACAACACAATTATTTTTCTACTGCGATTTTATTATGATCCCTAAAATTGATTTTAGATAGCAAAGCAAGTCGGGTGTTGCATTCAACAGATTTTTTAATTTAATAAACAGTGTGCTTGTATTCATAAACATTATTTTATTAACCTTTTTAAACTTCTTAAAAGTTTATTTACTAAAAGATGTCGATCATAAATATTCACATATATCATACGTCTTTAGTACCGTTGTTAAATGTGCTAACTTAGTTTTTATTAATGAGTTAATTTTGTATTCATAGTTCAAGTAGGATATGATGGATTGGTTGGAGTTGCATGGCCTCACCCATCTCAACCTTCTCGCCTTTATTTCGTAAGGCAGTTTTGTAAAGTAATTCTTCATTTGTCCTTATCCCGGATTAGATCATCAGTTATCGTTTGGAGAAATCGTCGTTCGTATATTTTTGTTACGCTCTGCGGAATTTAAATATTTCGTATTTATATTTGTGAGAAGATTTTAAATGATAAACTAACTAAAAAAATTTGGTGCAGGTAACACACGACTTTCACTTACCTCGATTTTTAAAATCAATGAAAGAATTTTCAAACACAGTTAGAGATAAAAATACGTGAAACTATTAAAGAATTAATTGAATTAAATTTCTATAGAAACATGTGTTTCATTAAAAAATCTATTATATTATTATCTAAAATAATCAGTTAGTTTTATGTTTAATTCATCACTCTCTATTAACTTTTAAAAGCTTGTGTATGAGATAATATTATTTCTAAAATCTTTAGCTTTCCAACGGTATATCATACATGTATATTACTGCTCTTAAGTTCAAAAACGAAAAATTGCATTAAAAAAATATTTTTTCAGTTTTCTCCTTTAGTTGGGTATCGAATTTATTCAATTTATATATTTACCTGTTTTTCATCAGCGTTAACAAGATAATATAGTTATTTTTATTGAATCTACAAAATTAAAGGTACTTTAGAGGAAGAAAATAGTTCAACTTTTATATTTAGCCGTTTTTTATCAATTATGCTAACAACATGAACTGGTTATTATCTTTTGAATCGACAAAATCAAAGGTTCTTCTTTAGAGAAAGAAGATTAAAAAGAGTCGGTTTTTAAGCCCTTTCAGAGTATTTCAATCAGAATCAAACCTACATAATGTTAAAGCCCATTAAATTTTACATCGATATAGCAAGTTTAATCAAAATCTTTAGAGCCGTTTACGAGGAAATCGTAAAAAGGTGCAAAATGCTTGGTATAAAGGGGATCTTTTGGTAAGCTGATTTTGATGAAAAAGTTTTTGTATCATATCCGGCGTATATTTGTCTTAAATATGACATTTCAGTATCATAGGACTTCGCTTACGCGCTGGAGTTACCATACACGGACACACACTCACAGACAGACCTTTTTTTCGGGACTTGGTTATTGGAGTTAAGGAATCCTTAAACGTGTATATCCGTTGAAAACTGGAATTCGAAAAATTTCCACGATCGCAATACTTTCCCTTACTATATATTTCATATTATATTCCACAGTTGCTTAAAATAATGTTAAGCGAATAAAAATAACGTAAAATTTAGAGGAAGAAAATTTAAAATATCGGCATTTAAGCCCTGTCAGACCATTTTAATCTACATGATATTAAAGCCCATTAAATTTTACATCGATATAGCAAGTTTAATCAAAATCGTCGGAACCGTTTTCGAGAAAATCGAAAAAAGGTGCAAAATGCATTGTATAAAGTGCCTCTTCTGGTAAGCCCATTTTGATGAAAAAAGTTTTGTCACGTCTCGGGCGTATAGTTGTCTTAAATATAAAATTTCAGTTTCATAGGACTTACTGTTTCCACCCGGGAGTTACCACACACACACAGACCTTTTTGCGGGACTTGGTTATTAGGACTCAGGGGACCCTAAAACGTGTATTTCCGTTGAAAACTGGAATTCGAAAATTTTCACGATCGCAATACTTCCTCTTACTATATATAGTAAGTGAAAGTAAAATCAGATGTAATAAAAACGGTATATCAAGGTATTGTTGATGGCATAATAAGCCATTATTTACTATTTATCGTAGGACTTTGGTTATGATTGGATGCATTTGATGTTAAAATATGCTCACGAAGCCCCAGTCTTCACTCAACAGATTTAAAAAAAAAATGCATGGTATAAAGTAGAACTTCCGTTCAGCAGTAAAACATTTAAGATTTAAAAATATGAAAATTCAGTTTTATAAAACTTATCCTTTTCGAGTTAGACATACCACAAACAGAGACCTTTTTGAGGGACTTGGTCATTTGGACTGAAGAGGCCCCTAAAACATGTATTTCCGTTGAAAAATGTAATTCAAAAATTTTCACGATCGCATTACTTCCCTTTACTATATATTTCATACATAGGTTCGTAAAAGTAAAAAATCTGGTTAAAAAATGAGTCTCATATACTTCCGTTGTTAAAATCAATTTAAATAGTTTTTAAATGCCCTTAGAGATGAATACAAACTGTTAATAAATTAATTGCATTGAATTTCAATAGAAACATGTGTTTTATTAGATAATCTATCATGTTATTATTTATGACAATCAGTTAGTTTTATCGGCTTTTCATCACTCTCCATTAATTATTACAGTTTTGTTTATAAGATAATAATTTTCCTAAAATCATTAGCTTTACAGCGGTATATTATACATCTATATCATGTTTTTATGTTCAAAAATACCTAATTTGCGTAAAAAAATATGTTAGTATTAGTTGGATATCGTATTAATTGAACTTACATATTTCGTTACAAATTATATTTTTATCCGTTTTATATAAGTACTAAATAGGTAATGTAGTTATTTTTATATAACTATAAGTTATTTTAGAAGAAGAAAATACAAAAATACGTCTTTTAAGCACTGTCGGACTATTTTAATCAGAATGAAACCTACCTGATATTAAAGCCCATTGAGTTTTAGATTGATCTGGTGAATTTAATCAATCGTCAATCGTTCCAGCCGTTTTTGAGTAAATCGTAAAAAGGTGCTCTTCCGATCAAACGATTCTGATGAAAATCGAAAATCTCTCTTTCAAGAACCATATTTCCGAAATTTCCCGCCGCACCTTTTCTCACCATAAAGCGACTGAAATCCCTTCGTCACCTCTTCCCGTATGAAACTCGGAAGCTCCTCGTTACCCTCTAATATTCCCCCACTTCGACTACTGCTGAACCGTATACGGTTGTGTTTCTGGGGATCTCGAAGTAAAAATAAAACGCCTAATTAATTGCTTTGTTCGATTTACTTCGGGGTCCCGAAGTACACCTCCGTCTCCGTATTTTACAGCGAGTTGAAGTGGCTTTACCCTTCCAATTGTCGCAATTATTTCCTTGCATCATTCCTGTACCAGGTTATCTAATCCCGCCGTCCATCATACATTTTCGACCTTTTACAATTCAAATCCTCGCTCCATTCCCGCTGTACACACAGATTTATACACAACGGCCCACCAATCTGCACATTTTGACAGATCGTTCCTTATCCGATCCTCTATCCTACGGAATCCTATTCCTCTTTCTATCCGTCTCTCTAACTCTCTTCCTACATTCAAATCCCGCTTATTCATTCATCTCATGACCATCCAGTCAGAACAAAATTGTAAATAAAACTCTATTTTATTTTATCCTCTACGTATTTGCGTATGTCTGTTTTTGATTGGTTTTTGTTAACTTGTTTATAAATAATTAATTACTCTAAGACTCTGAGCCCAATTTATATATTATGTAAATGTTATTCTAAAGGGACTTGTCCCAGAATAATAAAGAATTTATTTATTATTATTATTGCCAACTGTAAAAAATAAATAAAAATTAACAAGCCATTAAAATATTCATCTTTTACACTTGGCTTTTTGAGTCCGGGATTCGAATCCCGGCTGTAGTTAAGTAATTAAAAAAAAATACATTTTTTTATTTTTACAACTGTATGTACAATAAATAAAACCAGTAAAAGTGCTGGATTATAAGTAAGTTTGTGAAAAGACTTGTGAAGAACCTATCCATCAATGTTTATTTAAGTTAGTAAGCTCTGAGCCATCTCTTTTTCGATCGTCTCGGAGGGTTATCAGAAATATGTAGGGTCAATAGGTTGCGGACAAGAGGGTTTATGTGGCTTGAGTCTTTAGAATAAATAGAAAAATCAACCTAACAAATATTGCTGCTCTTTTCTCCCACAGTGGGTTATGAAATTTACATTAGATAATTGCGCATGCTATTTTAATGCTATGAAGTTGAAATGGTTAATTATTTATAATTATAAAAATCAAAGTCATTGTAAAGGGAGAAAATGCTAAAATATGTCCTTAAGGATCTGTCAGACTATTTCAACAAGTATCAAACCTACATGATATTAATGCCCTTTAAATTTTACATCTATATCGCTAGTTTACTCTCACACAAGACTGAAACGAAGGAATCGAGCTTTGGGGCTCTACTAAACCATCTAATTCCTTCCGCATCCAATCCTTACAATCCAAAATCCTGAATGTCCCTTATTTTGTCACAAATCAACTCCTCCATAATGACCTAAACATCCAATTTGTTGCAGACATAGCCCGTGATAGATACATCTCTTTTTTGTCTAAACTCCCTGCCCACACAAACCCACATGTCGGTAATTTATCTTCCTTAGATATTCCTGATAACCCTCCGAGGCGATTGAAAAGAAGTTGGCCTAAGTTCCTACTGCCTTAAAATAGTGAAGTGCTACCACTGGGTAGTTCTTTCTCAAGACATATTCATGACTTTTCTTCATTCTGCATATTTACTCATTGTGTTGTTTAATACAGTTGTAAATTATAATAAATAAATTAATAAATAAAAAAAATATATCTAGTTTAATCAGAATCTTTTGAACCGTTTTTGATAAAATCGTAAGAAGGTGCAAAATGCATGGTATAAAGTGACTTTTCTGGTTAGCTGATTTTAGTGAAAAAGTTTCTGTAACATCTCGGGCGTATAGTTGTCTTAAATATGAAATTTCAGTTCCATGCGACTTTTCGTTTAAGCGCTCGTGTCCACGCACACTGACCTTTTGCTTGTTTCCAACCATATACTAAACATCTATATTACTATTATATTATACATAAATAGACAAATAAACCTAAACAAATATTTCTGGTCTTTTCTTCAGTCAGTTAGTTATTAAATTCTTTTTTATATTAGGTATTTACGCATTCTGCTTAAATGCTAAGAAGTTTAAATGGTTAATTATTTATAATTACAAAAATTAAATTTATTTTACAGTAATAAATTTCGAAAATATGTCAGTAAGGCTCCTTCAGACTGTTTAATTCAGAGCGAAACCTACACGATATTCAAGACCATTAAGTTTTACATCGACTAACCGAGTTTGATCAAAATTGATTCAGCCGTTTTTTAGAAAAATTGTAAAAAGGTGCAAAGTGCTTGGTATAAAGTGGCTCTTCTGGTTCGCCGATTCTTTTGATAAAATTGCTGTCTCTCGGGCGTATAGTTGTCTTAAATATTATTTTTTATTTATTTATGAGGAATGAAAAAAAAAGTCCTTCTTTTCAGTCCCCTTGGAGGGTTATCAGGGATATCTAAGGAAGATAAATTACGGACAAGTGGATTTGTATAGGCGGGGAGTTTAGAATGAAAAGAGGAGTATCTATCATGGGCTATGTCTGCAACAAATGGGATGTTAAGGTCATTATGAATGAGTTGATTTGTAACAAAATAAGGAGCATTCAGGATTTTGCGAAGGATTTTGGATTGTAAGGACTGGATGCGGGAGGAATTAGATGGTTTCGTAGAGCCCCAAAGCTCGATTTCATACGTCCAAATAGGTCTGATAATAGTGATGTAAATGAGTCTTTTGTAATATACTGGAAGTTTTGAACGTTTATCTAGTAAGTGTTGTAGTAATCGATATCTTCGAGCAGTTTCTTGTCGTTTCAGTCTTGTGTGAGGATGTCTTAAATATGAAATTTCTGTTCGATACGAGTTTTCGTTTAGGCGCTGGACTTGCCACACACACACACACAGATCTGTATAAGATAATATGGTTATTTTCGAAGGATCTACAAAATTAAAGGTACTTTAGAGGAAGTAAATTCAAAAAGTCAGCATTTAACCCCTGTCAGACCATGAAATTTCATTTTCGTATGACTTTTCGTTTTCGTGTTAGACTTCCTACACACAAACCTTTTTGCGGCACTTGGTCATTTGGACTCAGAGGACCCTAAAACATGTATTTCCGTTGAAAACTGGAATTCGAAAATTTTGACGATTGCAATACTTTCCCTTATACTTATATTTTATATATAGGTAAGTGAAAGTAAAAAGTTATAAATAAAAATTAGATGATCGACTACAAAAGAAAGTTTTTTTCAGAATTGTTGTTTTTTTCTTTTTTAAATTATAGATGTAAGAAAAGCTTTACATTTTTTTTAATGTTATAAAATTAAAATAAGAACCATCCTTGTCTACAATCATAAATTTATTACCACATTTTTTCAATGTTATTAATCTACGTTTCGAAGTGTATGACTTCATTTTCAAAATTTTGCATCCTAACTAAAATAAATATAAAATATAATTGAAAATCAAGCATATAATAAATTACACATACAGAAATAACTATATGAAATTTATTTCTATGTCCTAATCACAAATTGAAATTCTATTTCTTTATATTTTATCACATACCTTCCATACCTAAGACATAAATAGAGGTCCAAAACATATATTAACATTTTTTCTTTTGTTTTCCACAATCGTTTAGGCGCTGGACTTGCCACACACAAACCTTTTTGCAGGTCTTGATCATTTGGACTCAGGGGGCCCTAAAACGTGTATTTCCGTTGAAAACTGGAATTAAAAAAAATTTCCACGATTGCAATACTTTCCCTTACTTTATATTTTACATATAGGTAAGTGAAAGTAAAAAAACAAATAGTCTGTCAAAATTAAATTGAAGAAATTATTAACAATCATCGTAATCATTATGTAAAATATTAAAACCAAGGCATAAGCAATCTGTCAGAAACCCCTACAATTCCGTTTTAATAATAACCTGCCTTGATGCATATTTAATCAGTCGATCAGTAAGATTTTTTAATAGCATAGAATTTGAAACTGGAATACCTACATAAAACTACTGGTTCATCTTTATTAACGATTTATCTCATTAGAGTAACGGGGCGTACCGCGTGTGTCCATGAGTGTACTTCGGTAGCAAGTGCTAAATGAGTGGTTGAAGGTTTAGGAGTGAACCAAAACCACGACTAACGGGCCCGAGACCGCAACCAAACTGACAAGGATCAGGTGTCAACTCCTTGTAAGCCGCTCTAGAAATAAAACAGCTATCTCCTCATAAATCTTCCCTAGTTGCTTATACCTCTTCATTCCTCTTTTTTTTTTTTTTTTTTTTTTTTTTTTTTTTTTTTTTTTTTTTTTTTTTTTTTTCCCTACGCCTTAGGTAAAGAGGTCAACAGAATGCTCTATTTACACTATAGCAGTTTTTCCAAATGGTGATCCAATGTCCAAGAGGTCCGCGAGTTGTCATTGGAAAATAATTTGTGATTACCTTAACGTAAAATGTTTGTGAATCCTTAGCTTTTAATAATAATCAGACGCTCTATACTGAAAAATTTCGTATAAGAATGCTCGGATTACGAAAATCTTATGCTAAAGTACAAGCTTTACCGAACTCTCAAAAAATCACTGTTGGACTGCGAAGATGTCACAAGCAGACTATTCAAGTTTCTGCAAGAAACCAAATTGATTAAAACGCTCTAGACTCAAGATGACTTAGTGACTAACATTGTTATGTTTTCTAATTGTAGTTGTTATTAGTAACAATAATACAAAGTATAAAGAAAAAAAAATAAATTAAGGAAAAAAAACTTTTTCTGTACATAAGCTGTATAACTATTAAGGTTGATTAAGGGCTGAATAATTCTTCCATTAATACTCATCTTTTATTTCATGACGTTTCGGGATATTCTCCCATCTTCAGAAGTCTCGTTATATATTCTGTAAACCCAACATTTTCACTAGTCACACCTTGAGCCAGGTAAAAAAGTAAAAACGAAGTCAATATCTAAACACATCAGATCTGAGCAAGAGTATTGCTCAGATCTTTGACCTCAACTATTAATCAACCTTAATAATTAAATGAGCTCTTCCTTGTTTAGAATATATTGATATAAGCTGTATAACTTTAATTTTATAAAGGGGAAACATATTTTCACTGTTAAACTAAAATTCATACTACATAATTTAACAAACAATTAGAAAAACACGGAGTTAAACGCCTAATCATCATTCCTAACCCTAATCCACTGACAAATTTAACATTTTAAGTGATATAATTGCTTGTATATAGCAGTGACAGGTGCCGGCTACTCCACAATCGCAACCTTTAAGGTGGTCATTTTCTAACATTTTGAAAATAATGAGCTTAAAGAGCAAATGTATCGCAGAAGATAAAGAACAATATTTGATTATTTTATGAGCATTTGAATAAATACCTTCTTGTATTTGTAAGGTTATTTTTATTCGCTTAACATTATTTTATGCAACTGTGGAATATAATATGAAATATATAGTAGGGGAAAGTATTGCGATCGTGGAAATTTTTCGAATTCCAGTTTTCAACGGATATAACGTTTAAGGATTCCTTAACTCCAATAACCAAGTCCCGAAAAAAAGGTCTGTCTGTGAGTGTGTGTCCGTTTGTGGTAACTCCAGCGCGTAAACGAAGTCCTATGAAACTGAAATGTCATATTTAAGACAAATATACGCCCGAGATGATACAAAACTTTTTCGTCAATATCAGCTGACCAAAAGAGCCACTTTATACCAAGGCATTTTGCTCCTTTTTACGATTTCCTCGTAAACGGCTCTAAAGATTTTGATTAAAGTTGCTATATCGATGTAAAATTTAATGGACTTTAACATTATGTAGGTTTGATTCTGATTGAAATAGTCTGAAAGAGCTTAAAAGCCGACTTTTTTTAATCTTCTTTCTCTAAAGAAGAACCTTTGATTTTGTCGATTCAAAAGAACCAGTTCATGTTGTTAGCATTGATAAAAAACGGCTAAATATAAAAGTTGAACTATTTTCTTCTTCTAAAGTACCTTTAATTTTGTAGTTTCTATAAAAATAACCATATTATCTTGTTAGCATTGATAATTAGCAGCTAAATATGCAAATTGAGCGAATTTTGTAACACATACTAAAGGAGAAAACTGAAAAAAATTTTTTTTTTTTTTGCAATATTTTGTTTTTGAACATAAGAACAGTAATATAAATGTAAAATATACCGTTGGAAAGCTCAAGATTTTAGAAAAAAATATCTTATACACAAGCTTGTAAATGTTAATAAAGAGTGATGAAAAGCCGATAAACTAATGATTATTTTAGATAATAATATAATATTTTTTAAATAAAACACATGTTTCTATGGAAATTCAATTTAATTAAGTCTTTAATGGTTTTACACATTTTTATTTTTAACTGTATTTTAAAATTCTTTAATTGGTTTTAAAAAACGGAGATAAGTGAAAGTCGTGTGTGATAGGATGGGGATCTTTAACGAGTACCTGAGTAAGCACAGGCTGTGGACCACCATTTTACGTTTCCTCTAGGAGCTTTTGCATTCATCTTTGGTCAGACCTTTAACACGGGCTGGGAACACACCTTATCTGATCCTGTACTAAAGGGAATATATTTAGTAACTTTTGCCATATATTTACTTCGAGCTAATTACTAATTACAAAATTTTAAATTAGAGGTTTGCCGCCTTCTATTAACGTGAAGCTGTTTAGCAATTAGCGTTCTAATCAATTAACTGCGTGCTTCTATTATGTTAGCTTTCATTATTATTGTTATAATTTCCCAAATTGTTTAACTATTACCCTGAAAGTCAAGGAGCAATGGAATTTCATTCTGTAATTTCAGGATGCGCAGTTATGAAGTTATAAATTTTATTCTCGCAAGAATTTAAACTATTTTTTTTTTATTTGACCGAACCAGTTGGATAAGCATCTCCGACAGATAATTCATAGCTTGCCCTTGGCGTTTTTAAATCAATTTTTTTCGTCTTATTTTGTAGAGGTTATCGAAAACTTTATGCCATAAATATGGCTGATTATTAAGTTATGAGGATTTTTTTAAAATTAATGTTACCATTTAGATAAAATTTTATAAAAACCTAAAGCTTTTCTTACTTCTCTAATTAAGAAAAGAAAAAAACAATAATCCTAAAAGATATTGCTTTTTTAGTCTATTATCTGATTTTTATTTATATATTTGTTTAATAGCTGATAAAATTGTTGAGACTGCTAATTGTTTAAAATAAAAATATAGGTACTTTAGATAATAATGATAAGATTATAGATAATCGTATTTTTTATAAACTGAAAATAGAAATATTTTAGAAAGCTACAAACGAATATGTAATCATGAACTTTAGAAGCAATATAAATCTCTAAAAATATAAGAAATGTAGTAAATTATAAATTAGTTTCGAGAAAAAAAATCAGTAGTAACTATGCAGACATTATAAATAAGTTGAACGAATTCGATATCCAACTAAAGGAGAAAACTGAAAAATATTTGTTTAATGCAATTTTTATTTTTTGAACTGAAGAACAGTAATATACATGTATATATACCGTTGGAATGTTTGAATGGAAGATTTTAGAAAAAATATTATTTTATACACAATCTTTTAAAAGTTGACTGAGAGTGATGAAAAGCCGATAAAACAAACTGACTGTCTTATATAATAGTATAATAAATTATTTAATAGAACAAATGTTTCTATTAAAATCAAATGTAAATAATTCTTTAACAATGTATTTCTTTTCTGAATTTGTTTGAAAATTCTGAATTTATTATAAATAACGGAGGTTAGTGAAAGTCGTGTGTTGCACGCGCGAGATTTTTATTTATATATTTGTTTAGTAACTAATAAAATTGGGAGACTGCTAATTGTTTAAAATTAAAGTAAAGGTACTTTAGATAATAATAAGATTATAGATAATGGTATTTTTTATATACTGAAAATACAAATCTTTTAATCCAACGAATATGCAATCATGAATTTTAGAAGCAATATAAATCAATAAAAATATAAGAAATGTAGTAAATTATAAATCAGTTGCGACAAATGAAATCAGTAGTAACTATACAGACATTATAAAATAAATTGAATTTTTTATTAAAATAAAAAATATTAAGTTTTATATCTGTAACTCAATTTTTACCTTTATTTATTTATTGCAATAATTTGGAAACAATAAATATTTCGCATATATCAATATAGAATAATAAAAAAAGATTAAAGGTCAATATTTTAGTCTAACAGATGCAATAGCTCTGAAATGTGTGACAATGAAATCTTATAACGATTATGTAATGGGTATTTAAAAAATATACCGACTTATTTTATTATGTGACGATTCAATTTGTGATTAGGAGATAGATGTATTTTATATAAAGGTATTGTATTTTAAATATTTATTTTTTAAATGTGTAATTTATTGTATGCTTAATTTTGAATTATATTATATATTGTTTTTGGATGCGAATTTTTTAAAATGAAGCAATAAACTTCGAAACGTTCAATAATAAATGACATTGAAATAATGTGATAATAAATATACGATTTTAGAAACGAATGGTTCTTATTTTAATTTAATAACATTTAAAAAAAATTAATTACTTTTCTTACTTCTCTAAATTAGAAAAGAAAAAACAATAATCCTGAAAAAACTTTGTTTTTTAGTCGATCATCTAATTTTTATTTATACTTTTTTACTTTCACTTACCTATATATGAAATGTATAGTAAGGGAAATTATTGCGATCGTGAAAATTTTCGAATTCCAGTTTTCAACAGAAATACACACTCCCGGGTAGAAACGGTAAGTCCTTTGAAACTGACATTTCATATTTCAGACAATTATACACCCTGAGTGGGTCACCTGAGTGCAAAGGTCTGTGTGTGTGTCTGTGTCTGTGTGTGGTAACTCTCAGGCGAAAACGAAAAGTCCTATGTAACTAAAATTTCATATTTAAGACAACTATACGCCCGAGATGTTATAGAAACTTTTTCATAAAAATCATCTGACCGGAAGATCTACTTTATACTATGCATTTTAAACCTTTTTACGATTTTCTCAAAAACGGCTGTAACGGTTTTGATTAAAATTTGATAGGCTTTAATATGATGTAGGTTTCATTCTGATTGAAATAGTATGCCAGGGCTTTAACGTCAATGTTATAAACTTTCCTCCTCTAAAGTAAATTTAATTTTGTAGATACTAAAAAAACAACAATATGATTTTGTTATAAACGATAAAAATCAGGTAAATATATAAGTTGAACGAATTCTATCTCTAACTAAAGAAGAAAACTGCAAAAATATTTTTTTAATGCAATTTTTCGTTTGTGAGCATAAGAACAATAATATAGATGTGTAATATACCGTTGGAAAGCTAAAGATTTAAAAAAAAAATATTATCTTATACTCAATCATTTAAAAGTTAATAAAGAGTGATGAAAAGCCGACAAAACTAGCTGATTATTAGTTCAGAAGTTCAGATAATAATATAATAGACTATTTTAATAGAACTCATGTTTCTATAGAAATACAATTTAATTAATTCTTCATTAGTTTAACTCATTTTTGTCTCTGACTGTATTTAAAAAGTCTTTAAACGATTTTACCAACGGTGGTAAGTGAAAGTCGTGTGTAGCCGGCACAAGATTTTTTTTAATAACTGATAAAATTAGGATACTGCTAATTATTTAAAATTTTAAAAAATGTACTTTAGGTAATAATAATAAGATTATAGATAATGGTGTTTTTAATAAACTGAAAATATAAATCTTTTAAAAAGCTACAAACGAATATGCAATTATGAATTTAGAGTAATTGTAGTGGCAAGTTTTATTTCCATTTATTCATTTCCCATTCTGAGAAAATTGACCGAGAAAACGTCATGTATAATTATTAAAAATAAAAATAAAAAAAGGTTAGCCGACGAAGGTCGTTAAGACAATTTAGACGCTTAAGTGTTGCTCTCATTCCTACGCGGCTATTAGCTCAAAGTTAATTTTTGAGTTAATTGAGGCAGTAATAATTCGAAAATTTAGATCATAGTGCCGTGACCTTTAGAAGAAAGTTTCTAACAATTAAAATGTATGAAGTTGAGCTTTAGTGCTCTACTGAACCATCTAATTTCTCTCGAATCCAATCCTTACAGTCCAAAATCCTTTGTAAAATCCTAAACCCTCCCTACTTTTTTCACGAACAAAATCATCCATAATGACCTTAATGTTACCGATTTGGCACGAACCAGATACCTCCCCATTAGTTTCAATCATTTCTTCCTCTACAATACCTGATAATCCTCCGAGGCCTCGTAGTCATACCCCCCCCCCTCCCTTATAAAGTTAAATGGTGATTTATATTCATTTATATTTTTATTTAATAGGAATTTTTCCCAATATAAGGTGTTACAAAATATTTGATGATATAATGAACGATCATAACTTAATTTGTAACCTCTCGGCTGTATGGACAATAACAAAATGGATGCAGGGCTGAAAATATTTATTTCGGGCTAATTTACAGTTATGGGCATGAAAATGTCTTGTGAAGAAACTACCCAGTGATGGCACTTCAATTAGGAGAGTTCTCTGCCCACCGGTATTATAATCAACCTTAGAGAAAATGAAAATTAAAAAGTTTTCTGCTTTCCTTCATTTATTTATTTTGTTAATCGATTCAATGGATATAAATAAACCTGATATTAGGAATTCATGTTTCAGCATAATTTTCCCAGTGTATTTACCTTAGACTTCATCAGTATTTCGAACACGATCATCCTCTAATTTAAATTCCTGTCTTTATTTAATATCCTGCCAGCAAAGAAATAAAATTAAATAGTATAGCTGTAGAGCTGAAAATCTGAACTATAAACCATAATTAGTCTAAACCGGTTATACTAATTGATAATATCATGTCCAATATTTTTTAAAATTAATTTTTGAACTTATTAAATTAACAAGGGATCAGTTATTTTTTATTTTATTTTTATTTTTCTGTTGTTATTAAAGTTGATCGAGATCAATCCCAAAAACATACAAAAAATAAGAAGAATAGGGTTCAGACTTTTAAAATTTAAATAACATAATTAGATATTAAAATTATTTTTTCTTGGAAGGAACAAACCAGACTAGAGGATTTTTGAAATATAATTTATACAATTCTCAGCAAAAAAATCATTAATAACGGAAAAACATTGGTACAGTAAAATTACATGAAAAATAATTAGTAATGAAAAATAAAACAATGGTAAAAAAAATACATAATAGAAAAATTAAATAAATTCCTAAATGCGTACATATAAACGCTGGCATACATTAGGCAATATTTACAATCAGCCGTAGGAACCACAGCTTAGGGACTCCATATCGGAGGGAAAAGCAGAACCCGTGAGACCCCAGCGCCTCTCTTTCAGCCGTGGATTAAGAACCAGTGAGTACAATTTAACGCTAATTAATAAAAGAGGGAAGTTTGAATTTTACAACTTTGTAAAATGTACTGTTTATTAGAAATATAGTCCTCTAATCCTGAAATGTTTTATTCATTTATTAATTATTCTTTTATATTTTTTCTTATGGTCTATTTCTGGCTTGAGAGGACAGAAACAAACAGTGCGTAGATTCTGGAGGTAAACGTATGCGTTTTGCTGTCGTAATAAATATCGTCTGCAAAAAAACCATAATTGCATCATTAAAACTTTTATACTCAGCTGCTATAGAGTTTTAAAGGCTCGATGCGGAATTTTATTTATATTATACATAGGTATGAGTGTATTAATTTATTTATAAATCTTGTATTTATTTTTTCTTACATATTGTTAGTATATATATATTTTTATTTTTTATTTTTATGTAATTTTACTTTAATTGTTTATTCTGTAAATATTGTATGAATGTGATTTCAAAGCATTAGTATTATTGTCCATTTAGAGACAAAGTGGAACATATCTGGATAAAGAATTGAATGTTGAAAAAACAAATTATTTATATATAACAACATGATGTAATATTATACGCTTAAATCTTTATTGAAGTATATAATAGAATACACTAAACATATAAAATGCTGTACCAAAGTAGACCAACCTCTTCAAGTAACCACATGATAGCATAAACATAGGATATAAATACATAAATAAACGAATGGAAAAAAAAAAAAAATATATATATATATATATATATATTTTTTTTTTTTTTTTTTTTTTTTTTATTAGTCTACCAAGATAAAAATTTTAGTTTGAATCCTACTACCTTTTTTTAAGCAAATAACTAAAAGGGAATTCACTCACATATTTCCCACGGGTATATGAGGCCCATCAGCCTACTGGTTGCTACTCGCATAAATAGACGTAGGTAGTAATGACCCCTACATCGTGCGGTCATGATCTACGCGATCTTTCGTGCCAACAGGATATTTATTTAAATGTCACATATTTATTTGCTTAATTAAAACAATTGACTCACCTTCCCTTGGCGCAATACCTATCTAGTTCCAATCATCCCTCTAACCCTCTTCGTAGGTTGAAGCGGCACACAAAGGGCTAAGTCACCAATTAAGGTGGACAAAAGTCAAGTAAAAAGTTTTGAATTTTCCAGTGATTCACCTTTTTATTATTAGTTGGCAATACCCTTAATACTAATATTTCCCGCCATACCGTGTTTACAAATAAATAGTAAATGAGCGAATCATTCCTGTTCGCACAAGTGTCTAATAACCGGCAGTGGGATTACCTTTATTCGATGGCCATTTATTGTGTTCAAGGTGTGTTTAGCGCAAAGTATTTTTGCTTTTATTTAACAATGGACATTGCTGAGACATTTAAGACATTATATTTCCAAACTCGTTATTAAATATACATTGCAATCTACCTGTAGTGTTAATTTAGCAATTTGTAAATGCATGCCTCGATCCCTCTAGTATTTAAATATTACAAAGAATTTTTGCATTTTGGGTTATACATAATTTTTTTTCAGACACAACAGTATTACAATCTACAATTTGAAGAGTTTCCTAAATGATATAAAATCCATCTATAAGCAGGTTTCAGCAACTCCGAGCCTTAATTAGATTTTTGTATTATTTCCTCCGTATTTTTGGGACTTCAAACGTAAAATGAAGAGAAATTTTAGATTTTAGCAAATTAATTTGATGTTTGACCACTTTTCGTTCGCCAATCATGTGAAAAAAATTAATTAGTTTTTTTCCGTAATCTGGGACCCCAAAGGTTAAATATGGACAAGATTCAGAATTTTCTCCAGATAAATCGGTCATATTTTCCAATGTGCGGCAGTGGCCCAGAGATCTCTTGTTACTATGTCATTGGAGTGCTGGAAATGGCCTAGGTGTATGTGGCTCTAGTGCCCTCAATAAGCCTCCACTGACTCTCAAGACTAGTGACGCGGCTGACTGAAAGGCGCTGGGATCTCCTAGCATTATTTCTCAACATCCACTTGTGGGTCTCGGGGTTTGATCCGATGATCCCAGGGGCAGTGTGTAAATATTTTATATAGGTATGAATGTGGTCAATGTTGTTATTATTATTTTTTTTTTTAACATTTATTTTTTCCTCCTTTTGTATGTAGTTTTTATTTAATTTTTCTTGTAATTATTTATTTTAGTTTACTTTTTATATTTGGAATGAATGATTTCTTCTAGCTGTAATACTTATTACCATTGAAGGTGGGAGATTGTATTATCTCTGAATAAACAAGTTTTAAAAAATAAATAAATATACTTTCGACTTGGTGCTTTTAAATTATATCATTACATAGCATTGTTATTTACCAATCATTCAAACACTGTGAGGACATTGACATCGGCTTGAATAACGCTTCGCAATCAGTGCTGTGTTTGTTTTATTTAATGACTCGTAGGCTAACACTTTGACGTTCCCATGGACCTCTGGGTAGGCAGTTATTCATTACCATCTGGGAGCCGATGAAGAGTGTCCATTGTACCGGAGGCCACTCTACCAACCTGCCTTTAATAAAATAAAACAAGGAGTTGTTCCAAGATGGATGCCTCTGTCGGAGCTGTCAGTCGAATTAAGCCCTATTCAGATCTGACCATGCTCCCTCTAAATCTCCCCTTATCTTCTCCCATTCAGTCTATATCGTTCCTGCAATAAACAAAATAAAAGTATTATTGCACCATTAATTATTAAATTTACGTTTGGTTATAATTTTGATATTTTTACTATTACTTACCTATATAGTAAGGGAAAGTGTTGCACAAGTCCTCAGTCAATAGTCCCCTGAGTCCAAATGAATAATTCCAGCAAAAAGGTCTGTAAGTGTATGTGGTTCGTCTTACTGGAAAACAATAAGTCCTAAGAAACTAAAATTTCATATTTAAGACATCTAAATGTCCGAGATGTTACAGTAACTTTTTCATCAAAATCGGCAAACCAGATGATAAAAAAAAAACCCTAAGGTCATCAACGGCTAAATACTATATGCATATTTAACCTTTACAAGAAAGAACTATTTGGCAACAAGTAACTAACAAATTAATGATTATTACTTAAAAAACTATTAATACTTTAATTGAAATAATAATACTTTTTTTTTTCAATTGTTGATTACCAAACAACAACCGTACTTACAACATTTCAATAGTAAACCAAAGAAAAACAACTTAAAGTCAAGAATTTTTTTTTTTTTAAACAAAAAAGTAATAATAATTAATTAATTAAAAAATTACCAGGAATGTACAAAGTACTATTTAAATTAGATAATAGTATTTACAATTTAGACAACAATCGATTCCTCTCTGTTACCCAGTACCTTTGATATATTTGGGCTCAGTCCTATTTTATCCAGCTGTAATGAATAATATAAGTATTGAAAAATATAACGAATGGTGAGGGTTCCATCACAATGCTGGCACCGGGGCACGGGCTGCCTAGCAAAAAGATAAGAGTGCGTCAGCCGCGAGTGTCCTATCCTCAGCCGGGTCAGTACTACCTCCTCCCTGCGGCTGCTACGGCTAGGTGTGGCCTAGGGCTTCACTGTTTTTTTAATAATCTTAAGTTTACTTAACTGGCTATCGTCCCACATTTTCTACCATCTGAGAAGAGCGTCTTTATACCATGCATTGTCTTCTTTATTATGATTTTCTCATAAACGGCTATAACAATTTTTATGTCGAAGTAGAATTTAATGGGCTTTATTACCATGTAGGTTTCATTCTAACTGAAATGGTATGACATGGCTTTAATGCTGAATTATTTTATTTTATCTCTCTTAATTACCATTAATTTTAAAGGTTTCAAAACATTAATTATATTGCATTGAAAGAGCGGCGTGGTCTAGTTGATAAGGCATTAGTCTTATGTTTTCTGGGTCTCGGGTTATTTACAGAATTATTTATTTTGTTATTTCAGCCGTGGAGCGACCCTCAGGTATGAAGACCCTCCGGAGGCACATCCGACCTCTATAAAGTGTGTATCCAAAATTTGGCCGATGGCCGCGAAACAGCTCAAGTTTCTATATGTTTTGAACCTGAGACCCTTCTTACCCTTTGTAGAGGTACAGGTTGTTTTTCTAGTTAGCATCGATAAAAAACGGTTAAATATACAACTTAACAATTTTATTACCAACTAATGGGAAAAATATATAAATGGATATTTGGATTGTATAATTAAAACATATTTTTCCAAAGAAACCATATAAATGCTTTTAATATTTTTCACATACTCGACAAACGTTCAAAACTTCCGGTTTATTACAAAAAGCTCATTTCTGTTACCATCATCAGACCCATCTGGATATATGGAATCGATCTTTGGGGCTCTACTAAGTCATCTAATTCATCCCGAATCCAACCCTTACAATCCAAAATCCTAAATGCTCCTTATTTCGTCTCAAATAAAATCATCCACAACGACCTTAATATCCCATTTGTTGCAGACATTTCTCGTACCAGATATATCACTTTCAATTCCTAACTCCCAACCCACATAAACCATCTTGTCCACAACCTATCAACCTCACATATTCCTGATAACCCTCCGTGGCGATTGAAAAGAAGATGGTCTCGGGATCTACTTACTTAAATAAACATCTAAGTTCTATTGCTGGGTAGTTTCTTCACAAGCCTTTTCACGCCCTTTATTATAATTTATTTTATACACAGTTGCAAAATTCAATAATATATAAATAAATATTTTTCAACTCTATCTTTAGTTAATAGGTCGTAAATTTATTTTAACAAACCAGGTAACTGTCAGTCGTGTAACTGAATGGTCCGCACCAGATTTTCTCAATTATCTCAACCGGGTATGGACGGAATATTACATTGAGGTATTTCATAAATATTTTTATATATTTTTTTATATATTAAAAAAAAGCAAAAAAGGATGGTATCCTATAATAAACTGAATTTTTCCGTTGCATTAAAAAACCACTGAGGGCGAGATCACAAAGCAGAACCAAGCAGCTTCCGTTTTCGTCCTTTCCCACGACCCCAAAGGCTGCTTAATATTATATTACCCCGTGATTAAATTAATTGCTACGTACTTATTATTACGTATTATTATTCATTACATTATCTGTAAGTAGGAAGTTTAGGCATGTTTATTACTTTTTCTTATTCGTGTCCAAAATTGGTAAAATTGAGGTAAATAATAGAATAAAAAAAATAATAAAAAATAAGATTATGAAAATTTGCAATAATAATAATAAACTACTTAAAAAGTCTAGAGCACACAATACAACACGAGCCTTTTACATACCTTCGTTATAAGTAAAGTTAGAGTTGAAAAAAATTTAAATAATAGAATTCAGATGCAAACACGAGTATGTTTCAGACTAATTAATGTATTATCTAGAACAATAGCTTAGTTTTATCCTCTATTCATTACTCTCCATTTCTTCATGCAACTTTATTTTTAAGATAACATTTTTTCTATAATCTTCAGCTTTCCAATGTTATACTATACATCTATATTACGAAGTTATTTATGTTCGAAAAAAAAAAATAGCTAAAATAATAGTTATGCTCTTTTCTCATATAGTTATCCATCAAATTTGTTCAACTTGTGTATTTATCCGTATTTTATCAATGCTTATAAATTGATATGGTTATTTTTTTGTAATCTCCGAAATTAAAGGTACTTTAGAGGAAGAAAATTTTAAAAATCGGCATTTAAGCCCTGCCAGACTATTTCTATTTTGATTTTGATAAAAAATGTGCTGTATCAACTCGGGCGTAAAGTTGTCTTAATTATGAAATTTCAGTTTCGTACGAATTTTCGTTGTAGTGCTTGACTTCCTTTATACACAGAACTTTTCGCGCGATTCAGATATTTTTAATTCAGAGGACCCTAAAACGTGTATTTCCGTTGAAAACTGGAATTTTCATGATAGCAATATTTTCACATATAGCAAGTGGAAGTAATCACTGACATTCCATGAGATTTCAATGTTTTCTGCTTGTCTTTATTTTTTTAGTGTCTTTTATTAAAGGAATTCAATGTTATACTATACATCTATATTACGAAGTTATTTATATTCGAAAAAAAAAAAAGCTAAAATAATAGTTATGCTCTTTTCTGGTTTATTTGGTAATCAAATTCGTTAAACTTGTGTATTTAGCCATTTTTTATCAATGCTAACAACATGAACTGGTTATTATCTTTTGAACCTACAAAATTAAAGGTTCTTCTTTAGCGGAAGAAGTTTTTTTTAAAAAGCGGCATTTAAGCCTTGTCAGACTATTTCAATCATAATGAAACCCACGTGATATTAAATTTCATTAAATTTTACATCGATATAGTGAGTTTATTCAAAATCGTTCCAACCACTTTTGAGGAAATCGTAAAAAGGTGTATAATGCACGGTATAAAGTGGCTCTTCTGTTTCTTTGATTTTGTTGAAAAGGTTGCTGTAACATCTCAGGCATATATAAAATATATAAGATATAAAATTTCAGTTTTATGCAACTCATCGTAGTCGAGCTAGACGTACCACATATATTTACAGACCTTTTTTCTGGTATTGGTCATTTTGGACTCAGGGGACCCTAAAACGTATGTTTCCTTTGCAAACTGGAATTCTAAAATATTCATGATCGCAATACTTTCCCTTACTAAAATTTCAGAAATCTTTTAATTGTAAATATAGTTCATAAAAGGTATTTTTAAAGATATTTATTGACATATATATTCATAGCAAACCGTTTAAAAAGGAATTTTAGTTGAACTAACAGTTAAAACATTTACACCTAACCGCAAGAGGTTGCAGACGTTTAAACTCTCAAAGCGTTTTAGCTTTTTTTTAATTTTCTACGGATTAAGGAGAGAGAAAAAAAGGCTTCACTTAAGCATGAGGTAAAAAGATTTATAAAATGGAACGAATTGGAATTAATGTTCAGTTTTAATTAATGGTATGTTCCAGTCACCTAAGAAAAATTGTATGCGAATTTTCTTGAACATGTGTTTTGGAAAATGTCCTCTATTTTATTTATTTATTTTTGGTATTATAAATATATATATATATTTTTTTTTTATTAAACCGCGGTGATATATTAATTCTTATGGTCAACCTTTGTTTACTTCTATTTACCTTTTCATGAAATGAATAGTAAGGGAAAGTATTGCGATCTTGAAAATATTCAAATTTCAGTTTTCAACGGAAATGCATGTTTTAGGGTCCTCTGAATTAAAAATACCTGAATCGCGCGAAAAGTTGTGTGTATAAAGGAAGTCAAGCACTACAACGAAAATTCGTACGGAAATGAAATTTCATAATTTAGGCAACTTTAAGCCCGAGATGTTACACCATCTTTTTCATCAAAATCGGGGTGCCAAAACAGCCACTTTATCTCATACAATTTGCATCCTTTTACGATTTTCTCAAAAACAGATCTAACGATTTTGGTTAAACTGGTTACATTAAGAAGGCAACAAGCCAAAACATGATAATTCTAGCATGTTTTTCATTATGCCATCAAATATAATAATATCCAACTGTAATCAATTATAATTTAGCGTGTTGCTACTAATTGAACTATGTACACAGTTTACCATGCCAAAATGAAGATTTATTAAACAACATTTTTTACAGTTTTTTTCAATTATAAAATTACAACATATGCCTTTATCAATCGATATCAATAAAAAAAAACAATATCATTCTGAGGAAAGTATTAGTTGGTTTGCCAATACGCTTAAAATAAATTTATAATCAGTTAAAAATTTGGAGAAATTAATTTTATATAAAAATCAATGTTGCATTACATTGGCAAACCAACTTTACATAACGTCTTAGGCGTCATGTAACACCGCTGCTATACAATAACAAATCTGTCCTATTAAGAAAATAAATACGAGGCATGTTTTTTAAGTAAGTAACGTTTTGGAAAAAAAAAAAGACGTGCAAAGATATCGCAATAACTTTATTTTTACATGAAAGCCTGTACCTTAATCTACTTTTCTACATAATTTCCATGAATTTTGAGGCACTTATCATAACGCGGCATCAGTTTTTGAATACCCTCAAAACATTCTGCTGCCTGACTTGTTAACCACTGCATCACAAATTTTTTGACTTCATTATCGTCTTGAAGACCGCTCAGGTGTTTCTTCAAGTGCAGGAACAAATGGTAGCATTGATTGTCTCATCACGAGGCAGAAACTCCACTAGCAATACTCCTTTTCTGTCCCAAAAAACTGTGCACATGATTTTCCGGGCAGAAATTATTTGCTTAAACTTCACTCTTTTGGGTAATGATGAATGTCGCCATTCCATGGATTGTTGTTTTGATTCTGGTGTGACGAATTCCAAATGGTACTTACTTAAAAAACATGCCTCGTATATATTATATATGAGACAAAGAAAAAAGTAAAAAAAAATTGTTTTTGTTTCCTGAATGAATAATTGAAATAATAGGTCTTCAATCAGAAATTTGTATTGAATTTCCAGCAATATCATATATATATATATATATATATATATATATATATATATATATATATATATATATATATATATATATATATATATAGCAATTCTTTTATTATCGGAAGTTCTAAAAATGAAAAAGTGTGACGTTATTTTATTGAAAACTCTTTCCACCGATGGTACTTATCAATGAATTATCTTGCTACTACATTTTCTTTCAACGTTCCGAACAGTTTTTTCTGTTGAAGTATTTCCGTACCGCCAGATTCGCTGGCTGTCAATCCTTCTTTTTGGCAGGTGTAAGTGAAGAAAGTTAAACAGAACGAACTAATCATCCTTCGCCGACTATTTAAAAGAAAGTAACGGTTATAAATCACCCTTAGAGATGCGAAGTAGAAAAAATATAAACAAATCTGCCGTGGGCTACACACGAGGCTCATTTACCTCAGTTGTTAAAACCAATTCAAAAACTATTAAATAATATAAGGTGTAGATTCTTTTAGGTGTAGGTCAAATTTCTGCGAATAAATTTGGAGGCTGATTTCTACTTCACGACTCTTTTATTGAAAATAATTGCACTACGTTTCGGCTACAATGCCATTTTCA
Source organism: Piezodorus guildinii (assembly GCA_023052935.1). Classification (NCBI taxonomy): domain Eukaryota; kingdom Metazoa; phylum Arthropoda; class Insecta; order Hemiptera; family Pentatomidae; genus Piezodorus; species Piezodorus guildinii. The sequence goes on from CM041295.1 coordinate 44,249,675, forward strand.
GGTGCAATGGAACTAATTTGATCTAAAAGTACAAAATATTGTCACCATCACAAATAATCATCTTACAATTTATCATGAAATTATATATAAATGTTAAAATACTCGTATAGATAAAAATAAATAAAACAAAATATATATATATATATATATATATATATATATATATATATATATATATATAATATATATATATATATATTTATATATTTATTTATTTATTTATATACATATACATACAGTTAAAATTATTAATAATCCATGAGATTAACGTTAAAATTCTTGAATTTCTATCAAAACAATTTAAAATTTTTAAAAAAAATTACAAATAAACATGGAAAAAACATGAATAATGTATATATATTTTATTTGTTTTATTTATTTTTATCCTATACGAGTATTTTAACATTAATATATAATTTCATGATAAATCGTAAGATGATTATTTGTGATTGTGACAATATTTTGTACTTTTAGATCAAATTAGTTCCATTGCGCCTGAAGATGGCATTGTAGCCGAAACGTAGTGCAATTATTTTCAATAAAAGAGTCGTGAAGTAGAAATCAGCCTCCAAATTTATTCGCAGAAATTTGACCTACACCTAAAAGAATCTACACCTTATATTATTTAATAGTTTTTTGAATTGGTTTTAACAACTGAGGTAAATGAGCCTCGTGTGTAGCCCACGGCAGATTTGTTTATATTTTTTCTACTTCGCATCTCTAAGGGTGATTTATAACCGTTACTTTCTTTTAAATAGTCGGCGAAGGATGATTAGTTCGTTCTGTTTAACTTTCTTCACTTACACCTGCCAAAAAGAAGGATTGACAGCCAGCGAATCTGGCGGTACGGAAATACTTCAACAGAAAAAACTGTTCGGAACGTTGAAAGAAAATGTAGTAGCAAGATAATTCATTGATAAGTACCATCGGTGGAAAGAGTTTTCAATAAAATAACGTCACACTTTTTCATTTTTAGAACTTCCGATAATAAAAGAATTGCTATATATATATATATATATATATATATATATATATATATATATATATATATATATATATATATATATATATGATATTGCTGGAAATTCAATACAAATTTCTGATTGAAGACCTATTATTTCAATTATTCATTCAGGAAACAAAAACAATTTTTTTTTACTTTTTTCTTTGTCTCATATATATATATACGAGGCATGTTTTTTAAGTAAGTACCATTTGGAATTCGTCACACCAGAATCAAAACAACAATCCATGGAATGGCGACATTCATCATTACCCAAAAGAGTGAAGTTTAAGCAAATAATTTCTGCCCGGAAAATCATGTGCACAGTTTTTTGGGACAGAAAAGGAGTATTGCTAGTGGAGTTTCTGCCTCGTGATGAGACAATCAATGCTACCATTTGTTCCTGCACTTGAAGAAACACCTGAGCGGTCTTCAAGACGATAATGAAGTCAAAACATTTGTGATGCAGTGGTTAACAAGTCAGGCAGCAGAATGTTTTGAGGGTATTCAAAAACTGATGCCGCGTTATGATAAGTGCCTCAAAATTCATGGAAATTATGTAGAAAAGTAGATTAAGGTACAGGCTTTCATGTAAAAATAAAGTTATTGCGATATCTTTGCACGTCTTTTTTTTTTTTCCAAAACGTTACTTACTTAAAAAACATGCCTCGTATTTATTTTCTTAATAGGACAGATTTGTTATTGTATAGCAGCGGTGTTACATGACGCCTAAGACGTTATGTAAAGTTGGTTTGCCAATGTAATGCAACATTGATTTTTATATAAAATTAATTTCTCCAAATTTTTAACTGATTATAAATTTATTTTAAGCGTATTGGCAAACCAACTAATACTTTCCTCAGAATGATATTGTTTTTTTTTATTGATATCGATTGATAAAGGCATATGTTGTAATTTTATAATTGAAAAAAACTGTAAAAAATGTTGTTTAATAAATCTTCATTTTGGCATGGTAAACTGTGTACATAGTTCAATTAGTAGCAACACGCTAAATTATAATTGATTACAGTTGGATATTATTATATTTGATGGCATAATGAAAAACATGCTAGAATTATCATGTTTTGGCTTGTTGCCTTCTTAATGTAACCAGTTTAACCAAAATCGTTAGATCTGTTTTTGAGAAAATCGTAAAAGGATGCAAATTGTATGAGATAAAGTGGCTGTTTTGGCACCCCGATTTTGATGAAAAAGATGGTGTAACATCTCGGGCTTAAAGTTGCCTAAATTATGAAATTTCATTTCCGTACGAATTTTCGTTGTAGTGCTTGACTTCCTTTATACACACAACTTTTCGCGCGATTCAGGTATTTTTAATTCAGAGGACCCTAAAACATGCATTTCCGTTGAAAACTATTAAATTATGTTATTAGATGAACTATATTAATTTTCGTTGGAAACATACAATATGTTTTAGATTAAATAATATAACCATAAAAAACTTGTTATGTATAATAATCACTTATGTTTATGCCCTGTCAGACTATTTCAATCAGAATAAAACGTACAAGATATCAGAGCTCATTAAATTTTACGTCAATACAGTGAGTTTTATTAAAACCGTTGGAGCCGTTATTGATAAAATCATAAAAAGTTACAAAATACATGGTATAAAGTGGCTCTCTGCTTCGCCGATTTCGATTAAAAAATTGCTGTAACATCTCGGGCGTAAACTTTCAGTTTAGCGCTTTTAGTTTTTGTGATACACTTACCACACAGATACAGACCTTTTCTCACGACTTGGTTATTTGGACTCAGGGGACCCTAAAACGTATATTTCCTTTGCAAACTGAAATTTTCACGATCACAATACGTTCCTTTACTAAAATTTAAGAAATTATTATTTTTTTTTAGATATATTAATTGAAATTTACAACTGTGGAATACAGTAAATGTGAGAAAATATTAAAATAAGTCATGATACACATGTAGGGAAACAATCCATTGTTAGCTCTCCATAATAAGGCTTAAACAGAAGATCCTGGGGCCATCTTCTTTTCAGACGCTTCGGAGGATTATCAGAAATTGAGCCGTTGATTTCCAAAAGGTACCATAGGACATTTCCTTCAAAAAAGGGAAAAATAATACAAAAAATCTAATTACGGCTCAGGGTTGCTGAAACCTGTTAATAGCTGTATTTTCATAGTCATTTAGGAATTGTGTCTAATTCCCCTAATTGTGTCTAATAGAAAAAATTATGTATAACCCAAAACACAAATAATCGCGAAAATTCTTTGAAATATTATAATACAAAGACTAGAAGGATTTATTAAACAAATGAAACAAACAAAGGATAAAATCCTACAAGCCTGGGGCGACTTGGGGGTTATATAGTTTTTCGTTATTGAATAGGGGCATACATTTACAAATTGCTAAATTAACTCTGCAGGTAGATTGCAATGTATATTCAATAACAAGTATGGAAATATAATGTCTTACCTGTCCCAACGATGTCCATTGTTAAATAAAAGCAAAAAAATTAAGCTCTAAATACACCTTTAACACAATAAATGACCATCGAATAAAGATAATCCCACTGCCGGTTATTAGCTTGTGTGAACAGGAATAATTCATTCATTTACGATTTATTTGTAAACACGGTATGGCGGGAAATGTTGGTATTAAGGGCTTACCAACTAATAATAAAAAGGTGAAGCACTGGAAAATTCCAAACTTTTGTCCACCTTAATTGGTGACTTTGCCCTTTGTGTGCCGCTTCAACCTACGAAGAGGGTTACAGGTATGTTTGGAACTAGATAGGGATTGTGTCAAGGGATTAGGAAGGTGATTAAATTTATTTAATTAAGTAAATAAATATGAGATATTTAAATAAATATACTATTGGGGCGAAAGATGGCGTAGATGATGGCCGCACGATGTATGGGTCATCACTCCCTACGCCTATTTTTGCGAGTAGCAATCAGTAGGATGATGGGCCTCATATACCCCTAAGAAATCTATGAGTGAATTCCCTTTTATTTATTTGCTTGATAAAGTGAGAGTGGGATTCGAATTGAAATTTTTATCTTGGTAGACTAGCACACTGGGGCTCCTTAACATAAATATTAATATTTATTTCTTGTAATTGAGGATGTTTATATATATATATATATATATATATATATATATATATATATATTATATATATATATATATCTTACCAACTAATAAGTGAAGTACTGGAAAATTCCAAACTTTTGACTTGACTTTTGTCCACCTAAATTGGTAATTTTACCCTGTTTGCGGCGTGAACGTGTTAACATACTTGTATAGTTCCGCACTAACACTAGTGTATAGAAATATATTAGATGATAATTCTCTATGAAGAGAAGGAGTTAGAAAGAAGGTGTGTTATGAGAAATGATGAGTTGATCCGTTCTCAAGGGAGTAGGGAAGTGGAGAAAGGAAAAGGGATACGAGGAGAGACGAATCGCCTTTATGGCTCTCGGGTTTTACAAGTGCAGCAAAAACCTGCTCCTCTAGCCTTCGCTAACCCCTGGCTCCCCATCCATTAATTATCTAGCTATATCATTTCCTACCAACAATTATTTTATTAACGACTTTTTTTATATGATATATACTTTTACATATTTCTAAACTTTAATACAACATACTTTTGTCTGTTTGTATAATTATTTCTTTGATATAAAATCAAATTAATACTCAAAGTCCTTTGTTATCTACCGTCATTAGATGTCATACCCACGTCGCACAGTGGAAAATATGACCGATTTAGGTGGACAAAATTCTGAAACTTGTCCCTATTTAATAATCTATATATTGCGGGAACAAAATATGAAAAAACTAATTAATTTTTTGACACGATCGGCGAGCGCACAGTTGTTAAACATAAAATTTATTTGCTGAAATATGCTAATAGATGTATTTTATATCATTTAGGAAACTCTTGAAATTATTGATTGTAAAACTATTGATTCGGGGTGTTATACGAAACTTAAACATCACCCAAAACGAAAAAAATGCAAAAATTCTTTGTAATATTTAAAGACTAGAGGGGTCGATAAAACAAATCCTTGGGGTCATATAGTTTTTCGTTATTGAATAGGGGCATACATTTACAAATTGATAATTTAACTCTACAGGTAGATTGCAATGTATATTCAATAACGTGTTTGGAAATATAATGTCTTACCTGTCTCAGCAATGTCCATTGTTAAATAAAAGCAAAAACACTTTGGGCTATACACACCTTGAACACAATAAATGGCCATTGAATAAAGATAATCCCACTGCCGGTTATAAGGAACTTTCGTAAACAGGAATGATTCTCTCATTAACTGTTTATTTGTACACACGGTAAGGCGGGAAATATTAGTATTAAGGGTCTTGCCAACTAATAATAAAAAGGCGAAGCACTAGAAAATTCCTAACTTTTGTCCACCTAAATTGGCAATTTTGCCTACTGTGCGCCGATACCATTCATACCATAGGGATGGCTCTCAAAGGCCTCTTCGACCGCAATTACGAATTCTAAAAAATGATCTATTCTTTTCCCTTGAAGAAAGTGGGCCATGGATCGAAATAAGTATTCCGATGGTGTAAGGTCTGAACTATATGAGGGATGAGGCAAGATTTCAAATCTATGAAGTTCTTTAAACTCTTCTTTGGTTTGACGGAAAGTGTGACGGGATAAGCATCATCTCGTTGGAATAAAATTCCTTTTCGTTTGATCAAAGCAGAATAACGCTCCGACAGCTTTGCTTACAATCTTTCCAGTTGTTCAAAAGGAGTTGAGAATGAGGTAGATGAGGCAGGAGCTCGAACACATTACGTTTTCTGTACTTATCTTTGGTTCGACGGGAAGTTCGAGCTTATTGCTGAGAAGATAGTTCGTGAGGGACCAATCTACTGCTCTTTTGCACTTTACCTGTTTAGAGTTAATGGCGGCTAACAGTATCTTTCGAACACACCACATTCCCTGGATAGTTCGCGAGTACTTATGGACGGATTTGATTCTACTGCTACCTGCAAAACCTCATCGATATCCATTAATGGTCGCCCGTAGCCCTTCTTCCTTTCCAACGTCGTATATCCACTGCTAAATTTTTCAGACCAACGCCGCGCAATGCTCTGGTCAAGGACGTCTTCCACTTCATATTTAATAATTCCAAGAGTTGCCTTTTGCGTAATTTTTTTTTCCAGTGATGCCTTGAAATTACGTGAATTTCGTAGGACAATGACGTCTCTTCTTTAAAACAAATAACTAAACTGCAGTTGTTGTTGTTTTTTTAGAAGTAGGGATTATACAAGTTTAGAGAATGCTCTTAAGAGATTATTAAGTATTAAATAGGGTTAAAGTATTTACTATCTATATATCTATGTTATGGCGCTACAACCCTGTGGTGGGTCCTGGCCTCCTCTATGAGCCTCCGCCATTCGGCTAGGTTTTGACCAAGCAGGTCTTTGAGTCGTATGTTAGGACAGGCCTTATGAGAGTTTTATATACAGTGAGCGTCATATGTATAATTCACTAAAATTTCGCAATCATTTAATTTTTAACGTTTTGAACGTTCATTTACGAAAAAATTAAAAATAGAGTATGTTAATGGTGTCCAAAGTATTTGAAATTTCGTGGTTTCCTAGTTGTATTAGTGCAGTGATCATAAATATACATCCAATTTGTAATCCTACTCAAGTTCTTATTGTTTCTTGCGGCCATTTTCATTTAGAATATAATATTTCATGATTTTCCTTTTTACTAGGACCCACAAGTAGTTAATTAAATTTGAAAGAAATAATGGAAGAGGAATTTCGAGAACTTTTTGAAAACTTTGCAGCAGCTAAATATGAATAGATAATGTATATATGTCCAGAGTCATGGTCGCGCCTATATTAAAAATTTAATTTATTCGTCATTTTTCTTTTACTTTTAATTGCGGCTTTTCTAACTTAAAAAATACACAAACCTATCAATAATTCTATCCGTGAATCCAATGCTATTAAACTCTGTCAAGGAAAAAAACACTAAACTATCACTGACCGCTGAAGGTGTTTTACTATGGCATACTGAATTCTTTATTTGGTTTCCTCCATACCATAATTTTTTTATAAGAACCATTTATTTTAGTTGAGAGTCATCTATAAACATTTTAATTCAACAATCTGCTCTTTAAAAAGTGTTTACAAACGTTCAGCCAATTCTCTTATTGCCTTGCCTGCTGAAAGACGTTTTCCGTACTTCTTGTACCATGTTTTACTTTTCGTCATATTTTTTTTAACCCGGCGAACAGTCGAAACACTAATTGTGTATCCAGAAGTTTTGAAACATTCAGAAATAAACCAAGGTTTACTCATTTGAGTTATTGTTTTTTTATGAATAATCAGTCTTTCAGCTTTAACATTTAAACTTTTTGGACGCTCACTTTTTTGCTTTTATATTTTATTAGCATATTATCTACATTAAACATAGCCATCCACACATTCTCATCAATGTTTTTAAACATTTTAATTATTTCTCTTATAAAAATTATGCGTAACCGTCGTTCGATCGTTTTTATTTTAGGGCATAATTTAAAAAAAAAAAAAAAAAAAAAAAAATCCTGTCCAAGGTTGGGTATATGAAACATGCGGAAGAAGAATTGCTTATAACACAAAATTATATCGAAGATTAGTTAAAATATGAACATTTGAAACCATATTACAACAAGATATTACGATTTCCGAATACTTTTGACGTAATATTGTAATTTTACATTATTAATGGAATATTTTTAAAAACAATAAACTTTTCGGTTTTCTGCTCAATGATTTTACTTCGTGAGAGTCTCTTTTAAAGATTTATGAATAAAAAAGAATTGTATAAATTCATAGTTGTGAAATATACTTCTTAAATAAAAAGAAATACGAATTCCGAATACTTTTGACACTCACTGTAGATGGATCTTTGTTTCCCTGCTGATGAGCTTGCTGCGGAACTGTTTAAACAGATCAAAATATTACCGGTTAGCTTCTGTTACTTCATAAATAGTTCACTTTATTTCTGTGGAAACATTATTTGTTGCTGTGACCTGAGATCCAAGGAAAATAAATTTCTTCACTCTCTCAAAGGTACAGACAGCTTCCTAGAACGGTCTTCGTAATAAACTTTAGATGTTTACCTTTACCTTCTACGAAAACATATGTTTACTTAATTAATTTAACACTGAAAATTAAATACCATTTTCTATTAATTATTTCTACTTTATATATTTTTTACTTTCACTTATCTAGGCATTTGTTTATCACTTTATGCTACTATGGCTAATCGGACGAAGCTACAGTGGGAGTTCTAAATTTTTTTCTATCCAGGTTTTATTAGGACAGGGATCTTTAACAAGTACCTGACATCGCACAGGCTCGGGACCACCTTTTAACGTTCCCTCCGAAGGACGGCATAACTAAGGATTTTTTACTCCCATTACAAAATCCTAGGACCACCTGCGGGTTTGAACCAACCCGTGACCTTTGGCATAGGAGGCTGTTGTGCTAACCACCCAGCTACAAGTTATCCCACTTATCTATACATGAAATTTATATTAATATAATATTTAATAAATAATATGATATTTATATTAATATAAATTTTACTTATCTATACATGAAATTTAATTAACGGAAGCCATTGCGATCGTGAAAATTTTCGAATTTGAGTTTTCTTTAGAAATACATGTTTTATGGTTACCTGAGTCCAAATAACTATGTCTCCCATAAGGGCATGTGTGTCTGTGGTAAATCTAGCACGAAAACGAAACATTGTATAAAGCTATAATTTCGTATTCAAAACCAAAATGTTACAGCAACTTTTTCGTCAATATCGCCAAACCTGAAAAGCCACTTTATACTATGCATTATGCACATTTTTAAGACTTTCTCAAAAACTGCTGTAACGATTTTGATTAAACTGTTCATATTAGCGTACAATTTAATGGGCTTTAATATCACGCAGGTTGCATTCCGATTTTTAAATTTAATTTCTCTAAAGTGCCCTTTATTTTATAGATTCCAAAATATTAATTATGTCATGTTATTAGCATTATACACTGCTAAATACACAAGTTGAACGAATTTCTGGGTAGTCAAGAATAAAAGTATGTAAAGTGACGAATATGGCACAAAGTTAAGTGATTATTGTAAATAAAAATTCTGTATAATTCAAACTAAAACATATGAGAATGTTATATGAGGAAGATGGTGGGGGGTGCGGTCATAAAAAAAAAATATACACACTGATAATTTATACTTAAATTAATTGTGTTCCGACGTTTCGCCTACATTGTGGGCCTCCATCAGAGCTAAGAGAAACAAGATAACAACTAATGTAATTAGAAAATTAATAACTTAGGTACAATAATATGTTGACAGTAATACAATATTGAAACAAACATAAAATTAAATTAAATCAATATGATAATAATAAAATATATGTTATTACTTCTTATCTATATTTTATTGCTGTCAACTTATTATCATTTTTATTTAATTTAATTTTATATATGTTTCCATATTGTATTACTGTCATCATATTATTGTTTCTATCAAGGCCAAGATGAAGGCCCACAATGTAGTTCGAACCGTCGGAGCAATTACTCTAAGTATTACTTATCAGTGTGTATATTTTTTTGATGACTTTACTCCCAACCATCTTCCTCATTTAAATTTATTTCAAAGTTCTTTAATTGATTTGAACTATTATTCTTCCGACGGTTCTTTACGGATGTGAAACGTGGCAGCTTACTTTGAAGAATGAATAACGGCTTAAGATTTTCGAAAATAAGGTACTGCGTAAAATATTTGGTCCGAAGAAAGATGAGGCCACTGGGAAGTTTAGAAGGTTGCACAAGGCGGAATTGCGGAACTTGTATCCTGTGAATATAATTGAGTTGATAGCATCGCAAAGACTCAAATGGGCGCGTAAATTTGTTGGGCTCGGTGAGGCACGGATTCCGAGAAAGTTGGTATTCGCTGATCCGGCTGGTAGGCGTCCGAAAGGTAGGCCGAAGCGTCGATGGGAGGATTTCGTTAAGGCTGAACTCGGGTGCTTGGGCTTGATCGGTGAACATTAGACGAGTTCGCTGTATTTTGGTGTGAATTTGGTGGTATCGGCATCGAACCTTCGGGTTCAGTAAGCCTGTTATTATAATAATAATTATTATTATTAATTGATTTAAACAACCAAGGGAAGTGAAATTCGTGTGTTGCGCGTGTTTGTTATTGTATTAACATTGCAGTGTTGAATCTTAAATTCAGATAAGATTTTAAAGATTTAGAATTTTTTTTTTTTTTTAATTAAAAAGCGCTTGCAGCTGTATAATGAACTGGTTTATAATGGCATACAAAATGATTATCTATTTAAATTGTCATTTTACGGTACCATTATGATTATAATAACCCATCTCTATTCTTGGAAGGTTCAATATTTAATAACAGGCTGACAAGGTAGACGGGGGCCAACTCACTGGGGAATTAACGGTGCCCTAAATTATCTTTTTTTTTTTTTTTTTTATTGAATAATTATAGGTATAATTTAGAATACAGATACTGAACAGGCCGTCTCTTCCGATCGACAAACCATCAACGTTCACAGTATCTGTGATGAGTAAAGATTTTTTTTTTTACTTTCACTTGCCTATGTTCATTTCCCGCATATTTAATCCCTAAAATGAATATCCAGGCTCAATAGAATTGTAAATAAGCTTTTTTTTTTTTTTTTTTATATTTTGTTGTGTTTGATGTTCTCTTCACACGTCTAGTTTATATGAGTAATTCTTAATTTGTTTATATGTATTTAATATACTTTAAGACTCGAAAGCGCACTTTGTATATTTTATTCTAAGAGGACATGTCCCAGGATAATAAAGAATTTATTGATTATTTATGTATGAAATAAACAGTTAGGGAAAATATTGCGATCGTAAAAATTTTGTTAAGAGATTTTTTACCGGAAATGCACGTTTTAGTTAAAATTGACCAAGTCTCGCAATAAGTTAGTTTATGTGGTAAGTCTAATTCGAAAACGATAATTTTTATAAAACTGAAATTTTATATTATAAAAGCATATATTCCTGAGACTTTACAACAAATATTTTCCTAAAATGGACGAATCAGAAGAGCCACTTTATATTGTGATTTTTAACCTTTTTACGATTTCCACGTGTGTTAAAAGTTTGTTAATGAAAATGGGAAAGAAATAGAACTCGAATTAAATACGGATGACGAAATATATGATTAGTAGCAGAAACGGTGGAGATCTTGGTGATATTGATATATCAGGGCATACTTTTGAACACGTAGAGAAATTCAAGTATTTAGGTTCAATGATAACAAGAAGAAATGAAATCCAGGAAGAAATAAAGGCCCGGTTAAAGGTGGGAAATGCGTGTTATTATTCGGTTGCTAAATTACTGAGCTCGAGGCTTCTGTCTAAAAACTTAAAAGATTCGAGTTTATAAAACTATTATTCTTCCGACGGTTCTTTAAGGCTATAAAACGTGGCCGCTTACTTTAAAGGATGAACAACGGCTTAACGTTTTCGAAAATAAGGTACTGCTTAAAATATTTGGTCGAAGAGAGATGAGGCCACCGGGGAGTTTAGAAGGTTGCACAACGCGGAATTTCGGACCTTGTACCCTGTGAATATAATTGAGTTGATAGCATCGCAAAGACTCAAATGGGCGCGTAAATTTGTTGGGCTCGGTGAGGCACGGATTCCGAGAAAGTTGGTATTCGCTGATCCGGCTGGTAGGCGTCCGAAAGGTAGGCCGAAGCGTCGATGGGAGGATTGCGTTAAGGCTGATCTCGGGGGCTTGGGCTTGACCGGCGAACATTGGACGAGTCTGTGCAGGCGAAGTTTGGTGGTATCGGCATCGAACCTTCGGGTTCGGTAAGCCTATTATTATTATTATTACGATTTCCACGAAGACGTCTATAACGATTTTGATTAACTCTGTAGTTGTACTAGATACTGGAGTGACATGAAAACCGGATAAAACTAAGTGATTGCTGCGTATACTAATTTCTATTGTTAGATTGTTTAATCTAAAATATGTATATATTTTTAACAATATTTAATTCATTAATATACAATAATTCATTAATAAGGAAGAAAATATTTACCCATAATAACTGTTTTTTTAGTACTTTTAAAACTCAAATATTATTAAATCCATTCTAATAATCAAATATATCTGTAAATCTTTTTCTATAATTTTTTTTCTTTTAATTGTTACAGAGACTGGAGGAGTGGTATGGCGGAAGGAGGAAAAGCACCTGTTGACCCACCAAGCAGACATTCTGATGATGATTCTGGTTGTGCTTTAGAAGAATACACGTGGGTACCGCCAGGCTTAAGACCAGATCAAGTAAGTCCTATGTTGTGTTAAATTTCTATTCATCACCTGTTTCTCAGTGGTTTCTACTCATTTCCAAAAAAAAAAAAAAACTTATACCACTACAACTCCTGAAGAGTCTTGGGCTCAATACATATATTTTATTGGGTTCAATTCGTACTGTTTCTAGGCCAACGATCATACAATAAGATGTTTAGGCCAACATCACATTCAGCCTCTAGGTTTTTCCCCATTTCAGGTACCCACTTTATGGTGGCTGGGTGTGCCCTATTAGGGTCTCCCTACTCTAGGGTCATCCCACAGTTGAAATGATAAAATAAATAATATTCTGTAGCAGCTCCCCTTTCTACTTATTTACTGCTTCTTATTTGTCGGTAATGACAAAATATCCTGCTTTTACAGGTGAGACACATTTACATGCGATACAAGACCGTCGCTGATAGAGTAAACCACTACTACCTTTTTATTTCAATGATTGTACATATCCTTGAAAAAGATTCTTCATGAGTTATTGAAAGAATAAATAAATTATAATAATTTTAATTCTGGGGCATTTTATATCCCAAGGATATGAAGAGAAAAGGTCGAGTTTGTCTGGCTTCATTCTGCTTCATCAGCCAGATAATGGCTATAAAATATGTAAAATTAAAATAAATAAAAGATACATATAAAAACAGATGAAAACTTAATTGTGCATAATTAAGTCAAGACAGATTACATAAGTGCTTAACATTGATCTTTTAGGTAATGGAGAAATAAGATAGGTAATGAGTTCCTATGTATGATAGCACGGGTGATAACGTACTTTTAAAAGGAAGCAGTTCTTTGAGAGGGAATATATAAATTGGTAGGTTGAGATTTTGTATTTAGGGTATATGATGATACCTAGTTGGTATTTTCTTTGGGAATCAGAATAAAGCCACCCTTGACCAGAATACCAGTGAGAAATATTTGATTGCCTGGCGAGGCTGTAAAGAAATATAAAGCTATTCATAAATCTCTTCAGCCTCACCTTGTTTTCCCCAGTGTGTCCTCCATATGCCAGGCATCCATCCTTAAAGTAGAAGAGTATGAGAGAGGACACTAGAAGATGATGGGTAATGGTGTAGGAAAATGGTCTTGACAATGTAGGAGCTGTTTGAGGAAAGTGATGGACTTCCTGGTAATTTGGGAAATACAGTTACTCCATGTTAAGTTGTGATCAAAAGTAACCCTCTATGTTTTCATGGAGTTTTGGGATTGGGTAGGATGTTTTTTAGTTAGTTATTCATTTATCCTCTGTACCATTTAAAGTTAGTTGAATATTTTATCTACTATATTTCTATCCTTGTGTACAACTCCTAATGTTAGTCAAAGATTCATCTACAGGTAATGATATTAATAGGTATTTAGTAAATGTTGTACTTTAAATAAGCCAGAGTCTATTTATTTTTATCTTTTTGGTCATATTGAAGGAAGAGGACTTATCCCATTCCCCTTTCAAGTTTGCCTTTGTATGCTACCTAGTAGAGGTTTCTTGGGCAAAAGCTCATAATTTTATCCACTCCAGAATCAGTTACTTTTAGTCCAAGGATGACTTTTATGATTGTTTTATAAAATATAAAAAATTATTATAAGTATAAAATTGCACTTTTCTTTAATATTTTGTCTTCCTTTCTTTCATGAAAAATAAGGCAAATGATTCCACCATCAGTTCAAAATGTATTCATTATTAGTTAAAATAGAAAACCTGTTAATACCTAACACATTCATACATTAGTTAAATATGCTTAAGTGAAATTCTTGTACCTATCTTTTATTTTATTTATTTATTTTTTTTTTGTTATCCCTATTTTATTTTGTTTGAAATAACCAAATTTGGAGATAGTAGTCTATACCCTAAACTAATTTATTAATTAGTTTTAAATATATATATATATATATATATATATATATATATATATATATATATATATATATATATATATATATATATATATATATAATTTGTTTTTCAATGCTATTGTATTGTCCCTTTTTACTTATAAACATCTTTATGAAGGTGAAATTCTATTTTGAAAAATTTGTATATGATTGCAAACCGTAATTCCTATATCCTTCCATTCAATTTTTTTTTTTTAATTTCTATACTGCTAAGTATCTTTAATAAATTATAGTTCCACATCCCTTTTAATATTAATTTTACCAATTCAAGAATTTTTTAAAATTTGCATTTGAAATTGTAATTTCATTTTTATTTTGCTATTATTACGTTACTATTATAGTTTATTATTATTAAAAGCTTTATAGTTATTTTTTATTTAAGAAAATTCACTATTTTAAGTTTAATGTTTAATTTACTAAGTTTATATTATTTATCGCCTTAATATGATTAATAACTTAATTAATTAATAACTTACAGGTACACCTTTACTTTTCTGGATTATCAGAAGATAAGATACCTTACGTTAACTCCCCTGGAGAAAGATACAGAGTTCGTCAACTTTTACAGCAGCTTCCTCCACAGGACAATGAAGTTTGTTATTGTAATAACTTAACGGAGGAAGAGAGGAAAGAGCTCAAAATATTTTCTGCTCAAAGAAAACGAGATGCATTAGGAAGAGGAAGTGCGAAATTAGTGAATTCGCCAACTTCATGTGCATTGGTAATTAAAAATAAAAAAAAATGAATCTATTAATTTAATATTTGTTACTTAATTATATTGGATAATATGAATTTCATCACTAATTCTTGAAACTTGATTTGATTGCAATTATTTATTTGCATAAACAATATTTGTTTATACTAATTGATTTATTAATATCTTAAATAAATATCTATTTTTACAAACTAAAAATACTAATCATTACTTTTTTAGTGTCAAGAACTATTATCAGCAGGAGACATGTGTGTGCAAGCCTCGAGAGCAGGCCCTAACAAAACTTGGCACCCATCATGCTTTACATGTACTGTTTGTAATGAGCTTCTAGTAGATCTGATTTATTTCTATGAAAATGGAAAATTATATTGTGGTAGACATCATGCAGAAACTTTGAAGCCACGTTGTTCTGCTTGTGATGAGGTATTGTTAATATAAATGTTTACAAACAAATTTCTTAAGATTAATTCCCACTAAAATCAACAATGTTTAATTCCTACTTAATTTATTCTCTGTTGCTATGATGTCACTGACATTTATTTCACTAACTTGTCAAATCAATCATAAATCAGCTAATACCTGGAATGAAGTTTTACATGTATTCATATTCAGTCTATCTAGTTTCTTTTAATAACAGATAATCAAACATTTCAGATTATCTTGGCTGATGAATGTACTGAAGCAGAAGGAAGAGCCTGGCATATGAAACATTTCTGTTGCTCAGAATGTGATAAACAGCTTGGAGGTCAAAGATATATAATGCGCGATGGTAGACCTTATTGTCTAAGCTGTTTTGATACTTTATTTGCAGAGTTCTGTGATTCTTGTGGTGAAGCCATAAAGGTTGATCATGGTAAGTTTAATTATTAGCTAATATATAATCATTTTCTTATACACTTATCAAAAATGAATAGGGATGTTAATGATCAATACTTATTTTATTTGCATCAATTAAAATAATCCTTTTTTTTTTTTCATTTAGTCAAAGAAAATGTTATTTGCTGGTAAACATAAAAAGTAAACATGTAGTATTCTTTGTTTTTACTTACAGTCTAAATAAAGGATAGTATTTTTACTACTACCCACAGCCTCTTAAATTTGAGCTACTGAGAGAAGTATTACTAGGATTCTGGGATGAAATAGGCAAAAACATTATAAACAGCATGCCAAAGAGGTGCTAAATTATTAAATTGTGAAAAACTTTTCTCAAGTGAAATTCATTATTTTAATGACAAGAACATAAATACCTTTAATTTTAATATGCAAAAATTCAAAATTATTTTTTAAATTTTATTTTATAAAATTTCCCAAGAACAAATACAAATTTATTTTTATTAATATATAACGCATTTCATTATAAAAATAAAATCAATCCACAGTGGAAGGTTTCCATAAAAAGAAACAACAAAGATTCAGAATGAAAATATTATGGATTGAGAAATCCAGATTATGTAAAATGTTATCCTTAGATGGTTTAAACAAAAAAAAAAAAAATCTAGGGAAAACTTATCACAAATAATTCACAATATCCCTATTCACTTTTGAGTAGTTCATATCAATCAATTGTGGTATTGATAAATCATTTTTGTTTAAATAATTTGAAAATTGTAAGATTAGCAAATGGATCAATTTCCAGAAAAATATTTCATTCAGTTTAAAATCTCTCTCAATATTGTTTCATTTAAATTTATTTTTGAAACAAATTATTATTTACGAAAAATTGATAAAACTGTATAAGATACTTTCGGCTAATCCGGTTTTTAGTACAAAAGAAGAATTTCCTACAAGCAATCATCTTATTCTTCAATCAATTATTTTCATATTTATTACAAAAAAGTTTAATAAATGTTGAGTGTTGTTTTCAAATTATTTGATTAAATTTAAATCAGAACTGCTTAAAGGAAAATTATGTAAAGAATTACTCTTTATCTTGAGACTAATTCATAAATGTGTACATTTAGATATATAGATACTAATTTATCTATAATATTTTTTCATAGGTCAAATGAGTCATGATGGACAACATTGGCATGCAACAGACAAATGTTTCTGTTGCCGTATGTGTCGCTCACCACTTCTAGGACGGCCTTTTCTTCCAAGAAGGGGAGCAATATTCTGTTCTATTGCCTGTAGCAAAGGAGAACCACCCACAGAAGATAAAGATAACCAGAAGTTGAGAAAATCAAAGACCACTAGTAGTATTATATCTGAATCTTCCAGCTCACCACCATCCTCTAGAAAAATAAACAATACACAAAATTCCATTTTACCAAAACCAAAAGCTGAAATAGGAATTTCAGCTTTTTCATTAACTGCACAATCACAACAAAAACTGAAGTATGTTGGCTCTGATATATTATATTTAAAGTTAATTTATAAACTTATTATCTGATTTGGTCTTTTGATAGTAATTGTTTCTATAACTGCAAACCTAAAATTAAAATTGTGAATAATATATATATTTTTTTTCATGACATATTATTAATCATTGTAATTTAATCTTCTGAAAGATTATTATCATCCATAGATCTTAATAATCTTTCAGGGTTTTAATTAAAACAATGCCTTATGTATTTAAAGATGATTTGTTTATGGAATGTCTTTTTATTTAACTCTTTGTGATCTTTTAACAGCAAAATATTTTAATATTTCCTACGAAATTTAATTAACAATGTAAATAAAGTTAAATATAGAAATATTATCTAGTTGATTTTCAAATAGTATCCAACTAGAGTCTTCTAATTCAATAAATAAGTAATAAAAATTTGTAAAAATTCATGTAAAGTATTAAATGTCTGTGAGATAATAATGACCCAATAGCCATAAAATTTAAATAGAAAATTTAATTTTTGTTAAATTGAAGAAAAATGATAAAAATTACTTAAGTATGAGTAACTAAAGATCCAAAGCTAAAAACTCAATTTTCTCGGAAAACACTCCAAATAACATCCCTTGTTTCTTCCACAGACTCTTCATTTGTGATTACTTTTACATTAAAATTGGCTTATTTGAAAAATTTAATGATTTATAAGTGGGAATTTAATTTTGAACAATCCTTATTTTGGAATTTAATGTTGTGTAATAAACATAATGTTAGTAATTCATATCTTTAATAATTTGAAATTCAGTTATTAATGTTATTTATATATATATATATATATATAATATATATATATATTTTTTTTTTTTTTTTGTTTCAGAAGTTATGAATCATTTTGTTCCTATAATTCTCTTCGAGAGAATGCACAAAATAGATCTCCAAAATTGGGAAAGAAAATGATTCAAGATTCTATCCAAAAATTTTCTGAAAATACTTTATCCATTGCTGAAAACCAACAAGATGTTCTTCCTCTCCCTTCACCATATAGTTATAATATTTCATCTAGTAGTAGCCAACCATTTGATCAACTGCTTCTGGAAAAAACATTGGAGGAGTTAAGAAGAAGAAATGAAAAAGAAGAAATAGAATCTACAAATTCAAATGAATCTGAATTGGACAAGAATAAGTTAGATGAAAACAACTTGGATAGATTTTTCATGGATGCAAATGAAATTTTGTTACCACAAGTTGAAAACTTTTTCAAGAAAACTGCAGAAAGTAGTGATGAATGTAGTCAAAATCATGAATCTATAGGGCTGAAAATTCCCCTTGAATGTAGTAGTATTGAGAATGTTAATTTAAAACCTTTTATTCAAAGAATTCCGGCAGAGGACTACTTGAAAAAAAAAGAAAAGATCATTGTTCATAAAGAAGTTGATGAACTACTTTCAAAATGTAGTGGGAGAGACAGAGAAACTCTCCATTTTGGTGAAGGGGCTTGTAGTTTAGAAACTTTGAGGTTGACTGCCAAGCCAGCCCCTGACTCAATAGTAAGGAGGAAACCTTTGCCTGAATTGCCAGGACCTCCATCACCAAAGAAAAATCTTAGTGTTAGATTCCGTTGTGTGAATCCACAAGTGGAACATAATAAACCAAGTTGTAGTTATAAAACAACTAATTACGATTCGGACAGCTCATGTTCTACTTGTTCGACAAGTTCCAGTGATGATACTAATGCTTATAAACTTCCTCCTCGAAGAGCTTATGGTGGTGTTAGAATATCTTATGTTCCTAATGATGCTGTGGCTTGTGCTAAAAGACAACAAGGTAATCACAGTTCACTAAAGAAAACTGATGATAAAAATTGTGTTATTTCATGATATTTTAAAGATATTGATCTAATTTGTATATAGAAATAATTGTACATTGAAATGTTTTTTAGTTAAAAAGTGAACATATTGTAATGAAGATATAATAGAATAATTTTTTTTTTCTGTAAATTTTAATTTCAGGAAATTTAAATCCATGAATATTCTTGAATTCCTATTGTTAATAAAATGAAACAAATTCTGGAGTGTAGATTTTTTATCATATTGATAATGTAGTTCAGTATTGAATGTAAAAATGTATGATTGTTTTAGTCTTTTAATTTTTATTTGACAGTAATATTTAATTACTGGTAGTTTCAGAATTAAAGGACTAATTTATTTATTCAAATGTTTTTTTGCAAAATATATTTTTATTTTATTTGTGAACTCTTTTTATCCTTTCTAAAGTAATTTCATCCCATTATTCACTTTTAAAAGAGTTTAATAAGTAAAATTTGTCATGAAATGTGTATGTGAGTTATTTCTGGATATTTAAAAAAAAAAACACTAATGAACAGAGTTTATTAATTTAAGTATTGGGACTCAAGTGGTTCAAAAGAAAAATAAAGAGAGAAAAATAACTTAACTAAATTAAAAATGAAACCTATAACCAAAAATCTTCATTAAAATTAACTATTCTTTAAATGTCAGAATTTCTAAATAACCGAGTTATAAATTTTTATGCCAAAAAAAATTACAGAAAATAATTATACATATCATTAAATAAAACATTGTTCATGATATTATGTTAGCAAAAGTCTGAGTAGATTGTGAAAAGGAATTAGAAAATAATGGATCCAGCATCTAGAACTTCTGATTTTGCAAACTCTTGTGGATGACAGCCTCAGCATACCTCATGTCTTTTTCTTCTTTGGTTTTCCTTTTCGTCCATTCTTCCCAGATGCTTAGTACCTTTCCTATTGATTTTGTCAGTTTACCATCTTCTCTGCAAATTTGCATGTTTATCGCTTTATATCCAAACCTATGTAGAATTAAAACACCTGCCAATGCCAGTGACATCAAAAGTATACTACTTTTTTTTTATTTATTCTCTCTTCGTTCTTGGTAGCTGCATTATTCTCCATCAAAGCTTGGTGAGTTTTGGCTAGGCATAGGACTTTCATTTTCTTCTTTCTTCCTCAACCCATTTTCAATCTTCTGTAAACTTCTTGTTTTTTCTAAAATAACTAATACTTTTGTAGCAGTTTCTTACAGCTTTTAGTATTATACAATATCTCAGTATTGATCCACCAGAGGTCTTCTGAGTATTAAGGTTTCAATTTATTTTTCAGCTTAAATTGAACTTTGTCATTGTCCATTTCAGTAAACATCCGTGGAAAAAATACTACTGCTCCGGTCCTAATGGGACTGTGGGTAGTCCAACTCCTATGCCATTGTTTGCAGCCAGGCGAGGTTGGGTTAACCCCTCCACGCCTTGAGAGGTGAAGGTGGGGTGGAGAGTGCACTTGGAACCCTCCTTCACAATTGGTGGGAAGACAATAGGAATGTCTACTCTACTATCAGCAATGGATAAGTGATAGATTATTTGATAGTAAAGGTAATTTTAGCACTAGAGGACTTTAAGGAGACACAATAGGGACAGTAGCAGTGGTTTAAATCAATAATAAGCAACCACTTAGAGTCTCAGTCTAATGCAGCCTCCACCCATTTACCATCTCAAAGGCTTTTTGTTTCTCTAGCCACACAGTCAATCCAGCAAAGTCTTGGTTTATCAATCCTTCTTGGTCCATGGATGACTTCTATCAGCAGCTTCCTCGGGCTTTGTCAACATTCATCCTCACTTCATTAATTTCCCACCTTTATCTGGCTTGTTTTATCACTTAATCATTTTATTAGGCACTCCATAAAGGTTATAAATGTCCATGGTTGTTCCTTCTTTTCCATGTTCTGTTGATTAGTTGGGTCAAAATATTCACTGGAGAATCTTGATATCAAAACCAAGTTGTTGCTTATGTCATGATCCAGGTTTTGGCCTTGTGTATGAGAATTGGGTAAATTAAAGCTTTATAGAAAATATTTTTTGTCAATATTGTTAAAACAACCTATTGGACATTTAGTACCGGACTACACAGTAACAGTGATTTGCAGATTTCCTTTTTTTTTTTTCTATTTCTAAGCTAAAATCCAAGGTACCTGAATTAGTTGACTAGTTTGAATAAAAAAGTAATAAATAATAGTACAACCTCCCAAAGCCTTTGGGTCTTCTCGGCTATCCTTTCCAGACCAAGTGTTATAGCTTTTAACTTCCATAGCAGAAAATTCTTCTTTAATTGAATACCATGACCATCCTCTGATGTCCAATCCACCAAATCAATCTACAAAGCTACACAGAACTACTGAATATTGTTCTAGAGGTCTTTAGGCCTGGTTGATAGCGAGTTATATATTAGGATATTATCACATTGGTGGACATTTTCTGATTACAAGTATATTCCTTTATTTGTTCTACACATTCAAGATCTGCCAGTCATTCTAATTAGCCTGATTCTATGGAGTTCGGAATTCTTTTAGTGCGCTATAGAGAGCTTATTGATTAATCCTCCAAGAGCAGATGTTGATGAAGATAGGCAGGCTTTCCAAATTGAATTTCATGTTTGTAAAACCATAAGCAAAGGGAAGAACCTGGTTCTTAAGGTCTGTTGCAGAACTATAATATCAGCTTTCCTTCAGCTAGATCATTGAAATAGCCAAACTATAACTATGGAAAGGATCAATCACAAATAGTTACAAAACAGTGGTGAGAAGGCATTACAGTCTGTTAAGGCTTAAAAAATAAGTTTTCTCCCATTTTCTTCTAATTTGAAAGACATTTTTTTCTGCTTACGTCTACCATATCTGGATGGACCAAAAGAACAAAACTGAGGTCATTTTAGCTTAGTATTTCATATATTCGATTAAAATATAAAAAATATGGTGTTTTTCACAATAAATGTGAACTATTCACATTTATCAAGGTTTCTCATTTTAAATTCGGCGAACTTTTACTTCATTTCTAATTATTTATTTTTGCAGGAATCTTCTCGGATTTACTCTATAGATACAAAAATTTTCTTTTAACTCTAATTCTGTAACTTAATTTTTTTATAATTTGACAAAATAATACTATAATATTAATAACATCATTATTATTCAAGATGGAAAAGAAAAAAGGTATTTATCTGAAGGTGAGAGAGTAACTCCCGAAACGTTATTAACAAAAATAAATTATATTCTATAATGATTAAAATATAATTTTAACTGTATTTTGTATAATTAAGTGTAGTAAATGTTTTATTTTTTCAAAAAAAATTATCCCAAATTCACAAAAATATTAACTAAAATTACATTTACTATACATTAGGGGAGATTAAGATGGAATTAAATCCATACATACAAACTTTAAGATATTATGTCTGAAATAGGTTTTTCAATATTTTTATTGGCCTCTATTGAAAATAACTAATAATTTTTTTTCTACGATTCTTATAAGAAATTTAATTCTCTACAAGGTTAGATATTATATATTTTTCTGGAGACTGTATGGCAAAGTATAGATCTTAAGTTAAAATTACTGACATGTAAAACTTTTTCCGTTTTGTTGGCATTTTTGCAGATCCCAGTATCTATTCCTCATTTTCCAACATGTAACAACTGAAACTTGCATGACAGGAACTTTACCTGCCTTTAAAACTCATAATGACATTCCACATAAATAGTAGCATGAAGAAAAAATGAAAAATGTTTTATCAGAGCATGTTTTTCCAGATGGAAAAAAACAGAGTGCATTAATGAAAACTTCAATTTTTTACTGGTTAGCACATAAAACATACCTGAAAATTAAAATTACTCCACCTTTTGTAAGTTTTACTATCTTGAATGGTTAGTATTATTTATGGGCATATAGATTTTGCTATCAATTTGGCTTCATTCACTCATACATCCAGCATAAAGATGTGAAATGCCTTTTTAGATTAGAGCCTTAGCTGAGACATCATCAATCTCTGGTTCTTTGAGGAGGGTTTCCTAGTGGTTC
Organism: Piezodorus guildinii; assembly: GCA_023052935.1. Taxonomy (NCBI): domain Eukaryota; kingdom Metazoa; phylum Arthropoda; class Insecta; order Hemiptera; family Pentatomidae; genus Piezodorus; species Piezodorus guildinii. The sequence continues at coordinate 44,272,903 of CM041295.1, forward strand.
TGTAACTCATTCATCATTTGGTGGTTCCATGTCTTCATGAGGTATGATTATTCATGAGCTTGTCCTAATTTTGAAACTTGAATTTCTTTTCTCTACTCAAGGTTGTTGCCTTCTGGATCTTTCCAAGCAATGTGATTTTTTTAAAGTGAATTTATTGACTCATAGAATTTTTATGCCTCTCACCAACAGCTCTGAATGTTCAGCAGCTACTTCTATTTCCTCCAATTTCTCTTCTTTATTTGGTGAAGTTTTATCACATCCTTCTCTCCTACTACATTCTAGCAGTGTCCACTTAGTCTTTCTTGCAACTACTGGTTTTTAACCCACATATTTGGTACAGAAAGGTTAATACTTAGTAATTAATTATTAGATACCTTCTTCCATTCGTCACCTGTGTGATTTAAAAAAAAAAATCTATACGTTCCTGAGAATGAATAGGTTGGATATTTTATTCTTTCAGATGAAAGAAATAGTATTCATTTGATACAGACTTATTTTTATTTTGTTTTATTATGGAAGTTTGAATTACTTTGCAGTAAAGTAACGATTTGATAAAAAAAGGATGCCTTTCTTTTTGTGCATAATCAATCGTGATTCCATTCCCAATGCTGAGATGTAGACAAGTCAAGCACATAACATATATCATAATGAGATTGTTTAATTGAAGCCATAAAATAAATGATAAAATACTCCAAAATATGTTCATATCAATCAAAGTAGAAGGAACTCAATTTAGAAAAAAAAAAAAACTTATGCTCTGGAAAAAAGATTTTCAAGGGACACTATAACAAAAAACAACCTGTTAAAAATAATGGTTAGCACACATTATCATGGATGGCTGTAGAAAGTGGCTAAATCTATTAAATACAAAAGTATACATAATAAATGAGGAATAATTTATTTTAGTTACTGTAAGGAATCATTCTGACACTTTCTCCTTCCTTAATATTTTACAGAAAGCCTTAATTTATATATTCTACATTTTGTTTGTACATATTTATATTTTACATTTGTTTGAATTCTTACAACACAGTAAATTCTTAGGGTTTCTTAGATTTAACAAGATGAATGACACTTGAATATCAAATGAAATAAAAACACATATTTGAAAATTAATTTTTATATTAAACATAATTCACATCCTTACGAAAACTATAAATACACAAAAATTTAATGGCATTTATATTAATGCCAATACTTTAAATTTAGCTCGCACTAAAATAATGGATGTTAAAGGAGGAGCTTAATAGAGGAGCTTAAAATCTTAGACTACTATAAATAAAATTAAGAAAGTGAATTTACAAACAACTTTTTTATATGCATACAATATACTGTTTTTTAAAGTAACATCCTGTCAATCACAGTTGTTATATTACATGCTTATCATTATGAAATTACAATCAAATTACGTATAAGAGAATTCATATTTTTTACAATTATAATCTGATCATAATTTCATTGAACTACTTTAATCCAGCCATCACAAGTTACATCAAATCTATAACAAGAACAAAATTTACTAAATGCGATGAAAAAATATATTAAATATAATATTTCAAAACTTTATGAATTGAAACAGATCAAAAGATAATCACAATTGTATTTAAACATAGAAAATAATTAATAATAAAATAAAGAAAAAATAAATAAACATGAATTTCAACATACAAAAAAATTTATGATGTATATTTCAATTAAAAACCACAATTCATCAAAAGAAAATGTTTTAAACAAATTATTTCATTTTTTAAATAATGGAAATTATATAATTTCTTCGGACATAAATTCAAGTAATCTTCAAAAACTCAAATTCACTAACATTAAACACTAAAACGAGAGCAATTAAAACAATTTATACAAAGTTAGTTTCTTTACTTCATTTTTTTTTTTTTTTTCCAAAATAATATATTTTCGAACTGAAAATCACTTTAAATTTTTTACATTTAAAGATTTGCCAACATCAGATAACTATCAAAACACAGTAAGGATTTATAATTAGGTTGGTCCTAGATATTTTGTCTTACATAATTTTTTTTTTTATTGTATTATTATTCTTTTTAATGTTGAGCAGAACATGGTAATCAAGACAAACCTTGATTACATGAAATCACATGAAAAACGAAAATCTTCTGGATATTTTTAAGAGGATGATATAAGGGAAAAAACATGTGCACAAAATATAAAAATACGGGATGTTCAAGATAATATGGTCAATATTAATATATGTTAACTATACTAACTTATTATAAAGTTAAAATTGTAAATACTAAAATTAAAAAAATCAAAATGTAATTAAATAATCATAAAAAATTAATTAACTTATTACAAATCAAACAGATATTTAACGTCACCATGGCTAGACGACTTTGACAACGACCATTAGATAAAAGAAAATTAGTTATTTTAATTGTTTCTACAATTTATCTCAATTCCATACTCAGAAATTGAAATATAGTGTTTATTCTATTTTACATTTTGTTCAAGTGAATCTAATAATGACTGTTTAACACTACACAACTACTGATATTGACCATCTTATAAGTAACATCCTGTCAAAAACTAATAGAGTGAATTTCCTTAATCACCAGTTATATTATACAAATAATTAATCACAATAGTTTATTTTATTCTTATAATAGTGAATTACCTTTTGTCAACTGTAATATTAGATAAATAGTTTTTATAACAGTTAAAATAATAAAATCCGTAAATTTAATTTTCAAAACCTTGAAAAGCAGCATGCTGTTAACGATGTCATTAAGACTGGAAGTGATTTTTTTTAATATATGTAAATGTAACACAATGAAACAATAAATTAAATTAACATAAAACTACTGACTAATGATTCCCTCAAAATTAGTTAAATTTTAAAGCTATTTATCCTTATCAGTAAATCAGGAGAGTTGACATCAGTTCTGTTTTTTTTTAATTCATTTTTTGGAGTCAATTCACATATACATTTTTTTTTTTTTTTTTTTTTTTTTTTTTTTACAATATACTGACAATATTAAACAATTAGAGGTTAGGTATTTACAAAAAAAAAAAAAAAAAAAAAAAAAAATCTGACTCTGAACAATACATCATACTAAGAAACCAAGTTAATTCTGGGGCCAGTAGGTAGAAGATGAATAATTCCCTTTGGTCATAACCACCTTAGCTTGTTGATTTCCTTGAGATCTACCACTCATGGTATTGGATCCATCCTTAAAAATAATTATAATTAATTTAATGCTTTATAATAATAACCAGCATAAAGTAAAAAGTAGCTAAGAATAGTTGTAAGCATAAATAATATTAATAAGACAAGAGTGATGTGGCAGTGGCTAACTTTAAATTATTATTACATAGTTAATGAGGACATGGTAGCGTATCATATTACTTAAGAGTCGACTGATTTTGTTACTAAAAACCCTAGACAGCAGCAGATTGAGCTGAAGGCAGTAAATGATGATTGCGTTCAAAATAAATGTGACACATACTGAGTCAGCAAAAGCAACTGGAATGTTAAGACAGGATAGACCCAGAAAAAATTTTGAATAGAATTTAACATTAGAATTATGCATAAATAAGCAACAATTGATGGGAATTTTAAACAACTGAAGCCTTTAAATTCACAAGGATCCTGAACAAGGAACATTAAATGTGGTTATAAGAATGTTTTAGTTACAAGTTCACTTTAATTGTAAAAATTAATTTTGTACTATACATTTAAGTCCTTTTCACTTTCAGGTCTTAAAATAAGTAAACATAACAAGATGCTATCAACCTAATGAGAATAATAAATAAATTAAAAAAATATTGATTTATTTGGATATTTTGTTAAGTAAATAATAAAGATAACTGGAAAATCTAATTATCTTCAAAAATAAAATTCTAGAAAAGTAGATAGTATAAATTATAGGACACAAGAAAATATTCCTAATAGCTTATTGAATGATAACTGAAACATCTAGAAACCATTAATATTGTAAAAATTTCATAAAATACATAGAAACCGAGTATATTAGGCCCCTGAAAACGACCAAGACCACATAATAAAAAGACAATTAAATTTAAAATAAAATAAAATAATAGTAAAACAACTAATTCCACAACAAAACCCAAACCAGATGTATTGTTAAGACCAAATAACTTAGAAGGTCTTCATACCACTCAATTAGTTTTTGAATTGTTAATTGGTACCCATAAGGAGATAACATCTTCCCCAATAAGAATAAGGGTTTTACCTTAAGCTATAATAGAAGTACAGATTACTGTAATTTGTCAGCATGAACATTGAAAATGTAAAGCCCTTAACTCAAATATTTAAACCAAACTCGGAAGAAAATTGTTATAATTTAAAAAAAGAAAGGAAAATCTTAATTCAAGAGTAATAATACTCATTCTCATAGAATTCTGTATTCCTATTCATATGTTTATTAAATCATTGTTTTTAGAAAAAAATGGATCGTTTTAGAAAAATTAAAAGTATAATGAAACACCAGTCATCAACAGTCTTTATTTAATTTCAATTTATCTCCTTATTTTACCAATACAAAACTGATCATATTGGATAAAAAAATAAAAGAAGATAATTTTCTACAATGATTTTAGCTTACTTGATGAATAGGTTGATGCATCAAAGTAGTGGTGTTATGATGAGGGGTCATAGCTGGTATAAAAAGATGTTGAGGATAGCCACTGGGACCCATGCCAGAATTTTGAGATCCTATGTTAAAGGGGGGTGGCGTTGCACAATGGAATCCCTGCTTTTCATATGACTAAAATAATAAATTAAAAAATAAAATTAAAACCACACAATTAAGACAGAGAGATATGAAGCCTAAGCAAAGATGATAGCAAATCAATCAACAGATATGGAAAAAAACCCACAATTATGTGTGTCTATATTAATAGACTACTACTAACACATAAAAACCACTAACTTGTAAAGTGTGAGTCTGTCTGTCAATTCATACATTTAACAGCAGAATTAACACAAAAATGGACAAAATCACCACCCAACCCAATAAGTTTTAATCATATTTAAGTATATTAAATAATTTTAACAACAAAACTAGAAGTAGGTAGAAATCAAATTTAAATATCATTTATTAACATTTTTATTGATGTTTTAATAATGTTTGGGTAAGTGATCACTAATAACCTGTTTGGATATTTTAGATATAAACACATTGCTAAAATCTCCCATTTGTTTGATGAGCTGGAGGTTGCAATTAAAAAGTAGATTACGTTTTATGTTAAGTGTTAAATTATAATAAATTATTTTTTAAATGTTTTATCTTCTAATATAAATTTAAACATGGCGCAGTCGAAATCGTCCTACTTTCAACTGCAGAAAGGTAATTGAACATCTGCTATGGAATTCAATAAACCCTCAGAATTCCTAGTTAATGTGAATAAACTGTCTGAGAAATTTAGAAGATTCAGGACTGAGGTGGAAACTTATTTTGTGGCCACAGAAATGGAGAAAAAAACCTGAGAGGTCCAGGTAGTGAGGCTAAAAAACTTGTTGGGTTCGGAGGGGTTAAAGCTTTATTCCATAATAACGACAGTAAAGCCAGGTGCAGAAACAGTATATTCAGTTTTAGATGTCCTTGACAAGCATTGTACCCCAAAGAAAAATGAGACAATGGTGATTTATAAATTTTTTAGTAGGAAGCAAGCAGCAAATGAACCAATTGAACGGTATTTTACGGATCTCAAATCACTAGTTACACCTTGTGAATTCGGTGACCAGGAGGAAAAATGATTAAAATTCCAAATAATTCTTGGACTTCATGACAAAAGTACTCAAGAAAGACTTCTGAGAGAGGACCTTTCATTGGAAAAAACAGTTAATTTTTGTAAAACCACTGAAATGACACAGGAAAATTTAAGGATCGTCAGGGGACAGGAATTATGTCGGCAGGAAGTCTTCAAGTTGGCAAGGGCAAGTAACAGCAAAAAGTTGGTTAATAGCAATAATAAACAACAAACTGTAAATAAAAATAAATATATGGATTGCACCCGTTGTGGACAGAAGCACTCGTAGAATTGTTGCCCTGTATTTGGCCAAAAATGCTTCAAGTGCAATAAAATGGGTCACTGGGCCATAATGTGTGGCAGGAATTCAAAACAAATTAAAAATCTGGGTGTTTCTGACCACAATGGGGCATTTGATGATGATTTTAGTATCGGAACCATCAAACTAAACCAAATAAACAAAAACATTAATATTCAATGGTTAGAAAATATATAAATTAATGGCAAAATAATTATATTTAAGTTAGATACAGGTGCTGAAACAAATGTGTTATCATTTAAACAACTGACTGATGAGTTAGACTGAATGGACAGTTCTGATGTCTCCAAAACTACTACTGTGTTGGAGGCATTTGGAGGATACACAAAATCAAACCTATTGGGGTTTTTAAATTGCAGATAGGTGCTCACGGTAAATGTACAGCGAAATTCATTGTTGTGGAACAAAATGTAGGCTTTCCCATAATGGGACTACAAAAGTGTTCGGATTTAAATTTAATAAAAAAGGTATATAATATTAAGACTACAGACTTATCAGAATTTTTAAAGCAAAATGATGATATATTTAAGGGTTTAGGTTGTTTTCCAGACTTGGGCTCATTAAAATTAAAAGAGGGTGCCATTCCGAAATCAAGCCCTGCTCGCAGAGTTCCCTTTAAAATTAAAGAAAAATTAAAAGAAGCTTAAGTAAATTTGGAAAAGAATAAGGTTATTGCAAAGATTGACAGTCCAAGGGAGTGGGTTAACAATATTGTTATAATATAAAAACAAGATTCATCATTGCGAATAGACTCTCAGCAATTAAATAAATACCTTATTAGAGATTATTATGAATTTCCAACAATGGAGGATATTGCGGTGAAACTTGAAAATGAAAAAATGTTTTGCCTTTTTTATTTAAAACAGGATTTCCATCAATTGCTTTTGGATGACTCTTCGAGTAATATCTGCTCATTTAGTACACCTTTTGGTACTTATAAATATCTTAGAGCATCATTTGGTTAGTCAATATTGTTGCAAAATTTGGCCCAAAAGAATTACAGGGCATTGTGGATAATGTTATGAGTGTGGCTCGGAAATATAATATTAGATTCAACCCTCAAAAAGTTCAGTATTTTGTTAAAGAGGTTAAATTTTTGGGATCTTTGTTTAATAAAAATGGGCATAGACCGGATCCTGATCATATACGTGTTATTAAGGAATTAAAAGCACCTAATAGTGCCAAGGAATTGCAGAAAATGTTGGGAATGGTGAATTTTTTGCGTAGCCACTCACCTAACCTATCACAGGTGTTATCTCCTTTCCGACTGTTACTAAAAAAGGGTTCAGAATGGTTATGGACTTCATATCATGATGAGAAGTTTCTTGAATTAAAAGAGCTTATTAGAAATGCCACACTATTGAGGTCATTTGATCCTACTAAACCAGAGAAAATCCAAGATGATGCCAGCAAGGATGCCCTAGCGTGTGCACTTTTTCAGGAGGGTAGACCCATCCTTTTCGCTAGCAGGTCATTAACAGATTGCGAGTGCAATTATGCACAGATCGAAAAGGAAATGCTTTCTAATGTGTAGATGACCCATCTATGCTAGAGAGGGTGCATTGTATAGGAGCTTGGATAAATTTCACAGAGGATAAATATTCTCAATTTGTGGTTGAAACCCAAAAAGACTCGTCTCTTTCACAGATAGCTGAATTCTATTAAAATGGATGGCCAACAAAGCTAAAATCATCTGTGACTCCCGAAGTAGTTCATTGTATCTAGAGAATAGGTTAATTGTCCCTGCTGTGTTAAGGTGTTTTATTCCAAGTTCATTGAATGAGACACATTTAGGTTTAAACAAAATAAAGACACAGTAAAAAAATTTTTTTATAGGCCGGGAATAAAGTCAGATGTAACTAATTTGGTCTCAAGTTGTATCGTGTGCCAAACATTTCTGCGGAGTCAAATAAAAGAAGAGCTGCTTCCTCATGATATTCCGAATATCCCATTTTATAAGGTCAGGCTTGACATAGCTGAATTTGGCAGGAATTTTTTTTTAATCCTTGTTGATTACTACTCGAGATGGGTTGAAGTAATCCCAATAAAAGATAAATCGAGTGCAACCATCATAGAATCACTCAAGCCTATTTTTGCAAGATTTGGCATTCCAAGGATCATTATTGCAGATAACAACCCTTTTGGATCAAAATTTCGGGCAGAAATGGGCTACAGAAATTAAAACAGTAAGCCCTCATTATCCTCAGAGCAATGGCCTAGCGGAAAAGTATGTCGGTATATTCAAATCCATTTTAAAAAATGTCAGGTAAGTAGCCAAGATTTTAATTTATACCTTCTAAACTACAGAAACTCACCAGTAGCAGGTTTAACTAGTTCTCCTGCTCAATTATTAATGTGTAGACACCTAAGAACCAAATTACCAATTTGCAATGATGACCTGCCAAAACCTAACATAAATATTAATAGTAGTATGCAAAAAGATAAGCAAAAACCTGTATATGACAAGAATTCTAAATCTCGCTATAATTTTGTTCCTCATGAACCTGTGTTGATTCAAAACAAATTTACGAAATTATGGTCTCAGGGGTTCATTGTAAAAAAATTAGACTTCCGATCATACATAGTTGATATCAATGGGAAACAGTATAGGAGAAATTCTAGGTTCATTAGAAAATTCAAAGATCCACCATTTTCTGAGATAGCTTTAAATAGGGATAATATAAATTTTTAACCCCAGCTAATTAAAACTAATCGCAATGATTTAGAGTTATTTGAAATGAATTATAGTGATGATTTAAAAAATAATGAAAATGGGGATGACAACCTAAATATAACAGCTGAGGATAATTTGGGTAGTGAGGAGAGTGATAATGCTGATAATAATTTTGTAGTTAACCATGAAGGTTATCAAACTAGGTCAGAAAGAATAATAAGAAGGCCTATAAGATTTCAAGATTGAAGAGACTTGTCAGTCTCTGTCTAAAACTGTTAATTTGTAAATTACTTAGATAAGTGTTTATATTTTATTGTATCTTATATTATGTTGTGTTCTTGATTTAAGTTTGCTGTATATAGGTGTGTTGTTTTTTTTGTATATTTAATCAATGTTTCCTGTATTTGTATTATATTAGATATTAGTCTTGTACTATGTTTCTTACAGCTATAATATCTAAATTTTGTTTTTTTGTAAATTTACGTTAGTATTGATATACTTGAAGCAGGGGAAGGGGAGGGGGATGATTGGATATTTTAGATATAGACACATTGCTTAAAGCTCCCATATGTTTGATGAGCAGGAGGTTGCAATTAAAAAGTAGATTACGTTGTATGTTATGTGTTAAATTATAATAAATTATTTTTTATATGTCTTATCTTCCAATATAAATTTAAACATAACCTATTAAACTCAAGATTATCAATAGCCTAGTCATATTAGCTCTGAAAATGGGGTTCACTAGGAAGTTTTGATCGAGTTTTGATTTTTCCAATTTTTATGTTTTTTTGGGTTGCTGAACACGATTCTGAAGTTTGCAGGCAACAATTGAGACTTTGATTTCCAAAAGGTACTAAAGGACATTTTTTACGAAATTGATATTTTTACATATTTATATTATCCTCATTTAGTTTTATCTAAATCTTAAATTTGATTGTATTAATGAACACTCATGTCATTTAATAACGTGATTTAGAAATGTTATTAATTTCTTAAGATACTTATTACACATTTATTTTCATTCTAAATCATAACAGAACATTTCATTTCATAACTTTAATATGGTTTTATTAATATAGTAAAGAAATAATTTTAGATTTTAATGCGAAAAGAATCAAATTAGCTGGTTTAATAATATAATAATGGCAGATTTTCGCGCTTCCTGTAAAATTCCCCAGAATGGATATAGTACCTTTTGGAAATCAATGTCTCAATTTTGCTTGGGACCTGGCTTTTTTTCACATATTTTGCTAAAATGTTGGCACATTTTCTGGTTTTTAGACTACATCTCAAAAACTAAAGGTTTTGGGGCAAATAGTTGACAAAATTGCCCACAAGTTTTATTCATGAAGTTTTATAGTTGGATTGGCCGTTTTGCCACAAGAGCATCAAAAATAGGCAAAATCGTCTGACTGTGGAAAATCCACTATTTTCGCATAAACGATAGATGTTTCTGCACAATTGCTATCTATGATTTTGGAAAAATACATGTGTATGTACATTGTAAAAGTGGTATGTTAAAATTATATTCCAGAAACGTGTATTTCCTGACAGGAGATGCAAATGACTTTTGTAATATTAGAAAGAATGTGAGTAAACATAACATGATAATATAAATTTTTCTTTATAACCGTCTGATGAAATTTAAACCATACTGCTCAAAATATAATTTGTATCTCTTTTTGATTTAATAAAGGTTTGAGCATTCTTGAGCCGTTCGCACACTCAGAGAAAAATTATACCGACAATGTTAGTAACGTCAATAATTGGAATCATATTTGATTCCCATTGTGAAATGCTGAATAAAAATGATCAACCTTTTTATTCTTGATGGTTTTCTTTGTGATTGTAACCAGAAATAGAAAGTTATTAAGATGTCCAGTCACCACTGCATTAATTAGGATCTGTACAATGAAAGATTAACAACAACTCTTTAGCCGAACAGACGAACAGTGATTCCAAACGCACTTTTTTGAGAAAAAAGGCTGAACTGATCATTCTATTTAAGATATATCAGCCATTTTAACGTAATTTTGTTCCTCAGTAAATTTACTTACAGTGGTTTTGTTGATAATTTCAGAGAAATGTTTCTGTAACTTATCTCAAATCCTTATTATATAAGTTTAGGAAAACTTTGGGTTTCATATAACAACTTGGTGATTTTTAAAGAGTTTTCAAAAAATGTCATAAAAAAAACAAAAAAATTAAATATCTCAATACTCAACACAATCAAGTCCAAATTGCTTTCAAAATTTTAGTTTTATTTCTAGTTTTTACGAACAAAATTTCAAAACCATAAATCATTTCTACGCTTATAGTAAAGTAAGACCAGACAAAATTTGGCTTATAAAATTATTTTGATGTCAAACTTAATTTTTCTAAATGATTAACCATCATGAAGTACTGCCGCGAAGCGAGATACAATTATAAAAGGGTTGTGTAGGGTATTTTTGTTATTTATTTTCCTTAAACGATGCCTACCAGATACTAACCCATCTTCAGAAACATTTTTCTCAGTTACCAAATAATTTTGGTATCTTGAAATTGTCAAAAAAATTCCTGCAATGATTTTGAGTACATATAGAAATTATTAATTCAAACGTAAATACATTTTTAATAGCTCATTTACGTAAATATAAGAATAATAATTTAATTAAAAATAGCATTGTGATGGATGTTTATGTCACCATAATTATAAATATTTACGAAAACAGAGCTTGAACCGATGTATGGTTAAATTCGATTAAAACTGTGAAATAATTACACGTACTTTTTAAAACAAATTTTAAGGTACTAAGATTACTTGGTAACTGAGAAAGAATTTTTGAAAACGGGAACTGATAGACCCTTCCCCTTCATCAGTATCTGTGGTATTACACACCAGTTTCAACACTCGACATTGTTTCATCACTAAAATAGTATAAATTACAATAGGTATATTTGATAATAATTTAAGGAAAATAAATAACAAAAATACCTTTAAAAAACACGTTTATAGTTATATCTCGCTTCGGGGCAGTACTTTATTATGGTTTATCATTTAGGAAAATTAAGTTAGACATAAACAAAATTTTATATGACAAATTTTTTCTGGTCTTTTCATTGAAGAAATCTCTATACCCTATTATATTGGTTTATCATCTAGGAAAATTAAGTTAGACATAAACAAAATTTTATATGACAAATTTTTTCTGGTCTTTTCATTGAAGAAATCTCTATACCCTATTATATGTTCTACTTCACCATAAGCATAGAAATCTATTTAAGGTTTTGAAATTTTGAGCATAAACATTTAAAACAACTAAAATTTTGAAAGCAATTTGCACTTTATTATATTTTGCATATATTGAGATATTAAAAATTATTTTAATTTTTATGACATTTTTGAAAATTCTTTAAAAATTGCCAAGTCGTTATATGAAACCCAAAGTTTTCTTAAACTTAACTAACAACGATTGTAAACAATGTTTATTGCAGGAAATTAGATATACAAAAAAAAAAAAAAAATATATATATATATATATATATATATATATATATATATATATATATTGTTTGATCAGTTCTCGACTGTTGATAATTTAAGTTTGTGTTGTTCTTAGGTTGCAGTCAATGAATAAACAATTTTATCTATGCGACGTTTCGAGAATTTATTGTTCTCATAATTAATTTAATTTTATTTTTAATTTAATTTAATTTAAGAGAATTATGAGAACAATAAATTCTCGAAACGTCGCATAGATAAAATTGTTTATTCATTGACTGCAACCTAAGAACAACACAAACTTATATATATATATATATATATATATATATATATATATATATATATATATATATATTATTATATATATAATATATATATCTCCGAATAATTAGTTACAGAGACATTTCTCTTAAATTATCGATAAAACCTAAAAATGAGCTAAAAAAATGCTAATCATACTATTGAAAGAAAATTGCATTTGCTACCACTGTGAGACATTTCTCACTTTGTGTTTTAGTACGTTAAATGTCTCATTGGTCTGTACCACTTGTGGAGGGTCTCCCTTCCTTGTAACACCTCTACTCTAAATACCCCCTTTGTTGACTTTTAATAGTTGAAAAAGTGGAAACACTAGTTTATTGTAGTACTATTAATAGTTCGTTTCTCTACAGTCTGCAAGTAGTTTCCAGTAGCTTTGCAGTTTTAATGTCAAAATTATGATGTCGGAGTGTTTTATTTGTAAATCTTAGCTAAAAGTTAGGAGTATTGAAGCCTCAACTGAGAAGGAAAAAGGCACTGCTTTGTTTTTGGAAGCCAGTGACAGAATGAATGACGATAAGGGGGATAGTTCAAGAGGGGAAACATCAATTTTAGGGCATGATAATTGTATAAAATTATACCAAGATGAGTGAACCATTGTTGCTTACATTAAAAGGAGAGAGGAATCTTTAAAGACAACTACATCTAGACAAAACCAGATTAGGAGCCCCTGGGTTTGGATTCAGAATACCTTGCTTCTTATGTGGATTGACCATTACCAAAAAAGTTTTGGTCTCAGAAACAAAAAAAAAAAAAAACTGAATGAGTGAAATGAGGTATTCAGGTTTGCAAAAATACTTAAAGTTTGAGAAATAGTATTAAGATGAGAGCCCACGAATGTGACGAGTTCGGAAGGGCTATAATACACCACATTGAGCATATTGAGGATTTGGTTGCAGCTGACGTACAGTATCACTAACTCTGACAAACAAAGACTCAATAAGGCCACCATAAATAATATCGAAAAGATATGGACCATTTGCTCAAGAAATTGATTAAGCCATGCAATACATATACACATACCTCAAAAATAGTGATGATGAATCTCTGTGGAAGAACTGATAGAACAGATAAAAGGAGACTTCAAGCCAGAGAAAAAGACAATTAAGGCTCAACTGCTGGAGAAATATTGCGATGACATACTGATAACATGTCAAACAAGAAAACAGTCATTTGCTTCAAAAATGTAGAAGGGAAAATTTTGAAGGACACATTTTATCATCAAAAGTGCCAATTCGAAGATGAAGATAGGCTAAGGAGTTTTAGTAACAAATAAAGAAATGAAAGAAAGAAGTTGGTAGTTCATGTAATATAATGAGTCTGTTGGACTTAGTTAAAAGCCAAAAAATATGCTAACCTTCACCCTCCCCAAAAAAGAGATAGTGCCCACAAAAAAAAATAAAATAAATAAAAAACTGCTATAAACTCTTAAGACAGCAAAAGTTGTCAAAAAAATGTATGTGTAACACTGTGGTTTAATATATTTTTTGAGCAAAACCAATTTTAATGTTCTTTTTTTTTAAATGAACAGTTCAGAATCTGTCTGTTTTTTTCACAAGTTTTCAAGGAATAATATACACAAAAATCATACTATTTTCCACCAAGCACAGTAAAAGAAATTTTTCAAAACCCTTTTCAGTTTAAATCCTATTTCAGTATTGTCTCTGTTTGGTTTTTGATATCCAAAACCTTCACACCCTAGCCTACTATAACCATAAAACTTCTTTTCTCTTTTGGGGAGAACTCACAACGAAATATTTTCAGTATAATCTGTGGAGCTGTTGGAAACATAAAGCAAACTGAATTCACAAAATAAAACTAAAGTCAACAATGCAATTGCATTGATTGCGGATGGAGTGGGATAGAAAACAAATGTGGCCAGCTTCAGAAACATTAAACCAAGGAAAGTAATAGACAGACGCACATACTCAATAACTATCATGTGAAACTACAATTTACTTAAATGCCTTAGACAACAAATACCAAATATAGGTAACCATCAAGAATGGAGGAAAAGGGACCAAAAGGCCCACTTGTCAAAGATCTATTCCACCACCAATACAAGAATCAGTACCAGTAGATAATTAAATTCATAAGAATAATTACAAAATCTAATTCAGCTTGTAATTAAACATTCCAAAAATTAAAATTCAATGTATCATAAATCAGTTATTTCTTAGTATACCCTAGGTAACTTATAATAGCTGTTAAAAATAATAATGCTGTTAAAAAAGTGATTATGAAAGGGTCCACGCAAAACTAAAAAAAATAACTAAAAGGATATTTTCAAGTTAAAATGGATCTTTATAAGTGGCAGTAGAGTATAATTTTGGGCACACTGTAAGTCAGTAAAAAAAAGATTTTGGTGGCACAAACAATGTTAAAAAACAGAAAATAGTTTTAATATCTTTATTTAATGTAAAAAAACTGCATGGTCCTTTCACAAGAGTTTATTATAGCAGAGATTTCCACACTTTTTTTCTGAAACCAACTTATCAACCCCTAGTACTATTGTAATTGGACCCATTCCATTTAATATAAACTTTTAGATCTCACACACATTAAATGAGTTTTTGAAATTGAAAAGAACCTCTAACTCTAATAGATTTTGCTGTATAATGAAACATTTTAAAATGAAAAAAAAAAAAATTAAAAATAGTCATCCATAGTTTTACATTATATTAAAAACTTAGCACATTTTTTTGTAATTAATAAAAATAATTATACAGCATATCTCCTTCCAAAATCTGCAACCAGGAAGAGTGAAAAAACTTATAGTAAAAGAGAATTCAGTATTACTGGAGAGTAAAACTTACTTTACAATAAAAAAAGTGTATAATTAGTCAATTTTTATTGTAATTTTAAGAGTTAAATTGTAAGTTTAAGAGTGAAAAAAACTTATAGTAAAAGAGAATTCAGTATTACTGGAGAGTAAAACTTACTTTACAATAAAAAAGTGTATAATTAGTCAATTTTTATTGTAATTTCTTTCTCATTCTGTAATTATAACATAAATGTTATAAGTATCTTTACAATTCCTAATAATATACTGAATCACTTAGTAATCATGTTTTATGCAAATCTCAGTACCAGTTTGTATCTTCCAATCAAAATAATGACATAGAGGTATTAAATTCTAGTTATTCTGTTATGTAACTAGAAAGGAAATTTGGGACCTCTGAAACATGTTTGGTATAGGTAGTTGAAGCGAAACTTGATCTTAATGAGTGGACTATGAGGAAATGGTTCACAAAATTTGAAAGCAATAATATAAGTTTGTAAAAGGATGAGCTCAGGGTGACCATTGGCCAGGTAATGAAGGTTTTGTGTTAGAAGAAATTAGATATATGATATTTTATAGGTGATCACCACCTCATTTTCCCTTGAAAATCTATTTAAAGTTGTATAGTTATCTCTAGCTAGCTCATAATTTCACCATTATTCATTTTATGTTGATTGTTTTGTATTTTTTTATTCCTTTAATATATGATGCTCTAAAAATCTCCATATGATATTTTTTAATAACATTTATGCTTTCTCCAGACCTTTAACATGCAGAATCTTTAGGAAACTCTTATTTTTGGTAATGTCCAAAAATATGGAGAAATAAAGTTGTAGCAAAGTTTTCACCTTTACAAAATATGTACCTAACACCTAACTTTATATTTATAGGGTCAGAAGCTTTCAGACAATCAACACATGACATGAAATATCCGATTTTTTAAATCTTAATCTATATACAGAGAGTATTTAAGTGTTGTCAGTTGATTCCTAGCAAAATATTTACCATCTCTAATAACCTAATCCTCTATTTGTAAACTATGTTTGTTTTTTCACCAAGTGGCATATACATTTTAGCATAATTTTAATTGTGCCCATGGAAACACATGATTTCCAAACTTTTTTTTTTTTACAAGGTAGGTCATTCAGAAAGGAATATTAATAGTGCATTTGGTGAAGGAAGTTCTAATGAAAGAACGATCCGTTGTTGGTTTTCAAAATTTTCTAGAAAATCCATCCTGTGAACGACCTAAAACATCCATAGAGGACGAAGTTCTAAAGAAAGCTGTGGAAGAAGACCCTCATAACATAAAACAGTCACAGAACTAGTTTCAGAGCTAGGCAGAAGTCATATAACAGTTTCTAAGCATTTATAATTGATTCCGGAAGGACAATAAAGCTCGAATCCCACATGAGCTCAACCAACCTCGTTAAATGTTGAGTTGTCTAGAGGCGTATGTTTGACAATCAAAGTAACAAACCATTTCTCGGGCACATAATAACTAGTGACAAAAAGTGGTCATATAAGAAATCACAAGCAATAATTATTAGATAAAGGTAATGTAAAAAATTACATATGAACTTCACTTTTCATTCAGAAGATAATTACTGAGAAAGATTCAACAATACACAGGCATTATGGACCGATTAAAATTACTAATTTCAATTATTCAACAAAATATATCAAAGATCATAAATATCTCTACTTTAGTTAAAGCTTAAATGGAAAACTATTTGTATATTTGATAATTATACATAGTTAATCAGCACACTGTTCTGTAAGAGAGGGAGTGTGTTTAAGCATCCCCTGTAATTAGTTGAAAGCATAGTAAACAATAAAAAACATTTCCTGCAACAGATGGATTTTTTGTGGAACTAAGCCTTCAATATCAAAAAGTATACAACAAAACCAGATGTTGTTTAGGAAAATTGCAAGTTATATGATTACTAATAATTAAATATTTTTCACCAAGATAATTAACTCCCAATAAAGAAATTCAACAGTCTGCAAGTTTTGGCAACTAAAAATAAATAGACATTGAGGGAGTAAAGAAGTAAATCATAAGTCTTTGCTTATACTCTTTTGAAGAGCTTATTTTCTTTTGTTGTGTAGTTTCAAAAACAAATGTTTAAACTAATAATTATTAAGAAGTAATGAAATGTAAACACAATATAATTCAATACAATAATAAATAAATAAATAAAGATGAAATAAAAAAAAAAAAAAATAGGGTATGGTTTAACAGACTCAACTTTTAGGTGCAGAAAATCGACATAAAACAAAGTTTAGCAACTAAATATTTACAGTTAAGAGACTATAAATACATTTTATGAAAACTTAGTTGATGGTTTCAAATGTTCTAATAAAAACGAAAATATAATGCTGAAAGTTTTAATAGAATATGGATATATTAGAAATTTGTAATATTGTAATAGTTAATAGCTAATGAAGTTGAAAAAATTACCATTATTAAATATAAATAAGGATATTTTAAGAATTTTACAACATTGTAAGATGTGATTTATGTAAGTAGAAATAAAATAACAATTTAATTTGTTATAGTGTCATTGAACATTATTTAATTTATTATTTTTAACTGTTGAAACTAAAATAATATTAAATTATTAGTTGATGACCAAAAATTCTGAAGACGAGGTGTATAAGCCTCAAACGTAAATTGTTATTATGATGAATAAATAAATGATGTTTAAAAGAAGAGACAGTTCCTCAATATTTTATTTAAATTTATAAACTCTTTATAATTGGGTGAATCTAAAAATCTTATTTTTATTTTTAATTAATATTTTTCAGCTATACTGGACATACAATGGCAACAGAAGCATGCCACAAACATAAGTCTATATAGAACAGTTTTCCAAGCAATATGAGAGCTGATTTTCAGCAGCTAAAAGTACTCTTGTTAAGTAGCCAATTAAACAAGGGTGAAATACATGTAAAGTCTAAATATATACAAAAATTTTGCTGCATACAGTAAATTATTACTTTGAAAATGGGATAAAAAGATAAAAAATAATAATAAATAAATTTACCTTCGAAAGAGCAGAATGTGACTTTGATGAATATATATTTAATTCAGACGTAGTAGAAGGATTAGCTGTTTGCGTTGGTTGAACTTTCTGACCTGATGAAGTGGACGTTTTGAAATCTGAACTACCAGTACTAGCTCCTTGATTGTTTTCATACATCCCATAATTTCCAGAGAAGTTATTTGGACCTTTACCATAAACACCACTACTAGTATTGCCATGAGTACTAGTTGTACCACCAGCAGCCACCTTAAAAAAATACAATAATAATTAGAATGAAACAATAACTGAGATAAATATTCTGAACAATTTATAATGAATCAGTATTTAATTTATTACTTCAAGCTTAAATATAAATGAATAACTGCAACTATTTAGTAAATCTGGACATTAAATTTTAAGCATCAATCATCTTCCCAACTAATTTAAATTTCTTGAGCTTAAAAATCTTAAAAGAATTACTTACATATTAGGTATCATATAGTGTATATTAAAAATGTTTTAGTAAAAATTTATATGATGTGCAATAATTGTTTTGTTATTTTTGTGCTGAGAAAATAAAATTGTCAGTTTTTAGTGTATTTACACAAACGCAAATACATTTGTACAGCAGGAAGACTTATACTAACGATTCTTATATTAACCTTGAAAAAAAAAAAAATTTTTAATAAAGAACCTTGAAAAAAAAATTTTTTTATAAAGAACTTTGAAAAAATATTTTTTAAACATTTTTTTTTTTTTGGTGCCATATATCTGATATATACATATATACATCTAGACTAATATTTGTTTCTGTTTTTGTAGATAGACACATAGTAACAGGATCGACTAACTATTTTATCTTACTAAGACAATAATGCCAAAAAATAAAACTCTGAATTTTTGGTATACAATATTTTACATGAAATATCTAATAGCATTAAAAATTATCTATAAAATCATGATCATAATCATTTTGTAAAATAAAATACTAATATATTTAGGTAAATCTATTTTCATATAAATGTTTTTTAAATATCTGGCAGAAATAAAATGAGTGCAGCTGAGATAAACAAGCCAATATCCTTTTATAGATTATAAATCGAAAGTAATAATAAATTGTTATATGCTATTAATTACCGGATAAAGTGTTGGGGCACCATACTGAAAATTTCCAGGAATCATGGCTGATCCACCATAAAAATAAGCATAGGCAGGTGGCATAGGCTGATTCATCATAGGCTGTTGGTGGGCCTGAGATCCACTCTGTCAGAATAAAATCGAACAAATCATCTATCAATTAATCAATCAAACAAAAAAGTTCCAAATAGAAAAAAGTAACCTTCAATTTTCCAAACATAACATATAAGAATCTGCTGTAATTTTGATTCTGAAAGATATTAAAAATGACAAGAAAATAATGGGATGAATAAAAAAAAAAAAATTTCTTTATTCACCTTTATTTTTGTATTATTATTTCTTTGATGTAAAATACAGTTAAAACTTGACTTGACTGTAAGTCCATTGTTATCTACCGTCATTAGCCATCAGCTAGCAAATTGCTTGATACTATTCTATAGGATGGCTGTTAAAAAGAAACCTTAGACCACAATTTTAACTTTCCCAAAATCATCAAATTTTTTCCTTGAATAAAATTAGCCATGGATCAAAAAAAGCAGAAATCCAATGGTAAAGGTCTGGACTATATGGTGGGTGAGGCAATAGTTCGAAGCCATGAAGTTCTTAAAACTTTTTCTTAGTTTGATGGGAAGTGTGATGGGAGGAGTATTATCTTGTTGGAATAAAATTCCTTTTAGATTGATGATCAAAGCAAGATAATGCTTTCCAGTTCTACACGGTAGAGTATCAGGTACAAATTCGTGATGAATAACACTTTCAAAATTAAAAAAAAAAATACAAAACCAGGATTTTATTTTTTATTTAAATCGCACCTTTGCGCACCGAAGTAATGGTTTAAAATTGAGAATTTCCTTGGTCACTGTCATGTTTTTTCTTTGAAACAAATTACTAAACTGAGGGTTTTTTCAAAGAAGTTAAATAGAATAGGATTAAACAGGCTTAGAGAATCCTCTAAAGGGATTACTAGGTATTGGTAAGTATTAAATAGGATTAAAATATTTACAGTCCTTTGAAATCTTGAATTTGATAACATGGTCATTCTCATTATACAGCCCATTATATTTTTATTTTATTTTAAGAAAATCAAAATTTTAAACAATATTTTCAAATGAAAATCAATTTTTTTTAAACTTAAGCACTTCCTCTATGCAGAGTGATACAAAAAAGACATCCTGCAGAGATAGATTACTTTATAGCTAAGAAGAGCTTTAGTGAACAGTTAAGAGAACATATAGGACACAAGATTTAGTAAACACAAAAGAAATATGTTTAAAAGAATCAAGATAATCTTGATACCGGTAGACTTGGGAAAAAGTTAAGATAAATTATTAATTATACACTTCATAAATGAACTCATAGGGGGTACTTGGCTCAAAGAATTATAAAAATAAACTGTTAACAGAACCAAGAGTAAACCCACACCAAGTGAGTCTAAATGAACTCAACTGGGAATAGATTATTTAGAAGCATAATGAACATGAGCCAGAAACACAACAATACGTTCATTTTAAGTGGACCGATTGGTAACTCAGAATGGAAACTCAGCAGTCTGACCAGCTTTAATTAATTTTGACATTCTTAATTGACAGTGATTTAATGAATTATTTAATAATAAACATGAGCTGTCTTATTAGAACATATGGATTCAGATTTTTTTAGATCAATGTGAACTTATAAAGGGAGTATATAGGAACAGAGGCACTGAGTCATTGTGGCAATTTTTTATATACCGTTTTGAGAGATTCTCCATTGAAAGAAAGTTTACCCATATTTTTCTTTTTCATCCAATATAATGCAAGAGCCGAGAAAAAATTAAAACATACCATAAGTGCTGCATTTAATATTTTTTGTTTGAAAAATGACACTATGTTATATCAAGCTTAAGTTTTGTTTTCCAGTGCATATTAAAATGAAAATTAGAAACAATTCATTTAGGTCAAAGATATTTATATCTTAATAAGTAAACTAACATTATTGATTGTTTCACTTCAAAACTTAGTTCCCATGAAGTCTCACTTATTCCGCCACACTCAAACAAAATTTCAATACACAATGAAACAAACAAATCTCGAGATAAACTCTGTCCTAATTATCATTGATGAAAGGATTACTTGGCATTTTCAATCAATATTAAATGAAATTTTCAAAATCAATTGTAAACCATGGTCATATTTAAATGGACTTAAATTAATTAAAAAAATTATATTCTACTCTCAATAACGACTTCCGAAATATTTTAGGCATTTTTTTTACTTTATTTTTTATTTATTAGATAGTTTATGTTAAATGCTTATTTCAACCATGAATGAGTTTATAGTTCTTTAAGAAATGGGAAAGTTTGCAACTGACTTGTCTTGAATATGCTACAACTAGAGCCAACACCAAAAAGTAATTTCATCATAAAATTTTAAGTAATGAGTTAGGATTAGCTTAGATAACTAAAAAAAATCTTTTCAATCAAAATTATAAAATACTTTTTAAACATACACAGGAAAAATGACATTATTGAAATAAAAATAATTATAAGTAAGAGAGAAAATACTTTATTTATAAATCTGTGCTGCCCAACTGCAGTGGGTAGCTCAACACACAGCAAAAGAAAAAAAAATCGACATGCAAAAGAAATATTAAGGTTAGACATACCTGTTGACTTATACTAGAAGCCTGCACAGGTGAAGTATTATCAGTTCTGGCAAATCGACCATCATTCATGTTATACTGCACTCCTTCCCGTGTAGTAGAAGTAGGATAGCCCATTTCATAATATCCAGTGCTCTAATTAACAAATTTTAAATGTTTTTAATTTCTATTTGTCTTAAATCACCAATAAAATACTCAAATTTAACAAGATATGAAACTACAAAAAATGATTTTCACACATTAGTGTTGGCATTGTACAGGATTTATCACCTCCATAAACTGATTTTATTGCAGGAAAGGATGGTCAGAAGAAGGGATTAGCTCCTTCTTATAAGTTCCTTTAAGTCAACACCTCTTATAAACTGAGGCTAGTTTTAAACCTGGATCGTTTTTTCATTTAACATGTTAGACACCTGCTCCAACTGGTTCAGGCAAAAGAGCATTTAATGCAAGATTGCACAATACATGATGAGAGAACAAGTGAAAAAGTAATAACAGACAGGAAAAACTTAATAGAATTTTATGTAATGCTAAAAATCTTGGGAGTTGAAATTTGAATGGATTAAGCTCATAAAATTGTATCAAAAATGCTTTTAACAGCATAATAAATACTAAACTTGAGAGTTCTTGAAGATAATAAGATTATTAATAACAATTCATTTCTAAGTAAAAAAAAACCATAATAGATTATAATTTTACAGCATAACAGATAAATAATTATGATTAATTAGGGAATTAAAGGTTATATAAATATATATATATATGTATAAGTATATATGAGTGTATGTGTGTATATATATATATATATATAATATATATATATATAAGTATATACGTGTGTATGTGTGTGTGTGTGTGTGTGTGTGTGTGTGTGTGTGTTTATATATATATATATATATATATATATATATATATATATATATATATATATATATATATAAAATAAATTAAATATAAGTAAGAATGATATTTAAATAGTTAACTTACTATATGTGGTAGCCTTTGTTGTTGCATTAACTGAAGATCTTCATAGTACACTGGTTGTTGAAAATATGGGATTCCACCTTG
This sequence comes from Piezodorus guildinii, assembly GCA_023052935.1. Classification (NCBI taxonomy): domain Eukaryota; kingdom Metazoa; phylum Arthropoda; class Insecta; order Hemiptera; family Pentatomidae; genus Piezodorus; species Piezodorus guildinii. Next base: position 44,296,102 of record CM041295.1, read on the forward strand.
CCCCATTATGTACGGATGAGTTCCAACTAGTGGAGGTACACCAGGAGGCATATTAGTCACTACTGTACTTTTGCCCACTAAAAAGTCATAAAAATTATTATGTGTATTAGTATAATAATGGAGAAAATGTTAAATTTTCATAAAATACAAAAATTATCTGAATTACTGTGTGTGAATTAAAATATTTTGATCTTTTGAAGTTGATAAACGAAACTGCTCAAGATTTAAAATTAAAAAAAAATTGAATACAAATTATATGTTTCCTATTAAATCTTATTTAACATAGGTATTATTCTAATACAATTAAGCCCAGTGGGATCGCATCATGATAAATTATAAAAGCCTGGGTCTTAAACATTTTTTTAAATGATGTTAACAATTCTAAAGACAGTTAAAAATACAATACATGCAGTGTACTACAATAGGAGTGAGTAACCAGTCTTTTAAAAGGTTATATGATAATGATACTAAAATCATAAATGACCCTGTGCAAGAGATTTTGTAAATTCTCATAAATACAGCAGGAGTTGTTTAAGCTTAGACAGTTCACTAAAATATATATTTATTCCTTACTTATTAAATTGCTTCCTCTTAAACACTTAAGCTGTATGAGAAGCCATCTTGCAAAGCTTTGCCTATTTGTATATACATATTTATATACCCAAAATTTACAATCTCAATTTACTGGGTTGGCAATGAAGTTATAACAAATGTAGTATGTGACTTAAATAGCAATGTTATATCAGTTCACTTAGAGAAAATTTGATTTCCTTATTGTTGTTTGAACTTTAATATATCCTTCATCACTCCAAATGAATATTGTGATGCTTTAATATCAAGTATTTACATTCTGTTTGATATGGAAACCCAAAGAGCACATTTCCAACATACTCTCATTTTTGTTAGGGAAAAAATGTTTCACAAGTACACTAACAAGTTTTTTCTGTGCACTGGGCCGAAACCTTAAAAAATAACATTGTCAAATAGATTTGTGAAATTTGGGGAGGGAAATTTTTCAACAAGAGATGATCAATGTTCAAGCTTATCATATAAAGTTAAAGAAGAAAAATCCTGTACCTCTACAACCCATCAAAGGTTTTGGGCTCAGTACATATAGGGATTCATACTGTTTCTAGGCTCAGGGCTGTGCAATGAGGTGATTATACCTTGCTCATGCTTAGCAGCCAGGTTTTTCCCTACATTTTCAGTACCCACTAAAAAGAGGCTGGGTCTTTAAATATTTTTTTCTAATTAATTCTATTTAAAATTGATCAGTGTTTTATAGAAAATTTAAATATGATTACTTACTGCTTGATATACTAGTTGGTTTAGATGTTGGTGTAGTTTGAGTTGCTGACAAAAGAGTTGGTGTAGGGTTTATCGATCCTGAGTGAGAAATAGAGCTCAAATTCACACTTGGTTGTGATGTTTCAAACTGCAAAACCAATATTAGTTTTAATTAAATTATAACAAAAAACTGAAGGATAGAAAAAAAACAAGTGAGGTAAAAACATATATATTTAAAAAAAAAGATATTTATGACAAAAATACATACCTCTTTGGAACTTGAGGAAGATGATGAAACCAATCCTTGTTTATGATTATGTTGTACACTACTACTATAATTCTGGTAAGGTGTAGTGTATGATTGTGTAGGCAATCCAGATGTGCCATACACACTTTGGCTACTGGAACCATATTGTTGCTGGTTTCCAAGAACACTCTAAAAGCAGACCAATTATTGGAAAGTGTCTTTCAAAAGTAACAAAGATTGAAAAATTCTCAAAAAGTAAGAAATTAGACAAAATTGAGAAAACTTCAAACTATTCACAAGACTATGAATGCTATAAGTTTTAATAAGAGAGTTCAAGTTCAGCGCTACATTGGGTGAGGATGGTACAAATTTCAAAAGTGAAATAGCGGCGATCCTCATAGAATTAAGAACATTCTCTGGAAGGCCAGACCAGACAGCTATTCTCCTTATCAACTCTCAAATAGCCATCCTAGCTGTTAATAATAAGGAAGATTGTCTATTGAGAGCAAATCCTTCCTCTATGACCTGAGTCCCTGAGGGGCATTAATGTGGTGGTCCTACAGTCATCCCCCTATAAAAATCAAATTTATAGTGGACAACAAGAGGTCGGAGAGCCGAATGACCCGTGACTTAGACACAGGGGAAAAAATGTGTGTGTGTGTGTGTGTGTATATATATATATATATATATATATATATATATATATATATATATATATATATATACATATAAAGTTTTAAAAAATATAGATAATTCCACAATAAGGTAGATTACAGAATACTGAATTATTGAATAGTGCCATTCGAAAGTAACTAAGATTAAAAATGTTTCCAAAGTAAGTGAATAAAAAAATATGAGACATTTTTTAACTATTTACAAGATCGTGAATATTTCAAGTTATAAGAATACACAGGACTCCACAATGATAACTTAGATTGCAGAATACTAATGCTTTAATTACAGTTTACGCTTTTAACAATGAAGAATAAAGCAGCCTTTTTTTAGTTACTGTTACTCCAGAAAACTAAAGGTTGAGATCAAACCAGACATAACTAAAAGCAATGTAATAAAATGAAACATGTAGAAGTTACTAAATTGTTTACTTTAATTTTATAAAAAATTAAAATAAAACAACAATGATTAAATAAAGCCAAACCTCCTAAAATCGAAAAAAGACATATTGCATACCAACATTGAAAAAAATAAATAATAATCTAATACTATTTAATTCATTTTTTTTTCATCTTTTATTGAAATTTACAACTGCACATAAATAAAATAAGTAAATGTGCTGCTGTGCTATACCCAAATAATTGGCTTGAAAAGTCTTGAAAAGAATCTACCTAGCAGTAGCACAACTAATGTTTATTTCATCAGCAGGTCTTGAGGCCACCGTCTTTTCAGGTGTCTCGTGAGGATTATCGGGAATAGATGTAGGTGAGTGGTTATGGACAGGTGGGTTTGTATGGGCGGATAGTATGAATTTAAAGGGGGTGTACTATTTTAATTTAAACCACTAAATCAAAGCCTTTTTGCAAAAATATAAGATAAATAAAAAAACCCTTTTGACATCATATAAAATCAAAAGTCAAATGATAGTAAAAAATAAAAGAAATTATAAGTGTAAGGAAAATATTACAGTAACAAGCTCACTTGATAAGAATTTGAAGAATTGGTAAGAATAGGAAGAGTCTGAGTTTGCTGAGATGGATAACTATTATATTGGTAAGGTGGGTAAGAACTACTTATACCACCATACACTCCACCAGTTGATGAAGAATACGTACTCTGGCTAGAACTAGTGCTATATATTATACTACTGGTTGATGTCATCTGAAACATATCAATCAATTAGACATCGCAATAAAAGTAAATAACAATAAACATAAATAATAATGTTATTAAATATAGAATGCAATAAGACATTAATCTGAAGGAATCACAAAAAAATTAATTGTACATTTTATCATTAGGGCTTTTTTTTTAATTTATATTATTATTATTTTTTTTTTTGTATGTAAAAAGGATAGCTATTATAAAGTTGTATGTCCATTACTACAAAAACTATTCTTCCTATGAAAATAGGTCTAATATACTAATTTATAGTGCCTTCAATCAGCTTCAAGTTGAATGGTATTAGACATCTGAAGGTCTATTTCTTACCAAAGAAGATTGTGGATTACTTGTATGTTTGAAACACATAATGAGTTTTTCGTTTTGCTTTATCATAGTATTGTAACTACAAGACCTACATATGTCTAATACCACCCAAATTAAATGCTATATACTACCTACCAAATTTAATATGTTTGCCTTGAAATGACATTAAATTAGCCATGCCCTCCAAACTATTCTCAACTTCAAATACAGATTACTCAAAACTGGCAAGTACCAGCCAATTTATGAAGAGAATAATTTTCATATAAAATTAAATGAGGAATATTTTAGACTCTCTTTGTTATTTCCTTAAGGCTCATGGATCCTTTATATCATCATTATAGTCAATCCTTGAGGATCATTAGTCAAGGAGCCCTTGGTTCCAAAACCTTAATGTAAGTTACTAATATGATCTTGATAATTTATTTTTCTTAGATAACATTCATCATCTCATTAAAACATTAATAGATTCTGTTGACTAATTAACACTTAAAGTGGATGTAATTTCTCAGTTTTTAGTTTTCTACAATTAAAAAAAAAAAAAACACTGTACGCAAATATAAAAACAGCAAGAATGAAGGAAAATAATAGTTTGGATAAGCATGAGTGTCAACAATTTTAGTTCACATTTTACATTTTCAAAAAAAAAAAATAGTTAACAAAGAAAGTAACAGATAACAAATATATCAATTTTATTCATTTTTCAGGATAAATAATGTTACTGTTATTACAATTAATGTAGTTAATATTTACAACATATAGTTTTAAATAAAAATTAAAAAAAATTTATATCATTGTTTGTAAAAAACAAAAAATGAGTGAGAGAGTGATTGAAACATATTATATGATTCACTTCAATATTGTTGAATTATTAAATGAAATTAAAAAAATTTACCTGCCCCGATGAATAAGCTGAACTATAAACGGATGGAGATTGTTGAGCGGTCTTCGAGTATGGTGATGTTTGGTAAGTAGGTTCTTGATATAAACTAGAAGAGACATCAGAAACTTTGGCAGTTAATTCACTTATTTGAGAAATGGATGTTGCACCATTATTCCTTACAGGACTAAAACTAGTTTCATTCAGTAGGAGGGAATCACTTGTCGCACCCTAATAAAAGAAATATTGACATTGAACTAATATATCTTACATTTTCTAAATATGAAAAAAACAAAAAAAACATTTTTTTGCTAAACATAATGAATCTAATCACTATACTTTTGCATATCGAAACCATTAATATACAATTAAAGAATGTTAATTAAATTCATAGCTAACCGATTGGTGAGGTAACAGTTTTTCAGAGGAAACTGGGGAAGGAGAATGGTGAGGAGTAGGAGGCGAAACTTGGACAGAGTCATTCGTTTCATTCAATTCCAGAGCACCAAATTGCACATCAAGAAGCCCAATATTATTTTCTACAGAATCAGGTGGCATTTCAACAGCAGTTGCAGGAATCTGTAATCAATTTTAAGAGATTAATTTTTTAAAACATAAATATAATTGTAATGAAATTATTTTCAGAATTGCCATATGCTAAATAGTATGGTTCAGAAATAAAATTAGTTAAAATAGCAGCCGGAATTTGCCAAGGCCATCCTAACCATTTGTATGACCAGTTATAAAAATAAATTATCAAATAATATAAACTTTTAAAAATCTCCAAAATCCAGACTATTACAAAGAAGCAGCTTGTTAATAGTCAGAAATTTAATACCAAAAGTGGATTTTCTTCTTATGGCATTTGAAATAATTCATAATAATTAAGGAATTAATAAAACATTGATTAAAATTATCATTACCTTAGAAGGAGGAGGAATTTTCGGCCTTGGCCTATGCATTCTTATTTCCTGATTATTAATACTAGCTGTTCTATCATTTCGCATCATGATCAAATTAGTAGGCATAGGAGGAGATCTAACTCCCATTGGTGGAGTTATAGCTGAAAAATATTTCATTATAAATAGATCAATTATTATCAAAACACTAATCTAACTTGAAGAGCTGAATTTAATAATTGATAAAACTAATTAAAAACAAATTAACTATCAATATGTCCAATGATTAACACTACAATTATAGAAACAAAAACATATTTTTGTAATATACCCAATCAAGTAAATATTCTTTCAACAAAAAATATCACTATCAAATCTAATTATTATTGCCTTATGATAGCAGAAAGCATTAATATTAGCGTATGTATATTAATTAATATACCTAAACTTGTTTCAGTAAAACTTTTCATTTTTTGTGATCATAATTTCTTTTCTATGCTACAAAACATATTTGGTTGCTCACATCCTCTGAATCCAGATTTTGTTTAGAAAATATGATTTCATAAACAATTTAAGAAATACAAGTTAAAAAAATTTGCAAGCAACTAGAAAACACCTAACCTTTTTCAGAAATATTTGATTCTTCCTTATTCTGATTTGAAATTAATATAGAAGTTCTATCTGCTCTTGGAGATATCATAATTAAATTTGATCCCATAGTAGGAGATCGCACACCAACAGGCGAAGTAATTGCTAAAAATTAAATAATTAGTTCTAAAATCCATGTGGTGTGTTTGTGTGTGTCACATATGTGTTTTTATATATATGAATCAGGAATTCTATAATTTGATAACTAATAAACTAAACTAATTAGTCAAACAGTATAACTACAAAAAAAAAAAAAAAAAAAAAAAAAAAAAAAAAAACTACAATATACAAAAAAACAATATTATGTAGCATTACCTGGTTCAGGAAGAGCTGCAAAGGTCTGATGAAACGGAATGGTTAATGAATTTAATTCAGGATTTTTACTTAAATTGCTCCCAGTTTTCCCAGAATTGATGTCAACTTGTAACTGACTCTTTTTCTATAATAAAAATAAGTTATATTGTAGGTTAAGAATATTATTATTCAAAAAATTATTAATTAGCTGTTTGATGAAATTATATACTACATATACAAAATGACATTATGATCCCAACCTCATTAAAATTTCAATACAAAAGCTGTCAAATGCTATTCTTGGTAATTCATAATCATCACAAATAAACTAATGACAACATATTAACATCAAACTACTAATTGTGACAAATAAAAAACATTGATAGGTGAGGGGATTATGTCTAAACTTACTTCAAAGTCATCTGCAGGAATATTATTGCTGCCAAGTAAGGTGCTATTGATTGATGGTGGAGAATTTCCAGTACCAGATGATGTGTAAATCTGACTATTAGCCAAAGAGCCAGTATATTCCTCATTATCCCAATCTTCTATAAACAAAAAGATAAATTAATACATTCTTGAATTATCAGATTACTGGTTTTTATAGGTTGAATACACCATAATCAATGTACTATGGAAAGATATGATGAAGGGGAAAAAGAACATAAAGAAAGAACAAAGCAAATTTATTTTAAACCAAGGCCATAGAACACTCAATAAACAACAAATTTTACTTCTTCTACTTTCAATGGCACTACAGTCCGATGTGGACCTTGCCCTCCTAAATGAGCCTTCGCCAGGTGGCTCGGTCCTTACAAATTGTACTTGGCAATTAGAAAAAAATGATTAGCTGAGTTGGAAAATATGCAGAAATAAAATGAACCAGATCATAAAGAGTAAAAATAATATCAGCAAGATACAATCCCAAATATTGATAAAAAAGGATGGATGACAAGGATTGAAGTACCAGACTGATTAAAAGCATCTAAGGGATATAAACATAAATACAACTGGATAAATCAAAAGTATCATTTAATTGACCTTAACATATGGACCAACTTACGGTATTAAACCGCTGTGGGGATCAGCAAAATGAGTAAATAAAGCAAGAGGAAGCTACTCCTTGTACCCCTACACCTTAATGGCTGAGTTTACATGGAGAACAATCATGAAAGATATATAAGGGGTTAAATTAAACACTTGGAGAGAAATCAAGGGACAAGTCTGTCATCTATTGTCATAGATGAAGAAATAGATAGCGAACAACTAAACAATTATAATAGTAAGAGTTATACCGGTAAAGTTCGAAACAACTCATGGTTGGGAAGGCGTAAGTAGATATGTAAAATCAGAGACATAAATAACTATAAAAAACTTTACTAACAAAATATAACAACCTGAATTATTATCATGATTAATATTGGAAGATACAGGTGGTCGCTGAGGATCCCAAGTGTCAATGGGTCTCCTGAATGTTCCTCTTCCTCGTCCATAACCTCGACCCTGTGGTCTACCTCGACTACCACGCCCCCTTATCGGGCCATTAAGAACTTTTGAAGTCCTTTTGGAACGATCACTAATATCATTGCTTTGTGAATCACCTGCTTGCTGCCGTCCTCCTAAAATATAGATAATATAAGTTAATAACTTCTTTAAATGTCCCTTAACACAACTAACATTCAAACAATAATTACAACTAAGTTTAAAATGTAATCAATTCATAGCATGATTATCCAAGATACCTAATTAAAGGAAGAGTTTAGAAGGCGCCAATTACTACCACAATAATCAACTATAAAGCAGATATAAAACATCATTTAACTCTAGAAAGATCTAATGGATAATAAATACCATCTTTAGTTTAATGGATATACACTGATTAACAGTAACTATCTAGTAATAAAGTTTAGAGAACACATATGATAACTACTGACTATATTTCATAGTACATATCATTCAATTAAAATTAATTAGAAATAATATTTATATGTCATAGAATAATCATATTCACTCATTAGCCACAAGGCTAAGGCAAAGTGGACTCCTTTTCCAACCTTAAACTTTACAAAATATTAAACTCAGATCAGATAATACTAGTTCTATATGACTTTAAACAGGCAGTTTAGAATTAAGCTTAAGAAAGAAACATAACTACAAACATATTCCACTCAAGTAAGCAAGGCGATCGATCTCTTAATCCTTTAGGAATGAATACAGATTTACTACATTGGATATAAATTCTAGGAGTGGGAAAAAATAAATATGAAATGGAAAGAATCAGATGAACAAAACATATTTAAATTAGCACATCATAATAATAACCTCTAAAACCTCTTCCTCTTCCTCGAATATTTCCAGTTTTACTGTTTGTAGTCAATTTTGAATTAGTTACTTGATCCCAGTTTTCTTCTTCGACTGGAACCTCTGAAGGCTGTTCTTTTTCTTTGGAATTCTTTTCTGCTGAAGTTCTGTTCTTTTTTTTCTTAGAGGAAGTGGACCATTCACTCTAAATTAAAAGAAAAGAAAATTACACAAAAAGAACCTAAATTAACAAACTAAAAAATATTACTACAAATGAAACTTACTTCGATGCCTTCTAATAATAGATTAACAGCTCTATTGGGATCATTATCACAATCATGCAACGCTGTGTAAGCATCATCTATTGATTTCTGTGTAGCGTCCATTACCTGACAGAAAAAAAAACATATCAACAGATACTATTATAGTAACTTGTAAGTCACTTTCCTTTATACATATGATAACAATAATAGTTATTTGAAGTATTTATTTGTCATCAATCAAAATACCTGCTTTAATTTTTCCTTTAAATATGGGTCTTCTGTCTTAGTATCAATAATTTGGGCTATCCTCATTTGTTCGGCAGTAGGCTAAAACCAAAATTAAAAATAATTGAAAAAATCTTAACTGGGCTATAATGAAGTTTTAGCTTACCATTGAGACTATATGATGGAAAAGATGGTTGGGGGTGCAATCACACTAATAACGAACACTATAGCCCAGCCCATAAAGTAGGCCCAAATGTCGGCACACAAATACAATAAGAGTTCCTTATTAGTGTGTTATTATACCGCAACCACTACCATCTCCATCATAAAAGTCATATACATATAGTAAAAAAAATCAGCGGCTTACAGAAGAAAAAGATAAACTGAAACCATATACATAACAGGATCAACATATTTTATTAGAATCAAGAACAAAATTGTAGTAATTTAAGGAAACCACGATTTAACTAACATTGATATTAAATTACTAGATAGATAAGTAATAATTTTTAGTCTTAATGGAACCAGCATATACATTTTTTGATAAATGGTGAAATAAGTAAAAAAAACTTCATTAAAAAAGGCTAGCATCAGGTAACTGTACCATAATAACTTGGTTATTTTGGACCTGACACAAACGAAAAGCATCAAATAAATTTCGGATGGAAAAAGTATTCCTTTGTAAAGTTGCCTCATGAAACAAACATAAAAGAATAAAAGATGAGCAATTCGTGAACAGCAAAGCTATAATATGAACTAGACAAGATCTTTAAATCAGTATTACACTGCAAGGATGGCACATGTTTTGAAAATAATCACAAAAAAATAATAAAAAAACAGATATAAATATGGATGCCATGGATTTATTTTTCTTATTTCGGGGTGCTGCCCAACAGAAAAAAAAAAAAAATAAAATATAGAGAGCCACTGTACAAGGATTGTGCCTACGTCAAATAAACCAATTTTAATAATTATTTACAGCATGAATATCAATTAACACTGTGTTTAGTTGTTCAGTGTTTAAATACCTTTGAAAAGAAAACTTTCAGGACAACAAAAATTGTCATGAACACAAATGTAGGTAATAACCCAACAACAACCATTATGTTGTTATAGTGAAGTTTATATTGCAAATATTTGTCTGACTTGTTATTAAATAAAATTCCATTAATTTTTTCCTCAAATTATATTTCAATGCATATAAATATTATATAAGAAGCATTATGCACTAACCTGGGCCTTTTCTGATTGTTTTATGGATTCTTGTTTGTTATCTGCTTTAGAAGCTTTTGTTGCTTGCGAATTTTCAGTGTTCTTAGCTTTTCGGACTTTACTAGATAAACTCATTGTTTAGTTGTTAAATTTCAAATTATATACAATTATGTACAACCCCTGAAAAATAGGCAAATTAATTAGTCACAAGTCAACAGATGCATTTCGTCATCAAAAAGTGAAATTGCAAGTATAAGATTAACACATACACACACAAACACACAATTTTAATAACTATCTTAAAATTAAAATGTTGATACATAATATTTCAAAGACAAACCAGTGAACTTCAAATAACAGCCAGAATAAATAGAAACACATTAACTAAGAATATACTTAATAACATAGACCAATAAGTCTTTAAAAGAATATAAGCATTTATATCCTACATCCAGTAAATAAATTCATAAAGGTAGCTATAACCAAAATAAATTGAGTAACCTTCTTACATGGTTAATATATGTAAACTAACAGCTGAATGAATATGGACTACAACACTTACCAGTCCAATTAGTAAATTAGGACTACAAAATAAGCCAAAATTGTCATATGAAGGAAGTAATGACCAAATAAAAGAACATTGCAACAATTCTCAACATATTTCATTATCAAAAACTAATATAAACTCTAAGGAGCCTGTAATAAATCAATAGAAAAGGAATCGAGTAGTCTTCACTTATAACAGAGTAACTTAATATTTTAATTTAGAGAAAGAAAAGATAATCGCTGAAAAAAAGTAGTAAAAGTCAGACATTACTACTTCACATAAATAACATCAAATGACAATGAAAACAAACCGAGGTTTCGACTTGAATACAACTTTAAATCTTTAAGATAATAATAATAACAACAAAATAAAACAATGGAAACTATTAAGATCTGTTGAAAGATAGTAACCGGCTCTCAACAAACAATGGAGTGACCTTAGTTAGCGATACTATATAAAATATAAACACATAATAATACATCAGAACTAAATATTAATTCTCATTCGTCCATCAAAATTTTCAGTCACCAATGCGTTATTTTATTATTTGAATTATATCGAAAGAAGTGCATATTAAACCCAACAATTAACTAGTTATGTTGATAGTATTTTTTAAAAATATAATCACAGAAACAGCAGATAAATAAAACACCTAAGAAATTATAATTACAATAAACATTCATAAACTTTTAAATTAGAATATTGCAATATTCTTAAAACAAAAATCCTTAACTCATTTCTACAGCAAAGACAATCCAACTAAGCAGATAACCACGATAAGCAGACACTACATACACAGTTCTAAATTACTAAGTCAACAATCAATCAGTCATAATTTGTTAATTAGAATAAAAAACCAAACATAATCCATTAATTAGTGAAGGTGGATGGAAGACAACAAATATATACAACACACAATAAATGTTTATAAAACTAAGATAAAAATGCTCACAAATCTCTAAAATGCATTAAGTCTGTATAGGAAGGGATACACAAACTTCAAGTAGTTCACACCTAAAATTTTGTTTTTATACCTAACTTTGGTTGTTTAAAAGCTTTAATATAACCTTATAATACTGTTATAAATTGACCAAAAATCCAAAACAACTCGGACACACTAGCACTTAAATCATTTAAAATATACTCAAAATTTAATTGTACAAAATGTGAAACCAAAACATTCTCAAACTATAACTCAACTAACAGTAAATACAGTACTCGGTTACAGTTCATAAAATTAATAACCTCACTAACAAATGAAGAGAACTTGAAAACACTAAAACAACATTTGGTAATATTATAACTATTATTTAAGAACTTTCTCTTTGTTCAAGTTAGGTAAGGTCATCAATGTTATGATGAGCAATGTTTTGGAAGAGGCAAATCACACACAATCAACAAATAAAAGATCCACATATTTAACTCACTAGAATACAGAATTAATTAATTCTCAATTCACTGAAAAAATAAAATAAATCAAAACCAGGAATAAAAATTAACTAAAACAGAAATGGAAAACCAACTTCAAAAATTCAATAAACCAAGCCAACATTTTAAGAACAATAACTTAAAAACCTACACAAATTTTCTAAATTTAGATAAATGACTATGGACCTGAAGTTTTAGTGAATTGATTGCAAAAGCTTATAGCCAGCATTTTAACCTCAACCTGTCAAATAGTAAACCATTATATTTTTCATGGCAATTCACAACATACTTTTAACAAAAGATATTCCATCCCCTATTTTTAAGAAAGTCAACAAATAATTGACCTAAAATCTACAATGATTCAATTAATACAACATAAGAACTATTATCAAATTTTATCATTGATTATTTACCAAACACTAACATTCGTACTTACAAAAGAATATTCCATATATACAAATAACCTACTAAATAGAATTATAATTAAAAATTTGTTTTCAATTTAAGACAACACTAAATCAACAACAAAAAAAATTTCAATAAAAGCGAACTTTGTTTCTCCTACGATTTTTGACAATTACTAGTAACTAAATATCCTACCTTCAGATATTGAAATAAAAAACTAGCGTTGTTTAATGATGAAACAAAGACGGGATAATTTAACAAAACGATTTTCACTAATAAGATTTAACCACTCGTACCCGGTTACATACTACCATGTGGGAGGGACGCCATTTCGTTTTGTTACAGAGAGGCAAAAACTTCTCGAGCAAACGCACTCAGCTTCATTTCAAGTCACATGCATTTAACATAAAATCCTACTTAAATAACGATTTAAATGTACACTTGTATAAAACAGACACTTCTCAAAAAGTATCACATCAAAGATTGTATAACCTTAATAAGTTCTAAATAAAACTGACGGTACCTGAAGAATGTTAAATTCCCTGCCCAACTGAATCACGTCATCAACTGAACTGTTATCAGTAAAGTGTATACAACATTAAAGGGGTGCAGTTTCTGTAATTATTAATATATTTTATAACACAGTATTAACAAGCATTATATTTTCAGACAATTAAAAAATATATATGACAAACATTGGGGAATATAAAATTACTCCATAGAACTTATAAACTTCTTAACTATAACTTGTAAACTTAAACGATATCTTTGCTGGCGGCAGATCTATTTTTCCTAGCTGAGATAATATTTCAATTTGATGGATCACTTTACATCTCCGATAGAAGGAAAAAATACAGTATTTCGACCCTAAAGATTTAAGAAGTTCATATGAAAAATCAATTGTTAAACTTCTAGGTCAGAAGAAAGAAATTAAGCCCTTTATCTTTACATATATTTACATGACAATATGTTAGTTTTTAATTAATTAATAATAATGAAAAAAACGATTTTTCGTTGATTTGATTTATATTGTAATGTACATTGTGAATTTTAAATATATTTTAAGAATTAATGAATAAAACAAGTTTTTATTACAACTGTTAAAAAATAATAAATAAATAAAAATATACACTAATGACTTATAATTGTTTACTACCATTTCCATCGATTAAAATCAGTGAACATAAATGTACATCCAGCATATTCAAACACACTACATACATTTTCATATGTAGTTTTTGCTTTCATTCTGGGTTTGAAAAATCTTGACTTTTTAAAATTATTTTTCTTCCCAACTTCTTTTTTTTTCTCTAGGGTATTATTTTTTTCTGTTGTAGTTCTACATTCTTCAACAGATGCTCGAGTGTGCCTCCGCTGGATCACCATGTGTTTAGAAGTGTTCTCTTCTGTAGCGAATTAGCTTCTGTTCCTCAGGGATCCTCACCCTCACCAACTCTTTTTTCCATCTATATTAATGATCTCCCTGACTGCATCTGCCACTCACAATACCACCTATATGCAGTTGATATGCAAATCTATCTTTCTTTCCATCTTTCCGAAATGCTAAAGGCTATCCAGAAATTACAACAAGATATTGCCAACATCAATGCATGGGCCCCGTCAAATGATTTGAAGTTAAATGCTGAAAAACCAAAGCCATTCATATTGGTTCCAAGAACCTTGTAAATTCTCTTCCATATTATCCACTCCTTTACCTCAATAGCATACCTCTACTTCCACACCTCAGTAAGAAACCTTGGAGTCATTATTGATCAGAACCTATCTTGGAGTAATCATATTTCTCAAATCACCCGAAAACCCATCGCTATTTTAAAACATTATGATTATGATGTTTTGCTACAAAGTGTGACCTATTTATATTTGTTATTAAATTATTATTGTCTACTTTTTGGTGATTAGTCGGGATTTTCTTACCGATTAGGTAAGAAATTCGCGCACTATGGTTGCTAAGAAAGAAATCATCAAAAGTCAAAGAGTGCTCCCCGTTCGGCAGTTAAAGTCTACCTCTACGTCAGCAACAAGTAAGGTTGTCTCAACTACTTCTAACATTATTGATTCTAAAAAAATTAGTGATGTAAAAGTCAATGAAGCACTAAGCCTAGAAGCTGGACCGAGCAATGTATGAGAGTGGCATCAAGTGTCTCCACGTAAGGCTCCGAGGGCAGCAGTGACCACCGCTCAGGACAAACATGTTAGCTTCCAATCATTAAATCCCTTTAGTGTTTTAACGACTGACGTGGATCCACAAGGTAATACTATTAACGAAGCTAGTAAAACTGAACCTCTGAAACCCCCACCGATTTATGTAAAATCAGTCAGTAACTTCAGAATGCTTTGTGACGAACTTACCAAAGAAGTAGGATCTAACGGATTTACATTGAAATCCGGAGCGAACAATGTTGTTATCATGTCTGCAAATTCTGATGGTTACAGGCGGATATCTAGGTATCTCAAAGAAAAAAAATGCAGAGTTTCATACATATCAGCTCCCTGAGGATCGACCTTTTCGCGTTGCTATAAGAAACTTACATCATACTACAGGATGTGATTTAATTGAAACGGAATTAGAAGACCTGGGCTATCGTGTATTTGGTGTCCATAATATCCTCCATCCAAAGACAAAGACCCCATTAACCTTATTTTTTGTTGATTTAGAGAAAAACAATAAGAGTTCTGAAATCTTCTGGCTACAATTTTTGTCAATCATACAAAAATTAAAGTTGAGGAACCCAGAAAAAGGAATGGAATTGCTCAATGCAAAAGGTGTCAATCTTATGGCCACACCAAAACGTATTGTAATTTAAAACCACGATGCGTCAAGTGCGCTGGACCTCATCTTACATCTAGTTGCAAAAAAACCCAAGACCAACCGCCTAAATGTGTGCTTTGTGAAGACGCTCACCCAGCTAATTATAGAGGATGCAGTGTGCACAAAAATTGAAAAAACTCAGGCAGGGCCCAGCAAGACGTCTCTACTTTTATGGAGGACAGGAAACGAACCAGAGCACAGTAGAAGAAAAAGAAGAAGCCATAACCTTCGTCCAGAGAAACCGATCAGTAAGTAATTTTGAGCCACCGCCACAATCACTAACTGACTGTGTTCAGGTTGCTACGCAACCAACATACTCATAAACCATGACCAGGACACCTAATGACGATGTACCAATACCTAACATCACAGCCCAAAATGTACCAGATGTGACGACACAACTTACTGACTTTATAAACGAATTTAAAAATCTTGTTACGCCCCTGATAAAGTTACTTACATCGCTGTTGCAGCATGTCCTTCCGACGCTTAATAAATGAGAGGACTGAAAGTAATTCTTTGGATATACCAACGGTGTCCTATCCCGTAAGAACGAACTCGAAATTTTTCTTAGTGACTATGACATAGACGTGGCTCTACCAACTGAGACTCACTTGACAAAATGTAAACCGTTTCATTTACCTTCTTATATTACCTACAGGACTGACCATCCTTCAAATACAGCCAAGGGAGGTACCTTCATTCTTATTAAGAGTTCAATCAGTCACCACGTTAATGCTTCTGAGGGCTTCGAGGATTTTCAGTGTTCATCAATAATGATTGATGTACTCAATTTCAATTTGAACATTGCAGCTCTATATTGCCCCCTCGTGGAAATTTGTCTATTCAAACGTTTGAGCACTTGTTACATTCTTTGGGTAACAGATTTTTATGTGGTGGAGATTATAATGCCAAGAACCAGGTATGGGGTAGCAGGATAACAAACACCAGGGGCAGAGCCCTACACAATGCAATTCTTGCTAAGCGATGTAAATTCCTATCTCCGCCCACACCGACATATTGGCCCACGGATGTTAATAGGGTGCCTGACATCCTGGATTTCTTCATCACTAAGGGATTTAATTTGCACCACTGTAACATCACTGACCTGACTGACTTATCTCCTGATCACTCCCCCCTTCTTTTAACTATAGATTCTAAACCGCTAATTAAAACTCCGCGACCAACATTAACGCCTGGAAAAATTGATTGGTGTAATTTTAGATTATGCATTGAAAATTCATTGTCGCTTAATACTGATATACGGACACCAGATGATTTAGACGATGCAGTATATCACCTAACGCGAACCATTCAAAAGTCCGCCTGGGATTTTAATGTGCCCAATAAAACGACAGACAGACACCAACAAAATTATCTCCCTCCAGGTGTTCATCACCTTGTTATCCTGAAAAGAAAAGCTAAAAATTTTGGCAACAGACTCGTTACCCATCGGACAGACATAATTTTAATAAACTAACACGTCAGCTTAAAGAGGAAATAAGACGTTCAAAAACTGAAAACTTTAATAACTTCTTGAAACGTTCATCGACTGGTGAGAAACCATTATGGAATTTGACCAAACGGATACTCCAACATCACGAAGTTTCTCATCCGCTTAGATATCCTGATGGTTCTTGGGCAAAATCAGACGCACAAAAAGCTCAATTGTTTGCTAACCATCTCAGTGGGATTTTTAAAACTCATGATGATATTAATGACAGACTACAGACAACTCTTGTTCAATCCCACCTTAACGTGCCCTTACCAATGACATTACCTCCAAAAGCAATTCATCCGTACGAAGTTCGTGATATTATTAAGAGCTTGCCGAACAATAAAGCTCCAGGGTTTGACTTAATTATGAATTTCATTATTAACAATTTACCATGGAAAGCAATCCTTTTTTTTAACCAATATTTATAATTCCATTTTCAAAATCACGTATTTTCCAGCCTTGTGGAAATATTCAGAAGTTATCATGGTGCTAAAACCAAATTAATCCTCAGACTGTTTAAATTCCTATAGCCCGATCAGCCTTCTTCCTTCATTATCAAAATTATTCGAAAAAATACTTCTTCATCGTTTAGATTCTCTTGAAATATTAAAGTTTATACCCAATCATCAGTTCGGCTTTAAAAAACATCATTCCACTATACAACAATTTCATCGTTTAGTTGATTTCATTTCAAATTCACTAGAGTCAAAAAAATATTGTCGAGGCGTTTTCCTTGACATTAGTCAGGCTTTCGACAAGGTTTGGCACGAAGTATTGCTTTGCAAACTGAAAATTTTACTTCCACCTACGTTCTATTTAATATTCCTTTCATACCTTTCCGATAGACATTTTTCTGTGAAAGTGGGGACCGAACTCTCAGACATTCAGCAAACTAAGGCAGGTGTACCTCAGGGCAGTGTTTTAGGACCGATATTGTTTAACATTTACACGTCAGATCTTCACAATGGGACTCTTTTGGCTACTTTTGCTGATGATACAGCTGTTCTTTCTTCAGATAAGGATCCTTTACAAGCGTCAATATCCCTCCAAAACCATCTTGATGAAATTTCTGCTTGGGCTTCTAGGTGGAAAATAAAGATGAACGAATCCAAGAGTGCTCATGTAGTGTTCACTCTGAACCATAAACCTTCTCCTCCCATTAACTTTAATAATATTCCAATTCCGACTTCCGACGAAATTCGATATTTAGGTATTCACTTGGACAAAAGACTGACCTGGAGGACCCACATTCGACAAAAACGCAAATAACTCAACAGAAGATACGGTGTTATATCTAGATTACTTGACAGACGCTCTAAATTATCATTAACCAACAACTAACTCTTTACAAAGTTTTGCTAAAACCATTCTGCACATACGGGATAGAACTGTGGGGCTCTGCTAAACCATCAAGTATCCAAAAATAAATTCTTTTCAGTCGAAAGTGCTGCGCAAAATAGTGGACGCACCGTTCTACGTAACAAATGACGTTATACATAACGACTTAAACATTCCGACTATTTCAGCCACTGCTACAGAACAATACAATAACTTCTACCAAAGACTAACATACAACACCAACCCTCTTACAGAAACATTAAAATGCTCTACGAATCGTTACAGCGAACCCCGACGACTACGCAGGTGGTGGCCAAGAGATATGCTATCACTTAACGAACTCTGCTGTGATGAGCCGCTGCTTCAGCAGCCCACAAATTTGCTTATTGCAAAGGAAATGCAGATGGCAAATTAAATTTTATGTCAAATTTGTTTTGTAATAAATAAAAATATTTTAAAACAATTTCTAAGATTTTGTGATTCTATCCCACCTAAAACCCGTATGCTACTCGTCTCTTCGCTCATTTCCCCCCAGTTTGACTACGGTTGCCTCGTATATGGCGAGCTGTCTGAGAAATTCGACATGAGACTCAAAAGACTTATGAATTGTTTCATCAGATTCACATGTGGAATCCCTAGACGCTACCATGTGTCTAGAAGGTATACCGAGTTGAATTGGCTCTATCCCTCTTTCCGTCGGCAGTACCTCCTAGGGGCATCTGTCTCTTCCGATTTTTCAACACAAAAAACCTCCTTATATTCTTGATATGCTTACCACTTGTTCCTCGGTCCACTCAGTAAACACTAGATCCCAACCTATAAACTTGTATATACCTTCTCACAGATCTACCTCCTTCAAAAAATCCTTTGTTATTCGTGCAACCCTATTTTGGAATTCCTTGCCTGTATCCATTCGTAAATCCTTATCATTATTCACTTTCAAACACCAACTATTTCTCCATCTCCTAAAGTATCAATCTTCCCGACATATGTAATATTTAAAGCTATAGATGATAACTATTCTTTGTCACAAAGCTGGGTGGCTAGCATAACAGCCTCCTATGCTAAAGGTCACGGGTTCACACCCGCAAGTGGTCCTAGGATTTTTTAAAGGGAGTAAAAAATTCTTAGTTATGCCGTCCTTCGGGGGGGGGGGGAGGCGTTAAAAGGTTGTCCCAAGCCTGTGCGATGTCAGGTACTCGTTAAAGATCCCTATCCTAATAAAACCTGGATAGGCAATATTAGGACTCCCACTGTATAGCATCGTCCGATTAGCCATAGTAGCATAAAGTGACGTTAAATAAATAAACAACCTAGGCCTTTGAATGCATTTTCTGATTAAATCGAAAATAAGAAAATTATAGAAAATATGTATGGTAAAAAAACAAAAAACACTGTTTGGAAGTAAGAAACCCTTTTGGTAACCCCAAGTATAAGATAGATAGTTTGATCTATACCTAAGAGATGGCGCCACCACCTCAAATGCACGTGGCCAAAAGGATTATCCTCTCTGGTTTAACTTCAGTCCCGGAAGGCATAGATGGAGCC
The DNA here is from genome assembly GCA_023052935.1 of Piezodorus guildinii. Lineage (NCBI taxonomy): Eukaryota > Metazoa > Arthropoda > Insecta > Hemiptera > Pentatomidae > Piezodorus > Piezodorus guildinii. The sequence continues at coordinate 44,316,109 of CM041295.1, forward strand.
AGGTGATTGCACGAGAATACGAAAAGAAATATGTAACTTTCAAAATGTTAAATACATATTTAATTGAATCCGGAACTGAATTTGAAGTCATATATTATGAACTGTAACATTCAAGGATAGTTAATAATTTCTTAAACATATATACATATAAGTTCTGTTATTTATATAAAATCATGATTCAATTAAAGTGTTCTGTGAATTTAGGTAGTTAGACTTTAGATTTTGGAAATGTTTTTCAATCTTTATAATTTTCGAAAATGTAAAAAAAAAAAAAAATTACAAGTATGAAACCATTTAAAAATACTTCTTGCATAAATTATGTTATATTTTCGAAAAAAATGTGGTGCTCTCTACACATAACCTCTACTTAGGTTATAAATTTCTCTAAATTAAGCTTTCAATGAATTTAAAGTTAAAAAAACAAACAAAAAAAAAATTTATTTTGTTTCGATGGGAACTTTAATTTGGATTACATATTATAATTAGAAATTAATACCAACAATAATCGCTTGATTAGGTGCTATTTTCGTCACCCAACATTAACTTCTAAAACTTTGCATGTTTTCTTTTTTGGCGATTTGAAGCACTGGTATATTAAATCTAATCACCAAAATTAAAGGTATTTTAGAGGTAGAAATTTTGAAAATTTGGCATCTAAGCCCTGTAGCACTATTTCAATTAGAACAAAACGTAAATGAAACCATAGTAAATTCAATATTTTTTAGTATAAAGAGTTAAATCAAAATCGTTTGCGCCGTTTTGTGGAAATCTTAAGAAGTTCACTTTTGCTTCGTAAATTTTGGTGATAAAGTTACTGTAATAATCAAGGCATATTATTGTCCTTAAAATGAAAATTTAGTTTCGTACGACTTTTGAGCTATACTTACCACACACACAGACTTTTTGCGGTAATTGGTCATTTGGACTCATAAGCCACTAGAACTTGTTTTTCGTTGATAACTCCAAATATAAAATTTTCAATATGGCAATTCTTTCACTTGCTATTTATTTCATATATACTCACTCAAAGAAATGTCCATACAGCATGCTATTACTTTGCATAGCTATTTATTTTCAACTTAACAATTTCCTAATGTATAAATTATTAATATTAATATTAGATAAATAATAGATTTATTTATTTTCATTTGATCATTAATATAAAACGAGGCAGAATGTCATTTGTAAACGATTGGTCCAAAAATGCCCATACACTTTCAATATTAATCCTATTAGTTGTACTATGACCGTCTTTCCATTGTTATATGTATAAATCTTATCTCTATAATCAACTCTTAGTTCAGTATTAACTTTGATTGGGCCTGGGAAAGTGATTTCTTTCCAATATGAACGTTTCTTGTGATTTGAGAGAGCTTATGGTTCGCATGGCTCATCTCTAAGAAAAATTGTATATTTGTAGAATAAGTCAAATGCTACTCTACAGTATGTACTAAAAAGACATAGAGAGTTAAAATCTTTGGAGGATAGGCCACGTGCTGGAAGACAGGAGACTGGAGAATCGCAAGAGGCGAGCCATCCTCAATGGTCAAAAGAATAAAAAGGTACTATGGGATTCAAGTCCCCCTAGAAACAGTCAGAAATATTCTGAGAAGGGAAGGATACAGTGTGTTGAGCCATCTTCAGGGCATCTGTGCGGAATGACAAGCATTAACTCAAGTAATCAGTAGTTAATGCACAATGAATTAGTAGTTAATGCTTGTCATTGCTCACAGATGACCTGATGATGGCTCACAAGTTTGAGCCTAAAACGTCGGCAAAATTAAAATATTTTTTAGACTGACTCCCGAGTATTTCTGCCTATGAAAATTTCAACAGTCGACTATACAATATTTATTTTGTATTATTTTTCTTATTTATTCTTTTATCGTTTTTCTCTCATATTAATCTATATTCTCTCTCTCACACACCCACACACACACATATACATTTATATATACATATATATATATATATATATATATATATATATATATATATATATATATATATAAATTGATAATAAATATCATCAATATTATATTATTTGAATGATGATTGAAACTTCAAAATTCTTATAAACAATTGTGATTTATAATTTTTTTGTTCACCCGTATTTCATCGTTTTTGGCTTTTCTGGGGTCTCCTTCGGCTTATAGACGGGAATTAGTGACGAGTTAAAAGCCCCACCAAGCATCGGTACGATAACTCGTAATTATTTTGTTTTACTTCGGTTAGAATACTACTACTAAAAATATTTGATCCAATGAGAGGTAAGACCACTAGGGAATTCAGAGGGTTACACAACTCCGAATTACAGAGCTTGTATCCTATCAGAAAAATTGAATTAACCATAACATCGACTGAGATTGAAATAGGTCTGTAAAGTTTTTAGGCTCTGATTAGAACGGGTTTCGGAGAAAGTTCGTATGAAACGACTAATAGGCGTGCGAGAGGATGGCCGAGACGTCGGTGGGCGGATTGTAATAAACCTGATCTCGGGGGACTGGGATTTTTTTTTTTTAATTTCTTTATTTCCAGATCGGCTGCGTGAGCCATACATGGTTTTTTTAAAATAAATTATTACAAATGGTAACAATGGAAAGAGTGGGGGTATAGTCACATACACGAGACACCCCTAACGATAATAGATTTATAATTATTCCTAGGAATTGAATATTGAATTAAATTGTTAACAGAACGAATGAATAAAATACAAATTAAAGAAAAAAAAAACAAAAAAAACAAAACAATAAGATATAAATTAAAAGTTACATATATATATATATATATATATATATATATATATATTACACACATACACACACATATATACATATACATATACATACACTCACACACATACATATACATACACATGCACACATACATATATATATATATATATATATATATATATATATATATATATATATATATATATATATATACATATACATATATATATACATACATATATATATATACATACACATATATATATATACATACATATACACACACACACACATACACGCACATACACACATATACATATATATATAATAAAAAATAATAATATAATTAAAATAAACCAACAAGGTTAAATAATATGAGACTTATAAAACTAAATAATAATATTTACAACAAGATGTCTTGTAGAAGCCTGGGTTTGAGCCTGCGAGATGAAGTTGGAACTCCTATGTTATAGGCCACTGCACCTCTAACTGCTGATAGCTGGGAGTGGTATTTTCTAAAGCGGTTTTTGATAAAATCTTCGATGTATTCAACATGTAGCTCGCGGTGTAGTTGACTATTTCTAATGAACCATGGGGCATCTACGGCTATTCTTAATATTTTGTTTTGGAATACTTGTAATTTTTTTCTTTTCGTTGAGGAAGCAGCTCCCCACGCTTCACAACCATACATAAGTAGTGGCCTTAATATAGTTTTATAAAGAAGAATTGTTGTTTCGGGTTTGAGATTTGATTTTCTATTGAGGATCGGGTACAGCATTGCCAGTCTTGCATAGGTCTGGGTTAGTTTGATGTTAATGTGGTGGTTCCAAGTGAGGCGACGATCGAGGTGAACCCCAAGGTATTTCACGATGACTGGGCTTGGACGGTGATCATTAGACGAACTTGTGAAAGCAATATTTGGTAGTATCGGTATCGAACTACTGGGTATCGAACTTTTTCTATTATTATAACTTCGGTTATCAGGTTCCCGGGCAACACGCGGTTTCGTTCCCATGCCTTAGTCCGCTTCGCCATTCCAAGTTCTTTAGCTTCGTTTATTAAAATGTTTGCTATAAATACATATTAGTTCTTTAGTTATTCGTGAAAAATAAGAATTTTCTTTACTTCTCTCCCTTCCGCCCAACAAAAACCGATGCGAGAAATTTAAATTGCCAGTTATTACGGGAAGTATAATGAACAATTTATAACAAGTTTCAACTCTATATTTTACTTTCACTTACCTATATATGAGATATATAGTAAGGGAAAGTATTGCGATAGTTTGCGGTAACTCCAGAACTAAAACGAAAAGTCCTATGAAACTGAAACTACATATTTAAGATGACTATACGCCCGAAATGTTACAGTAACTTTTTCATCAAAATCAGCTTACCATGAGAGCCACTTTATACCACGCATTTTTCACTTTTTTACCATTTTCTCAAAAACGGCTTTAATGATTTTAATTATACTCGCTATATCGATGTAAAATTGGGATTGGACGGTGATCATTGGACGAACTTGTGTATGCAATATTTGGTAATATCGGTATCGAATCTTTGGGTTCGCTTATTCTATTATTATTATAACTTCGGTAATCAGATTCCCGGACAACACGCGGTTTCGTTCCCATACCTTAGCCCGCTTCGCCACTCCAAGTTCTTTAACTAAATTTTTGCAATAAACACATATTTTGAGTTATTCATAAAAAAAACAAGAATTTCCTTTACTTCTCTCCCCTTCTCCCAAAAAAACCCGACACAAGATATTTATTTGAATTGCAAGTTATTACGGGAAATATAATGATCAATTTATTACAGGTTTCAACTGTATATTTTTAATTCTCAGGTTATTTTAGTAATAAGATTATTTGAAAATGTAACATTTTTGCCTCTGGAAAAGGGATAAGCAGTAGTAACCGACACGGCTGCCAGGTGCGTTAAAATATAATACTTTTGGACAATTAGAAAAGAAATGCGAAATATTTTAAAAATAAATAACGACTTTTTTTTTTAAAACATATTTATATACTGTATTATTATATACAACAAGTAAATGTGGTGGACATAGTAAACTGACATTAAATGCATGAAGAGACGCCACCCATTGGCAGCCCTCTAAAATAAATAACGACTTTAAAATCAAATATACATTCTGACAAATATACATTTCACATTCTGATCAGTAGAGAATAATGCCATGGTAAGATAAATCTGTTTTAGTTTTTTTTCCACCTTAAAAGAGTTTAATAGGGTCTAACATCAGACTTAAGTTGAAAAACACTATCTGAAACTTGATAAACGATCATAACAAAAGACATAAATAAACAAACTAAAAGCATTGAAATTTACTGCAAACATTATTTAAGTGACTGGTTTCAAATAGATCGTGAAGGAAATTGGATTATTTTAGTTTTTTTTAATAATGATAAAAAAGAAATCGTTACTTTTCTGTCAACTTAAAGATTGCTATTTAATGGTTTGAATGATCGATTCCAGTATAAGAAAAAATTGTGACTCTGAAAGAAAAAATCGTGATTGGGGGAGGGGGGGGGGCGTGTATTGAAAATATAACATATTTTTTCTAAACACTGTTTATGTAAGTATAAATTTGAAAACTAAGCCCGTGGTTGGTAGTAAAATTATAAATTTTATCTTAATAACTTTATTTATTTTTGTCAAAAAATTTTGTGGAGGGTCACAGTCTCCCTAAACCTTCCTGCTAAAGCCCATGTACAGTAATTATAATGTAAATAATGTTTGCAGTAAATTTCATTGATTTTAGTTAGTTTATTTATGTCTTTTCTTATGATTGTTCATCTAGTATCAGATAGTGTTTTTCAACTTAAGTCTGATGTTAGATCCTATTGAACATTTTAAACGTTAAAAAAAAACAGGGTAATCTTACCATTATTCTCTACTGATCAGAATGTGAAATACGTATATTTGATTTAAAAGTTATCATTTACTTAAAAGAATATTCCGCATTTCTTTTCTGGTTGCCCAGAAGTATTTTATATTAACGCAGCAGGAAGCCATGTCGTTTATAAGTACATGCTCAGCCCCTTTGTACCCGCAAGCATGTTAAATTTTCAAATAATCTTATCACTAAATTAACCTGAAAATTAAAAATCTGGCGCGGGCAACACACGACTTTCACTTACCTCCTGTGTTAAAATCGATTAATGAATTTTTAAAATAAAGTTATGAGTGTATTAGTTTCAAATTTTTACGATTACTTGATAATTGATACGAGTTAATTAAATTTAATTTCTATAGAAACATGTGTTTTATTAATTAACTATTATATTGTTATCTAAAACAATCAGTTTGTTTTATCGGCTTTTCATCACTCATTATTAACTTTTACAAGTCTGTGTATAAGATGATATTTGTTTCTAATATATATATATATATATATATAATATATATATATATATATATATATATATATATATATATATATATATATATATTATACATGTATATTACTATTCATTACATATTTGAATGTTTTTTTTTTAATCAATAATAACAAGTTGATATGTTTATTTTTACAGAATCCACATAACTAAAAGGGCTTTAGAGAAAGAAAATTTAAAATATCGCCATTAAGAGATGTCAAACTATTTCAATCAGTAGGAAACCTACATAATATTAAAGCTCATTAGATTTTACATCGATATAGCGAGTTTAATTAAAATCATTAAAGCCGTGTTTGAGAAAATGGTAAAAAAGTGACAAATGCGTGGTATAAAGTGGCTCTTCTGGTAAGCTCATGTTAATGAAAAAGTTGCTGTGAAATTTCGGGCGTATAGTCATCTTAAATATGTAGTTTCAGTTTCATAGGACTTTTCGTTTTATTGCTGGAGTTACCGCAAACTATCGCAATTCTTCCCCTTACTATATATATGATAATACAGTTGTAAATATCAATAAATATGATTAAAAAAAAAAACAGTCGTTATTTGTTTTTAAAATATTTCGCATTTCTTTTCTAATTGTCCAAAAGTATTATATTTTAACGCACCTGGCAGCCGTGTCGGTTACTACTGCTTTTCCCTTTTCCACACCAAAAAATGTTACATTTTCGAATAATCTTATTACTAAAATAACCTGAGAATTAAAAATATAAAGTTGAAACCTGTAATAAATTGATTAATATATTTCCCGTAATAACTTGCAATTCAAATAAATATCTTGTATCGGGTTTTTTTTTGGGAGAAGGGGAGAGAAGTAACGGAAATTCTTGTTTTTTTTTATGAATAACTCAAAATATGTGTTTATAGCAAAAATTTAGTTAAAGAACTTGGAGTGGCGAAGCGGGCTAAGGTATGGAAACGAAACCGCGTGTTGTCCGGGAATCTGATTACCGAAGTTATAATAATAATAGAATAAGCGAACCCAAAGATTCGATACCGATATTACCAAATGTTGCATACACAAGTTCGTCCAATGATCACCGTCCAATCCCAATTTTACATCGATATAGCGAGTTTAATTAAAATCGTATTAAAGTCAGCTCTTCTGGTAAGCTGATTTTGATGAAAAAGTTACTGTAACATTTCGGGCGTATAGTCATCTTAAATATGTAGTTTCAGTTCCATAGGACTTTTCGTTTTAGTGCTGGAGTTACCGCAAACTATCGCAATACTTTCCCTTAATATATATCTCATGTATAGGTAAGTGAAAGTAAAATATAGAATTGAAACTTGTTATAAATTGTTCATTATACTTCCCGTAATAACTGGCAATTTAAATTTCTCGCATCGGTTTTTGTTGGGCGGAAGGGAGAGAAGTAAAGAAAATTCTTATTTTTCACGTAAAACTAAAGAACTAATATGTATTTATAGCAAACATTTTAATAAACGAAGTTAAAGAATTTGGAGTGGCGAAGCGGACTAAGGTATGGGAACGAAACCGCGTGTTGCCCGGGAACCTGATAACCGAAGTTATAATAATAGAAAAAGCGAATCCAAATATTCGATACTTAATTCAATTATTCTGATAGGATACAAGCTCTGAAATTCCGAGTTGTGTAACCCTCTGAATTCTCCTCTTATTGGACTTAGTCTTACCTCTCATTGGACCAAATATTTTCAGTATTAGTATTCTAACCGAAGTAAGACAAAATAATTACGAGTTCTCGTATTTATGCTTGGTGGGATTTTAACTCGTCACTAATCCCCTTCTCTTAGCCCCTCGCCGAAGGAAACCCCCAAAAGCCTAAAACGATGAGGTAGGGGTGACCAAAAAAATAATATAAGACAATTGTTTATAAGACGTTTGAAGTTTAATAATTCATAATCCGCACACAAGACTGAAACGACAAGAAACTGCCCGCCGCTTTCGCTTAATTCAACACTTACTGGACAGACGATCTAACCTTCCACTTAAATACAAAACTGTTAAAATATCAACTGCCATATACTAAAATTTCGTTGATTTATAAATGCATCAATTATATTTTGAAATGATCTATGTATTTCTAAGAGGGGTGACTTGGTCAGTAAGGTTCTGCAAAATCCTATTCGGACCCTAGGCCCTGCTGTGGCATATCATTTGTATTGTTTCATCGAAGGTCCCGACTATCAAGATTGGGAGACTCTCCTAGGTCATACCTAGTCTATGATAAATTGGGCATTCTTAATTTGGGGAAAAACCAGGTGGTTGAGCGTCATCGTTGCTAAATCCTTGCTCAACCGATAACCAAGAAACAGAAGTTTCCTTACCAAGTACTAATGCCGACCCCCTTCACGGGTAATAGTGGTACAGCCAAGGGCGTCCGCTGGATTTTGGTCCGGTGAAGAGGGGGGTGGGGGGCAAGTACTTTGAAAATCGTTCGAGGGAGGGGAGTCAAGGGGGTTGAAAAAATAAAATACTTTTCCTTAACACTGCTAATATACATTTAAATTTAAAAATTAAGTGCTTAGTTGGAAGTAGTAGTTTCTTACAACAGCTTTCATCCCAATACATTATTTCATTTTTACTTTCACTTACGTATATATGAAATATAGTAAGGGAAAACATTTCGATCGTGAAACTTTTCGAATTCCAGTTTTCAACGGAAATACACGTTTTAGGGTCCCCTGTGTCCAAATGACCAAGTCCCGCAAAAAGGTCTGTGTGTGTGTACTCCCGCGCGTAAACGAAATGTTTTATGTAACTGAAATTTCATATTTAAGACAAATATACGCCCGAGATGTTACAGAAACTTTTTCATCAAAATCAGCTAACCAGAAGAGCCACTTTATTCCATGCATTTTGCACCTTTTTACGATTTTCTCAAATACGGCTCCAACGATTTTGATTTAACTCCCTATATCGATGGACAATTTAATAGGCTTTAATATCGTGTAGGTTTCGTTCTGGTTTAAATAGCGTGAAAGGGCTTAAATACCGATATTTTAAATTTTCTTCCCCTAAAATACCTTTAATTTTTTATTTTATATAAAAGTATTCATATCATCTTGCTACTATTAATAAAAAACGGGTAAATATGTAAGCTGAACGAATTCGATATCCAACTAAAGGAGAAAACTGAAAAAAATATTTTTTTAATACAATTTTTCGATTTTGAACATAGTAGCAGTATGGTACATGTATATAATATGCTGTTGGAATGCTAAAGATTTTAGAAAAAATATTATCTCATATATACTATTGTAAAAGTTAACGGAGAATGATGAAAAGCCGATAAAACAAACTGATGGTCGTAGATAATAATATAATAGATTATTTAATAAAACACATGTATCTATTAAAATCCAATGTAAATAATTCTTTAACAATTTATTTAGTTTCTAAATTTTTTTAATCGTTTTTAATTTGATATAAATAACGGAGGTAAGTGAAAGTCGGGTGTTGCGCGCACCAGATTTTTAATATACAGTCATGGTCATGGAAATTGCATCAATTGTTCTTTAATTTTTTATGGTAATGAATTTGATCTAATCGAATATTTTGGTTTTTGTCTACTTATTTATGCCATATGCTTAATTAAACAAATAAATTTAAAAAATAAAAATAAATAACGTTTATTAGTTGTTGGTTAGTATTTTTAACTATTACCAGAATACAATTTTTAATTATGTCGAATTTTAAGCATTTTGCTATTAGAAACAATTAACATTGTGAGATTACATGAGTTGAACAATTTTCATGGAAAACACCGGTGACACAAATCAACAGTGTTCATAATTTTGAAAATTAATATTTTTTTAATTTATTGACAGTAATTTAAAACTTTATTAAAGAACACAATAAGTAAATATGAGGAATGAAAAAAAAGTCATGAAAATGTCTTGAGAAAGAACTACCCAGTGGTAGCACTTCACTAACTATTTTAACTCAGTAGGTCCCGAGGCCAACTTCTTTTCAGTCGCCTTGGGGGGTTATCAGGGATATCGAAGGAAAATAAATTACGGACAAGTGGGTTTGTACGGGCACGGAGTTTAGAATGAAAAGAGGAGTATCTATCACGGGCTATGTCTGCAACAAATGGGATGTTAAGGTCATTATGAAGGAGTTGATTTGTAACAAAATAAGGTGCATTCAGGATTTTGCGAAGGATTTTGGATTGTAAGGACTGGATGTGGGAGGACTTAGATGGTTTCGTAGAGCCCCAAAGCTCGATTCCATATGTCTAAATAGATCTGATAATAGTGATGTAAATGAGTCTTTTGTAATATACTAGAAGTTTTGAGCGTTTGTCTAGTAAGTATTGTAGTAATCAATATCTTAGAGCAGTTTCTTGTCGTTTCAGGCTTGTGTGAGGATTCCAAGTAAGGCGCTTGTCAAGATGGTATCAGATTTGCTCAACAGGAGTAAGGGTAATGTTATTAAAGGATACTGGGGAGGCAGGAACTCATCTGTTTGCGACGAAGGGTAAAGGGTGGAAAATTATAATTAATTTTACGAGAGAACTTGATGAGCTTTTCTTTAATTTTAAATATATACTATATTTATTTGGTTTTATTAGCCTTTTTTAAAAACATGCGGTCATGTTTAATTTTGGAAACATTTTATTTATTGGGTGATGTAATTTTTATGACGAATGTATGTCCCAAGATAAATATAATAAATAAATGCATTGTTGATCGCCGTTTTAGGCTACTTCAACACTTACAAGACAAACCGTCAAACCTTCCTCTTAACTACAAAAGGCTCATCTACATGACTATTTTAAGACCAATCTGGACTTGAAAGGTAGACCTATGGGGCTCTACTAAAACATCGAATCCTTCCCGCATCCATTCCTTACAATCCAAAACTTTGTCACGAATAACCTCTTCTATAAAGACCTTAATGTTCCCTATGTTACTGATATGGCCCGGACAGGTATCAATCCTTTCATGACAAACTCCATTCTCCCTCTAACCCACCAGTTTCAATCCTTTCTTCCTACTCAATTCCTGATTATTCTCCGAGGCGCCTAAAAAGGAGATGGCCACGGGACCTTCTAGTTTAGAATATTTTAGAGTACTTCAAATGAGAAGTTTCTCTACATGTATTTCACGTCATTGTGTTATACTATCTTATTTACTAGATGTATTTTTTTTAATAAAGTAGTAAATATCCATAAAAATGTTAAAAAAAAAAAAAAAAAATGCATCGCAGTAGCAAATATACAGATATTTATATTTGTATATTAGTCATTCATCGATGGAACTGGATTGACCATGGATAAACCCAAGCCTACTTACCTTGGCCTCAGGCTCCCTGGGCTGCAATTTACGAAGCCAATTTACAATGTAGTATGTTAGTAATAATAATTGGTTCCGAGTATTTTTATTTATTTAAAAAATATATATAATTAATGCAATTCACAAATGTATCAATAATATATAAAGTAAATGTGAAAATGCATGATACACTAGTAGAGAAACTACCCATCTTCGCACTCAAGATGTCTAAATCATAACCGCGACCATTTTCTTTTCAAACTCCTCAGAGGATTATCAGGAGTGGGAGAGAAAGCAAGGATAAAAACAAGTGGGTCAGAGTGTGAATGGAGTTTGTAATGAAAGGGATGGTGCCTAATTCAGACCAAATAAAATAAATGAATGAAGAATTCTTCATTCTGAGACCAAGTTCCCTTAGAACCAAAAATATGAAAAACAAAAAAGTGCATATGATATAGTAACTTTTTATTAAAATGTATCAACAATTCAATACATCTATAAATCTTTACATACGTGGAGCACGCACTTATATACATATATACACTTATTTATACTATAAATACCTTTATTTTAAAATAGAAAAAAAAATTGAGATTCGAGTAGGTGATGAGTTGATGTTTGAAAGGAGAGAGGCGGTTTTAGGGATAAAAAAAGGCAGGGAATTCCAAAATAATGAGGAGCGAACGAGAAAGGAATTGTGAAAGGATGCAGTTCTGTGTAATGGGGTGTAAATATTGATTGATTAGGTTCTAGTATTTAATAATAATATTTTTTTTTTTTTTTTAGAAAAAAATTTGTATTCTGGGACTAGGTCCCCTAAGAATAATAGTTATGTACAATAGAAATATATAACATGTCTGGCCAACAGACCAAATAAACATGAGTACTTATTAATTACAACGATTATTTACAAATACAATTATTAACAATGAGGAGAAAAGCTATACATGAAAAACTAACAAATTACTTCAAAAAAATAAAAATAAACAAAATATATATATACATATATAATATCTTCTAAATATTGTTTTCTGAGAAAATAAAATCTAATTTTAACAAAATCAAATTAAAATTTGGGCGGTAAACAAAAATCGTCTTTCATTCAATGTAGACTTCTAGATGAAATCGACATATCATATTTGCTGATCGTCTATTTGGGAAGACAGTAGGTAAAGGAAAAGTTGGGATTTGAATGAGGATAAAGAAGTGGCATGGCGGATATGGTTCGGTAGAGAATTCCAGAGTGCAGTAGAGCGAACAATAAAAGAACGATCAAAAGTTTTGGTTCTGTGGGTAGGAGCATAAAGGTCAGAATGTCGGGATCTAGTTTCGAGTAAGTGGACTGAGGATTTAAATTGAAGGAGACTGTGGATGTAGGATGGACGCTGGGAGTTGATAGTTTGATAAAGGTATGATCCAAGGAAATATTGTCTGCGGGTTGAGGGAAGGAGCCACTTTAACTCACCGTATAAGTGGGTAACATGAGATCTCCTTGAAGTGCCGAAGACAAATCTTAAGAAAATGTTCATAATGCGCTTTAGTCTGTTTTCGAGCACAGTCGGGAGGCCGTCATATGCCACACAACAATAGTCAAAGTGGGGGAAAATGAGTGAGGAAACGAGGAGCTTACGAGTGGATAGTGGAAGAAGATGGCGGGAGCGATGGAAAAATTTAAGAGTACTTATCGTTCTTCGGGAGATTTGGGCAATATGGGGTTTCCAGGAGAGGGATTGGTCGATGGTGATACCTAGGTTTTTTACAGAGGAACTGAAGGTAATTGGGTAATTACTGAGGATTAGACTTGGGAAGTTGGTATTAGATTTGATAAGGGATTTGGAACCTATTACTATTGCTTGCGTCTTCATAGTATTTAGCTTGAGTTTATTCAGATTTCCCCAGGCGCTGATTCTATCCAGGTCCTCCTGAATCTTCAAAAATGCTGCTAATATTAATAATTATTATTATTTATTTATTCTGAGACAAGTCCTTTCAGTTTAATCTAACAGGAAATAAAAAGTAGACTTAGGACTTGTAAATAAAGAGTAAAATATCTGAAAACAATATAATTATTGGGTCCCAATTATACCCCATTAATGATAATTATACCCCATTAATGATAATTATACCCATTAATGATAATTATACCCCAATAATTGAAAAGAGACTCACTTTTAATTATATAGCATAGTCATAGTCCTACTTGCTGTAATAAGAATTTACAAAATTGGCAAAAATTCATTTTTTGCGATGTTTACACGAAAATATCTCAAAATGGACTAAATGAAAAATTATGAAACTAATCCAGATTACCTATCGATATGATGTTTTTAAGTGATATAAATTTGTTTTTTGAAACTAAGCTGGTTCCGGAGTTTCTCTTATTCTCTTAACTGTTAAAATACCGTTTTCTTTAAAAAAAATATGAACTCCGACGATTTCGCATATTTAAGAACTAAACAAAAACTAGAATGATGATGAGAGTATTTTTTATAATTTTGTTCCTTACAAAACATTACCATGTAGCCAAGAAAATGGTTTAAAAAAATCACGAAAAATTACATTAACTGAAACCTTTGGCGCGCTATGACAATGGAGGTTAGAAATGATTTTCACGCTTAATTATTTTTATTTATATAGCCTTATCATTGCACTACTTGTTTTTGAAATTTTGATCACATAACCTATATCATTTTTTCAATATAAAATTTCAAAGGTTTATTTTCCAGGTCAGTAATATTTATAGTTAAATATCTGAAAAAGGACTGAGTGAAAAATAATGAAACTCAAATAATTATACCTTTATTCGATAATTACTATAGGATAAAATTTAGTGGTTGGGACTCAACTGGTTCTAGTGTTATTAATTTGGTTTGTCTTATAACGTCGATTGCTTCTAATAAAAACGGGCGCAGTTTTGTTAGTGGTGCAGTCTGCAACGGGTATATCATGGAAGGAAAAACATATCTATTTATATGTATATTATTTGGTCTGGCTTTGTGATATTAGAATTTACAAACTTTTCCATATCCCGATTCAGCCAACCGACGGATTCCTCATCAAATTCTAATTCACCCGAAAATCTACATCTCAGGTATTAGATGAAATCCTTATCTTGAATGAAATGAATTACTTCTCCCGTACCCAAACAAAACTTTGACCAAACCAACTTTCAAAACTTTCAATATGACAACAAATATTTCAAAATGATTCAGAATTCTCGCAATATAACATCGAATTATGGGAATTCCCTCCCATCAAACATCCGTCATGCTCTCTCCCTCTCTACATTCAAATTCCTTCTTTTCCAGCACCTTCTAGCATCCCAAAATGAAGCTGCCTGACAATGAAATAATTTTAGTTCGATTGCATTCAATATACGTGTATATATATTTATTGCATACAATTGATATATATCTATAGACTTACATATATATGTAGACATCTATATATATGTATATAATATATATATTTTAAATTGTTACAATCTTTGGGATTGTACAAAATTAAAGGTAGTTTAGAGGAAGAACATTTAAAATATCGGCATTTAAGCCCTTTCAGACTATTTTAATCTGAATGAAACCTATATGATATTAAATCCAATTCAATTTTGCATCAATACAGCGAGTTCATTTAAAATCGTTAGAGCCCTTTTTGAGGAAATCATAAAAAGATGCAAAATGCATAGTATAAAGTGGCTTTTCTGATTCTCCGATTTCGATGAAAAAGTTGCTGTAACATCTCGGGCAAATAGTTGTCTTAAATATGAAATTTCAGTTTCTTACGACGTATCGTTTTTGCGCTAGACTTACCACACACACACACAGACATTTTTCGGGACTTGGTCATTTAGACTCAGGAGATCCTTAAACGTATATTTCCGTCGAATACTGGTTGGTCGAATACGTATACTTCCGTCGAATATATTAACAGCAGTAATAAAGACGTATAATATTAATATTAAAGAGAAACATTTTAGAAAAAATGTTAGCTGATACACAAAGTAGTAATAGGTAATATGAAGTGACGAATGGGGAATAAACCTATTAATGATGAACAATTTTATATAGTTATATTATTTAATCTAAATAATATGTTTTCAACGAAAACGAATACACGTTTTATTAAAATCAACTTCAAATATTTTTCTAATTAAAGTATATTTAATGGTTTTTATATTGATTTTAATGGTCAATGTAAGTGAAAATCGTGTGTTGCCCGCACTAGATTTTTTAAAAAGAAATTTACAACAGCATTCCAACGAGTAAATGAGATAAATATATGGTTAAACACAAGATATTCCTGTGAAGAAACTACCCATTGGTAGCCCTCCAATATACTGTTATATTAATTTTTTTTAGAACACTGGCATATTACATATTCCTTATTCAGCCATCACCAATGGAGAATATTTGAAAAATGTGCCTATTCGATTTTGTTTTTGCTCTTCGATAGAGAATGAAATTTTCTACAAAAAAAAAAAAAAAAAAAAAAAAATTAAAATCGGTTTAGAAATAGCAGAGATAAGTCGTTTTGAAATTAGCACTGGTGATTTCCTTTGAATTATTTATTGCTTTTCATATTAGTTAATTGCTTTTAAACAGCTATATAAACTGTTATACTCTAATATAGTTATTTGAAATTAATAAACCATTGTGTAAAAATTAGCAGGCTTTTTTCATCTCTAATTTTATATAAATTTTCTTAAATTAATGAAGTCGTGTGTTACGTTTTTTTTTTTTGTTTTTTTTTTACGTCGTAAGAAACTGAAATTTCATATTTAAAACAACTATTTGCCCAAGATGTTACAGCAACTTTTTCATCAAAATCGGGGAATCAGAAAAGCCACTTTTTACTATGCATTTTGCATCTTTTTATGATTTTCTCAAAAAGGGCTCTAACGATTTTAAATGAACTCGCTGTATTGATGCAAAATTGAATTGGATTTAATATCATATAGGTTTCATTCAGATTAAAATAGTTTGAAAGGGCTTAAATGCCGATATTTTAAATGTTCTTCCTCTAAACTACCTTTAATTTTGTACAATCCAAAAGATTGACCATTTTCTTTTTTTTTTTTTTTTTTTGACTCAGGATATTTATTATTTAGTTAACATTAAAATTAGTGCGAATCATACTAAAAATTGTCGAGGAATAACCTTCCGCCAGTTCTTGTTTTCCATAACGAAGCTCAATACCAATAAATAAAAAAATTTCGGAACATAGGATCATGATGCTTGTATTTGTTTTATATTAATTGATCTGTCTTAAGGTACCGTCATAAGATACTACTTCAAGGAGATCTCCACACTCCACAATCCTTTAACTTGACCTATTTAAAAAAAAAAAAGTTGTTTCCTGTTTCTTCTTTCCTGTTCTATCAAACTTTAAGTGTGGCCCAGCATTGGTTAATGCCATCCGGGGTTGATGCCAACTATGCCGATTTCCCTTCGTTCGCCTCATCCCACAAAACACTCATAGATAAATAGATAGAAAATAATTTTTATTCTGGAACTGGGTCCCTTTAGAATAACAGGTTTGTACTGTTGAAATATACAATATGTCTGGCCTACAGACAAGATGAACATAATTAATTACTATTTACAATAATGGATGAATTTGTATAAAACACAAAATAAATGAAATAGAAACATCTTCAGAAGCTAATTATGTTGGACAAAATGAGAAATAATTGAAGAAAGAAAAAAAAAAATTTTTTTTTTTTTTTTTTTAAACATATTTATAAAAAAAAAAAAAAAAAAAAAAAAAAAAAAAAAAATGTTTTTTTTTTTTATTTTATTTTTTATTTTTTTGTATTTGCTGATCCGACTGGTAGGCGTCCAAAAGGTAGGCCGAAGCGGAGATGGGAGGATTGCGTTAAGGCTGATCTCGAGAGCTTGGGCTTGAATGGTGAACATTGGACGAGTCTGTGTAGGCGGAATTTGGTGGTATCGGCATCGAACCTTCGGGTTCGCTAAGCCTATTATTATTATTATTATTATTAAACATATTTATAGATATTTACAACTGTATTAAATAAAAATACATCTAGTAAATATGATGGTAATATACAAAACTGTCATGAAAAACATGTAGAGACACTACCCAGTGGCAGCACTCTAAAAATAGTTTAAACTAGAAGGTCCCGGGGCCATTTCCTTTTCAGGCGCCTCGGAGGATTATCCGGAATTGAAGAGGAAGAAAGGATTGAAACTAGTGGGTTAGAGTGAGAATGGAGTTTGTCATGAAAGGATTGATACCTGGTCCGGGCCAAATCAGTAACATAGGGAACATTAAGGTCTTTATGGATAAGTTTATTCGTGACATAGTAAGGAGCATTGAGGATTTTACGAAGGATTTTGGATTGTAAGGATTGGATGCGGGAAGAATTTGATGGTTTAGTAGAGCCCCAAAGCTCTACTCCGTAAGTCCAGATTGGTCTTATAATAGTCATGTAGATGAGCCTTTTGTAGTTAAGAGGAAGGTTTGATCGGTTGTCTAGTAAGTGTTGAAGTAGCCTAAAGCGGCGTGCAGTTTCTTGTCGTTTTAGTCGTGTATGTGGATTCCAAGTTAGGCGTTTGTCAAGAAGAAGTCCTAGGTATCGGATCTGTTCAACAGGAACTAGTTGAGTGTTATTAAAGGATACTTTAGGGCAGGAAGTCAAAGGTTTACGGCGAAGGGTAAAAGTTATTTGATGGGATTTGTTGGAATTTATTTTTATTCTCCAGTTCTGACACCATACTTCTAGGTCTTTGATGTGGGCTTGAAGGGTATTTGAGGCAACAAATGGATCTTTATGAACTGATAACACGCAGGTGTCATCAGCATAGGTAGAAAGGAAAGTGTTAGGATGGGTTGGGATATCAGCTGTATATACTGTGTATAGAATGGGTCCTAGAATACTGCCTTGAGGAACACCAGCAGTCTGTATAAAAAGGGATGAATAGGAACTATTGTGATTAATTTTGAAGGATCTATCAGAGAGGTAGGATTGAAGAATCAGGAAATATGTGGGAGGAAGGAATTTACGGAGTTTGTACAACAGTCCTGGGTGCCAGACTCTATCAAAGGCCTGTTCTACATCGAGAAAGGCTCCCGTGCAGTACAACCCGCGCTCCAAAGCAGAAGAGACAACGTCCACCACACGATGACATTGCTGGATAGTGGAGTGGGATGTTCGGAATCCGAACTGATGATCAGGGATGATATGATTAGAATCAAGGATGGGATATATTCGTTTCAGTAGGAGTTTTTCAAAGATTTTACCCATAATAGGTAATAGAGAAATTGGACGGTAAGAGGATGGATGTTCGAGCGGCTTTTGGGGTTTGGGAATCATCTTAACAATGGATAGTTTCCAGGAGTCAGGAAAATATGTGGTCCGGAGGATAGTATTATATATGTAGGTAAGAAAACAGATGGATTTTCGAGGAAACTGTTTCATTATATAGGAAGTAACTAGGTCATGTCCAGGAGCTTTGCGGGAAGGTAATCTGTGAATGATATTGGCTATTTCTGAAGGATGAAATGCTTTAGGTGGTAGGGTCATTTGGAGAGGAATATTGAGTTCTGTTTCAATACATTCAACATGGTTTGAATTGAGTATTTCAGGATGAGGATTATATATTTTAGAGAGGTGCTGAGCAAATATCTGGGATTTTTCTTCGTCGGATCGTGTCCAGGTTCGGGTTTCATTAAGGAGTGGATGGTTGAAATCTTTAAACTTCAGGATTTTTTTAGTAGTCGTCCATAGTGATTTGTCAGTAATCGTAAGATTTTCCGTCAAGTTTTTTAAATTTTGTATTTTGTATTTTTTGAGTTCTGATTTTAGTTTGTTAGTCAGTTGGGTGTAATAAGTTTTGTCTTTTGGGTATCTGGTCCTGTGCCACTTCGATCTTGCTGTGCGCTTTTCTCTCAATAAGATCTGAATGTGCTGTGGTAGGTTACTTTTCTGAGGTTTATCAGGTTTGGTGTTAGTTGTGTTGTCTATTATGGTGCTACTTATTGAGTCAGTAAGTTTTTCTATGGCTTGGTCAATATCTTGTTTTGTCTTTAGTGGAAGTTTTAAGTCTAGTTTATTTTCTATGTCATATCGAAATTGGTCCCAGTTTACACGTCCTGTAATTAATGTAGGAGGAGAGGGTTTAGGAACAAAGTTTGAATGCAAAGAAAGCAGAACAGGACTGTGGTCAGATGAAAGGTCATTCAGGGATTTGATTTCGGCTTGGGAAGTAGGGATTTGAGAGGTAACAAATATATCCAGGATATCAGGTTTTTTTTTTAGGGATGTAGGCCAATATGTGGGATTCGTAGGAGCAAGGATAGAATAACAATTGGAGTTTGTGACGTTAGAAAGGATACTACCACGGGAGTTGGATGCTCGACAACCCCATCGTTGGTGTTTAGCGTTGTAATCACCTCCAGCAATGAAGCGCGGCCCAAGAGATCGGAATAAGGAATTAAGAAGGCTATAGGAAATGGTGTTACCAGGAGGACAGTATACAGCGAGAGGTGTGAGATGGAAAGGACGAGTTAAAATGATTACAGAAGAGGATTGTATAGCGTCAGATGGAGTAGTAGGAATAAGGGAATGTGGAAGGGATTTATGGATAAGAACGCATGATCCGGCATGGGCAGTGTTGTCTGGGTGGTCTGTTCTATAAGTGATGTAGTCACGTATGTAAAATTTTGATCGTTGAGTGAAATGAGTTTCAGTTATTAATGCAATATGTATGTGATTGTCATGTAGGAGTATGTCGAGTTCGTCTCGGTGGTTGAGTAGGCCATTAGCGTTCCATAAGAGGATAGCTAGGGGCTTTACACTCATCGTGGGAAATTAAATGGGATTTCGGAAAGGATACGAGTGAGAAGGGAGATAAGCGGCTGGATGGTTTCTTTGAGATCTAATAGGAAGGAATTAAGGATGGAGTAAAAGTCAGGTGGGGGTATATTATAGGATTGGGAAGGATAATTTAGTTGAGCTGGTACATTGGCTGGAGTCTGCACCCGTCGAGGGTTACCATGATATGCATTTTGGGATGTTTGGGGTTGAGGATTGGGTTGATTTGGCTGTACAGAAGAACGGGGTGGGATCGGGTGAGGTTTTTCTGGAGGTAATTTATCCCTAACAGGTATCTGATGAGGAGGGGTTGGTTGGTGTGGAGCTTCAAGCTGGGGATGGGAAATCTGGGTCATGGGTTGGGAGTTCGGAGGCGCCTGCCTTCTAGGTTGTTGAGGCTGCGAGTTGATAACGGAGGAGGGCTTCTTAATGTTCTGTCGATCTTGATTTCCAGGTCTAGGAGTAGTTGGCTGTGGAGTCATGTTAACAGAAGCTTTCTGAATTTCTGGAAAATTTACCAGGTTATCCAGTACAGGAGGTGGTGCAGGTGTATTACTTTTCTGTTCCAGACTTTTGGGTAGAGGGTTTTGCGATCTCTGTCTGAGCAGATTTTTGTAGACCGAACAGCCTCTGTAGCTCGCTGGATGTGCTTCACCACAGAGAGCACATTTTGCTGGTTCATCACGAGATTTCGGGCAGGTCTCTGTAGCATGAGGGCCGGCACATTTGACGCACCGGGCCTGGTGGTAACAGTAGGATTTAGTGTGTCCCAAATTTTGACATTTAGTACACTGTACTATCGTAGATGTCGGCCTAGGCTGTTCAAATCGCACAATGGAGTATACCAGTCGTGTTATATTAAATATTTCTGGGTTATTTGTGGCAGGTTCTAGATCCACGAAAAATAGAGGCAGTGGATATTTTCCCTTTGGATGGAAAACGGGAGAGACCTTTCGGACATTGTAGCCTATTTCTTCTATCCCTCTTTTGATAGCATCTGTGGGAGTTGATGAGTGGAGCCCTCTAAGAACGACACGATATGACTTTTCTTGTTTCAATTGGTAACAATGGAAGTCGTAGCTTTTTGAATTCAAGTGGTTGACAAGCTTTTTGTAACTGTCTTTATTTGTTGTGTTGATCTTAATATCGTTTATTCTCGAGTAACAACGAAAGTTGGGCTGTCCGATCAAATCTGCAATTTCTTGACCAAACGACATAAAATTTTGTATGTTATTGACAAATATTGGTGGGGGTTCGGGATCACAAAACCCTTGAGGCTCTGAAATTGTGTTGGCTGTACCTGACGTACTGGCAGAGGTAGATGGCGCTGTGAAGACAGACGGAGCGGCTGATGATGATGGAACTGGTTCTATTGTGTTGGCTGCAGTGAGTTTACTGCGGGTTTTTGGCGGTGACATATTTTGCTCAGACGCCTGCTTAGTTTTATTTGATTTATTTTTTTTTTTATTTGGTGAATTACCCCCAGATCCGGGAGGAAGGGAGTTCCGATGCCGCTTCATACGGCGAGTCAAATATTGAGAGTCCGTTTCACTTATTTCAGAGAAAGGGGTCTCCTCTGAGTCCTCACCGGACGTATTTCTGTCTAAGTCCATTATTAATTAAAATGAAAGAAAAGAAAACAAAAAAAAATCAATATACACCTGCGTATTAAAATAAAAAATAAATTTTATACAATAAATACTTAAAAACTAAACTATTCACATGATTATATACAATTAATAAAGAAAACATTTCTAAGAAACAATTATAACAAATAGGAAAAAAAAAAATGGTCTTTGAAAATTTGAAAGAAATGAATGAAACTAAAAACAAAATAAAGTCCTAGACGAAAACAGAGATGACTGAGTCAGTAAACTTGGCCTAGCCCTTTAAAAATAAAGATAACTGTTAAGGATTAGGGCCACGTTGCTATCTCAACCAGATAGCTATCAGTTTATAAGATATCGCGTATCGGTACAAATAGTCACTCACCTCACTATCCGTGAATATTAAAGTGTTTAGTTGATAGTAAACTCACTGTTCACAAAGTTTTATAGCTGACATATTGATAGAACCGTGGTGAAAGTGTAACAAACACAGAGCTACGAAAGAATAGAACTGCAGTTGCGGCCATTAACCAAGGAAAAAAAAAATTAAAATAAAAGAAAGAAAAAAAAATGAAATAAATAAAATTAATTAGTAACATTATTCTGGTACTTAGTATGCTAAGAATAACATTAGCTTTGGAATAATGAAGGATCTATATCTGGACATGAGTTAATGAAATAAATCTTCTAGTGACAAAATAACAATAAAAAAAAAATTAATATATATATATATATATATATATATATATATATATATATATTATTTATATGCAATAAATATATATACACGTATATTGACTGCAATCGAACTAAAATTATTTCATTGTCAGCTTCATTTTGGGATTCTAGAAGGTGCTGGAAAAGAAGGAATTTGAATGTAGAGAGGGAGGGAGCATGACGGATGTTTGATGGGAGGGAATTCCCATCCTTCGATGTTATATTGCGAGAATTCTGAATCATTTTGAAATATTTGTTGTCATATTGAAAGTTGGTTGGGTCAAAGTTTTGTTTGGATGCGGGTGAAGGAATCCATTCCATTCAAGATAAGGATTTCATCAAATACCAGAGATGTAGATTTTCGGGTGAATTAGAATTTGATGAGGAATCCGTCGTTTGGCTGAATCGGGATATGGAAAAGTTTGTAAATTCTAATATCATAAAGCCAGACCAAATAATATACATATAAATAGATATGTTTTTCCTTCCATGATATACCCGTTTCAGACTGCACCACTAACAAAACTGCGCCCGTCTTTATTAGAAGCAATCGACGTTATAAGACAAACCAAATTAATAACACCAGAACCAGTTGAGTCTCAACCACTAAATTTTATCCTATAGTACTTATCGAATAAAGGTATCATTATTTGAGTTTCATTATTTTTCACTCAGTCCTTTTTGAGATATTTTATTATAAATATTACTGACCTGGAAAATAAACCTTTGAAATTTTATATTGAAAAAAATGATATAGGTTATGCGATCAAAATTTCAAAAACAAGTAGTGCAATGATAAGGCTATATAAAGAAAAATAATTAAGCGTGAAAATCATTTCTAACTTCCCTTGTCATATCGCGCCAAAGGTTTCAGTTAATGTAATTTTTCGTGATTTTTTTCCCACCATTTTCTTGGCTACTTGGGTAATGTGTTGTAAGGAACAAAATTATAAAAAATACTCTCGTCATCATTATAGTTTTTGTTTAGTTCTTAAATATGCGAAATCGTCGGAGTTCATATTTGTTTTAAAGAAAACGGTATTTTAACAGTTAAGAGAATAAGAGAAACTTATTTAGTCCATTTTGAGATATTTTCGTGTGAACATCGCAAAAAATGAATTTTTGCCAATTTTGAAAATTCTTATTACAGCAAGTAGGACTATGACTATGCTATATAATTAAAAGTGAGTCTCTTTTCCTTTATATACATTCATCTCCTTATAAATCTGGTTTTTAATTCATTTTCTAGAATTATTTCAACACTTTTTTTTCACTATTTAGGTAATGAGTAGTGGGGACAAACAATACAAAGCATGTCCTTATCTTATTGTTATTTTTGGTTTTGATTTTATATATAAAAAAAATACAGGAATTAGAAAGATTTTCCCCGCGGAACTGACTTAAAACGGTTGCAATAATAAAAGTATTGGCCCGAATTTTTTCTATTTATGGTTTTATATTCATGAAAGGATAGAGAATAACAGTAGAAACATAGTTGTATAATGTACCTATTTGTTATATAATTGTTGTATAATTTACCTAGTTGTATAGTAACCTAGATGTATAATGTACCGCTGGAAAGCTAAAGTTAAAAAATATATATTATGTTATATACAAAGTAGTAAAAGATAATGTAAAGTGACGAATAAGGCATAAACTTATTACTGATTATTATATGTAACGAATTGTTATATGATTTAATCTAAATCGTATATTTTCAACGGAACTGAATAAAAGATGATGAAGATGGTTGGGAGTGCGGTCATTAAAAAAAACACATTAACAAGTAATACTTATTTGAATTGTGGGCCGACGTTTCGGTCTACTTTGTAGACCTTCATCAGGGCTAAGAGAAACAAAATAACCACTAATGCAAGTAGAAAATTAATAATAAGTTAGGTAAAATAATATGATGATAGTAATACAGTATGGAAACAAGCATGCAATTAAATGTCAAATGATAATAATATGACAGTGATAAAATATGAAACAAACTTAAAATTAAGATGATAATATTGCAATGAGAATATTTGAAGAATATAAAGAGAAACTATGCAAATAATTAAATGTTAAAAGAAGAACAATTTGTGAAAAATTAAACTTTTAAAGTGATATTTGACGGTAGTATAATAATATAATCATTAGAAGCGATTAACAATAAGATTAAACATTTTTAAGTATTGTAATATTAAACTAACAATTATAAGTAAGGATATAAAACGGAAAAGGGGAAGAGGGAGAAAGAAATAAGTGGTAAAAAGAGATCATAATCAATAAGAAAGAAAATGCATACCGATTCTGAGAAGGTATCTCAAGGAGTGAGTGATATCGTTTGCTGTTGAAAACGCTCTCTGCGTAGTACGGAAAATACGTGAACTAGAAAAAACGTAAACATAAGAAAAAATTCTGGAAATGTTTTGTTATGTTTAATGATTCGACTATTTATTAGAGAAAAACATAAAGATTGATTAAGGTTTTTTGATATATATTAATGGTATAAAATAGCGGACTAAGATTAAAAAATACAGAATTAATAACAAAGATATAGGCAAAAGAAAGCGAAAATATTTAATTATGACAGGAAGGAGAAAGATGTGACTAATGGTGACGAAGTACGGATTGTGAGACGTTAGGTGATTACTAATGACGATAAGGAGCTGACAAAGCAAATGATGAATAAAACTATAATCAAATAAAAAATAAATAAAATCTAAAAATATAATAAAATAAATAAATAATTTAAATTCAACTCAATGTAATTAAAAATAATTAAAAAAATAACAATGTAGTAAATAAAAAAATAAAATAGCGATAATACATAAATAAAAACAAATTAAGAAGACATGATCACGTGGTTTTTAAAGGATTATGAGTTAGGGATGCTTTATTAAATATAATATCAGAGAATTCTCGCACCCTGCTTTACAAGCTCCGCAAATTCCTTCATCATCCAGTCCTACCTCATTGGAGATCCTTCAAAGTAAATCATAATAATTCCTATTCATCCATTTTTAGTCAGTTTGCTGGTGTTCCTCAAAGCAGTAACCTAGGACCCATTCTTTACACAATTTATACAGCTGAAATCCCGTCCCATCGTAACACTTTCCTTTCTACCTACGCTGATGACACTTGTGTGTTATATGTCAATACTGGTCCTTCGTCGTAAACCAATGACATCCTGCCTTACTGTCTCCTTCAATAATACTCCTCTTGTCCCGGTTGAACAGATCCGATACCTAGGGCTGCACCTTGACAAACACCTTACTTGGAACCATCATACAAGACTGAAAAAACAAGAAACTGCACGACGTTTTCGACTACTTCAACACTTACTAGACAAACGTTCTAATCTTCCACTTACCTACAGAAGACTCATCTACATGACTATCATAAGGCCGATATGGACTTAGTAGAGCTTTGGGGCTCTACTAAACCATCGAATTCTTCCCGTATCCAATCCCTACAGTCCAAAATCCTCAATGCTCCTTACTTTTTCACGAATAAACTCATCCATAAAGACCTTAATGTTCCGTATGTCGCTGAGACCCTCTTATTTAGAATATTTTTAGAGTGCTTCCATCGGGAAGCTTCTCTACAATTGTTTCATGCCTTTTTATATTTCACTCAAATTTACTTCATGTATTGCATTATACAGTTGTAAATTCCAATAAATGAATAAAAAAATAAAAATATCTGGGAATAAGCTAGTGATAAGTTATGTTTGTTTATATTTAATTATATTGTTCTTACTGTAACATTGTATTATTTTCATAGTTTTTCTTTATTGTCTTCAAATATTCTCATTGCAATATTATCATATTAATTTTATGTTTGCTTCCATATTTTATTATTGTCATCTTATTATCATTTTACACTTAATTTTATTTTTGTTTCCATATTGTATTACTGTCATCATATTATTGTACCTAACTTATTATTAATTTTTGAATTGCATTGATAGTTATCTTGTATCTCTTAGCCCTGTTAAAGGCCCACAATGTAGGCCGAAACGTCGGCGCCCAATTAAAATAAGTATTACTTGTTAATGTGTGTGTTTTTTTTTCAGTGTTTTTTTATGGCCGCACCCCCAATCATCTTCATCACCTAATATTCTCAACGGTCAACTAAACGACATCAGTATGAAACTGAATAAACATTTTATTTATATTAACTTTAACCTTTTTCAACTTTAAGTTTATTTAATAGTTATTAAATTGATTTTAATACCCGAGGACGCGGGTTCAAACCTGCGGGTGGCCCTAGGATTTTTTAATGGGAGTAAAAAATCCTTAGTTATGCCGTCCTTCGGAGGGGACGTTAAAAGGTGGTCCCGAGCCTGTGCGATGTCAGGTACTCGTTAAAGATCCCTATCCTAATAAAACCTGGATAGTCAAAATTTAGAACTCCCACTGTAGCATCGTCCGATTAGCCATAGCAGCATAAAATTGACGTTAAACGAATAAACAAACAAACAAAACAATACCCGAGGTAAGTGAAAGTCGTGTGTTGCCCGCACCACATTTTTTAACTTTGAGTTTATTTAATAGTTCTAAAATTGATTTTAGCAGCGGAGGTAAGTGAAAGTCGTGTTTTACCCGAACTAATTTTATTTAGGATAATATTTAAACATGATTTTAGAGTTCTCGCAATACATAATCGGATAAATTTTGCTCTAATAAGTATTAAAACTATTTACATAAAAGCCTATAAAGGTGTTATGTTTATGTAATTTGTGCCCATATCTGTAGAAGGGTAGTTGAAGACTGACAGTAACATAGATATATAATACACTGTTGGAAAGCTAAAGAATTTAGAAAACATATTATCGTTTAAACGGAGTTGTAAAAGGTAATATAAAGTGATGAATAAAGCATACACATATTACTGAGTATTATATGTAACAAATTCGGGTAACTTTTTCTCTGGAAATTATTAAAAACTGTTCACATAAAATCCTATAAAGGTGTTGTATTTATGTAATTTGTGCCCATCTCTGTAGAAGAGTAGTTGGAGACGGACAATAACGTAAATTTACCGTTCGAAACCTAAAATTAAAAAAATATTATCTTATATACAAAGTACTAAAAGGTAATGTAAAGTGATGAACAGGGCAGAAATTTATTACTGATTATTATACACATAAATTGTAATATTATTTAATCTAAATCATATGTTTTCAACGAAACTGAATAAACATTTTATTTAAATTAACTTTAAGTTTATTTAATAGTTCTTAAATTGATTTCAGCAGCGGAGGTAAGTGAAAGTCGTGTTTTACCCGAACTAAAAATTTTTAGGATAATATTTAATCAATAATAATATTTAAAAATGATTTAGAGTTCTCGCAATACAACATCGGGTAACTTTTGCTCTAATAAGTATTATAACTATTTACATAAAAGCCTATAAAGGTGTTATGTTTATGTAATTTGTGCCCATCTCTGTAGAAAGGTAGTTGGAGACGGTTCTAGGCCAAGGCTTGCTGGAGTATATATAACCTTTTACGGGTTGCTAACCAAGGTAGGCCGCCTTCTGCTCCACGCTTCATCTTTATAAAATAAAATATGCCTTATTTGTTTTTAAATTATGCATATACAACCAATTTCGTAGCCATGAGTTTCTTTTATTATAAAAATAATGCGCCATGTTTTTTTTGTCTAAATATATCATGTTAAAGTGCTTCCACTGGGAAGCTTCTCTACATGTGTTTCATGCCTTTATATAATTTTCTCAAAGTTACTTTTATTCCATTATACATTGTAAATTCCAATAAATAAATTTAAAAAAATATATCATGCTCGATGGGAATAGAGATTAATAATAATAAAAAATTCTTTATTTATTCTGGGACTAGTCCTTTAATAATATTACAAGAAAAATAATTTAAACATTATGGTGTATAAAAAAAACAATACAAATTACGAAAAAAAAATAATAAGAATAAATTAAAAAACAACCCCAAATAAAAATATTGAAAATTAAACTATATAATAAACAAACTAAGAGATATATACAATTTTGATAAAACAGAATTTTAATTTTTTTTTTTTTTTTTTGGAGGGGGGTGGTTAAGTAATATTATAATAATATAACAGGTGCAAAATACAACATAACATAAAATAGAATAAAAGTAAGTAAGAATCTTAGTCATGACCGTAGATGTGGCAATTGGGATAGTTGTAAAAGGGTCGGGGATTAAGGAGCAGAATAGAGCTAATCCTAAAAATGTTAATAATTTATAAGTCGGTATCTGTCAAAAAATGAAGCAATGGATATCCAAATTGATAACGTAAATTTAGGCTTAGGTTTTCCAACAAATAAAATAAAATGTAAGGAGCTATAACATATAGAAAACAATTATTGAAATACTGAATTATGAATGCAAATAGAAAAGTATGACAAAAAAATAGTAGATAAAAATTAAAATGTTCCAAAACAACAAAACATCATCAATTCCTTTTAAAAAACAAAACAAAAATTATAAGTCTTTTTAAAGTAAATAAAATAAATGTTTGACAATAAGTCTGTAACTTTAAAACAAACCTCAGGCGAAGATATCTAAATCAGCCTGTTTATTAATAATCACCGCTAAATTACTGTGAAAGCTTTTATGTATGATGTTCCTGAAACATGTCTGGGAACGCAAGGGAAAAAAATCTGGTGCGCGAAGCACACATACCTGGAATGTTACAGCAACTTTTTCACATAAAATCGAGGAACCGAGAGAGCCACTTTATAACTTACCTTTTTTGAACGCTACTTCATATTAATTTTACGGTCAACTATTTAACATTTGATATCTTATTTTATCTATTTATTTATTTTTATTAGGGCACACGTATAATATAAGTTTGTCTTATTAATGTGTGTTCTTGATGACCGCAAACCCAACCAACTTTTACATCATATATTTTTATTTTAATTCACAAAAACTCCATTTCTGTCCGTTATTTAAAAAAAAAATGGTGCACGCAACACACGAAGTTTACTTACCTTCGTTGTTAAAATCAATTCAACAATTTTCAAATACATTTGGAGATAAAAATACAAGTTTGTGTAAGAGACGTCTATATTACTGTTTTTATGTTCAAAAACAGAAAAATTGCATTAAAAAATATGTTTGATCTTTTCTCCTTAATTTTGGTATTGTCTCCGTTCAAGTAATATATTTATCTATGCAAAAATATGATATAGTTATTTTTACAAAATCTACAAAATTACAGGTAGTTTAGTGGAAGAAAATTAAAAATATCGGCATTTAAGCCCTGTCTATTTCAAATACAGTAAGAGATAAAATATATAGGTAAATTAAAGTTAAAAAGTTAGTGAATTGATTACACTGAGTTTCAATAGAAACATATGTTTTATTAAATAATCTTAATTAAATTAAAGTATGCTTATCATCAAATCTTTAGCTTTCCAACGATATATTATACATCTATAATACTCTTTTTATTTTTAAAACTAACACAAAAATTGCACAACAAATTATTTTTCCTCTTTCCTCTTTAGTTGGATATCGCATTCGTTCAACTTATATATTTATTTGTTTTTTATCAATCCTAAAAACATGATATGGGTTTTTTTATAGGATCTACAAAATTGAGGGTAATTTAGAAGAGGCAAATTTAAATTATCGGCATTTAAGCCCTTTCAGACTATTTTAATCAGAATGAAACATTAATGTTGTAGCCCATTAAATTTTATCGTTAGAGCCGTTTTTGAGAAAGTCGTAAAAAGGTACAAAATGCATGTTCTAAAGTGGCTCTTCTGGTAAGCTGATTTTGATGAAAAAGTTGCTGTAACATCTCAGGCGTATAATGGTCTTAAATACGAAATTTCAGTTTCGTACCACTTTTCGTTTTTGCGCTAGACTTACCTTTTTGCGGGACTTGGTCATTTGGGCTCAGTGGACCCTAAAACGTGTATTTCTGTTGAAAACTGGAATTTGAAAATTTTCACGATCCCAATATCTTCCCTTACTATATATTACATATATAAGTAAGTGAAAGTAAAAAAAAAGATTGTTCTATGGAATTAGAGTAATATAAATTTGAATAATTTATGAGAAAACAAATTAAGACGTTGATTTCCAAAAGGTACTAAAAGACATTTTTTTCAAAGTTGATACTTTCACATATTTGTATTCTAATGGCTTAGTTTTATCTAAATCCGTCATCAAATTTTATCTAAAAAACATAAAAATCCTATAAAAAGTATTTAAAAATTGCATTTCATTCAAAAGTTACTAAATACACATTTTATTTCATTCCAAAAGGTACTATATCCATGTTTCGTTCTAAAACGTACTATACTCCTATCCTATGTAAACAGGTATAACATTTCCTTCCAAAAGGTACTATATTTCCTACTATACGGCAGAAGCACCTAATTCCGTAATATATCACCATTAATTGATTGTTTTCATCATTTTATCGGTTGATTTAGCACGTTTTGAATCACCGCTATTATTTTGATCACTGGTTTTAACCTAATAATCAGTTTTAGGCTATTTGAAACAACTTAGTTATGTCGCTTTGGTTCTTTTAGGTTGTCAATTAAATTAAGTTTTTTCATAGTATTTCTTCTTGCAGCAACATAGATTTGGTTTAAAATTTTTCAGAAACTTACATTTCAATAGAATAATGGTATTTGATGCAGCAAATAGTTAAAATATTATTAAAGTGCCATAAATAGATAGTTTGTCCTTTAAATGTTCACTTTCTTTATGAATAATACATAATCAATGTAATTAAGTAACAAAGAAAGATATTTCTCAGAGAGAGAATAAGGAAATATACATAACTTCGTAATTAATAGTAGTAAAGACGATAGTTATCGGTAATGTTGTATCAGGAAGGTTATAGTGACTGTTACCAACTTTAACGTTATATTCCACCAAAAAGTACTATATCCCTTTTAATTATTTACAAAAAGTACTATATCCACGTTTCATTCCAAAAAGTACTATATCCATATTAAATTGTTTAAACGTCATGGGAAAAGTGCAATAATTTGGAAACATGAGTTGGCAACACGCTTAAAAATCAACTTTTGATTTTAATAAAAAAAGAATCACGTAAATTGGTCCAATAATAAATAAATGACAGATTTTTGCGTTTCCTGTAAAATTTTCTAAAGTGGATTTAGTACCTTTTGGAAATCAACGTCTCAATTAAAGAGGAGAATGAGAATTAAATAATATCATAAAAGGGAATATCTCTTCTCTATATAAAATGATGTCGCGAATCTTGGTTTCCGCGAACTCCTAAACCAGGATTTTGATTTGGTTTCCACTATCATTTAGGGCATTCCTTCCACTAGCGTCTAAAACCTGTAAGAAATTGTTGCTGTTTAGGTGCTTCAGGCTTGCCCCTTTTTTAAATTAATGCCGCGATAAACAGTGAGAGAAGAGGTAGGTGAAAATTCGTGAAAGCGAGGTATTGTGAGACTTGGCAAAAGTAAGCGGGAGAGGAGGAAGGCATATCACTTTAAAATAAATTCGGATAATAACATTAAATATTACTTCACACTCAAAAAAGCACTCCTTTACTTCCTTTCCTTACACGTTTATTTTTCTTCACAATTTATTTTATAGTTTTTCTACGTTTCGAGTCGAGTGTGAAATATTAAATAAAACTTAATTCAAATATGGAAATTAGCACCAACCATATGACCAACACTCCATCAAGTTTGAAGAAAAAAATGGATGAACTTAGATGATATAATATCTTGACAATGGGGAAAGAACCCCATGAATGAAAATATAAGCTAATAAGGTAATTTAAAAAAAACGGAAAAACCTTCTTAATAAACTAAGTTTCGAATATATTGTGATCTAGTGTATAGAAAATTAGTGGACAGATAAAATTAATTATTACTGTATATATGTATTATATTTATGTATCACTTTTTACTTATCTATATACGAAATATATATATATATAGGAAGGAAGGTATTGCGATCGCGAAAAGTTTCGAAAACGAGTTTTCATCTGAAATACACAATTTAGGGACCCCAGAGTCAAAATAATCAAGTAACTAATATATATATATATATATATATATATATATATATATATATATATATATATAAAAACTGAATTTCATATTCTAGAAGCTTTTATGCCTGATACGTTAGTGTTACTTTTAAATCAAATTCGGTGTAACAGGTTTATACCATGTTTTTTACGGTTTCCACAAAAATTCTCAAGCAATTTTGATAAAACTCGCTGAATCGAAGTAAAATTTGGTGGAATATGTTCGAACGTAGGTTTCATTCTGATTGAAATAGTCTGCCAGAGCTTAAATGCTTATATTTAAAATTATTACCCCGCTACACTAAAATATCATCTATACTCCAGGGCTTGCAGCTTCCAACAGTCAAACAATTTGTTCACACTCAAACATCTTCATACTTCTGTAAAACACCAGTCTCTAAAAATCCATTAATAAAGGAAATCGGCAATTATTTTAAAACTTCACTGAAACGCTACACTCATAAAATAACTAAACATGTGTTGTTAACTTAAGCTAGTTTTGTTTTAAATTCTAAATTTTATATTGTCAAAAATTTTATCCGTTTATTTTTAAAATTATTACTTATTTATTTGATTCTTTTTTTTTTTTTTTTTTTTTTTTTAAGTAGGTTTTTGTATAATTTTTCCTACTACTATAGTTAATATCAACTTAATTTTACCACTTAATTAGTCATTAAGCTAACAGATTATAATTACCAAACAAAAAAAACATTATGCTGATTGTAAGGATGTATCATCCGAAATCATTTGTAAATATTTTTTCAATTTGTAAATATGTAAATAAAGTTTAATTTTATTTTCTGTATTTCAAATTTTCTTCCGCTAAAGGACCAGTTTTGTGGATTCGAAGAAATTAACCATTTCATCTTGCTGGCATTGATAAAACAACGGCTAAATATACAAGTTTAACGAATTTGATGACCGAATAAAGGAGAAAATAGGAAACATATTTTTAGGTATTTTTGTTTTCCGTACATATGAATAGTAATATAGATGTATAATATATCGTTGGAAAGCTAAAGAGTTTATAAAAACTGATATTTTATATAAAAAGTTGTTAAAGGTAATGTAAAGTGAATAATAGGGCATAAACTTAAGTGATTATTGTACATGAAAATTTCATATTAATTATTATAAAAAATATTTTATAATTAAATTTAATATAATTGTTTAATTTTTTTTTAGTTCTAACTTTATTTAATAGTTATTAAGTTGATTTGAACTACCGACGTAAGTGAAAGTCGTGTGATGCCCGCACCAGATTTTTTATTTAGAAGCATAAATATTAATTTTTTTTTTTATTACAGAAAATTCCAGTGCGCTCCACACCCTCAACGAATTCCTTTTATGCACAGTACCTACAGATCAATTCACTGATTTTATGGTTGATTTAATGAACTATTTACGGGTTAGTTATTAATTATTGATATTATTATTGCTACATGACAATAGTTGACTTAATTACAAACTAAACAAAACCTCCAGGCGGTACTTGACCTAGATATGTGATCAGACCAGCAGGCTATCGTATTAGCATAAGTAATATCGGTTATAATTATTTTTTTCCACTCTTAATTTCACAATAACTTATTTGAATAGTTACTGAAAATTTCATGAATTTTCTAGTTAAATTACCTTATTGATATCGGTGTTTATAAATTAAAATGATATATATTAAGCCAAATTACTTTGTCAAGTGTGTTAAGTAAACTATTAATAACCATTAATAGTTAATGGCGAATTAACACGAGCCGTACTGTTTACGAGCATCTTTTACGAGCTTCTTATGGTCATAATGTTTTACGGTTGTAATTATATAACCCATCGAGTGTTAGAAAATTACATAACGCCACTCATTTCCCCAGTCAGTTACGATTTATTTACAATATAATAGTATAGAATAACGCAATTATTACTATTATCATGTTTAAAGATTATTAATTATTTATCACTCGTTTTATTAGCACATAATTATGTCAAGCTGCATTGATTATAACATTATATTATTAACGTCAACTAACGGTTTAGGAAAAAATCATCCTATAGAATGACCTTCTTCCAAATTAACCACTTAGGAATTAATACTAATAATATTGTGTAGTAACATGTGATATGTCCAATTTTTCAAATCTTAATATTAATGGATGTCTGTTGATTCCTAGCAAAATGTTTATTATTTGTGATATACACTTGTTAATTCTCTATTCGCAAAATATAATAGAATAGAAAAGAAAAACAAATTTATTCTGGGACTAGGTCCCCTAAGAATAACAGTTATGTACAATTGAAATATATAATATGTCTGGCCAATAGACAAAATAAACACGATTAATTATTATTCACAATAGCAAATTAAGGAGAAATTCTCTATAAAAAAACTAACAAAGAAATCAATAAAAAATAAAAACATATAAATTAATTTTTAATAAATAGATTTATTGCTGTATTATGATATACATCTAGTAAATGAGATACAACTTTACAACTGTATAATGATATACATCTAGTAAATGAGATACAAGGTACAAATGTCATGATTCACATGTGGGGATACTACCCATTGGCATCTCTCCAAAAACTATGTTAAACTAGAAGGTCTCGGGGCCATCGTCTTTTCAGACACCTCGGAGGAATACCAGGGATTCCAGAGGAAGCAAGGATTGAAATTAGTGGGTGAGAGCGGGAATGGAGTTTGTCATGAAAGGATTGATACCTGGTCTGGGCCAAATCATAGGTAACATAGGGAACATTAAGTAAGGTCTTTATGGATGAGTTTATTCGTGACAAAATAAGGATCATTGAGGATTTTGGATTGTAAGGAATGGGTGCGGGAAGAATTTTATGCTTTAGTCGAGCCCCATAGCTCTACCTTGTAAGTCCAGATTGGTATTAAAAGAGTCATGTAGATGAGCCTTTTGTAGTTAAAAGGAAGGTTTGACGGTTTGTCTAGTAAGTCTTGAAGTAGCCTAAAACGGCGATCAACGATGCATTTATTGTCATTTTTCAGTTCAACTCTTCTTTATAACTTTTATAACTCGCTTCAAATACTTTTGCAAGAATTAAGCAGTACAATTGTCTTTTCTTTTTTTTCCTCTGGCGCGACAGGCCGTGTAGGCCCTTGGCCGCGTGGTATAGACTCCTGGGAGAATATACTCACGTTTCTCGATGAAATGTTTAGGGTAGGGTTATCACTCCTTACGCCTATTTTTTGCGAGTTGCCACTAGTAGGCTGACGAGTCTCACTAGAGAGGCTGTGGGGGGTGGGGGGGGGAGAGGCTGTGAGTGAGTCCCCATTTAATCATATTCTTATAAAAGTCCCGCTGGGACTGGGACTCGAACTCACAACTTTGGCGTGGGAGATTAGCGCGCTAGCCACTCAGCCACCGGCTCCCCAAACGATTAGAGTTAAGGGTACTAATTCCAAAAGGTACTAATTTCAGATTTTATTCCAAAGCATACTAAAACATCTTCTATACATTAGAAAAAAAAAAAATGTTAACAGTAAAATAGGGAAGCGGCGTGGTCTAGTGGGTAGAGCGCTAGTCTTCGAATGAAGGTTCGAATCCCGGCTGTGGCGGAATATTATTTACTCTGTTATTTCAGCCGGGTGACGACCCTCCTGGGGCAAAAAATGGAGGAAAAACCTGGGGGCTGAGCGTGATCTCGGCCAAATCACCTCATTGCACGGCCGTTGGCCTAGAAACAGTACGGATCTCTACATGTACTGAACCCAAAACTCTTCATGGGTTGTAGCGGTACAGGTTTTTTTTATTTTTATTTATTTAGTTTTTAATTTTATTTATTTTTTATAACAGTAAAATGACAATTATAGATTTAATAGCAAAAATAATGAAATGAATTAGTTCAATAAATGAATACTGAACATTTCTAAAATGGATCAGTAGCTATGGCAAATAATCGTGTTAATTTTAAGGTGCCTCCGACTTACACCAACTTTTTGTTATTGAAATGACGAACTAAGGATTTAGTGTCCACAATGAATGTTTTTAAAGAAAATCTAAGATAGCACTTGACCCAAGCTCTTAAAAAGATTGTTCTAAGTAAATTACTAAAATTCATTAATGCAGTATAGATATCAATTTACTATCAGTTATCACACGCAATTTAGTTAATGTACATGGGCGAGTGACTTTTGTTAGAAGCTAAGGCTTAGCAAATATTTTTCACTACATTAACTTCCCAATGACCATCTCGCGGACCCCCAGAAGTCCACGACCATTGGTTGGGAACCACAGGAATAGATAGTTACAGAAAATAGGGTCCTCAAAATCGAGCATATGTTTTAAGAATACCATATCATTCATCCAAGAGGATCAAATGGGACTGAAAACATTTAATATTTATATTTAACATTTATTTAAATATTTAACATTTGACATCTTTACATTTATTTTTATCTAAATCAAAATTTCATTTTAGTTTTTTTGTAATGTTGTTCTGTTGTTTTACTGTTATCTGTTTATTCATATCTTAATTTTTATGTTTTTTGTTTATTCATTTAACGTCACTTTATACTACTGTGCTATGCGTTACACTTTAACAAAAGCGTAGATATAAATTCATAAATTTAAAATTTTATAAGCTATTTTCTCTTAATCGTGTTATTTATTATATATTAAAATATTTAAGTAGTTCATAATAAATAAATAAATAGTGATTTTTTCTGACATTTTTTGAAAACTAATGTTTTAATCACGAATTTGTGATACGAAACCCAAAGTTTTCTTCAACTTATCTAATAACAATTATATATAAAGGAAAATGCAGGAATTATAGAGATATAAGAATACATAGTTACGTAAATATTTTTCTGAAATTATTAAATAAACTTATATATTTTTATAACTTAAAAATGAGCTATCCGCAACTAACACACTAACACAAGACTGAAACGACAATAAACTGCCCGTCGCTTTCGCTTACTTCAACACTTACTGGACACTCTACGCTCTAACCTTCCACTTAACTACAAAAGGCTCATCTACATGACCATTATGAGAACTATCTAGACTTACAGAGTTGAGCTTTGGGGCTCTACTAAACCATCAAATTCTTCCCGTATTCAATCCTTGCAATCCAAAATCCTTCGAAAAATCCTCAATCATCCTTACTTTGTCACGAATAAACTCATACATAAAGACCTTAATATCCCATATGTTGCTGATTTGGCCCGTACCAGGTATCAATCCATGACAAACTCCACTCCCACTAGTTTCAATCCTTGTTTCTTCTTCCATTCCTGACAATCCTCCGAGGCGTCTGAAAAGAAGATAGACTCGTGACCTTCTAGTTTAGATTACCCAGTGGAGTACTGCCAATGGGCATTTTCTCTTCATGCCTTATTCATGTACTTATCTGTTAGCTAATTTTCTTGTATCTATTAACTAATACATTTCGAAATACAATTAACTACAGTTGTGAATTTCAATAAATTATAATTAAAAAAATTGCTAATCATTCCATTGAAAGTGAATTAACTTAGGAACAGAATGACCTATGGCTGATATATCATTAATATAGCAACCAGGGCAGAGTTTTGTCCCGAAAAAGTGCGTTTAGAACCAGTTGTCAACGTCTCATATTCTTGCGATACACTCCATTAAATTCAACATTGCTAGCGGCACTAATTCGAAACTAGCCTGGGCGTGTTTAAATTTATTTCATGGTGTCCTAACTAAATGAAGCTCCACAGTACCACTTTATATGGAAAGGATTGGTAGCTTGTTAAAACGTTCTATTTGGCTCAATTGAATTTTTGTTTTCTCTTTGAACTTCAAAATAAAAAGCATTAGCTTACTAACGTTGTTAGAGAATATAAAAGAGTCTCCCACAAGCTCTCATGAGATTGTGTAAGACCTAACGCCTTTTGTGCCGCCAGGCTGTCTAGTTTAATATAGGGCGTACAATATAAATAGCTTCACATTCTTCTAGCTCAAACACATAATCTAGTCTAATAGAGCTAAAAGAACATGTCGTTTATCTCATATTATAGTTTCACAAATCGTCAGTGCTTTTTTATTTCGACGCTACAGATAAGGTTGACGCTCAACTAAAACTTGTGACAACCCGATAACTTTTAATGATTTCAATCATATCCATTTCATTCAGTATATCTATACCTTAAAAATTGTATGATTTATTATTTTTATATTTTTTTAATGTATACGGGTCAATCCATTTGAAAATTTCATGAATTTTGCCGCTCGACATTTTTCATTTTCGTGATTTTTGACGAATTATTATCTATCCTTTCGTGAATATAAAACCATTAATAATTTTTTTTTCTACCTAATACTTTTAGTGTGGCAGTCGTTTTAAGTAATCTTCACTGGCAAAAACATGTGATGAGAAAATCTTTCTAATTCCTGTAATATTTTAGATATCAAAACAAAAAAAAATTAACAATAAGATAAAGACATGCTTTGTATTTTTTGTCCTCATGACTCGTTCCCTAAATAGTGAAGAAAATTGTTTAAAAAATTCTCGAAAATGAAACAAAAAACGAGACTTTTAGCGAGATAAAAGTATATAAAAGAAAAGAGTCTCACCTTTGATTATTTTTCCATACATAGCATAGTCATAGCCCTACTTGCTGTAAAAATTTCGATCTTGAGAACACAGTACTTTTTGTATATAAATTTTCAAAATTGGCAAAAATTCATTTTTCGCGATGTTTACACGGTAATATCTCAAAAGGGACTGAA
Organism: Piezodorus guildinii; assembly: GCA_023052935.1. Taxonomy (NCBI): domain Eukaryota; kingdom Metazoa; phylum Arthropoda; class Insecta; order Hemiptera; family Pentatomidae; genus Piezodorus; species Piezodorus guildinii. The sequence goes on from CM041295.1 coordinate 44,355,452, forward strand.
TGAAAAATTATGAAACTAATATAGATTACATATCAATATGATGTGGTTCAGTGATTTAAATTTGGTCTTTAGGACTAAGCTGGTTCCGGAGTTACAAAATTCTTTTAACTGTTAAAATAACTTTTTCTTAAAAAAATATTAACTCCGGTAATTTTGCATATTTAAGAACCAAACAAAAACTAGAATGATGATGAAAGTATTTTATAAAATTTTGGTCTTTACAACACACTACCTAAGTAGCCAAGAAAATAGTTTAAAAAAATCACATCAACTGAGACCTTTGGGGCGCTTTGACGAAGGAGGTTAGAAATGATTTTCATGCTTAATTATTTTTCCTTATGTTGCCTCATCATTACACTACTTGTTTTAGAAATTTTGATCGTGTAAGCTATATCCTTTTTTCAATATGAATTTTCAAATAAGGATTATTTTCCATCTCAGTAGTATTTATAGCACATAGTACACTAACGAAATTTTTTGCGATAACTGATAGTAAATAGCAAAATGTTGCATTTTGTGTTTTCTTACCTTCAAATCCATAATATACCATAAATGTTCAATGGGATTTATATTCGGAGACTGAGGGGGTGTTTTCAATTGTCTCCACACATTGTACAATAACTATTTCTTCGTTTTAATGGCTGTGTGTTTTGGATCGTTGTTTTCATGAAATATAAACGTATCCTCCAGTCCTAAATTTTTAGCACTGGAAGCAGATTATGTCGCAAAATGTCTACATACCTTTAAGCATTCATTATACTTTTAACGAAGCATTACTTTCCCACACCATTCGTTGCCATGCAGCCATAAACCAATAAATTGCCGTCGCCGTGTTTTACTATTGTCCTAACGTTCCTTGGTTGAAACTTTGTATTTGGTTTCCTCCACACAAACTTCCGTCCATCTGAACTGAAAATGCTGTATTTGCCCTCATCAGCAAATAAAACGTTGTTTTCAAAATTCCATTTGTTTATTTACATATAGTTTCCAAATTCAAGCCTTTTTTTAGGATTAGTTCCACTAATAAAATATTTCTTCTTTTGAGCTCGCCCGTAATAATTAAAACTATGAATTGCATTTCTTATCGCTTTTAGACTGCATTGAGTGCCGGAAGTTGACGGTAACTGTTTCGCTATGCTAAATGCCGAAATAGTTGGATTATTTTCAACTAATCGACGAATATGTCGTTTTTTTCTTGGATTCAATTTTTGTAACCGGTCTGATATTGGTTTCTTTAGCATAGAACCTGTTTCCTTAATTTTTTTTTATGATGTTTCTAACTGAACTAAAACTCATTCCTGATCTTTCACCAATTTGGCGATAACTGAAATTTTTCCTATGCAATTTCATTACTTTAACACGTATGGAGAAAGAATGTTCTACCTAGTTTAAAAAGAATAACCACAGTAATGCTTGAACTCCACTATTAAACTAATCTCTTATTGTATATTAATAAATATAGAAATATTTTACTATGTTCCCTAAGAATATACACATAGTAGTATTAAGTCTTTGTTTTAAAAACATACATACTGCCAATAATTTTGTTATTAAATTTTTACAATTTATTTTCCTCAGTCATTTCTACCCATTTTTGGCTACATCAATAGTTTTTAATGTATATTCAATAATAAAATTTAATACTGAATAATAAATTACATACTTTAAGAATTAAAATGAAAAAATCAGGGTGTACCAATACTTTTTTGACCCACTGTATAATAATAATAATAATAAACCCGCAGGGGATGACTGATGGGTGCAGTTGCCGGGGCTTTACGATCCCCCGGGATCCTCAGTACAGTACACCACCCAAAGTACACACAGAACAGCCCACTAACACATCCACACTGACATGAAGCACACTCACAGTACACACCCTAGGGCTACCTTCCCTAGGAAGACCTGGCAGCAGGTATAAAATGCATTTACCCAAATTACAATGGTGCGAACTAGAAGCCAAATAGCCTCGGACGAATCCAGAGTGAGGGCTGCTCTGGAGGGAATGGATTCTCAGCCCTCGACATCGGCAGGCAGTGCGAGCGGTGCCCCGATGCCGTATGGAACCGTAAGACCGGCTACCACAGGACTTGGAACTTTAAACTCTGATCCGGGCTTGGATACTATTGAGTCTCCCGCACGAGGAAGAGGAAATACCAACCAAAGAAATAGGCAACGAAGGATGAAGTGGGACCGCAATATGAATATTGCTGCGATCCGTGCTTATTTTTTGGCAACAAAATCAGAAAAAGAGAAAACAGGATATCGCAATAGGATTTGCCGCTACTGGAACGACCAATACCCTGAAATAACAATAACCTCCCAAAGACTCGCTGATCAGGTAAAGCAAATTCTGGACAGGAAATTCTTATCAGATTCAGAAATTACTGCAATTAAAGCTGAGGTAAGGAACTTGTTTGTACGGGACTCAGAAGGGGAGCTAGATCAAGTGGAGGATGGACATCCAGCTATTGTCAGCAGACAGTTAGACACGACGTCAACGAATAACCAAGAAACGCAATCCCTCACTGAATTACGTAGTAAAATGCAAAAAGAGCACATGCTATATTATGGAATACCTTTGAATAGTAGGCCAAAAATACCTAAGGTACCATACTCAAAAAGGACGCTTTCCGCCGTTAAAGATGTCAATGAAATATTGGCTGAACATATGTCAGAGGAAATAAGTTTAGAAGATATATGTCACTGGATATATGTGGGAGGTAGGACAGTAGCACTCGAGCTTGAACTGATAAAAGATGAGAAACGATGTGATAGAAGTAATGAGAGCAAAGATCCTCCCTGGAAAAGAAGAATCAAGAACAAGATTGAAAATCTGAGAAAGAAAATTGGAATCATTACCAATTATCTTCGAAATCCAGAAAATGCTTCATTAAAACTTAAGAAGAAAATTGACGAAATCATAGTTTTAAATATCGGAGGGGTAGCAAGCTGTGAGTTAAGGCAAACTTTGAGTGTTTACATAGACACTCTTAAGCAAAAATTAGCAGTGTATGCAAATAGGATCAGGAGGTATACTGAAGCCCATTCTAGAAGAAGGCAAAATCGTATATTCAACACATCGGAGAGAAACTTCTATAAGCAGTTAAAACCGAAAGCAAATGCTAATCAGACAGCCCTCCCAGACCCTAAGGAAGTATCTGAATACTGGAAAGATGTATGGGACCATAAACAAGGTTACAAAAGGAATGCTCAATGGTTAGAAAAAACCTGCAGTAATCTTGCTGACATTGAGCCCATGGAAGCAATCAGCATTAGCACAGAGGACATTACTATGGCACTTAAACAAATGAAAAATTGGAAAGCTTCTGGACCAGATAAAATACAAAATTATTGGTTGAAGTATTTTAGTAGCGTTCACAGCTATCTTGCTTCATGGTATCAGAAATTACTATGTCAAGAAATAGAGATACCTCCTAACTTCTGTACTGGGAGACGTATTTAATAAAAAAGAAAATAAAGAAAAATTGGAACCGCAAGATTTAAGGCCCATAACTTGTCTCAACAGTGTATATAAACTGCTGACAACAGTTATTAAAAATAAGCTAACTGACTACATTCAGAGAAAGGGCATCATGGCGGTAGAACAGCTAGGGAATAAGGCAGGTTCGAGAGGATGCAAAGAACTTCTGATTATAGATTCTTTCATTGCTGCACAAGTAGCTAAAAAATCTCGTAACCTTACTGTAGCATGGATAGACTACCGTAAAGCGTTTGATTCTGTTCCTCATGATTGGCTTTTAGAAGTATTGAGGATTTATAAAGTGGATCAGGGTATAATTGACTTATTAGGACGTCTAATGAAGATTGGAATGTGTCACTATGTACACCAGGACATGCTGATAAATATATACCTATAAAAAGAGGTATATTTCAAGGTGACTCTCTTAGTCCTCTATGGTTCTGCCTTGCACTTAACCCTCTTAGCAGATTGCTGGAAGATACAGGCAAAGGATACCAGCTCAACTTCGGAGCGAAGCTATCGCATTCATTTTATATGGACGACCTTAAACTTTACGCAAGAAGTGAAGAAGAAATGAGGATTCTTCTAAATGCAGTAAAGGGATTCAGCGATGATATAAACATGCAACTAGGTACAGAAAAATGTGGAGTGCTTACTGTGAAGAAAGGAAAAATTACAGCAGGTGACAACATGGAGCTATCTAATGAAATAATTATTAATCAACTCAGAGACACTGACTCATACAAATACCTAGGTATGCATCAACTGCTGAAGTTCAAAGCCGATTCAAAGAAACTCTTCGAAGACGAATTTAGATGCAGGATCAAGTTGATACTTAAATCTCATCTGAATGGAAGGAATTTAATAAAGGCCATAAACACGTGGGCGGTACCAGCTTTAGCCTATTCATTTGGATTACTGAAGTGGTCAACGACGGACTTAGAAAGATTGGATCGCATGGTTAGAGTGCAGATGGTGCTTAATAGGAAAAGACACCCAAAATCCTGAGTTGCAAGGTTGTACCTTCCCAGAAAATCTGGTGGGCGTGGTTTGACCAGTCTTCTCAAGTTATGCCGAGAAGAGGAAAATAATTTGCGAAGATATATGTTTAATAATGACTCTATGATTCTTTCGACTATAGCAGCATTGGATGCAAATTATACAGCTTTGAATCTAGTCAACAGAGCGACCCCGAATAATGATACAGATTATACTTCTCTAACAGAGACTTGGAAAAATAAGCCATTGCATGGGCGATTTTATCATTCATTGAACGAAACAGGAATAGATGTGCAGACATCGCTAACATGGTTAAAAAATGGACATCTTTTTCCTGAAACAGAAGGGTTTCTGTTTGCTATCCAGGACCAAGCAATAGCCACAAAAGCATACAGAAGACATATCTGCGGAGAGGACATAAGTGACCTATGCCGTTTATGCAAAAAAAGTGTTGAGAGCATACAACATGTGACCTCGGGTTGTCCAATTCTTGCCGGTAAGGAGTATCTCCAAAGACACAACAATGCAGCGAAAATTGTTCATCAAGCCATTGCATTAAAGATGAATCTCCTAAGTAGCGAATCTCCCTATTACAAATATAACCCATTATCAATAACTACCGGTCACAAAACTAAAATTTACTGGGATCATCCAATCATTACGGACCACACAGTTTTAAATAATCGGCCAGACATTTTAGTTATTGATAAAAATAAGAAAATTGGCACAGATTGTTGAAATAGGCGTCCCATCGGATGACAATCTTCAAAAAACGGTTTCTGAAAAGAAAAGGAAATACCAGGAGCTGGCAGAGGAGCTAAAGCAACTCTACGGATTGGAGAGCTGTGGGATTTACCCAATTATACTATCTTACAATGGCCTGATTCCAGAGAGTACGCTAGAATCAATCCAACAGCTGGAGCTACCTGTAAGGATTCTAGCGGAGGTTCAGCGAGCAGTCGTCCTAGGGACAGCAGCCACTGTTCGAAAATTTTTAAATATAACATAATTAGAGCCTAACCCTTGACTCATTGAGTCCGGGTAGGTGAAAATTTCCAGCGTATGTTGAGAAAGTGCGAAATACAAATAATAATAATAGGCTTACCGAACCCGAAGGTTCGATGCCGATACCACCATATTCCGTCTACACAGACTCGTCCAATGTTCTCCGTTCAAGCACAAACCCCCAAGATCAGCATTAACGCAATCCTCCCATCGACGCTTCGGCCTACCTTTCGGACGCCTACCAGTCGGATCAGCAAATACCAACTTTCTTGGAATTCTTTCCTCACCGAGACCAACAATTGACCCACTGTATACACTTTGAATTTGTATAAAATTGAATATATATATATATACATATATGTATACACGGATTATTGAAATTGGGGGTCCTTGTCCAATAAGTGATTGAATGAAGTGGTCCGCGAAAGATTTTAGTTGGGAACCACTGAACTAGTCTATAGTAACAGGTTCGTAGGTTACTCATGTTACCTAATACTATATCCCAAAATGAGAATAAGATCGAGCATACCCACATAACGTGATCTCGTTCGGTTGCATCGAATCTTTGACTAATCTATGACTTCCAACATGAATTTGACATAGTAATCATTACCTATAATTCCTGATATACCGTGACGTTCTCAAATATAAGGGCCATAATTCCTCTGAGACACATTGAACAGGCAAACCACCGCGATAACTGGTTCCACTTCACGTCCTTGACCCCTTGACAAACCTCTAGCCTCGATTCTGTGTCCCCTTTCTGTCTACACTAATGCATCAAGGTGTATTAGACTTGTATTAAGCTAATTAGCACTGTTTGCAATCTTATTTTACGTAAATACCATATACTAAATTAGACGTTTGACACATTTTCTAGTCAAGCGTGCATAGTTTTCTATCCAAAGTGTATTAAAGTTGCTTTAGCATCCGATGCAGATATATAAATACAGACCATTTTGAGAGTCTCGTTTGATTGGGGAACTTAAACGTATATATAAAAACTCGGATTCAAACATTAACTTGCATTTCCTATACTATCCACTCCATAGTTGGATAAATGATGTTATGTGTTTATCCGTATTAGTGACGGATCCCCCGAGAGAAGCTGAAAGGGAAAAATTTCCCCTCCTAAAATGACAAAAATAAAAACAAATAGATAACGTCCAGTCAAAATACTAAAACGTATTCTTGTCTTTATATTCCTTTAACTTCACTTTACGTAACTGTGGCTATTCGGAAGATACCACAGTGGAAGTCCTAAATTTTTCCTTTCCAGGTTCAATTAGGATAGGGAGTGGTTGACATCGCACAGACCCAGGGCCACTTTAGTCCCCTCCGTAGAACGGCATGACCAATGATTTTTAACTCCCTTTAAAAAATCCTAGTGATATCTACCGGGCTCGAGCCCGTGACCTTGGATAAATAAATGTTATGCTAGCCACTATACCACTGTTGGTCCCATAAACCACATTCTAAATCCTTACTAGTAACTTACTTATACTCCATATTACATTTAAAATATAAAATTACAATTCATATTTTGTAGTTACTTCCATCAGTTCTTCTTGTAACTTTGGAAATTCTTCTCTGTTCCAAAATCTAAACAGGTATGTTCATTTTCAGAATATTATCAAATTGTTGATTAAAATCTGAATGGAGGGATTAATTTGGGAACTGAGAACTCCCATCTTCCAAAGAAGTAAGATGATCAAAGAAAAATTAATCGGAATACATCATCAACTTTTTTAAACCTTCTCTACTTTCTTTTATATCACCACCGTTCTCCCTTTCAAATGTCCATCGCCACACTTCTGAATCACTGGGCAATGGCATCCATTTCTATTCGGGAAATCAATGCACATAACCATAAAATACCTCCCACATCCAAAAACCTTAATCCTTATTACTTTGTCACCAATAAAATCAATAATCATGGATAAAGACTTGAATATCCCATTTGTTGCAGTTAACCTGAAATAAATATAACTCATTTAATTTTAAACTACCAGCCCACTCAAACCCATTCGTTCGTAACCTCTCAATTTTTCGAACGTATATATCAATATACTATCACCGTTACGATTACTAATCATGTATTCAATATATATTTATATATACATCAATTGTATTTGCCTGAGCTAGAAGAAGAAGAAAACCTTATTCTGGGACTAAGTCCCATAATAGTAACATCAAATTCGACATAAAAAATTAGCTACATCTGGCCAAGACACACAACGAATAAGAAAAAAAAAAGGACTTCACTTAAATATTAAATATATATTAAATAATATATATATATATATATATATATATATATATATATATATATATATATATATATATATATATATATATATATATATATATATACTAGAGTACTCTTTTTTAGACCGGTCCACTGCTCTTATGGAATACTCTCCCGTCAAACATCTGTCATGTTCCCTCCCTATCATTGTTTAAATCCCTCCTCATTCAATGTTTTCATTCTCTCTAGTCAGATGTAAGCTAATTTTTAATGTGCCAACTTATGTGAGGTGAATAGAGTATTAAATTTAATGAGATGTAAAAGTTAAAATTTATGTTTATTCTTATATATTTATTTCTAGAATATGTACTTAGAAACGTCACTATGACCTTTTATTTTTTCTTTTCTTATTTAAATGTAGTTATATATACTCATTATCATCATAATAGTTTTAAGCCGATTATAATTTTTTATTTTGTTCATAAATGTTAATCTTAAAGGACATTGTCCCAAAATAAAGTTACTTGTTCTAATCTATATAACAATATTAAGAAATAAATTATTTTAGTTACAATATAGTTAAATAAAATTTACTGTTAATGATTAAACTAAAAGGTAATTCAAAAAAAAAAAAAAAAAAAAAAAAAAAAAAAAAAAAAAAAAAAAAAAAGTTGAAATAACTAAGTAAGCAACTCAAAATATTTATTACAAATTCTTATTGTCTGACCACGTCGTTTGGGGAAGCGAGAATGTATTGAAAAATGAGGTATTTGAATATGGAAAGTTGGTGGAAAGGACAGAAGCGGATCGCTAATCTGTTTAGGATATAAGTATTTCTTCTGTTCTAGAGGAAAACGTGTAGTAATTAGCAGACAAGGACGATCTATCTTTATTTTTAGGAATTAATACCAAATGTTAACCGGCGATAAAATCAAACTAGCTCCCGCTAGATCAGATAGAAGAGGAGGCGGTAAACAAGGTGCGGAAGTGCGTTGCGGAAGAGGAAGTAAGAAAGACAGTCATTATCAAGGAAGGAAAAACCTTGCTCAAGGAGCAGCGATTATTGAGCCGATGGTGGGAGGGTTTAAGGTTGTCCTCTCCAACCGGCTCGGGGCTCGGGGCTTAGCTTCGTAGATCACTTGTCTCTACTCATAGATTCCTCCCGCTTTACAGGTCCTGGTGTGTGACCAAATAGAATATGCTATTCTAAGGCACGAAATGGGATAAACCGCCCAAAAGGATCCTGTAACTAAAAATAATAAAAAACATATCATCTTATGGATATATATATATATATATATATATATATATATATATATATATATATATATATATATATAATGAAAATAAATAGTGTAATTAGTAGCTTTTGAAAATAACTGCATTTCTGAATCGCATTTTTAATGGACTTGAGCGTTGTTTATATTCCGATAAAATTAAACGATAAGAATTAAGGGCGTAGGCAGGATTTTCGTAAGTAGGGCTAAGAAGGTTATAAATCATTAGGTGGGAGAGAGGGTTTAGTTTAACCAAAATATAAACTATTGTTTAACACACTTTAGACATGCATATTAATTTAAAAATTAAATAAGTGCATGGAAGTGAAAACAGTTTCTAACAACACTTTTTATCCTACTAGTTCAGTTTATTTTTACACTAATTTTGTTCTATCAATCTATGGGAGTAGGAACCTGCCTAGCCTACGGCAATGATATTATTATATATATATATATATATATATATTATATATATATATATATATATATATATATAAATATATATATACTGAGATTAGTTCTCGACTGTTTATAATTTATGTTATCAACGAGTCTTGAGATTCAGTCAATAAATAAGCAGTTTTGTTTAGGCTGCGTTTTGAGAATTTAATGATCTCATATCCTAACAGTGGAAGAAAAAACAACAGAATAATAAAATTTTTATACAATAATTAATAGATGATGTTATTGTCATAGAAAACATTTTTGAATAAATTAAAGAATGCTTTGAATTCCCAATGAATAGTAGATATACAGCCAATATTTGAAAGTATCTGTCAATTAGTAAATATAATGTCAGAGATTTGTAAGAATTCCAAGCACTCAGTAGTAAAAGTAATAATAGTGATTACATTAAAAAATAATTTAACTAAAAAAAATTTAATTACTTTATCCAACTATTCACTAAAACCACAGACAAATTAGAACTTAAATCAAATATTGTATACGAAATTCCTTGTGAAGATAAATCCGAAAAAAAATTATTATGGAACTATTACACGGATAGGAGTACTATTACACGACGGGAATAAATAAAGCTCTCAATTTGTAATTTTTTTATGATTTATTTTGTTATAGTGAGATCTTGTTTTTATTTGTTGTTGTTTTGTGTAAAAAGTAATAGACTCACATTATTAAACTTTGGATGAGATTCTTTTGATTTATTTTATATAATTTGTACAATACATTGTCTTTTTTCAAATAAAGATATAGTCTATTATATTATATTTTATTTAAAGCATTTGTGCCTTTTCACAATATTTCAAACCAAACAAACCCTTCATTACATACAAAAAAAAAATTCAACCCTGTACCCGAAGGGTCTTGTAGAGATCCGTGTTCTATATCAACGGCCGTGCAATGAGTTAATTAGGTCAAGATATAATTCAGCTTCCAGGTTTTCCCCCCATTTTCAAGTACCCACTTTATAGAGACTAATAGTGCCCCAAGAGGGTCTCCATATCCCAGGGTAGCTCCACGACTAAAATAACAGAATAACCCGGGACTTAACAGTAAACAGTAGTGCTCTTTCCAGTATGCTACCCCGCTCCATTACACGAAATTAAAACTAATTTAATTGTACATCAATAAAGTGAGTTTAATTAAAATTGTAAGAGCCGTTTTGGTGTAAAACGTAACAAAGTGCATTTATCTTGGTATAAAGTGGCACGTCTGGTTCGTCAATTTTGGTGAAAACGTTTCGGTAACATCCTAGGCAGATAATTGTCTTAAATATGAAATATCAACTCTCTACTTTTTTTTTGTTTTTGAGCTACACTTATCTAGAGAAAAGAGAAAATAATATAAAAATTAAATACATATATTACTAATATGAAGGACAGACTATAAAAAGAAAACAAACTAAATGTTATTTATAAAAAAATTGCAAAAATTGCCAGAAATGTTATATTGGTGAATTGTCTGAAATGCTGAAAACAAGTATAAAACAACATATTTCCAATTGAAAAAATATTAAAAATTAAGTAATACAGCGCTTTCTAATCATAGCATTGTAAATAAGTATGACTTTAATTTTGAAAAAAACAAAATATTAAGTACAGAACAAAAAACTGAAAATCTGGTGCGCGCAACACACGACATTCACTTACCTCCGTTATTTAAATCAATTTAAGAATTTTTATATACCTTTAGAAATAAAAATAAATTAAAAAAAAATTAATTAAATTGAATTTCTACAGAAACGTGTTGAATTAAAAAATCGATTACATTATTATCTAAAACAATCAGTTAATTTTATCGGCTTTTCATCACTCTATATTAACTTTACAATAGTATGTATAACATAATATTTTTTCTAAAATCTTTATCATTCCACTGGTAAATTATACATGTATATTACTGCTGTAAATTTCAAAAACAAAAATTGCATTAAAAATGTTTTTTTTTTCAGTTTTATACCCTAGTTGGGTATCGACTTTGTTCAACTTCTGGATTTACTTGTTTTTTATTGTTGATAACAAGATTATATTGTTATTTTTTGTAACAAAATTAAATGTACTTTAGAGGAAGAAAATTTTAAATATCGGCTTTTAAGCCCTGTACGGAAATTTCAATCAGAATGAAACCTACATGATGTTAAGGTCCATTAAAATTTACATCGATATAGGGAATTTAATCAAAATCGTTTGAGCGGTTTTTGAGAAAATCGTAAAAAGGTGCTAAATGCATGGTATAAAGTAGATTTTCCGGTCAACTGATTTTGATGAAAAAGATTCTGTAACATCTCGTTAGTCCAAGCATCTACATATATTTTAATTAGTCGAAGTATGTGACAATGAAATAAATTTAACCAAATAGTGACAATGCTTATTATGATGACGATTGTGGAATATAGATAAAAAGAAATTTAATGAAAAATTACCAGTATTATTTTAATATGGAAAATTTGTAAGTATAATAAAAATACAAATAATTTTAATAACAACTTTAAGATAGAGATAAATATTTATATGATTGAGATTTTAAATGTTAGTAATATATTGAAAATTTAATTCTAATATTATTTATTTTTTAGTTTTTAATTAATATATCTGAAGATGAGGCAGTATGGACCTCTAAACGTTAAGAGATGTTACTTGATTTATTTATGTAATAATAAATAAGTGTGAATAGAAGAGAAAGTTCTAATCAATTATATAAGAAAATAATATCTTAGGAATTTTATCTTTTTCTAAACATTAATAATAATAATAGGCTTACCGAACCCGAAGGATCGATGCCGATACCACCAAAGTCTGCCTACACAGGCTCGTCCAATGTTCGTCATTCAAGCCCAAGCCCCAAGATCAGCCTTAACTCAATCCTCCCATCGACGCCTCGGTCTACCTTTCGGACGCCTACCAGTCGGTTCTGCGAATACCAACTTTCTCGGAATCCGCTCCTCACCGAGCCCAACAACTTTACTCGCCCATTTGAGTCTCCGCGATGCTATCAACTCTATTATATTCACAGGATACAAGTTCCGCAATTCCGCGTTGTGCAACCTTCTTAACTCCCCAGTGGCCTCATCTCTCTTCGAACCAAATATTTTACCCAGTACCTTATTTTCGAAAACCTTAAGCCGTTGTTCAAAGTAAGCGGCCACGTTTCACATCCGTAAAGAACCGTCGGAAGAATAATAGTTTTATGAATTCAAACCTTTAAGTTTTTAGATAGAAGCCGCGAGCTCTAAGGTTTCTTAACTATTCAACAAGCTATTTATACGTTTCTCAACATTGCATTTGATTTTAGTCTTCTAGGAGAAATCCTCTGTAAAATGTAAACGGAATATTTGGAATCGTATCAGAAATCCATCGAACTTAAATTCAATAAATCTTGTCTATCCTTTTATTATTTAAATAAAAATGAATCATATAAAATATTATCGGATAATAGAATAAACCTTTAATGCCGGTCATTATTTTAGATGGTTAATTCTTCCGTAAAAAAAAAATATATATCTATAAATAATTAATTTTATCCTCATGGAATGGAAACATTTACTTCCTTTGTCTAGACATTTTTTTTTTTTTACGTACAAAATATCTTTTTAAGGAAATAAACTTCTTGATTACCCAACGATGGCCTCTGAGATTTCAACATAATATGGTTTTATCTTCATTTCCGCATTTTTTGTCATAAGTGAACTTTTGCAGCAATAAATTTTATTTTTATTTTATAGTTCTATTTATACGTTTAAATATGTATGAAGTAGCTATTGTAATAATTATGCTTATTGAATTACTGCTCATTATTGTAAATTATTCCTGATTTTTTTTTTCCCTAATGAATAATGGATTGACTTTCTTCAGAATCGGAAAACAATTTATTTTGTGGCAGTAGTATTTTGTCATTTTAAAACTACAATAAAATACTGTATGCCCATTTATTTAAAATTACGTCTATCGAATATTTAAAATGATAAGCCAATCCAATATTTATAAGAGTTTCCACTGCTGAAGTAATCACTGTTTAGGTCCCTTATAGAATAGAAAAAAAAAACACTTTATTCTGGGACAAAGTCCCTTAAGAATAACAATTATGTACAAAATAAATTAAAACTGGCCAAAAACAAAATGTAACTACAATTAAATAACACAAGAATGAAAAAAGAAAAATATAATAGGACGAATTTTTTATTAAACTATTAAAAAGTCAGGCAATCGTTAAAAAATATGTACCAGCACTGTTATCCGAATTTCAAAATTAATGTTATAATCTTTGTGCTCTATGTATTTTTTTTTTTTTTTTTTTTACAAAATTAGTAGTAAATGTTGGTTCTTTGATAATAATAATAAAATAACTTTATTCTGGGACTATGTCCCTTAAGAAGAACAATGTCGTACAGTAAATACATACTTAAATATATACATGTCTGGCCGAGAGACCAATGAAATAAACTTTTATTTACAAATGTGTAAAAAAAATAAAAATAAAACCTATTAATATAGATATATACAAAATATATAGAATATAAACAAAGGAAAAAAAACAACTCTGCTATAAAATAATAGAGCTGAAAAATTTCCAAATAAATAAAATAAATGAATTAATCCATAACTCTAGGATTTTGATAAAATGAAAAAAGATTGCCTTACGTTGAAAGTAGGATAGTGGATTAACAATTTTACAATTAGTGTGCGTCTCTTTGGGATCTTAGAAGGTGTTGGAAAAGATGGGATTTGAATGAGAGAAGGGAAGAAGCATGGCGAATATGATTAGGTAGGGAATTCCAGAGAGATGTAAAAGGAATTATCAAAAGATTTGGTCCTATGGGTAGGAATGTAAAGGTCAGAATGACGTGATCTGGTTTCAAGTGAGTGAATTGAGGATTTGAATTGAAGGATACTGTGAATATATGGAGGATGTTGAGATTTAATAACTTGGTAGAGGTATGTTCTGAGGAAATATTGTCTACGTATGGAAGGTAGGAGCCACTTCAATTCGCTGTATAAGTGGGTTACTGGGGACCTCCTGAAGGTACCGAAAATAAATCTTATAAACATATTCATAATCCGCAAATTATCATTGATAGTTATTTTATACTTTGTATCTGTTATTTTATATTTGTATCTATCACTTGTAGCTGGGTGGCTAGCATAGCAGTCTTCTATGCCAAAGGTCACGGGTTCAAACCCGCAGGTGGTCCTAGGATTTTTTAATGGGAGTAAAAAATCCTTAGTTATGCCGTCCTTCGGAGGGGACGTTAAAAGGTGGTCCCGAGCCTGTGCGATGTCAGGTACTCAGTTAAAAATCCCTATCCTAATAAAACCTGGATAGGCAAAATTTAGGATTCCCACTGTAGCATCGTCTGATTAGCCATAGTAGCATAAAGTGACGTTAAATAAATAAACTTTATATATATATATATATATATATATATATATATATATATATATATATATATATACATATTTAGGTTTTATTTATTTTTTTCTGGCTCATTCTAAATAAAAATTAATTTTATTGGTTTCTCCACCAGACACATATATTAATATTTACTGCACAGCATTGTTATTCTTGAGGGCATAATCCCAGAATAAAGTTTTATTATTATTATTAATTCAATCGGTTAATTATAAATTAAATGTAATTAAATACCCGATATCAATAAAAGAGTTCAAAGACTTATTCGAGTTCTTTCATGCGATTACTGGAAAAGATTCATGGCCGCACGGCGGGTAATGATAAGATCAAGCGGTAGCATCAATAGAGCAGTGAGCCCCGCTGTTATTCAGGAATGAGTTCCGGAATCGTGGCCGGAGGTTGAGGAAGTGAAATATCCGAGGCTAGTTCAAGGATTCCCTCCGGTCTCCAGGACATCCAAAGCAACCTTTTCCTTTCATTTGGATCTGGAATTCACATCAGGTTTCCTGCTTTAAATGCAACTCAAATTTACGATGGCTACAAAATATATATCGTTAAAAGGAGGTTATTTTGTTGCTTTAATGTATTTTTTAACCTTGAAATTCAAGGGTTTAATAAACCTTTTAATGAGGTACGATAGGAATAATATACCTGAATCGGTATACTCAATCGATCTATTCATTACACTCCCGGACAAATTAAAGTGTACACCCAAATTCTCTCTATCACAATTTTAAATTAATATTTTTTTATTTTTCATAGGTCAGTTATGAAGTAAAAAAAAAAGTTGTCAATAAAAAAATTCATTTATTAATTATATTTAGAACAAGACAATTATTTAATTGGTCAGCTGATTACAAAGTTGGCCACAATAAAATGTACATGTGAAATAAAAATTATTAAAACATCAACAATAAGCCAATTTCAATATTGAATAGTTTCTCCTTTGATATAAAAGACTTGTAATAAATAACGGTTCATAGAACCACACAGGTTTTTTAAAGATTTGCCTTTTTTTCTTTGAATATTACTGCAGCATCCTGAACCGGTTTCCATAATTGTTCATCTGAATTGAAAGATCCCTTGAGATAGACTCCTTGGGAGAGACTCTTCCAATAGTTCTCGATTAGATTCAGGTCTGGGGAACGAGTTTGCCACTTAAGCGTTTGGATATTAATCTCCGAAAACCCCTGTATAGTAGCTTTTGATACATGGATAGGAGCATTATCTTGAAGAAATTTGAAATTTCTGCCGGGGAAGATAGTTTCCATCTATGGTAACACTTTTTCTCTGCCCAAGCGTAAATAGTTTTGGCAAATTAGCTCTCCCTTCAATTAGAGATAATCCCCAGACGCGGTTATGGCGGCCCAAACCATAATACCTCCTCCTTTCATCTGTTACTTTGGACGGTTAAAATATGCATTTTTTTCACTTCCCAACTAGCTAAATTCATTATCTGGACCATCTTCTGAAATCTCTTTTCATCCGTGAAAACAATCCTTTCCCATATAAATTCACCCATGGATAGCCATCCCCGGATTTTGGCGACCCTCATCTCTTTGTGTTATTTGTCAGGGGAACTATTTTTTCCATTCTCTTCCACTTTATATTCATTTTCGTTAACGTTCTTTGAATAGTTCGTGAAGAGGAGGCTAAATTCCAATTTTCTTTTAATTTTCGTGATGTTAATTTAGCCTCCTCTTGGGAATCTTACAAAGTTTGAGCCTCCTTTCTAACCTTCCTTGTTTACAAGAACAAAAATACAGTGTGAGATTTCTTTCTAACTTTCCTCGTCATAGTGCGCTTAAAGTCTTTCTCTCTCTCTCTCTGGCGCGACAGGCCGTGTAGGCCCTAGGCCTCGTGGTTTAATCTCCTGGGAGAATATACTCACGATTCACGATTAAAGTTTACAGGGTAGGTCATCACTCCTTACGCCTATTATTGTGTGTGGCCACCATTGGCTGTCGGGTCTCACATACCCGGGGGAAGAGGCTGTGAGTGAATCCCCTTTAATTATGTCCTTATTAAAGTCCCATCGGGACTGGGATTCGAACTCAGAACCTCTAGCGCGCTAGCCACTCAGCCACGGGCTCCCCTAAAGTCTTACTTGATGTAAATGTTCGTAAATTTTTCAAACCATTTTCTTAATGTTGTAAAGGCCAAAATTGTATAAAGTACTATCATAATCATTTTACTTTTTAATTCGTTCTGAAATATGCAAAATTATCGGAGTGAAAATATATTAAATTAATACAAATTACACATCTATATGGTGAGTACAAGACATCTATTTGGTGACTGGGACTCAGCTGGTTCCCGAGAGAGAAAATTCTTCTCGCTGGTAAAATAACATTTTATTAAAATAATATTAACACTGAGAATTTAGCAGTTGAGTCTTAGCCACCAAATTTTATCCTACAGTACTTGTTTGATAGAAGTTCAATTTGTATGAGTTTCATCTTTCTTTACTCATCACTTTTTTGAGATATCCCACTAAAAATATTTCTGAACTTTCATAATAATAAAATATATAAATTTATAAATTTATTTAAAAATAAGAACTCTACTCACACGATCGAAACTTTTACAAGTTGTGCAAAGATAAGACTATTGAAACACAACAAGCCTCCTCTCTAACCTTCCTTGTTTACTATACAAGAACAAAAATACAGCGTGATAATCCTTTCTAACCTTCTTTGCTATAGTACGCTAAAAGTCTGTTGTAAATAAATGCTAAGTTGATGTAAATGTTCGTATATTATTAAACCATTTTCTTAATGTGTTATAGGGGTCACCTTTAGCTTAGTAGCTAGCATAACAGCTTGCTGTGCCAAAGGTCGGGGGTTCAAACCTACATTACTCTCATTAAAAAATCCTTAATTGTGCCGTCCTTCGGAGGGGAAGTAAAAAGGTGGTCCCGAGGCTGTGCGATGTCAGGTACTCGTTATAGATCTTTATCGTAATAAAACCTGAATAAGCAAAATTTAGGGCTCCCACTGTAGCATCGTCTGATTAGCCATAGTAGCATAAAGTGGCGTTAACTGAATATACAGATGTGTTGTAAAGACCGTAATTGTATAAAGTACTATCATAATCATTTTACTTTTTCATTCGTTCTGAAATATTCAAAATTATCAAAGTAAAATTTTTAAAGAACTTTTTTTTTTACAGCGAAAAGAATTTTATAACTCGGGAAATAGCGTAGTCTTAGTCATCAAATTTATAGCACTTATACTCATAGTATAGACGTGTAATTAGTTTCATTATTTTTCACTCGGTCCCTATTTTATTGTGTAAATATCATTTTCTAAAATTCATTAACAAAAAAGGATTATGTTCTGAAGATCGAAATTTTTACAGCAAGTAGGACTATGACTAATCTTTATAGAAAAAATAGAATCATAGGTGAGTCATTTTTTCTTTATAATGTTCTAACTCGCTAAAAGTCTGTTTTTTTTATTAATTTTTAAGAATTCGTTTAATCACATTCTTCACTGTTTACGTAATCAGTTGTGGGGACAAATAATATAAAACACATCCTTATTATAATGTTAGGTTTTGTTTAGATTTGATATCTACAACATTACTGGAATTAGAGAGATTTTTCCAACACATGTTTTCAACTACGAAGCTGACTTGAGCTGCTGCAACACTAAAAATATTTTATCCACGATTTTATCAATAAAAAAATCATGAAAATCTAAAAAAATTAAGCAGCAAAATTAATAAAAATTATACGATTTCAAATGGATTGTCCCACATATATTTTTTACATTTTAATAAATGAGTATAAAAAAATATTTGAGAGATGTTGGTTGAGGGTGCAGTCAATTGAACACACAATTAAGCGTAAACTTAATTTATTGGTGCCGACGTTTCGGCCTAAATTATAGGCCTTCTTCAGGGCTATAAGAAAAACAAAAAACAAAGATAAAAACCAGCAGTGGAATACAATATATAAAGATGATAAGAAAAATAAATTGTACTAAAGATTACAAACAAAGTGAAAAATTTGTCATTACTACTTTTTCACTTTGTTTGTAATCTTTAGTACTGTAATCTTTAGTACAATTTATTTTTCTTATCATCTTTATATATTGTATTCCACTGCTGTTTGTTATCTTTGTTTTTTGTTTTTCTTATAGCCCTGAAGAAGGCCTATAATTTAGGCCGAAACGTCGGCACCAATAAATTAAGTTTACGCTTAATTGTGTGTTAAATTGACTACACCCTCAACCAACTTCTCTCATATATATACACAGTCAACCATTGTCACTTCATGGTAAAAAAATATTATTCGAACTATTAAAAAAAAAAAAGCCTGATGCAACACACGACTTTTAGTTACCTCCGTTGCTTAAACCGATTTAAGAACATTTAAATAAAGTTAGAGTTAAAAAAAATTAAAGAATCACATTGAGTTTCGATGGAAACATATATTTTAGGGTAAATAATCTAACAATAATTACTACCTACAACAATCGCTTAATTTTAATTGTTTTTTATCATCCTCCATTAAGTTTGAAAACAAGCTTTCTAGCCTTCTAACGGTATATTGTACATCTGTTCTTATGTTTGATTTTTTCTTATTTAGTTGGTTATAAAATGGCTTCATTTTGTATATTAAAGTGTTTTTTTTAATGAAACCATTACCCCCATCAATTAATATATTCTCGGACCTTAATGTAATGTCTGCAAAAAAATTATACATGGTCTCAATTATGAAGAAGCTGTATTTTAGACGGGATGAGCCAGTGTGGAAGATTGACCACCGTTTTTCTACAAGACTGAAAAATTACTTTAGCTTAGTTGTACCAAGACCAAAACATATCTGGACGACACACCATTCCTACTGTGTACAACAATATTCCTCCAAATTTTCAATTTTCTCACACAAATCCTCCAAAGTATTCAAATTATTACTACAATGTTAAAATGTGGGCGAAATCCCTCAGTGAAGAGAAGATTGCTGAATTATTGAATCCAAATTACTCATCGCTATAGACATGTCGTCAATGCCAGCCTGCGTCACTCATTCTGATATTTATCCTGTAACAAGTATATGTATTCTTTATCGACTTTTGATATTGTCAATTTCTTACTGTGTACTATGTTATGTATCTTTATATTGCTTATCATGTAATTCAATATTGTATTTACTTGCCTTAATTTTATATCTTGAATATACGAATTTGTATTCCTTATTGCTTTTGGTTTAGTCAATTACAGTCTATTTCTGTATACTGTTTAACTGTTTCTTATAATTGTTTTTTGTATAAATTAGGGATTATGTAATTCAATTTTATATTTGCATGTCTTAATTTTATATCTTGTATATATGTATATGTATTCCTTACAGCTGTTAAGCTTATTCAATTACTGCTTCATACTGTGTTACTTTCTTTATAATTGTATTTTATATTCCTTATGTATTATATTGTTTTTGCTGTGTAGTGTGTTACTGTTTCTTTATAATTGTACTTTATATTTCTTATGTATTATATAATTTTTTTTGCTGTATAGTGTGTTACTGTTTCTTTATAAAATTGTGTTGTATTATTTAAGTATTGTATTGTATCATACTATATACTGTTGCTGTTTGTTATTGTACTTTTATTGAATTGCCGCAGGTGAACTCCTTGCCCACACACGGGCTCGCCTTAGTGGGATAGTGACTTCTACTTGCACTGTAATATGTCTGTGTTTTGATTAAATAAAGAAGTTAAAAAAAAAAAAACCTATGAGGTTATAAATCCCATTAAATGTTATTTAGGTATAGCGAGTTCAGTCAAAGCCGTTTTTAAGAAAACCATAAAAAGATTAAAAATGCATAGTATAAAGTGGCTCTTCTATATTCAATAGTTAGCCGATTATGGTGAAAAAGATTTGTGTAACATCTCAGCTCTATAACCTTCTAA
This sequence comes from Piezodorus guildinii, assembly GCA_023052935.1. Taxonomy (NCBI): domain Eukaryota; kingdom Metazoa; phylum Arthropoda; class Insecta; order Hemiptera; family Pentatomidae; genus Piezodorus; species Piezodorus guildinii. The sequence continues at coordinate 44,376,248 of CM041295.1, forward strand.
AATATGAAATTTCCGTTTTATACAACTCACTATTTTTGAGCTCGACTCATACATCACAAAAAAAAAAACTATATTTCCTGAAATACACAGTATTGTTTACGATCACTGGGACCTACGATGACTATTTGACTGTATTTTCTTTTCTTTGTCATTTATAATAAATTATCTTTTCTATAATTTCCAGAAAGATCTTATTTATCTCGACAGTTGTCCCGAGAATCTCCTTGTATCCTCCCTTTGTTCAGAACGTTTAATCAGGTGAATAATAAATATGTCTAGAAAACAGAATATTGAAGTTTCGTAACAAATCATAATAACCCTACGAATGTTAATAAATCGTTTTCGGGCTTGACTTACTACATAGCTAAATTTCAATACATTAAATTAAAAGGACACCAGTGCGAGCGATCTTAAAACACGTTTAAAACTACTCCATTAATAACCTAATTGTAAAACTCAAATTTGAAGAAATCTATACCTTACGGTATTAGATTTGTCAATATTTTCAGTTCATTCAAAAAGGACATCTACAAAAAAGAAATCTAAAATTATAAAATAAATCAATACCTAAGCAAAGCGCACTACCAAACATTCACGAATAAACGTGTTCATACCGCAAGTGTCTTAAGGATCAAACGAGATGTAGATGGGAGGATTGTTTTATGTTTAACCTTGAGGATTTTGAAGGAATGCAGTTTCAAAGCCAGCGGCAGTTAATTTTATCGGCATCGAACCTTTGAGTTCGCTAAGCCTTTTATTTATTATTATGTGGACCGGGTTTGAATTTTTTATTTTATTTTATTACCTCTTAAGGTAGATATGATGGCCTTGAGATTTTCAGTGTCATTGAATCGCTTGCAGACGAATATATAATCCAAAATTTCGAGGATCATTGACTAAGCCCTGATGATAATCGACCAGCTGATGATGAAGAATGATGATTATCAGTAACTTAGCCTTAGCTAACGACTTTAGTTTGCTTAATACGTTTACGAAAATAATTACAACAATACAATTTTTGCGGATCAATGATAACCACGGATAACTAAAAAACTCAAGATTTGATTTTCCGCCCTAAACGTTGAGAATCGGACTATTGGGTGATATGAATTTTTTTTTTTTTTGAGATTTATATGCCCTTCAATATCAAAAAACATTTTAATATGAGACACATATTAAGCAAGCATTTTCATTTAGGATTTTTTTTTTTATTTAGTTTCTGCCTCCCTTATCCTTGATTTACCTATAAAGGTAGCTTGGCTTTGCACCATTTTAAAGCTAATTAAAGAAGAAGTTTTTCTAAGTTCCGTAAAGTTTAAAACCAAACGATAGAAGAGTAACTACTTGAAATGTTACAATACTATGGCGGACTCTCTGAGAAATTCGATATAAGACTCAAAAGATTTATGAATTGTTTCATTAGATTCACATGTGCAACCTCCAGACGTTCCCATGTTTCTAGAAGGCATACCGAGTTGAATTGGCTCTATCCCTCTTTCCGTCGGCAGTACCTCCTTGGAGTCTGTCTCTTCCAATTTTTTAATACAAAAAAACCTCCTTATATTCTTGATATGCTTACCACTTGTTCCTCTGTCCATTCAGTAAACACTAGATCCCAACCTATAAACTTGTATATACCTTCTCACAGATCTGCCTCCTTCGAAAAATCCTTTGTTATTCGTGCTACCCTATTTTGGAATTCCTTGCCTGTATCCATTTGTTAATCCTTATCATTAGCCACTTTCAAACACCAACTATTTCTCCATCTGTATATGGAGTATCTGTATATGTATGTATATATATATATATATATATATATATATATATATATATATATATATATATATATATATATATATATATATATATGTATACATTTCACTAACATAATCTGTGAATATTTTCTATTAGCTATTTATTGTTCAGCAATGATAACTACTGTGAAAGAAATTTTTCCTTATATGTATTGCGGAAAATGGCTGTTATTTAACTTTGATAGCTTTATTTTTTTAATTTATTTTATTAAGAGATAATACAGTCTGCCACCTTCTGGGGCAATGAGTGTTACAGATAGAATAAATCATTCATCCCATATGTACATTGTAAATAAAAAAAATAATAAAGATTAAACAAATAAAAAAAAATTATATACATAAAATTAAATAAATATTATAAAGAAAATAATAATAACCATCTTGATCACATTCATACCTATTTACAAACTTCCCCTGGGATCACTGAGTCGAACCTTGAGATCCACTAGTGGATGTCGAGGCACAACGCCAGAAGATCCCAGCGCCTCTCATTCAGCCGCGTCACTGGTCTTGAAAGCTGGAGGCTGCGCGAGGGCGCTAGAGCCACACACACTCAGGGAATGAGTGGAGAAGCTGGCTATTGCCAGCCCTCCAATAACATATTTACAAGAGATCTCTGGGCCACTGCCGCTTCAACCTACGAAGAGGGTTATAGGGGTGTTTGGAACTAGATAGGGAGTTTAAAAATACTTTAAAAATAATTTTATGAGTACCATCCAGTCTAAAAACATAAAAATAGACACCTCAATATATTAGGACTCTTCTTTAAAATAATATTTATTCATATGACCAAGAAAACATTTATTAAAAAACTGAACCAAAAATTTGAAACGAATAGATGTAAGGTGTACTTACATAACTATCTACTAACCCGTCAAATATACACTTTTACTCAAAACGAAAATTTGAAGGTTTTTGTTGAAATAAATTGTACAGTTTTTTGTTGATTTCTCGCCTGATCCGATAAATTTATTTTTGTTTGTTGGTTCGTTTTAAATAACCTTAAAATAGAAAACGAACATAGCTTCATTCAGCAGGTGGAATAGCTTTTCACAGGAAATGTATACATAATTGTTATAATTCATAGTATAAAACCTAACAAAACATTTTTACATTTTTTTTTTTTTGCTGTAATTAAAGTGTAATTAAGAACAATATTGGTAATATCTTACCTATCATAATGTTATAGAGATGAAGTTCTGTTTCGAAGAACACTGCAGTTTCATGTTTTATTAATTCAATAGTTCAAGAATGTATTATTTATTTTTGTGTATTCCTTCGCTTATATAATAGACAGAAATCGTTGAAGCCTCAATTAAAACCTGAACCACTTTTCAGTCAATGATTTAAAAAAAAAAAACTAGTTCATGGCCAATTTCCGAGATTAAGCTTTGAATTTCATTAGTGTGTATTAAATTTTGAATATTCAGCTATATCTCTCTATATTATTACCACACCTTTTGTCAAATAATCACTCACCTTCCTTGTTAAAATCAAAAAATCAATTTAAGAACTTTCAAATGAAGTTAGAGTTGAAAAATGTACATATAATTACTTTGAGTTGCCATAGAAACATTTATTTTAATTTAATGATGTAAAAATAGAAATTAGTATCTACAACGATCACCTAATGTTATCCACTTTTCATCACCATCAATTACCTTTTACTATTTTGTAAAAAATGTAACATTTCTTCTAAAATATTTAGCTTTCTAAGAGTATATTATAAATCCATCTATATTAATATTCGGTGTTGGAAAAAAAAATTACTAAAAAAAATATGTTTGCCCTTTACTCCTTCAGTTGGTGAAATAATTCTCTTATCTTTGCGCATATTTTTGCATTTTTTATTAATGCTAAAAACATTAAATGTTTTATTTTTTTTTCGAATATACAAAATTAAAGGTAATTTAATTGAACAAAATTTAAAATAACCGCATTTAAGCCATGTCAGGTTGTTCCAATCAGAATGAAACCTACACAATATTAAAGCTCATTAAATTTTACATCGGTATAACGAGTTTACACAAAAAGCCATTTTTGAAAAAATCGTAAAAAGGTGCAAAAACGCCTCTAATTGTTTTTATATTTATTTAATGGAATTTACAACTGTATAATGGAATACAACAAGTAAATTTGAATGAAATTCTAAAATATTAAATTTCAGAATCATACAACTTATAATTTTGGAGCAAACGCATACATCAAGGGTAGGAATACATTGACTATCAAAATTATATTTCCTTAATTATAATACAGTTTATAATAAATAATAATAATTTTCTATAGATTTCAGAAAGTTCTTATTTTTCTTGGCAGCTGTAAAGTGTTGGGAATTTTCCGGTATCCTGTATTTCCTTTTTTGAGAACGTTTAATCGGGTCGATAATCATATTAATATTCTGATCCAATTTATTAACATGACTAGAAAACAGAATATATGATGAAATTTTGTAACGAATCATAAAAACCCTTCGTATGTAAATAAATGTGAAATGAAAAGCTCCACAAAAATATGATGAAATAATGTATGTGTATTTATGTTGCTATATTGTATTACCTAAAGCTACAGCAACATTTTTACTTTTTTTAACAGTTACTTTTTTAAAAGCAATATTATAAATTAAGATTATAACAAAACAATAATATAAAAAAATAAAAAATAAAAGTAAACGAAATTAAATGTTATATAAAAATACAAACAAAAAAAAAAAAACGTTGTGCCTTTTCATCATACTAAATAAAATATATTCTTAGTGCGAGAATGAATCTCTTTTATGTCGTGAGTGAAGAGGTTTTCAAATTTCTACATCTAAAGTACCTTTTTTTTTTTTTTTTTTTTTTTTTTTTATTAAACACTTAAGCGAGATAATTAGATTTTTTAAATATTATTATTAAACATTATTATTATCTACAAAAATCACAATGTATATTATTTTATAAATGTACTAAAACTGTATCCACTACCTTTAACATCTTTGCAATATTAATATTTATAAAATATTTAGATTCTCAACTTATTATTTCCGAAAAAAAAACCACTAAATAACCCAGACAAATATTTCTCGTTTTATCTCCTTAAGTTAATAATCGAATTCTTTCATATTTTATGAAGTGTTATTATTTTATTATTATATTTTATAACTGTAAGCTTTGATTACTAATGACAATGATGAATGATTATTTAAAATCTAAAAAAGGCCAAACCAGATACCATTCCTTTCATGAAAAACTAAATTCCCATTTTTAATCACCCACTAGTTTCGATTCTTTCCTCTTCAATCCCTGTTAATCCTCCTCGGGGCCTGAAAAGAAGATGGCCCTAAACCTTCTAATTAAGAATATTTTTAGAGTGCTGCCAATGGGAAGGTTCTCTACAAGTGTATCATGTTGTTTATAATAGAGCTAGACTTCAAGCATACACATCTTTTTGCGGGACTTGGCCATATATACTAATGGAACCTCCAAAAGTGTATTTCCGTTGTAAACTCGAATTCGAATATTTTCACGATTGCAAAGATTTTCCTTAACTATTATTTCATACACAGGTAAGTTAAAGTAAAAATTATAAGTTAATATAGTGAAAACAAGACTTTGTTTTGTACTGACTTAACGATGGCTCTATTGGATAAATTATTGACCTTTTAGGAGCTTTAAGGATCAGAGGAAATTTTAAACACACACACACATTTATATATATATATATATATATATATATATATATATATATATATATATATATATATATATTATTTATATAAATGTATATATGTGTGCATCATACAACGGTCCACGTGCATAGAAGTTCGGCGATTATCCGTCCATGAACTTCTGAAGATTCTTGAAATGATGTTCTCATGGAACATTGCAAGGTCACCGTCCTATTCCGATCGAAAGTTTCAGTTTTTTTTTAAATATTAATTATGCCACCTGCTGTTTATTGCAGAGGTAAAATTTACAAAGTGACCTCAAACATTGATCGAAAAAACAAAAATGTTCACAACCTTTTCAACTATTCAAATGCTCCTTGCTTACATGAAATAGGAATGTGGTCAGAATACAAGATGAGATCGTTAAAAAGAGTATTTGCGCGTTTCTTTATCTACTTTTACTCAAAGCGATACTGAGCAATCTACTGAAACTCGCTATACCGGTGTAAAATTCAATGACTTTAATATAATAAATGAATAAATCTCTTTATTTGTTTTCGGACTAGGTTATACAAATGGAGTTGAGTTTTACAAAATTATTTCAGTTAAACATTAAATTTAAATAGATATATTAGAACTGAACTAAACAAAATAACCTTCCTTAACTAAAATACAAAGATACAATAAAAGACAAAATAAAATGTAACTGTAGAAGTATAAAACAAAAAAAAAAAAAAAAATGATAAATACTATAACAGATTCAATTATTGTTATTTTGGTAATGCGCTTAAATTGAAATTATTCTTAAATAGATAGATACAAATTTCTTAGCTTTAAAAATTTTGTAACATAATAAAATAAATCATCAAATTTCTTTTTATCTTTTATCTGCAACAAATCTTCTATTATGAGGTCATTGTCTAACAGATTTTCAATATTCGTCCTTAAGTATTGTTTTCTAGATACGGAGTAAACAGGACATTGCAACAAAAAAATGATTAAGATCTTCGGGTTCGCCAGAATTACAGATGGGCATTCAACGCTGCTATCTTAATATATTTTATTTGTTAAAATAGTCTGACAGGGCTTAATGCCGATATTTTTTTAAAACATATATATATATATATATTGGTATTTAAAACTGTATTATATGCATCAAGTAAATTGATGGACATATTAAACTGACAGGAAATACTTTAAGAGACGCTACCCATTGGCAGCACTCTAAAAATATTCTATACTAGAAATCTCGGGGCCATCTTCTTTTCAGACGCCTCGTAGGATTATGAGGAATTGAAGAGGATGATAGGATAGAAACTAGTTACATACTTGTTATACATAAATAATATGTTTTTTTTTCAGTGGCGCGACAGGCCGTGCAGGCCTGGGCCTCGCGGTGTGATCTCTCTGAGAGAATTAACTCGTGTTTCACGATGAAATTATAGTGTAGGGTCATCACTTCCTACGCCTAATTTTGTGAGTGGCCACCATTTGGCTGACGGTCTCACATACCCGGGGGAGAGGCTCGAGTGAATCCCCATTTAATTACATCATTATAAAAGCCCCGCGGACTGAGATTCGAACTCGCAACCTGTAGCATGAGAAAATAGCGCGCTAGCCACTCACCACGGCTCCTCCCGTAAATAATTATGTTTGGTTTATTTATTTTTTTTTTTTTTTAAAAAACTTGATATATTTTATTCTGTTATCCCAGCCGTGGTGCGACCCTAGAGGACGATACCCTGCTGGGGCACACACCCCTCTATAAAGTGGGTAACCAAAATTTTGGAGAAAACCTTGGCCTAATCACGTCAATGCACCGCAGTTGGCTATGAAACAGAATGAATCTTTTAGAGTACTGAAGTTCATTAACTGAAAAAAAGACCATTCATGAGTCATAGAGGTACAGATTTATTATTATTATTATTATTACACAGAATAAATGGTGAATTTATTTATATTTCGATTATGTAATGTGCACACCAGAGGTATAAATTTCACATGTATAGTTGCAGAAATAAATAAAATAAAATAATGTAAATAACTAAAGCCGAAAAAAATTGTAAATATTAGAAATTTATATTAAAATAGGAAAAAAAAATAATAATAATACAAAAAAAAAAATTAAAAATGTATGGGATTGATATAGTATGCTGTGTTATTTAAGTAACCTGATGTAATTGCCGAATAAATAAAGTAATAATGTAATTTCTCTATCGCTTCTTGTAAAATTTTCTAAGATGGATGTGTTAACCTATTGAAAATCAACGTCTAAATTCCTTTACCATTATGAGGAAAAAAATAAAGAAGGTATTTTTAAAAAATAAATATATATTTTATATTTAAAAAAATCGTTATCTGTAATTATAAAGAATAAAATAAAATGATGTTGAGTACATAACACTGGTCATTTCGTTGTTAAGCTCCTTTTATAAAAGAAAGAAATAAAATTTATGATAAATGAATGGATGGTGATAAACGCAAATCACCATCGAAGCAATTAAAACTTTCATTAATATGCGTTCGACAATGTTTGTGAAATCAAAGCTTTTTAATCACCATTCAAAAATTATTTTCTTCATTAGGTTGAATAAAAATTCATCAATAATTATCTACTTTTTCTTTTTTAATCATAGTATCGGAGACGTGTTGTTCTTAAAATAAACTTAAATAAAAAATCATGAAACTTTTAATGTCTATTAAATTAACAAAATAATTTTCAATAATTAGAAATATCTAAAGTAAACATTTGAGTTAGAGGAAGACTATGCTATTATACGGAAATTTACATTATTATTATTTTTATTCATATTTTCGATTGGGTTACAAACTTATCTACTCCTGAAAAACTTATATAATATATATATATATATATATATATATATATATATATATATATATATATATATATATATATATATAGAGAGAGAGAGAGAGAGAGAGAGAGAGAGAGAGAATAAACTTATAATTTAATAATATTAAACAAGGTCCGTATAGAAAATAGTATCTAATATATTTTTCTTGTCACGAATAATTCTGAATGAAAATATTACATAATATAATTATCTAGCTAATTATTTATACAATAATATACACTTTTATTTTGAGGATGCATTGTCGACTGTAGAAACTATTATAGGTGGAATAATCAGGAATCAGTCTTTTTCTAAATATTTTAATTTTACCAACGTTTCGGCTCAAGCTTATGAACCATCATCAGGGGCTACAAACATCAGAACAAAAGAGATACATATTAATGTGATAATGAAATTTTTTTTAATGTAGTGACAATGATAACATTTAAAATAAAACAGAAAATATATCAACATACTTAAATATTATAGATAAAAATAATGATATGTTGATATATTTTCTGTTTTATTTTAAATGTTATCATTGTCACTACATTAAATAAACTTTCATTATTAAATTAATATGTATCTCTTTTTGTTCTGATGTTTGTAGCCCTGATGATGGCTCACAAGCTTGAGCCGAAACGTCGGCAAAATCAAAATATTTAGAAAAAGACTGATAACTGATTATTCCACCGATATTATATACTTTTATGTATGTTATTATGTAATTATATCAATTTTAATCTTTCTTTTTTTTTTATAGCTGAATGGCTGTGTACAAATAGCCATTGTGAATTATTATAGAAACTATAAATAAATATGTATTGTCGTTCAGAAAATGGATAAATAATCGAAATCTAATTGGACAAATGGGAGTGAAAAAATGTGGTTTGAGGTGGCCCAAGTTCTCATAGGTCATAGTTTAATAAAGTTTTATAATAAAAATAATACAATTTAGCAAAGGATCCTAGTCGAATAATCAAGTTCTATAAAGATTCTACGGTAGATTTTGAAAAAAAAAATTCTTCATTCCGTGTTTTTTCGTATTTTACATGTCCCCGAGAAGGTAAACGACATTTCACCTTTTATTTTACGATCTTTTGGTATTTGGTGGGGGAAGCCATTAGGTTTTTTTCTTATTTAAAACATCCTTCCTGCAGGCCACGTTGAATCTAAAGCTATCCCTAACATCTTCAATTCTTTATATTTGTTCTAGACGGTAACATTTAAATATATGTATATACTTTAAAAAATATAAAATTTTAAATATTATATTTAGTTTATAAAGCTCTTTAAATTCAGTCAATAAATATATAACTAAATTTTATGTATTTCATTGAATATATATATATTATTGAATATATATTATATATATATATATATAGTATATATATATATATATATATATATATATATATATATGTGTGTGTATAAAGTAATGAAGGATGACAGCCCGGTAAATAAAAACAATGAAATAGTCTTAACTAAGAAAATAATACTAGGACATCGAACGATGATCCTCAGACGTTGATTTTTGAAGTTTTTTTTTTTTAAGATAGAGGAAAAATTTAATAGTGTTTTTAACTAAAAACCGCAGATAATTATATAAAAGAGAAAAAGAAAAGAAAAAAAATTGAAATTTTACCCATAAATACGCCTATAACTCAGTTTTTTGTAAAGATAGAGAAAAATGTGTATAGAGTTTTGGAATCAGAAAAATAAAACAAAAAAAGGAAAAAATAGGAAATCTTGCCTCTATATATATATATATATTATATAATATATATATATATATATATATATATATATATGCTTGTAACTCTGTTATTTTTAGTCCTTAGTGCCATGTCATAAGAATTGAATTACGTACAAAATTAAAAAAGAATCATTGAATTGGTTCAGAAATAGCAGAGATATAGCGTTTTGAAAGTAACAGTGAATATATAAATTTTTATATGGATTATTTATTTATTTCTATATTAGTTAATTGTCTCTAACAGCTATATAAACAGTTATTCCCTGATATATTTATTTTGAAATAATAAACCATTCTGCAATCATTTGCAGCATTTTTTTTTCTTTACTGCAGCCCTGATGGTTCCCATCTGAACCCCAACGGTCAACTATGTATGAGGGTCAATCCATTTAAAATTGCCCTATTTAAATTAATTCTGTCATTCAACATTTTTAACTTTCGTGATGTTTTACCGGTTATTCTCTATTTGTTTATCTCGATAAACGTCTCGTTTTTTATTAATTTTCGACTATTTTTTTACCACTTTGTTCATCTTTAAGGTTATTTTTAGTGATGAAAAAATGTAAAGCAGACTCTTATTATATTGCTGGTATTTGTTCTGATTTGATATCTATATAATTACGAAAATTCAGAGAAATTTTAGCAACACTGTTTTCAGCTGCGAAGCTGACTTACAGCGGCTGCAACACTAAAAAATACTAGAAAAATATTTTATCTACGGTTTTACATACAGAATAACTGAAAGAAAAATCATTAAAATGTCGAGCGGTAAGGCCTAGACGATTTCGAATGGATTAACCCATTACATTGAATGATACATAAACTTTTAAAAAGGAGACCTACTTTATTTTTTTTGGTATTTTCTTTGCAATTTATAATAAAAAATAATCTTTACTACAGTTTCCAGAAAGTCTTATTTTTCGTGTTTCGGTATCCTGTATAAAATATTCTGATCCAAATTATAGATTTATAAGGAATACATGATAGTGTATGTAACAAGTTATAAAAAAAAAAAAAAGTTTTGGAGAAAATTTAGAAGGGTGCAAAATTCATGGTATAACGGAAGTGCGTTAGCCGATTTTGGTGAAAACCCTGGTGTGACATCTCGGGCTTATATTTGTCTTAAATGTGAAATTTCAGTTTCGTTTTCGTGCTTGGCTTACCACACACACAGACTTTGTTGTTTGAACTCAGGGTACCCTGAAACGTGTATTTCCGTTGAAAACTGAAACTGAATTAGAAATTTTCCCGATCGTAATACCGTCTATTATTAAATATAGATAAGTAAAATTAAATACTAAATGTAAAATACATACAATAAAATTATTTTTCGTTGCACTTACCTGGTACATTGCCCCAGGTCTGAATGTGTATAGACTGAGCTAGACAGGTAAGTTGTATGGAAACTGAAATTTATAGCAAGGAACTACATATGTCTGGGATCTGGAAGTAAAAAATCCATTACTTATTAATTTTTTTCTTGGTCACCATTATGGAATGTTACCTCTTTTTGGACGATCGCCCGTCTGGAGCTCGACTTGCAATACCAACTATAAAAAAATAGAAACAATACAAAATACATGTATGCGAATCATCAATAACTACCCACGATATACTACAATTTCAAAAATGCTCTCTGAACTAAATCTTCCAACATTAAAACAGTATATCTACACAGTAACCAAAAACTATTTTGATAAAACCACAACTTCTGAAAACCCATTAAAACTAGAAATTGTATCATTCAGAAATTGTATCCCTGGGCCTCGCGGTGTAAACTCCTGAGAGTTTTCACTCACGTTTCACGACGCCATTTTTAGTGTAGGGTCATCACTCCCTACGACTAATTTTGTTAGTGGCCACCCTTTGGCTGACGGGTCTCACATACCCGAGGGAGAGGTTGTGAGTGAATCCACATTTTTTACATCCTTATAAAAGCCCCGCCGGGACTGGGATTCGAACTCAGAATCTGTAGCATGAGAGACTAGCGCACTAGCCACTCAGCCACGGGCTCCCCATTAACGGATTACAGTTTTAGAGAAAAAATATTTAGCGTTTACTCCTCTAATAAACTGGAAATTCATTATATAAGGGAGAAGAAAAAACTCGTATGGCAAGTGATGGAATAAAAATAAGAGGCAATCCGATTACCGCTGCTATGCTCACAGAACATAAAATATAATAGAAGAGCCAAGGGCTGAGCTAGAGTGGTACCACCTTACCCCCTACTCTCCCCACTCTTGTTACCCCATCGTTGGTTTTATTAACTGCGAATTCAGCTTCTTATTGTTTATTGTTTTGATATTTTTTAATGATTATTTGTGACCCATTGTGATCTAGAGACTTAGTTGTGAAATGATAGAGTAAGATAATAAAGGTGCTTGTTGTGCCGCCTTTGGCCGCCAACAAAAAAGGCCGATATAGAAGGCAATAACATTTCACTAGTAAGTTTCTTCATTTAATCGCATAAAACGATTTGTTTACAACAATTTTTTATACAATCCTTCAGTGTTCAAGGTCTGAGGAAAAAATAAAATCGTATATATACGAACGAAAATAAAAAAGTTTTCATTATTAAAATAGTGTTAAAATATATCTTATATTTTGTTTTGATGTTCATTTGTTTACCTTTTATTCATTTTGGGTAATCTCTATTTACTGCTAGTTTAATTTATTTTATGTTTCAATCTCATGTCACGCACTGCAATCCGGCAAAAATTAAATTTGCATCTCTCCTTTCAAAGTCTCTATCGTGAGACAGATTGGTGGATGAAGCTCTTGTAAATTCTTCATCCTGGGACAGTAGTCCCATAATCCGTTCTTGAAAGGGAGGAGAAGGCCTGGAATGACAGAGCAGGCTATCGGTGGGACCGGCTAATGAGGGAAGGTCGCCCGCCCAGTTACTGCTTCTTGAACGCCTTGAGCCATTGGGGCAAGACATTCTGCCAACGGGAAAATATTTCACTTCTCCGAGGTCCTCGGTTCCTTTACTTCCAGTTCCAAGTTCCACAACTTCCAGACACGCTTCCTCTACCGCACTCCTTGCAGTCAGCAATTCGCATCCTCAAATGTTAACCGAAGACTGTCGTTAATTTTCACGTTCGAATAATGCTTGATAACTATTCATCAACTAAATTGAATGTAACATTAGTTTGATTAAATCAAAAGTGTGAGGAGCGTAACCTTCACGGCGATTGGTAAACTGACGATTAAGCTTCTTTTATAATATTATTATATATAATATATATATTAAATATATATATATATATTATAATTTGTTAGAACTATCTCTTCTTTATAAATTTATTTATTATTATATAAATAAATTAATGCATATTTTTTGACTTTCTCATCTTCATAAAAATTAGTTAAAAATTGTTTTCAGTCCCAAATTCAAAGTTCTACTTTACGAAGATGAGGCAGTCAAGGACCTCGGAACGTCAAGAAATATGTATAATAATAAATAAATTTATAAAGAATATATAGTTCTAACCAATTATATAATATAGTAAACTCTTATAATTTGAAAATTGAAACTTAACTAATGTTAAAATGGAAATGGAACACCATATGGAAAGAGCAAGAAGGACTTTAAATTTGGAACTAAAAACAATCTTAAATGGATATAAGGAAGCAATTTTTAAATAATATTTATGGAGATGAGGCAGTCAAGACCTCGAACGTCAAGAAATATTTATAAATTTAATTATATATTAATAAATTAAATTTATAAAGAAGAGATAGTTCTAATAAATTATATAATATAGTAAATTCTTCATAATTGGAAAATTAAAACTTTATTTTATTTATTTATTTTTTAATAACCTCTTTATTTAAATAAAATTCTAGACATATTTACAGCGCAAGTAGAAGTCACTATCCCACTAAGGCAAGTCCGTATGTGCGAAAGGAGTTAACCTGTGGCAATTCAATAGAAGTATAATAACAAACAATTACACAGATACACATTAAGAAAGAATACAGATACTTAAATAATATAACAAATAAAAATAAAAGTAAAAAGAAACATTAACTCCAGTTACCAGTAAGAAACAAATAATACTTAAAGAATATAAACATAATTATAAAGAAACATTAACAAAGTAAGAAACTATAATTGACTAAGCCAAAAAGCTATAAGGAATACATACATATATACAAGATATAAAAATAAGGTATATAAATAAAAAATTGAATTATATAATACGTAAATAATATTTTAAAAAAAACAATTATAAGAAACAGTTACACAGTAATTGACTAAACTAAAAAGCAATGAGGAATACATATTATATATACAAGATATAAACTAGGCAAGTAATTATAAAAAACATAACACAGTACACATTAGAAACAGTAATTGACAAAACCAAAAAGCAATAAGGAATACATTAACATGTATACATGGATAAATATCAGAATGAGGAAGCAGGCTGGAATTGAGGAAGTGTCTATAGTGATAAAATAATTTGAATTAAATAATACAGCAATATTTTCCCGCACTGAGGGATTTCGCCAATATTTTATTTATTACTTTATTATTAAGTTAAAAATAAAAATAAAACAGTAATATATTCACATATTTATTGCGAGTGTTTACATTATATAGTTTTATTAATCCGTTTTTATCACTTGCGCTTCCATAAAATATTCAATCAAAAGTTAAATTTCCTTACAAAATACACGTGGATATACTCTTGCTATAAAATAAATATCATATTCGTGTAAATATTCACGAATGTGCTAATAAACACAGAGGAGATTAAATTAAAATATTGGAAAACGCTACGAATATAAATTTTTAGCAAACATGAAGGTTCGGTTCCGACACCGAAAATATACGCTTACACACCTTATTCCAATGAGCCCTGTAAAACCTAGAGCCGACTAAATTATAGCTAAGACAATGATACTATCTACGTCTTGACCTTCCCCTGGCCGTTTATCTTTCGGTTCACCGCTCATTACCTGTTTACGTATTCCCTCCATTCCCAACTACACTAGTCCATTTAATGCTATCAATTAATGTTAATATAATTATCTCTAATTAAGATTAACGAAAACTGTTTGAAAACAAACAAGCAGATAACAATTCCCGTAACGTTGGCTCTGCTTCAAACTTGGCACGATCCTATGCGGACCCACCAACAAAAATAAAATAAATTAAAACAGACCATTTATTACGAATATATCTAATATATAAATTTTTCGTTCAAAATGCTAGTTACCAACCATACTCCTCGGGAAAAGGCTTGACCGATTTTTATGATTTTATGTATAATAGGTCTGATAATCGCTATCTATTTTTCATACCCCTAAATGGTAAGGGTTTGTCCATCCCTAACATTTTTTTTGACGAAATTATTTTTATTATTTCTTTAACAATGTTGCAGTAAAAATAGATACAACCCTAAATTTTCACCCTTCTATCACCAACCCCTATTTTTTAATAGTCATTTTAGTAATTTAATCATTTTTCATCCCGCTCGATGACTGATCAATTATGACTTGGTAAGATATCCCCCCGAGAGGTCCACCGGTATAAGGTTGAGACCGAAGCCGGTCTCCTCTTTCTCTCAAACAATTAGCTTTCTCTCACTCCCTCCACAGTTTTCGGCCATTGTTATTGTTTATGCATCAAGCGTAGTAGTAACTTTTACAATTATCATTTTATTATCTCAGTGTAACTCATGTTTTTCACATGGAGAATTATACGTAGCATGCTCTCGAGTGGATAAACCATCCAGTTTATTTGTGTTTGCTAATGATAGGCTCACAAAAAATACGAATTCACGCTATAGCATTAAGAGATTGATATTTTTTGTTATTGTTTCTGCCGTAATTGATTAATGATATACATACAATTTTAACAAATAACTGTTTGTTCTTATGGGAAACAGGTTATCTACCCACTATCTTTTGACAATAATGTATTATTTTTATTTTTTTCTGTTTTTATAATAATATTTATAAATAAACCAACTTCCTGACAGACGGAAATCCATGCCATTATTCTCTATTATGTAGGCATTATGAAGAAAAATGTAAAATTTATGAATAAAACACGTTTATTTATCTATCTGGGGTAAGTGAAAGTTGTGTGTTGCCCGCTCCAGATTTTTTTAGATGAATTTTCCAACAGTTGAGATTGTATTTTCTGAAGTAATAATCTTATTATTATTTTTTTTTTTTTTAGACGAAATTGTAAGTATTTCATAAGCTATCTAGGACGCTATCCAATGGGATCGGTGCCAAGAGAAGGTTCACCTTAACGGGCTGCCCCAGAGTTGGAGCGGTGACGATGCTAGCTTATGTCATAACCTCTGTAGAAGGTGAAGGCTCTCTCACCTAGCTTCTTCCAGATGAGAGTATCCAAGATTAGGCACCCAATCCCATTTCAAGCGAGCGAAATGGGAATTTTTTTTTTTTTTTTTTTTTTTAAGATATTGTCTTTATATAAAATTAAATTAAGTCTCAATTCGTTCTATATACCCTTATCATTGCACTACTTGTTTAAGAAATTTTGATCGTGTAAGCTACATCCTATCAGTTTGTTTTGGAAATATAATACATGAAATATTAATATGTAACATCTCGGGCGTATAATATAGGCGTATGGACACACACACACACAGACCTTTTTGAGGGACTTAGTCATTTGGACTAAGGAGACACTAAAACGTGTATTTCCGGTAAAAATTCGAATTCGAAATTTTGTAAGATCACAATACTTTCCCTCACTATATATTTCATATATAGGTAAGTGAATGTAAAAATTAAAGTAAGCCTTAATTCGAAATATTTACGGTCGCAATACTTTTTTTTTTACTATATATTTCATATTTCATAAGAGAAAGTAATAAAAAAAATTAAATACTGAATGCAAAATATTTTGTTTATATGAAATTTATATACCCCATCCAAAGAAAAACTTTAATTGCAATTTACTTAAATATAAACCTTCGGAAAAGAATGCCCGACATGGTAGTGAAAACCTTATCATATTCTGTGGCGTAATTTAGAAGGAGTTCGCGGAAACCATGAATGGCGACATAATTTTATTGTATATAGAGAGAGAAGAAGCGAAATCACGATTTCTTAATGTAATACGATTACTTATTATGTAATTCAATCTCGTATTTACTTGCCTTAATTTTATATCTTGTATATGGCCCGATCTAGATACCATTCCTTTCATGAAAAACTCCATTCCCACCCTAATTCTCTAGTTTCAATCCTTTCTTCCTCTTCAATTCCCGACAATCCTCCGAGGCGTCTGAAAAGGATATAGCCCCGAGACCTTCTAGTTTAGAATAGTTACAGGAGTGCTACCATTGGGTAGTTCTTCTACAAGTCTTTTTCATGTCATTTTTCTTATATCATATTTACTTGTATTTTTTAGTACAGTTGTAAATTTCAATAAATTATATTTAAAAAAAAAAAATCTTGTATACATGAATTTGTATTCTTTATTGCTTTTGGTTTAGTCAATTACCGTTATTACTGTGTACTGTTTTACGGTTTCTTATGATTGTGTTTTTGTAATAATTAGGTATTATATAATTCAATTTTGTATTTGCATGCCTTAATTTTATATCTTGTATATGTATTCCTTATAGCTTTTTAGCTTCGTCAATTACTGCGTCATACTGTGTACTGTATAACAATTATAAATACACAAATGTGTAAAATACAATTATAAAAAAACAGTTCTTTATAATTGTATTTTTATATTCTCTAAGTATCATATTGTTTCTTACTGTGTAGTATGTTACTGTTTCTTTATAAAAAATTGTGTTATATTATATTTTATGTATTGTATTGTATCTTAGTGTGTACTGTGTTACTGTTTGTTATTGTACTTTTATTATAACGCCGATTGTGAACTCATTTCCCACACACGGGCTCGCCTTAGTGGGGTAGATAGATAAAATAATGAAGTTTAAAAAAAAAAAGGGACTGAATAAAAAATTATGAAACTAATACAAAATACTACCTATACGATTTGTTTAAGTGATACAAATTTTGTCTATGAGACTAAGCTGGTTCAGGAGTTATGAAACTCTCTTAAATGTTAATATAACGTTTTCTTTAAAAAATATTAACTCCGGTAATTTTGCATACATAAGAACAAAACATAAACTAGAATGATAATGAGAGTATTTTATATAATTTTAGTCCTTAGAACACATTGCCTAAGTAGCCAAGAAAAATGGTTTAAAAGAATCACGAAAAATCACATCAACTGACACCTTTGGCCCGCTATGACAGACACTGTTTAGTCATTCTTACTGTGTAGTGTGTTACTGTTTCTTTATAAAAAATTGTGTTATATTATATTTATTATATTATATTATATTTTATGTATTGTATTGTATCTTAGTGTGTACTGTGTTACTGTTTGTTATTGTACTTTTATTATAACGCCGATTGTGAACTCATTTCCCACACACGGCTCGCCTTAGTGGGGTAGATAGATAAAATAATGAAGTTATTAAAAAAAAAAGGGACTGAATAAAAAATTATGAAACTAATACAAATTACCTATCTATACGATTTGTTTAAGTGATACAAATTTTGTCTATGAGACTAAGCTGGTTCAGGAGTTATGAAACTCTCTTAAATGTTAATATAACGTTTTCATTAAAAAATATTAACTCCAGTAATTTGCATACTTAAGAACCAAACAAAAACTATAATGATAATGAGAGTATTTTATATAATTTTGGTCCTTAGAACACATTACCTAAGTAGTCAAGAAAATGGTTTAAAAAATCACGAAAAATTACATCAACTGAAACCTTTGGCACCCTATGACACTGTTTTGTCATTCTTACTGTGTAGTGTGTTACTGTTTCTTTATAAATAATTGTGGGATAGATAGATAAAAAAAATAAGTTATTAAAAAATAAAAATAAAATTAAAAAAAAAAAAGGCATCGCGTATCAGTGCTTTTAAGCAAGATTTTTCGGCTTTTGTATTTTTTGGGAGAGAAAATTATAGGTTTAAGTTAAATTAGAAGAAAGGTTCAAAGCACTTACATACTCTAAATTAATGAAGATAAAGAGGCTCATTACATTACACTAAACAACAGTGCTGGTACTGGTAGGTACTCAGTATACGTTATAATAATTAACCGTCTATTTATTTTCATTTCAACTTACCTATATATGAAATACACTCCTCCACAAAAAAAGTGAAATTTATCTTCATTACATCAACATTTTTATAAAACAGTATTCTTTTGGAATGATTTAGAGGTAAAACTAAGATTAAGAAACAAAAAATAAATATCTATTTGGAAAAAAGAGATTGACGAAAATTTTCATTATAAAAAAAAATTCTTTTTCTCTGTTTTTCTCTATTGAATTCATCTTTCAATAACGGGTATTGCTTCCTCTTGCTTAAATTCCTTGCAGGTATACTTTATTCCGGAAATTTTCAATAGGAATTAATTCAGGGCTGCAAGCTGGCCATCTTAAAGTCTGAATTCGTAAATCATGAAGATATTACTGATCACAGTTTGCAGTAGGGGTGGGCATAATCGAATTACGATTATCGGATCATTCGATTATTTCAATCATTCGAATTAATCGATTATCGGATTAATAGGTTTGGAGAAACGAACGATCATTCGTACTGAATTATTTAACGACAATAGAGGGATTATAAGAAGCTCGGATAGTCGAACGACCTTTTTTTTTTTTTTTTTGCTCATCGCACAAATCATAGGGGTATTTGGACCCAGGCTCAGCTAGCTCAGCCACTATAGATACGGGAATTGTGGCATATTGTCTTTCAGAATGCATATTAATCATTCGATCATTCGATTATTTAAATAATCGAAGTCCGATCATTCGATTATGCCAACCCCTACTACAAACTGTGATCAGTAATATCTTCATGATATACGAATTCAGACTTTAAGATGGTCAGCTTGCAGCCCTGACTTAATTCCTATTGAAAATTTCCGGAATAAACTTACAGGAGCTAAGAACTTCTTCAGTGGAGCATGGGAGGAAATCCAGCACGATGTAGTAGCAAACCTTATTAGAAGTATACCTGCAAGGAATTTAAGCAAGAGGAAGCAATACCCGTTATTGAAAGATGAATTCAACAGAGAAAAAGAATTTTTTTTTGTAATGAAAATTTTCGTCAATCTCTTTTTTCCAAATAAATATTTTTTTTTTTTTTTCTTAATCTTAGTTTTGCCTCTAAATCATTCCAAAAGAATACTATTTTATAAAAATGTTGATGTAATAAAGATTAATTTCACAGGAAAAAAAAAATAAAATGATTTTTCAAAGTGCGCCACTTTTTTTGTGGAGGAGTGTATTTCATATATAGGTAAGTTGAAATGAAAATAAATAAACGGTTAATTATTATAACGTATACTAAGTACCTACCAGTACCAGCACCTGTTGGTTAGTGTAATGTAATGAGCCTGTTTATCTTCATTAATTTAGTGTATGGTACCCTACCCTATTTTACAGTGTATGGTCGAGCGTTGTCATGCATAAAATAAATTTTTATCTAATAAATGAAGCAAAAGGTATAACATATTGTTCAAGGATCTCTGTAATGTACAAATCTGCATTTAGGGGAGGTCTGTTGAAGACATGGAGAACGATTTTCGCTTCCAGGGATATTCCTCCCCACACGATCACTGAACCACCTCCAAATTACACTCTCCCAGCAACGTTACTTTCAGAATAACGCTCACCTGACCTTCGGTAAGCTCTAGCACGTCCATCTGGAGAGTAAAGTGAAAAACGTGACTCATCGGAAAAAAACTACAGTCCTCCATTCATTTTCATTACACAATATGTTCTCTTTAAACGGGCTCTTCGATGATTTACAGTGAACTGTGGACCTGTGGCTACCCTCCAGGGATGTAAGCTCATTTCAACAAGTCTTCTTCGGATAGTTTCGGCACTAATTGAAACATCACGAACCACACGGATCCTTTGAGCAGTAGAAAAGCGATTTCGAAGAGTTTGTATTGAAGTAAACCGATCATCTCGTGGCTGTGTCGTTCTTGGGCGACCCGAACCTTGCCTGCGTGTGTGGAGTCCAGTGTCACGGAAACGTTGGATCGCTCTACGCACAGTGGTTTCAGGTAATCGTGATGCCTGAGCAGCGACTATGGTAACGGAACTGACCACTTTTTCGGCGGTTAATACAATTTTTGAGGTATAATGATAATAGTAATTCATAATTTTTTAAACAAATTGGTTCTTATTTTAATATTTTTGCTAGGAAATCGCAATAAGAACTGTTATTTGTAAAGTGATTATAACCTTAGTCCATGTTTTTGTTTACATTGAGTAAACAGACGTTTCTATTTCATAAACTTCTCCTTAATAATTGTTAATAGTAATAAAAAAATAAGTTTTTTAAAATATAAAAAAATCAATTTGTCAAAGTACGCCACTTTTTATGTGGAGCAGTGTATATAGTGAAGGAAAGTATCGCGAAAATTTTCCCATTCATGTTTTCACTGGAAAAAAAACACGTTTTAGACGTTTAGTCTCGAAAATTAGTCTGCGTGTGAGTGTATCTGTGTTTGAGGTAAGTCTAGTTTGAAAGCAATAAGTTATATCAAAACTAAAATTTCATATATAAAAGTCATATTAAACGCCCGAGGTGTTAAAGCAACTTTTTCACCAAAATTGTCAAACCAGAACCGCCACCTTATACTACGCATTTTGCACCTTTCTACGATTTTCTTAAAAAACCGATTTCGATTAAATTCGCTATACCAATGAAAAAAATTATAGGCTTGAATTTGCGCAGGTCACATTCTGATTGAAATAGTATAACAACACAAATCACGATATATATATATATATATATATATATATATATATATATATATATATATATATATTTTTTTTTTTTTTTTTTTTTTTTTTTTTTTTTTTTAATAAAATTAATGGTCCAAAAAATTCTTTTATAACCTATGAAATCAGTTGTCAGGAAACTGGATTTGACAAACACCACGATTCGCAATAAATTGGTAATACCATATTTTACGACTGAGCTCCTATTAAATAAAACGTGAACTTTTCATGTTTTTTTTTTTTTTTAAATTGATGAAAAACGGAACTCAAGGTAAATTTATTGCGTCAATTTGAATTTGCGTTACATGGAAATCTCATTCTAAATTTGACTATTTTTTGAGTGAAGGGGTAGTAATAGCCTTGAAATGTTTATTGGATTATTTCAAGTTCAGAATTAAGACGTAATATTTCACAAAATTGCGTTTAAACTAGATAAACGACATTCACTTTTCTTGAAATGACGTTCTATACAAAAGAACAACTAAATTTTAAAAAAAAATAGGTTTTCATAGAAACCATTATTGTAGATTAAAACCAGTCAATAATCAATTTTATCATATATCATATTCACCCTTTTGAGATACCTTCTCTGAGTAACCCCGAAGAAGGCCTGTTAATAAATACATACCCTTACCTTAACACACTGTATATATATCATATACAGGTAAGTGAACGTAAAAATGGATCGTTACTATAATAAGAGCTATTTGGAACTGTACAATAGAGCCATAAAAATCTTTGTGTATGCGATTCTTTAATGCAGAACCATTCGTGAAATCCTCAGTGCTCTTGATCTCAATGCATAATTAAATCTCAACTATGGAAGACCACCTAAAAAAAAATTGTTCACATTTGCAGAACAAACATGCTTTTAACTTATAGCAAGGTACACACAAACGGTGCTTTTGCTGTCCGAAGATAGTGTGAAAATTTTCCTAATAGAAGAACTGTAAAAATGAATAAATTTATGGAGACATCCCATGATTATCATAAATTGAACTGTGTCACAGTATTCAGTTACAATAAAATACATAGGAATAGACAAATGATGATAAATGCAGCGATGATACACTAAAACACACGAAACTAGGCAAACAGATGAGCAACTACTGTCATTGCTTATCGCTTATTTGTTTATCAGGTGATCAAAACCTGTTATTTAGTACTAAGGTTCTTTACGGATGTGAAACGTGGCCGCTTACTTTGAAGGATGAACAACGGTTTAAGGTTTTAAAAAATTAGGTTCTGCGTAAAATATTTGGTCCAAAGAGAGATGCAACTGGGGAATTTAGAATGTTGCACAATGCGGACCTGCGGAGCTTGTACCCTGAGAATATAATTGAGTTGGTCGCATCGCGGAGACCCAAATGGGCGAGTAAAGTTGTTGGGCTCATTGAGGAGGGGATTCCGAGAAATTGGTATTCGCTGAACTGACTGGTGGGCGTCCAAAAGGTAGGCCGAAGCGTCGATGGGTGGATTCCTTTAAGGCTACTCTCGGGGGCTTGGGCTTGAACGGTCGACATTGGACGAGTCTGTGTAGGCAGAATTTGTTGGTATCGGCATCGAACCTTCGGGTTCGGTAAGCCTATTATTATTATAATATTATTATTAAGTACTAAACACGTTAAATTTTGTACAGGCAGTTTTAATGTAGTAAATAAATAATAAAGCTTTAACCTTTGATATCTGCTTAAAAAAATGATTTTGAGATATATGTTAATATGAAGATTTTTGTGTAAGTGAACAAATACCCTGAAATAAGTGCCGTACAATTAAGAAACAGGATTCCAATATATAAATACAAAGAATTAAAAAGTGAACGAGATCTCGCAGGTTTACTGATTTCGAAAATGATTTTAACTTTCATTGGTTGTCAAGACTTGGGACCTTGAGGACAGGCTGCGAATATGGCTACGACCCGACGAGCGGCACCCGTGGCCCTAGCCCGGATTTTCAAGGCCCAAGGAAAAGATCTCGAACCATTATCGCTATTTTTTAAATGTCTATACTTTACAACTTGCAGTTCTTTAGAAAAAAAAAGGGTTTGAAATGGAAGAGTCGATATCTGCCTGCATTCTCCTGAATCGTGCAAAAGTGCACAGAAAATTAAAAAATAAAAACTGAAGAAATCAATTAACGTAACAGTTCGGAAATATACAGGAATTATTCTAAATACAAGTATATAAAAAACTGGTGCGAGCAACACTAAACTTTCACTTACATAGGTTGTAAAACTCCATTTAAAACTACTAAATAAAGTTTTTTAAAAAATGTATTTATTGGAATTTACAACTGTATAATAGAGTACAGCAAGTAACTTTGAGTGAAATATAAAAAGGCAAGAAACACATGTAAAAGAGCTTTCCAATGGAAGCACTCCAAAAATATTCTAAACTAGAAGGTCTAGGTGCCATCTCCTTTTCAGACGCCTCTGAGGATTGTTAGGAATTGAAGAGGAAGAAAGGATCGAAACTATAGGATTAGGGTGGGAATGGAATTCGTCATGAAAGGAATAATAGCTGGATCGGGCCAAATCAGCAACATACGGAACATTAAGGTCTTTATGGATGGGTTTATTCGTGACAAAGTAGGGAGCATTGAGGATTTTGGATTTTAGGGATTGAATACGGGAAGAATTCGATGATTTATCTAGCACCAAAGCTCATAAATAAAGTTTAAGTTGAAAAATGTTTAAAGAATTATATTCAGTTTCTAGGGGAGAAGTTGATTCCAGGTGCAGTTAACCAAACACTCAATCAAGTAGAAAACTTAATTTATTTGTGCTAACGTTTCGGTCGAAATTTCAGGGCTATAAAACAAAAGATAACAACTAGTTGTAAAATACAATATATAAGAGGATAAGTAAAAGAAATTATACTTATAATTCATATATTTAAAAAAAATGTATTTATTTATATTTTATTGAATTTTACAACTGTATATACATTAATACAATAAAAGTGTTGAATTACAATAAAGGGCGTGAAAAGGCTTGTGAAGAAACTACCCAGTGGTAGAACTTCGATGACTATTTAAGTAAGTAGGTCCCGAGGCCATCTTCTTTTCAATCGCCGCGGAGGGTTATCGGGAATATGTGAGGTTGATAGGTTGCGAACAAGAGGGTTTATGTGGATTGGAAGTGGTATATCTGGTACGAGAAAGGTCTGCAACAAATGGGATATTAACGTCGTTATGGGTGATTTTATTTGTAACGAAGTAAGGAGCATTTAAGATTTTGCGAAGGATTTGAATTGTAAGGATTGGATGCCGGAGGAATTCGATGGTTTAGTAGAGCCCCAATGCTCGGTTTCATACGTCCACATGGACCTGATAATGGTAACATATATGAGCTTTTTAGAGTGGAAGTTTTGAACGTTTGTCAAGTAAGTGTTGTAATAATCGGTATCTAACTGCAGTTTCTTCTCGTTTAAGTCTTGTATGAGGATTCCAAGTAAGACGTTTGTCAAGATGGAGTCCTAGGTATGGGATTTATTCTACAGGAGTGCGTGGGGTGTTAAAGGAAACGGTGGGGCAGGATATTATCGGTTTGCGAAGAAGAGATTACGATATTTAAATATGAAAAAAGATCTACTATATATATATGTATATATGACAAAACTTTCCCTTACCTCGGTTGTTAAAGTCCACTTAAGAACTATTAAATAAAGTTAGAGTTGAAAAACGTTTAAAGTATTATATTAAGTTTCTACGGGTGTTGTAGGAGGGTGTATTGTATTTTAAAACTGATTTTTATCTTTTTTTTTTCCAAAATCCTGAAGAATGTCTGAAATTTAGGCCGAAACGTTGGCACAAATAAATTTAGTTTTCTACTTAATTAGGTGTTTTGTTGACTGCACCCGGAAACAACTTTTCCCTTTTATATATACACAATCAACCATTCTCACTTCATTATATTAATTTCCGTTGGAAACATATATTTTAGAATAATTATATAACAATACCAGCTGACTAGGAAAATGTTCTGGCATATAAATTATTTTGCATTTTTTTACGATTATATAATAAACGGCTCTTTAACTTGATATATCAATGTATTTTTTGTAAATTAATATTTTATTTAATTTTACAACTGTATATAACATAAATACAACAAGTAAAAGTGTTAAATTATAATAAAGGGCGTGAAAAGGCTTGTAGAACAAGTAGGTAGAACTTCGATATTTATTTAAGTAAGTAGATCCGAGGCCATCTTATTTTCAATCGCCTCGGAGGAGTTTTCAGGAATATGTGAGGTTGATGATATATATATTATATATATATATATATATATATATATATATTATATAATAATATATATATATATACATATGCAAATAGATCAATGTCAGATTAAAGCAAACGTAAAATATATTTTATAACAGGATAACTAAATGTTGATTATCCTTTAATTTTAAAATATATGATGTAAGTAGGATCCTTCAAAATGGCAAAAGGCTGAAACGTTGGGAGAGAAAAAAGGAATAAAAGAATTGTTGAGTGAAAAATATGTATCATTTTTTAATTTTTAAAAGAACCTAAAAATAAATGTATTCATTCAAATAAATACATATATAATAAAAATTAATTATGTTTTATTTTTTGGATATACAAAATAGAAATTTGAGGAAGAAAATTTAAAATATCGGCATTTATGCCCTGTCAAACTATTTCGATCCATACGAGTAGATATACCATTTTGGCTAGAAAAATGGGGTAATTTTGGTTTTATGTATGTTTGTATGTAACTACCCTTCTTAAAAAAACCCTAAGTTTTTACATTGGTAGACCTTCTGCGTTTTACACCATTTTGAAAAAAAAAAAGCTAAAAAAACACGCATTTAATATCTTTGTGCATTTTATGAAAAATATTGTCGTTAGCAATTTTGAACTCCATTAAATCTAAATGTTTAATAAATATTAATAGTTTTACTTAACGTATTGAAGTATTTAAAACAGCTTCTGAGATAAGGACGGCCAAAATCCGACATAATCCATAATAAGTAGATATAATTACTTTTAAAACTATAATTTTTTTTCTGCAAAATTTAAAACGCATAAAATTAATTCAATCATTCAAAGAAATAAGTGAAAGTTGTGTGAGGTGACGCCAATTTTTTTTTTTTTTTTGAAATGAATGAACTAATTTTTATTTGACAGGAAGTCCAATTGTTGCTCATTGATACAATTTTTAGTAAGGAGAGGAAATCCAATTTGGATTGTCAATTCGCTGAGTTGCTACGTATGCATACCATCAATCCAAGACAATTTAAAGAAAAGTAGAGGATTCTCAAATGGGAATACATATATTTTATAATTAATAGTCATGGACATCTGAAAATCCAGACATCAATATAGGTGATGCAGGTCCAGTAAAAGTAAATAATAAATAAAGTAATAAATAAGATACAATAAAAAAAGTAACATAAATGAGTTTAGTTACGTATCAAAGTCTAGATTTAACATACATTTGCGGAAAGATTGATTTTTAGGATATGGATAAATAAATGGTGTTGGAGAGTGGTTAGGGATGGCACTATTCGGAAGGAGATGGGTAATGAGTTCCGAAGTATGGTAGCACGGATGATAAAAGACTTTTCAAAGGATACTATTCTATGAGAGTGTAGGTATTGGTCGGTAGTTTGGGATCTTGTATTTAGGGTGTGCACGGAAAATAACTAAATAAATAAAAATAAACATACATTAATATTATATTGCTTTATCCTTAATAAAAATTTTCCGTCCTCTGAATTTCACCCCCGGAGCAGAAACCCCCTAGTTTTGGCCCTGAAGCTAATAACAGTTATTTTGGAATTGAGGCGTAATAGTTCGTGGAAGACATCCCTCCCCTCAGTTATTTTTGAATACTGATTTTGAATTGTATCTCTAAATTTTTAAAAAGTGGTTTCTACTGTTATCAAAATCATGCGACAATCTCAAAATTGTAATTTTTTTTTTTTTTTTTTTTTTTTTGTAAACTTATAATGCGAAAATAATGCGGGACTGACGTTTTAAAAGAAAAAAAATATTTCTACCTTTAATATTTAGTTTTTATTGATTGATTGAGGTTTTTTTGTTATTTATTTTCCTTAAATTTCATATATAAAATTTACCTATTGTAATGTATACAATTTAAATGATAAACTAACATTTCAGATTAGATAAATATAAAAAAAAAAATTAACTAAGTCAATTTCTTGCCCACTGGTTGACTCCGCTGTATTCCATGCCAGTTCCACCATGCGACATTGTTTTGCGTCTCGGAACAGAACTTCTGTCATTTATTATTTATGTATATTCTATCTAATCTGAAATGTTAGTTTATCATTTAAATCGTATACATTACAATAAGTAAATTTTATACATTAAATTTAAGGAAAATAAAGAACAAAAAACCCTACAAAAACAAATTTATAATTGAATCTCGCTTAGGGGCAATACTTCATTATGGTTTATCATTTGGAAAAATTAAGTATACCTTAGATTAATTTTATATGTCAATTGTTTTCTGGTCATTCCATTTAAGAAATTTCTATAGCCAACAATGCGTTCTGCTTTGCCAAAAATGTAGAAATCAATTTACGGTTTTAAATTTGTCGGTAAAAACTAGGAACAAAACTGAAATTTTGAAAATATTTTACATTTTATTTTGTTGTGGGGATTGATATATTTAAAATAGTTTTAATTTTTTTTTTGCCATTTTTTAAAAAATCACCAAATCGTTATATGAAACCCAAAATTTCTTTAACTTATCTAATAACGATTCTAAACAAAGTTAAATGGCAGGAAAGTTGGATTATATAAAGTTTATATTATATGGTAATTAAATTATGTTTAAGGACGCAAATTTCGTTTTGAAATAATCGGTATAAAAAGTTTATATATGAATAAAGTAAGCTTTAAATAATCGCAAATTCATACATTTAAAAAGCCTGAATTTACTAGGTAACAAAATGACTTTAAAATGGGTGATATATCCTAATTAGAACGAGAATTGCAGACTTTTGTTCCGAAAAAGTGCGTTTGGAATCCACTGTGCGTCGGCGCCACACCATCAGCCCACCGTAGTCTGGGTCTGCCAACTCTTCTTGTTCCATAGATCTGTTTTCCAAAGTTTCTTAATACTTCATCAGGCCGCATCCTGACGATGTGTCCAGTCCATCTCAGCCGCCTGTTAGTGCGCTGCCATCATTCACCGTTACCACTTACTGCCCCAAAGATCCTTCTCAGGATTCGTCACTCAAAGCAGAGGAGAGGGTTGCTCCTGTGTCTTTAGAATAGCCAGGTTGTTTTTCTTCGTTCCCATTTCTTGCATACTAAGTTTCGGTAGCAGTGGTATTTCGCATGAAATGTACGTGATACGGTGTTAGCACTTATAGAAAATTAAGATAATATATATATAGATTTCGATCCTTGCCATTGAAATGATTGGAGAAGGGGTCCGCCCAGAATTTTTCGTTGAAAATAAGGCGGTCATGTATTACCACTATATTAAAATCCTTTTGAGATGCGAAACAGTTTTGGGCTGAAAAATATAAATAACAATGATTCCATTCAAGAATATAAAAATGGATATAGATGTATATTCACTAATCTTTTCTTAAATTAATTAAATAAAATTTATATGAATTCCTAAACGGTTAGTACGCTGATACTGAAAATTGTCGCTTAATTTCAAAGGTTATTTACTAGAAATGCCAATGTCAAACCGAATATGTGCCTTAGCATTTCATTTCTGTTGTTAGAGATTCATAATACAGAATATAGATGGGATAAACATCTGTACTAATGGTTTTCAATTGTTCAACATTTATGGAATAATGTGAATAAGAAGTTATTTAGTTAGTTGAGTACGTCATGATGTATCTACATTATAATGCCATTAAAACTAATTATTGGTATTATAAAAAAATCTGGTGCGTGGATCCTCATTCAATTTAGTTTAACATGAAATAAAATTCGATTT
Organism: Piezodorus guildinii; assembly: GCA_023052935.1. Lineage (NCBI taxonomy): Eukaryota > Metazoa > Arthropoda > Insecta > Hemiptera > Pentatomidae > Piezodorus > Piezodorus guildinii. The sequence goes on from CM041295.1 coordinate 44,406,128, forward strand.
TCTCATCATTGTCATGAGTTCTTCGTCTTGTTTCTGATTATTTTAGTTCAATATTTGTAAGATATATATTTGGACGTTTCACAAAAGAAGTTTATTGATATTTTTTTATTTATTTATTTAATTTTACACCTTACTTATTTACTTTTAACTTTTCAGCCTCTAGGGCCATTTTCAAGCCCTCTATATATGTATATATTGGGTTGTATCACATGAAATGTCCGTCTTCGAGGTAAAGGATTTTTATTAAAAATACGATATGAAAACAAGATAATTTTATTCGAAGTATTTACCTTCTTTTTCTACATATTTTTCGCAACGTGACACCAACTTTTTTATACCCGAACTGAAAAACTCAGCGCTTTGAAGTGAAAAAAAATCTTAAAACCCACTTTTCACTTGATCATCATTTTCAAAAAGTTTTCCTTTGAAGAAGTTGTCTTAATTCCCGAACAGGTGGTAATCTGTTGGAGACAAGTCGGGAGAATAAAGTGGGTGCGGAAGAACTTTGTAGCCCAGTTCTTTCAAATTTTGCACGGTATGTTTTGAAACATAGGGTCTTGCTGCCGCTCAGTGAGATCATGAGGTACCCATGTATCGAGCTTTTTTACTTTCCCAATACACTTTAAATGTCTGGAAACGGTAGATGCACTTGCATTTAGTTGTGCTGAGGGTCCTTTACCTGTTTGGTAGGGGTTTCCTTCTACTGTATGTTTGAGGACATCGTTGTCTATTACGGACGGAGGTCTTCCTTGGGGCAAGTTTTCCAAGTCGGTATCCAAAGCTGAAAACTAAGAAAACCAACGGCGAATGGTCCGTTCATTAACACTCCCTTCTCCAAACGCCTTGCAAATATTTCTAGCGGCCTCAGCTGCTGAATGGCCGAGTTTAAACTCGTACAAAAATATTACTCGAAAATCGCGTGTTTCCATGTTCATATTTGGCGGTATACTAAAAAGTGGGTAATTGATTTGGAAGCTAACGTTTATAATACAAAGGTAGAGGATTAGTAACTGTTTACTTTTGATATGTAAACATTCGGAAGAAATCAACAGAGACCTGCAAAATCCTTTATGTATTTCAGAAACTATAAAAACATTTCATGTGAAACAACCTAATATATATACACTCACTCGTATATAGAACACACACCTACAGGATGGCTAATGAAATTTTAATTTGACACAGCATGAAAATTAGAATGACACTGCTGATGATGCGGTGTAAGAATAAATATAAGTAAATATACATGATGCTTAAAAATAGGCTGAAAAGCTGTAAAAGTTAATAAACAATATATATATCAATAAGTTTCTTCTGTGAAATATATATCTTATAAATAAAATTCATAATCTTACTTTTACTAGCAATATAAATAGAAAAGTTTCCATAGAAATTCTATTTAGTTTTCGTTAAAAAAACTAAAAATAGTCTAAAAGTCGTAATTATTATTTTACAAAACGTCTATCGAAAATAAAAGGTGGTCCCGAGCCTGTGGATGTCAGGTACTCGTTAAAGATCCCTATCTTAATAAAACCTGGATAGGCAAAATTTAGGAATCCCACTGTAGCATCTTCCGATTAGCCATAGTAGCATAAAGTGACGTTAAATAAAGAAACAAAATTGGTTTCAAATGAACTTGTTAAATTATATTATAAAAGTTCAATTAAGTTTCCATGGGAATCCCATTTAGTTTACTCTGAAACAACTGTTTTCATGAAATAATATAAAATTTGAAATAATTAAAATTAATGTAGGTTTATAAATTTATAATAACTTATGATTTACTACAACATAGGTACACATCGGTACGTAATATTGCTTCTACAACAGCTTATCATATACCTTCTAAGAGACTCCTACTCTCTTAGCTTAGGCACAGCAATGTCTAAATACACCACTGTTTTATAGAATAACATGTAGCTGTGGCAATTATTTTAAGCAACGTCTTAGATCTGATGTTCTGCGAAGTTGGAGAATGGACTAGAATGGGTTCTATTTAAGTCCATGTATCCATTAGCCGACAATTAGAGATATTTTTAATCAAGAAGAGATAAATCCATTGCCGCTTGAAGGATCCCCCATTCACTTCACATCCAGACCTATTTGGACTCTTTCAATGTTCTCTGTGATTAACCGATCTACCTAGTTAGGAACCCATTAGGAACGAAGAAAGAAGTTCCGAGGCAAAGCGGAAATGGTAAAGTTCACATGTTGGAAGGGTGAAGGTTGCTGATGTGTGCCAGCTATGGAAGTAGGGGCTCATTTCTCTCGCTGACGGGAGGTCGGGCTGTCGGCTTGTTCTGACCTCAAACGGAAGGACACTGAATGCTTAAGTAGTCTTTCGAGCCTTCGAATCAATTTAGATTTTTTAAATGTGCTATGTTCCTAACATTAGAGGCGCACAATATTTTTACAGTTCACTCAGAGCAAATCTTCACTTTAGAATTTGGAGGAATCCACAAGTTCGATGTTTAGCTTACTCATGGCGAATCCAATTTTTTTCTTGAATTGGAGATATTGGTTTTATTAAAAGGAAAATTTTGTTTTTGGGAAAGTTTTAACGTACAATAAACTTCAAATCAATCAAGGAAAAAAAGAAGCTTATTAAATTGCAGGGATTCATGAGTTCTGGGATTAGTATATGTTGCACTAGAGTCAAGGACTTAAGCGGGATTTTCGTCAGGAAGGGGCTTGTTGGGCAGATATATTTTTTTTCAAACACTGTAAGCATGAAAATTTGAAAACCATGCACGTGCTAAATGTTTTCCACCATTGGGCTACCGACCCTGAGCTAGGAATGCCCTAGTGAGGCACATCCAGCCACTACGGTAAGTGGGTAACAGGTGTATCAGGTGAGTTAACGCTTGCACACACACAATAATATTTTTGCGAGGCTTGTTTATTTGGACTCAAGTGGTCCTAAAACCTGTATTTACGTTTAAAAACTTGAATTCGAAAATTTTGGAGACCGTTGAAGCCGTTTTACAGAAAATCGTAAAAAGGTGCAAAATGCTTGTTCGCTTTTTGTTCGTTTGATCGCTGCTATGATTAAAAAGTTGCTGTAACATCTCGGGCTTATAGTAGTCTTATATATTAAATTCCTGTTTCGTTCGATTTCTCGTTTTAGTGCTGGACTTACCTCTCCTCCCCCCTTCACACACACATACACGGACACAACCAGACCTTTTTTCGCGACTTGGTTATTTGGACTCGGGGAACCCTAAAACTTGAATTTCTGTTGAAAACTGGAATTCGAAACTTTTCACGATCGCAATACTTTCACTTACTTATATATTTCATATATAATAATAATAGGCTTAGCGAACCCGAAGGTTCGATGCCGATACCACCAAATTCCGCCTACACAGACTCGTCCAATGTTCACCATTCAAGCCCAAGCTCCCGAGATCAGCCTTCACGCAATCCTCCCATCTCCGCTTCGGCCTACCTTTCGGACGCCTACCAGTCGGATCAGCAAATACCAACTTTCTCGGAATCCGCTCTTCATCGAGCCCGACAACTTTACTCGCCCATTTGAGTCTCCGCGATGCATATTTCATATATAAGTAAGTGAAAATCAAAATGATGATTGATCCATTGATTGTGTATTTCGGTATTAAATAATTAAGTAATTTAAATTACTTTTATAACGGATGTGTTGGTTTGGGGTGCGGTCACCAAGAAAACACAACAAGAAGACAAACATATTTTATTTATGTGTCAGGCACAAATAAAATAATATAGCGAAAATACATTAAATTAAAATTCAAACATCATCTTTAAACACCATCCTCTCATCATGATACGTCAACATTATTTCGTATGATAATTACTCATTTGTCATGATATTTTCCAAGATAATTATTGAAGCAGGTTCCCACAATACTTGCCATAAGTCTTTTTTCGATATATGTTCAACAGATGTTTTATACCAATGCAAAGAAACCTAGAAGACATACATCGATAAAACTAAAACTAGAAAGGAATGTACACGAAACCCTCTTTAGATACATTTTTTTCCTGATATGCCAATAGCGGTAAATAATGTACACATTTCTATTCCACACACACATATATATATATATATATATATATATATATATATATATATATATATATATATATATATATTATAAATAGGTAAGTAAAACTAAAAACTAAATATTAGTTTTAATAAAACCTTAAAAACTAAATTAGTATAAATAAATATTTTAAGTATAATGATAATCATGTTCGATAGTTTGGAAGTCTATAAATATATCTATAGCTGCTTCAAGTACAGTAACTGAATACAAGGTTGCTTTATTTTATTTTATTAAAAAACGTTAATAATAAAATCTGTATATGTTTGTATATACAACCAATTTTGTTTCCTGTATTGATTAGTGGGTATGATGCATATAAATTGTATAGGAAACATACTATTATAAATTTTCTGGGAAGTAACATCACTCAATGAATTAAGTATTGCTGCTCTATTGACCGGACCTCCCACCCTTACACCATCTTCGTTAGATTGCGACATACCCTATCATTTTCATATTATGCAATGGCTCGATTTTATTATAATCTACTTTAAATTATCGATATTAAAATGATTTGATACCGCAAAGATAGAACATTTATTAATATTTTTTTTAGCTTTCAGTGAAGCAGTACTATATTTATCAGTAACGATAATAAAAAAAAAATTTAAAAACTCTACAAACTTTCAATGGAAAATTTGATAGATTTTCTGTTTTAAAATATTGGGTCGTTTCACATGAAATGTCCGCTTTCGTATAGTTTCTGAAATACATAAAGGATTTTGCAGGTCTCTGTTGATTTCTTCCGAATGTTTACATATTTAAAGTAAACAGTTACTAATCCTCTACCTTTGTATTATAAACATTAGCTTCCCAACCAATTACCCACTTTTTAGTATACCGCCAAATATGAACATGGAAACACGCGATTTTCGAGTAATATTTTTGTACGAGTTTAAACTCGGCCATTCAGGAGCTGAGGCCGCTAGAAATATTTGCAAAGCGTTTGGGGAAGGGAGTGTTAATGAACAGACCATTCGCCGTTGGTTTGCTACGTTTTCAACTGGGGATACCGACTTGGTAAACTTGCCCCGAGGAAGACCTCCGTCCGTAATAGACAACGATGTCCTCAAACATACAGTAGAAGGTAACCCCTACCAAACCAGTTAATGGACTCTCAAGTGCATCTATCGTTTCCAGACATTTAAAGTGTATTGGGAAAGTAAAAAAGCTCGATACATGGGTACCTCATGATCTCACTCAGCGGCAGCAAGACCCCATGTTTCAAAACATACCGTGCAAAAATTGAAAGAACTGGGCTACGAAGTTCTTCCGCACCCACCATAGTCTCCCGTCTTGTCTCCAACAGATTACCACCTGTTCAGGAATTTAGATAACTTCGTCAAAGGAAAACTTTTTGAAAATGATGATCAAGTGAAAAGTACGTTTTCAGATTTTGTTTCACTTCAAAGCTCAGAGTTTTTCAGTTCGGGGATAAAAAAGTTGGTGTCACGTTGGGAAAAATGTGTAGAAAAAGAAGGTAAATACTTCGAGAAAAATTATCTAATTTAGAGATGAAAATAAATTGTTAAAGAATTTCAATAGAAACATATGTTTTATTATATAATCTATTATGCATTATTTACAACAATCAGTTATTTTTATCAGCTTTTAATCATTCTCCGTTAACTTTTACAATTTTCTGCTTAAGATAATATTTTTTCTAAAATCGACAGCTTTCCAATGGTAGATGGTAATACATCTATATTACTGTTCTACTGTTCAAAAAAAAAAAAAATAAATGCATTAAAAAAAAGTGTTTGCACTTGTCTTCTTTAGTTAGATATAGATTTCATCCAATTTATATATTTATTCGTTTTTTTAACAATGCTAAAAAGATGATATGGTTATTTTTATATAATATACAAAATTAAAGGTACTTAAGAGGTAAAAATTTTAGAATATCGCCATTTAAAACCCTTATAATGATATTGATATTAAAGCCTATTAAGTTTTACATCGATATCGCGAGTTTAATCAAAATCTTTTGAGCCGTCTTTGAGAAAATCGTCAAAAGGTGCTAAGTGTATAAAGTGACTATTCTGGTAAGTCCGATTTTTATGAAAAATTTGCTGTCACATCTCGGGCGTATAGTTGTCTTATGGTAAGTAGCTGATTTGTAATATTTATTTGTTTAATTAGCTTGCTTGCATGCAGTACGAACACGAAGTGTATCATCATCTGAGAGACAAATACAATGTAACTGGGTAGCAAAAGCAATATGTTGGTCATCATAGCCCGTAGGATTCTTAAAACGCAAAACAACTTGAAGGATTCTTAGAACGCAAAACAGTGATTTTCATAAATATAGAATTTAACTTAATTGTAAAAGTCGGGACTTTTAAAAAACGTAGGTCTTTTCTCCTTTAGTTGTTAATAAAATTTGCTCAACTTCCATATTTAGGCGTTATTTATCAATTCTTATAAGATGATGGATGTCCTAAATTTTTGAAATCTACAAAATTGAAGGTACTTTAGAGGGAGAAATTTTAAAATATCTGCATTTAAGCCCCATCAGACCATTTCAATCAGAATAAGACCTACATGATATTTAAGCCCCATCAGACTATTTCAATCAGAGTAAAACCTACATGATATTAAAGCCCATTAAACTTACATGGATATTGGGGAGTTTAATCAAAATCTTTGGAACCGTTTTTGAGAAAATCGTAAAAAGGTGCAAAATGTATAAAGTGACTTCTAGTAAGGCCGGTTTTGATGAAAAATTTTCTGTCACATCTCGGGCGTATATTTGTCTTAAATATGAAATCTATGTTTCGTAAGATTTTTTGTTTTCGCGCTAGAGCTACCACACAAACCCATATTTTCGGGACTCGTGTCATTTGGACTCAGGGGACGCTGAAACGTGTATTTCCGGTGAATATATACTTAAAATAAACTCGCATTCAAAAATTTTCACGATCGCAATACTTTCCCTTGGGATACTTTCCGCATGGGCACATAATATCAAAAGAATTGCCCCCAAGATGCAAGCATTGTAGGAGAACCTTGACCATAGCTCATATTTTTGAAGAATGCTCCTTCTACATCAGGCAACTGAACAAAAATAGAATACCAAGCAACGTCGCATATGCTTTGGGAAACAATGGAAAAAGGATTGATGAATTAATGTGTCTCCTCTCTCAAATGGATTTTTACAAGCTTATTTGAACTACTATTGTTTTCTTTGGACTTAAATTATTTTATATATATATATATATATATATATATATATATATATATATTTATTTATTTATTTATTTATTTATTTATTTATTTATTTATTTAATTTTTTTTATTTATTTTTTCTATTATATTTTATTTTACTTATTTTTGTAATTACTTTTCTAATTATTATGTTTATTACTTTATTTTTCAATTAAATATTAATGTATTACTATTACTTATTTATTTTTATTATTATCTATTTTATCTACTTGTTTTTTATCTTTATTTATTATTATTATTTTATTTTATTTTTTAATTTATTATTTATTCTCTTGAATATTATCTATCATTCATTTATCTCAAGTAGAATTATACTTATATTATAATATCTTTTAATGAATATCTCTTTTAATATTTTAACTTATACTATTTATCTTAAATTAATCTTCTATAAAATTAATATATCTGGCACTGATGACCGCGATGTTTTGTGCCATTAAAATTTTAAAAACCAACCAACCAACTTTCCCTTGCTATATATTTCATATATAGGTAAGTGAAAGTAATAGTTTTCTATAATATACTTAACACTGCTTCGGAATATCGGGAAGTTTTGTAGCTGTGAGAAAGATTTTCATATCATCGAATCATGCGGTAAAAGAAATGTCTTGCCCTTTTTCGGTCGGAAACCAAAGACGCGTCGTCGCTAACCTTGACCTCCTTAGTTTTTTTTCCTCATGCCCGGTCGTAAATTTGTTCATATGAGCTGTAGTTCGTTATATTACGGAACAACGTTGTTGAATGCACTCAGTCATGTTTGTACAATTCAATTATTTAAGTCCCGAATTATTTTCACAGGATTTTTAAGAAATGACTGGATTATTTATCTCTCTATGTATATAAAATTATATCTAGATTTTCATTTTCCGCGAAGTCTATTCAAATTACGGTTGTATTTTGATACGAATTTCACTATCAATTAGGACATTGTTTCCTGAAGGTTTATAAGCATTGCAATTAAGTTTTTGTTTGGAAGATAAAATTAAATTTTCTGTAATTAAGTCTTAAAAAAATTATTCCTGAATTATGAGTTGTGATTTTTTATCTATCATGTACCGTTGCAAAGCGCTTAAGAAAAGTTAATATGCAATAAAATAACTTATACGAGTTAAAGGAATGCATATTTAGCATACAAAAGTACCAACAATTTTAATAAGAAATAGGAGGAGGGTGGAGGAATGAGAATGAAAACCTGGGGGTTACACGATTACTTTCACTTACTCTATATAGTAAGGGAAATTATTGCGATCGTGAAAATTTTCGAATTCTATTTTTCGACGGAAATACACGTTTAAGGGTCTTCTGAGTCTAAATGACCAAATCCCGAAAAAAGGTCTGTGTGTGTGTGTGTCTGTGTGGTAAATCTAGCGCAAATCGGCTGACCGGAAGTCCTACTTATCCCATGGATTTAGCACCTTTTTACGATTTTCTCAAAAACGGCTCCAACGATTTAATAAAATTTAATGGGCTTTAATATCATGTAGGTTTTATTCTGATTGAAATATTCTGACTAAAGTATCTTTAATTTTGTATATTTAAAAAAAATAGACACACCATCTTATTAGGATTTATAAATAACGCCTAAATATGCAAGTTGAGCAAATTTGATTAACAACTAAAGGAGAAAAGACCTAAAATAATTCTTTATGCAATTCTTTCACCGCTTGGCCCCTGGACGGCGATGTCATCGCTGTGTCCAGATGTTCCGATTTTTTTAAATTTGTCCCGCGTACCGCGACGTTTTTTAAAAGTCCCGACTTTTATAATTAAGTTAAATTATATATTTATGAAAATCATTGTTTTGCGTTCTAAGAATCCTACGGGCTACGACAACTAGCATATTGCTTTTGCTACCCAGTTACATTTTATTTTTCTCTCAGATGATACACATCGTGTTCGTACTGCATGCTAGCAAGCTAATTAAACAAATAAATATTACAAATTAAAGAAAATTTAGGTAAGTAATTTATTTATAAATTTCATAAATACATAAATTTAAATCGAATTTGAATTTATCTTTAAGAATCAAAACATATAATCATACGTTTTTCTACAGTAAATCAAATTTGGACATCAGAAAAACCAAAATTAAATGTTTAAACTTTGAGAGCCATTTTATGTGTCAAATATAATTTGACAAATTCTTGTGAAGATTTTTTACAATATTTTAAAAAATTATATCAATTTAATGAAACAAATTCAATCAATTAAAAATATGTCAAGGAATAAAATATTATACATTTTTTATATTTATAAATTGTACTTAAGTTAAAAATAAAAAAATACTAAGATATTATTTTTATTCCGTATGAAAATTTTTTGTTGATCCCTCCCCTCCTTCAGAGTTGTCCCGCTCAGCCCATCTAAAAATCTGGTCTCCTTATTCTAACACGGGGTGATGAAAAGCCAAAAAAAAATTACTGAATTTCGTAGATAATATTATGACATATTATTTAATAACATCTTTCTATAAAATCAAATGTAAATAATACTTTAACAATTTATTTTCATTTCTAAATTGGTTTAAAAATTCTTAAATTGATATTAACAACAGAAAGTGAAAGTCGTGTGTTGCTTTGTAATGATTTTTTTTGTAATACGTACGACGGTTAAATTATTTGGATGTTAAGCATACAAAAGTACTAAATTCGCGAAATACAAATAAAAAATTGCGAGGGTGGGGAATAAGGGTGAAAACCTGGACTTTATAGGCATCATTTTCGTGTAAAAACAAATAAAACATTTCTGAGTAGAGACACCTGAATCACCTAGCGGAATGAAATATACTTTAGGACCTATTCTCTTGCCTACCAAGAGAGAAATGCTTTATTTATTTGGCAATGCTGCCCAAATACATCAGGTTGCTTAAATAACAGCGCATACTATATCGACCCCTTGGACATATTTCACATACATTTTCAATTTTTTTAATATTATTATTTTTTATTTATTTTTTCTATTCCTATGAGAAATTTTTAACAAAAATCAGTTGAGCCGTTCCAGAGTATGACCACTAACACCGTTAGACGAGATTTATATATATATATATATATATATATATATATATATATATATATATATATATATATATATAGAGAGAGAGAGAGAGAGAGAGAGAGAGAGAGAATAGAATAGAAACAACTTTTATTCTGAGACTTAGACCCTTAAGAGTAACATAAAATTCACAAATAAAAATAGCACATCTAGCCAGAAAACATTAGATAGATTAAATTATTTACATAGGTAAAAGAGGTAAAGAAAGAAATTTAAATAAATGTATATACATAAACACATCTATGTACAAAAGAAAAGAAAAAGCATAAAGTAAAGTAAATTAAGAAAAGTAAAAAACAACTAATTTTGAACACAAAAAATAAACATGTATATATACAAGAAACATAATTCATCGACCCTTTTTATATTATTTCAAACAAAATTTTATATATATATATATATATATATATATATATATATATATATATATATATATATATATATATATAGTGGGAAAATAATAGATTTTTTAAACCCCAAAGGGACAACTCCCATTTCGAAAATTCCATTAAATGTAGCCAATAAAATGTTTAAAAAGGAATCCGGAGCGTTTTCTTTTTTCCCACTATATAAAAAAGGGGATAAAAATTTGGCTACAAATTACAGAGGAATCTCTTTTATAAATGCAATTGCCAAGTTATTTACAGGTTTGATTCTAACTAGATGTTTGGACTACATTGATGGAAATAATATAATTAAAGAAACCCAGGCTGGCTTTAGAAAAAAATATTCCACAATTGACAACATATTCACTTTAACTAGTTTAATTAAGATAAAATTACAAAAGAAAAGGGAAAAGGTTTATGCATTTTTTGTTGACTTTTCTACAGCATTCGACAGTGTGGACCGTTATAGTCTAATTTACAAATTATATCAAGTAGGATTTACATCAAAATTAATTAATTTAATTAAAAATCTGCTTAGTGAAACTAATGCTTCTGTTTGGAATTTGGATGGTTTGACTGAACCATTTGGAACTGAATCAGGTGTGAGACAGGGTTGTTTGCTTAGTCCGATTCTTTTTTCGATATATATAAATGATTTGGAAGAGAATTTAGATGGCGGTATTTTGGTTGAAGAAAATTGTAAAATTAAATACTTAGCCTATGCGGATGATATTGTGCTCTTATCCTCACATCCCTCGATATTACAGAATATGATTAACTCTCTAGAAAACTACTGCAATAAATGGAATCTTAGAATAAATCTGGAAAAATAAAAATTATGGTCTTTCGAAATGGTGGTAGGCCAGCGCGTAAAGAAAAACTGAATAAAGCTAAGGTGGGTTTGAATTTGATTTTGGGCCAGTTTATGGAAAACAAAGACATAGTTCTTTCAAAAAAGTTGGAGATATTTAATTCCATTAGTAGGGCAGTTATGTGCTAGGGAGCACAAGTCTGGGGTGGGGTTAGTCATGATGCCGTGGAAAAACTACAAAGATTTTTTCTTAAAAAACTATTTAAATTGCCAAAATATACTCCCGCTCATTTTCTTCATTTTGAAACAAAAATAGATCCAATATTTATGTTCACCCCAAAGATGCATTTCGATTATATTATTAAAATTTTGAATTTACCACCACATAGATATCCAAAGATATTAGCATTACATATAATTAAGAAAAAAATAGCATGGTTCAAAAACATACTTTATCTGAAAGAATCGCATGGATTAAATTTTAACTTAAATCTATTTAACCGTGATGATATTAAGTTATGGAAAAATAGTCTAGCAGCATTAAGGGTTCAAATGCAAAAAGATATTTATACTCAAAATATTATTAAAGTTAAAAATTCTTAAACTTCTCCCTTTTATCCACATTTAACCACAGTAAATTACATTACTGACAAATGTTCACTGGAGGTGATTAGATGGGTAATTAAAATCAGGGCTGATGTATTAAACCTGAATTACAAACATTTCATGAAAACAAATAATAAATGTAGTTTGTGCAATACAAATGAAACAGAAGATCTTTTTCACTTTTTGGCTGCCTGTCCGATACTTACTGAGTTCAGAAAAAAAATATTTTAATTCTAAAAATTTAACCTGGGATCAAATTTTAGAGTTGATAAATGGAAAAGATTGGTTGGCGTTAGTTAATTTCTCCAGATCGGCTTTTTCTTATAGAATGTTACTAACGAGTGAATTTGTTAAATTAAATATAATTAATTGTGAATTTGACTATTTGTGAATTAATTTTAGTACATAAATAACATGGGAAGTGTTTGTTTCTTATTTTGTTATTGATTATTTATATTGATAGTTTAAGGATTAATTTTGTAAATAAACACAGACTCCACGGACGGTCAACAGACCATGTAGTGTGTCTGATTTTTATTATTGTATTTCGTAATTTGTAATTTGTTTATTTATTTTTTTATTTGCTTATTGGCTATTTGATGTAATTTTGAAAAATAAAAACAGACTTTTCTATCCATCTTCTCTCTATCTATCTATATATATATATATATATATATATATATATATATATATATATATATATATATATATATATATATATATATATATATATATAAAATTTTAAAAAATAAATACAAATTAATAGAATAAATAAGGTATATATAAGATATTCAGTTATTATAATAATTCAATTATAATGAAAAATCTAATATAAAATTAAAGATCAACAAGCGTCAGTTTGGGATAATAGGTGTTGGAAAATGTGATATTTGAATGTGGATAAGGAAGAAGCATGACGTATATTGGAAAGAATGGAATTCCATAATGCAATGGAACGGGCAAGAAAGGATCGATCGAAGGCTTAAGTTCTGTTGGATGGCAAATAAAGGTCGGAATGGCGCGATCTTGTTTCAAGCAAGTGGATTGAAAATTTAAATTGAAGGAGACTGTGGATATAGGAAGTGTGTGTATGTATATGTATATTAAATATATATGATCAATCTAATTACATTCTTATATAATTAATATAAATGCTCACGATATGTTAAAATATTTACTTCGGATTTTCCCTTTCATGGGGAAGCCCAGTTGCATCCCAAGGGAACTTATATGGGTTTGTAGGTCAGTTGGGTTTTCCATCTCACAGACCTTTATCCAACTAATAGAAGCAATAAGGGAATGATTAACATTTAAGAAAAATTATAGAGACATTATCAACTGGAAACCGAGTGAAAAAATATGAATAAATATTGTGTTTATTTCTGTTTAGCCTTAAACTTAATTTTGTTAATGTATTTTCATCTAAAAAATGAAAAAAAAAAGTTAACACGTGCATAACGTATGATAATTAATACAACAATAATAATAACAGTATCACATTAGATATTCAGTGAATCATAAACTAATAAATTAACAATCTAATCATCATTAATAGAAAATGTTACCGTAGATATTACTCATATCTTATCTTATTTTCCAAGATAAAATAGTTTCAGGGAATCAGATTACTAGCTGTTGTTATAGAAGATGAATTTAATATACTAAATCATACCTTAAAAATTCATATTAATAATCTGATGCTCACAATAAATAAATATCTAATAATATTAATAAATGTAAGAACAATATCTTCTTTTAATATATTTTTTATGAGAAATTTTACATTTTCTAACAATTTTTTTAATAATTTTTCCAACGTTTCGATGTTTTACTTCGTCCTCAAGATAAAAAAATTTAAAACAATAATAAATATTAAAATTAGAGTACAATAGTTTTCAAATTCATAACAATATTTAAATATCATCTTTTTCAGTATATTCTCGTTTCCCATAACGAGTATGTCTGACAATAAGAATTGTATTATTAATTTTTAGTAAGATTGTAGAATTTATTAATTTTTTTTTCCATGTAATTATACAATTAATTTCAACTTTTCTTTTTTGTGAATTCTCTTTTATTTTGTCACCAAATGGATTTATTCATTATTATTGTTCTTTTTTTTTTATGATAAAAACAAATAGCCCATCTACTTTTATATATTGTATTTATTATAAGTACAGTTTTATACATCAATTAAATGTTTTTTTTTAAACAATTAAAAAAAATCGTGTTTTGGCCAAATTTAGCCATTATATAATGTAAAATTTTATTTTATTCTAAGAGCTTTAGTACCAGAATAATTTTTTTCGTTCATTCTCTCTTAAAAATATTTCACCATATTATTTTACACACCATATAGATTTTTTATAGAAAATGTAGATATATTTTCTATAAAAAATCTATCTTTATAAATATCTTCCATATATATTGTTTAAATATAGGTCAATTACTCGTTAATTATTTCTTTTTTCATTATTCATATTAAAATATATTTTACTCTCCATTGTATATATTTTATTATTAACAAATAAATTTCATTTACCTCTCTATTTAAAATTAAAACTATTATCTTTAAATTAGTGTATTTATTTTTCAAGGTTTGTCACATAAAGTATATTTATAAATACTAAATTGTTGATCTTTTATTTTATACAATTGGATATGTATGTATTAAGTATATATTGATTAAAAGTTAAAATTTTTAATTTATTTTGTTATAAAAGATGTAAAAAGTTCTTAACACTGTTAATGTTTATTTATTTTTATATTTAAACAATATTGATACTATTGCTTATAAGTAGCCAGGCTCTATTTGTAAGGGTATTTCCTCAAAAACAACATAGATATTACACACTTAAATAAGCACAACTTAACTTCCTTTTGTTAATTATTTATTTTATTTCATAATTTTTTGAACTCCCATGTAGACGAATAGCAGTAAGCTATAGAGTGAAATAAAGAATGATATATGTGAAAGTGTTTTCAAAAAAGTCTTGAGAATGGGGAAAGAACCCCGAAACGTTGATAAATGATGTAAACAATTATGAAATAAAATAAATAATTAACAAAAGGAAGTTTAGGTGTGCTTATTTAAGTGTGTAATATTAATAAAAACTTCCTGAAAAATTAAAAAAAAAAAAGAAACATATATATATATATATATATATATATATATATATATATATATATATATAATAAATAAATAAATTCTTTATTATCAAGGGATAAGTTGCTTTAGAATAACATTTACATAATATAGAAATCAGGCGCCACAGTGTTAGGGTAAATCTAAACAAGTTAACAAATACTATTAGAAAATAGACATATGCAAATGAGAAAAAATTATAATAATAATGAATAAAGAAAATAGAACCGTATTCATAATTCTATTGTGACTAGATGGCCAAGAGATGATTAAATAAGCGGGATTTCAAGGTCAGAAGAGAGTTGGAGTGACGGATAGAAAGGTAAGTAGAATTCGAAATTTAGAGGATTGAGGATCGGATAAGAAAAGATCTGTCGAAATGAACATATCTGTGGGCTGTTGTGTATAAATATGAAGGTCTAAAGCGTGTGTAATGTTAATAGACAAAGGATTTAAATTTTAGAAGGTCGAAAATGTATGATTGACGGCGGGACAGGATAACTTGGTAAAGGAATTACCCAAAGAAATAATTTCTAGGATTGGAAGGGTAGTGCCATCTCAACGCGCCGAAAAATTGGGAGACCACGAAGAATAACAAAGCAATTAATTAAGTGTTTCATTATTCCTCGAGACCCCTAGTTACACCGCCGTATACTGTACGACAGTAGTTGAAGTGGGGGAATATTAGAGAGGTAACGAGGAAATTAATTGAATTTCTAAATCATTTTTTAAAGGACTTGTGAGTTCATTAGATTTAAATGAAACTAAATGATGACAATAAAAATATTTCAAAATATCTATTTCGTAAAAATTGTCCTTTAGTTCCTTTTGAAAATCAACGTCTCGATAAATGACAATGTCATATTTTATAATACCGACATCTTGTGAAAATAATGCTCGGTGAAAAACCACACGTCATGTCTTTCAAAACGCATATTTATATAATTCTCAAATGCGTGTTTCTGGAGTAGGGCTGGTTATGCAGTCGCACGATATTTTTATCTCGGATCGTGCTAAAGATAGGATAAACACTCAATCTCCTCTTTCTCGCCTTCGCTGAGGAACATAACAATAGCCAGCGTAGAGAGGAGCCGCGTCCATTTTCACAACTGCCTCAATCACGTCGATTAGCATCACTTAGTGGTCCTTTAGCGATATCATTATCCCACTCACACTGCGATAACAATTTATTAAGACACCTTACTCTACGACTTCCTTCGCCAGTTAACGAATTCCATACTATTGTGGTTCCACAAAAGAGTAGGTTCCGGATTTATTTGTTAATTTTAATCCATTAGCTTTTTAATATGCCATTATTCAATTAACAAAAAAAATATTTTAAGGAATTAGTCCGGGTGGCGGTCAGTGAATAAAACAATTAAGTAGTTTCAATTATTTATTTTCTGCCAACGTTTCGACCCCCATCATCAGGGCTAAAAAGATACAAAAGGAATAAATATTATGCACAATATTTAAAAACTATTGAGCTAGAGGATGTCAACATTTGAATCATAAAAAAAAAAGAATTAGATATGTATAGAAATCGATTAATTAAATTACAATCATATAGTATAATACAGAAATACTATACAGAACAAATTATGACTAAAGATAATGTACAAATATATCAATATCACATGAAATAAGAAACATTAAAATATGGAGTAGAGTGGAGATACGTACCTCGTTTTGGGCGAATGTAAACTAGGTACAATTAGTAGAATGTGATGTAGAATGGAAAGTCCGTACGAAAAGTATGTAGATTGGAAAACTACGTACCCGCATTTTTTAGATGGGATCGGACAACAATGAATAACACAATAATAACATAAAAATAATTAATAAAATTAAACATATAATAGTAATAATATAATAATGATACCAGAATTTTCTACCTACTTTTCGTACGTACTTTCCATTCTACCCACATCCCATTCTACCAACTGTACCTAATTTCCTTCCGCCCACAAAAAGGTAATCTCCAATCTTCTCCATATTTTAATGTTTCTTTTTTTCATGTGATATTGATATTTTTGTACATTATCTTTAGTCATAATTTGTTCTGTATAGGCATTTCACTATTATACTATAGTCATTGTAATTCAATTAATCGATTTATTTTCACATCTATTTCTTTTTTTATGATTTAAATATTGATAACCTCTAGCTAAATAGTTCATAAAATATAGTGTATAATCTTATTGTAATTGTATTCTTTTTAGCCCTGATAATGACCCAGAATGGGGTCGAATCGTTTGCAGAAAACCTATAGTTGGAACTATTTAGTTGCTTCATTTACTGACCATTACCTGGATTAATTCCTCCCAGTAATTCTCAACGATCAACTAATTATATCCACCATGAGCAAAAATTTATATATTTAAAAAATAATAGATATTGTACAGAACCAAAATCGGGTTTAATTGAACCATACAGTATCAATGGTGAGAAGCTTACCCTTAAAATATATATGGATCAATCCATTTGAAATCGTCCAGTTTTATTAATTTTGCCGCTCAACGATTTTGATTTTCATGATTTTTCGATCAGTTATTCTTTATCATTTCCTGAATATAAAATCTTAAGTGAAATTTTTTTTCTGGCCAATACATTAGGTGTTGCAGCCGTTTTAAGCCAGCTTCGTAGCTAAAAACATGTGTTGGGAAAATCTATCTAATTCTTGTAATTTTGTAAATATCAAATAAATACAAAAACTAGCAATAAGATAAGGGCATGCTTTGTATTTTTTGTCGGCACAGCACATTACGAAGAGTGAAGAAGGTGGCTTAAAATATTACCGAAAATGAATAAAAAAAACAGACTTTTTAACGAGATAAAAATATAAAAAGGGAAAGAGGCTCACCTTTGATTACTTATTCCTATATAGCTTAGTCACAGTCCTACTTGCTGTAAACATTTCGATCTTGAGATATTGTCGTTTTTTTGTACATAAATTTTCAAAATTGCCAAAAATATGTTTTTCGCGATGTTTAAACGGAATATCTCAAAAGGACTGAGTGAACAATTATGAAACTAATACAGATTACCCATCTATACGATGAATTTAAGTTTTATAAATTTCGTTATTGAGACTAAGCTGGTTCCGGAGTTACAAAATTCTCTTATGTCTGAAATGTTACACCAAATTATTCATTAAAATCGGCTGAACGGAAGTCCTACTTTCCACCATGCATTTTTTTTTTACGATTTTTCTCAAAACCGTCTCTAACGATTATGATTAAACTCTTTAAATCGATGTAAAATTTAATATCATGTAGATTTCATTCTTATTGATATAGTCTTCGAGAGCTTAAATGCCGATAATTTAAATTTTCTTTTTCTAAAGTACCTTTTATTATTTTTCGTTACCAACTAAAGAGGAAAATAGCACAAATATTTATTTTTGTTGTTTATTTATTTAACGTCACTTTATGCTACTATGGCTAATCGGACGATGCTAAGTGGGAGTTCTAAATTTTGCCTATCCAGGTTTTATTAGGATAGGGATCTTTAACGAGTACCTGACATCGCACAGGCTCGGGACCACTTTTTAACATACCCTCGAAGGACGGCATAACTAAGGATTTTTCATTCCCATTAAAAAATCCTAGGACCACCTGCGGGTTTGAACCCGTGACTTTTGGAATAGGAGGCTGTTATGCTAGCCACCCAGCTACAAATGATCCCAATATTTATTTATTTATTTTTTTTAATATAAGAATAGTAATATAGAACGTTGTGTTGCGAGCACAAGATTTTTTATTTTGTTAGAACAGGAAACGGCGTGCTCTAGCGGGTAGAGTGATTCCTGGGTTCGAATCCCGTTTATGACAATATATAAGTTATTCTGTTATTTCAGCCGGGGGGCGATCCTGGGGTGTGGAGACCCTCCTGGAGCAGACCCAGCCTCTATTAAGTGTGTACCCGAAAATGGGGAAAACCCTGGGGGCTGAGCGTGATTTCGGCCGAATCAACTCATTGCACGGCCGTTGGCCTAGAAACAGTACGAATCTCTATATGTACTGAGCCCAAGACCCTTCATGGGTTGTAGCGGTACAGGGTATTTTTTTTATTTTTTTCTCTAGTAATCGACTTATTGAGCATAGACACGCCATTTTGCAAGACTTGGTTATTTGGACTCAGGAGATCTATTCCAATTGAAAAATCTGTTTTGAATCGCAATTTTTATTACCTATGGAGAGGAAGTATAAAATTGATACCTTGAAAAATCAATTTAATTGAAAAAATAAAAGTAATATATCCGATAAGGTTAGGATTTAATAGAAGAGACCGACTACTGTCAAACTCTGAGAGGTCGCCCATAATAAATTTTTCTGACTAGGATACCAAGGACCTCTTCCAAGGTGAGGAACTCATTAACTCCGTCAATGTCTCCGCACAAAGATTATTTTTGTTTGCTTTTTTTTTCTTTTTCTTTTTATGATTATAGAATTGGACAAACGAGTAAATTACATGCTTTTCGATAAAAACAGAATCATTAGACGATCACAATGGTAATGGTGATGTGATACTAAACAGCTGGTTAAATATTAGCACCGTATCCAATCAGCTATAAATAGACAACGTACGACTAACTGCGACAGTCTGATAAAACAATTTCTACGAGTGAACTTGCCAACAGGATTTAAATTATAAATAGTCGATTCTTATAGAATATACAGTGAGTTTCTAAAGTATTCGGAATTCGTATTTCTTTTCATTTAATATGTAATATTCACAACTATGAATTTATGTAATGTTTTACTTTCACTTACATATATATTGAATATATAGTAAGGAAAAGTATTGCGATCGTGAAAATTCCAATGGAAATACGCGTTTTAGGGTCCCCTGAGTCCAAATGACCACGTCCCGCAAAAAGGTCTGTGTGTGTGGTAAGTCTAGCGCAAAAACGAAAAGTCCTATGAAAGTGAAATCATATTTGAGACAAGTATAAAGCCCGAGATGTTTACAGCAAATTTTTCGGCAAAATCAGCTAACCAGAAGAGCCACTTTATACCATTATTTACGATTTTCTCAAAAACAGCTCTAACGATTTTGATTAAACTCTCTATATCGATGTAAAATTGGAGTAACGCTTGAAGATCGCTTGGACTAAGATTTTATTTCGTGTGTTGAACAAAACTCGAAACAAGACTGTCAGGCATTTAATAAGGAAGTGTTTGTAAATATCTAAAACATGCTGTAATCGGCTCAATTCAGATAACGGAACGAACAAAATATTAAGTACTTATATGTTATAAAGTAGCATTCAATTCATAAAATATATTCTCTTACTTATAGCTACATAAATCATAAATCACTTCTGAAATGTTATATGTAGCGAAATTTTCAATTCGAATTATACGATCAGTCAAAATGACTGGTCTGGTAAATCTAATGTTAATTTTATCAAAGTTTACAAAATTTTAGCAACTAGATCGCTATTTTTTAGCGCTGCATGGTGTATAAGAAAGTTGTGAGATGAGATTATCAAATTTATCAAGCAGAATAAATTATGAGTAAGGTGGTACTTACTAAGTATTAAAGGTAATTAATCTAGAATGCTTAGAGATAAAGTCTACAAGACGTCTATAAAGTGAATGTAAGGTCTGAATAATCTCAGATTATATCTAAGCGTTTACAATTATCACTCATTACCGTCAACCAGGCCGTGTAATAACAATAAAATACACACACTTGTTCTCACCGGCAGAGCTGAAATAAGTGTGTGAATTAAAAGACAAAACAAAAACGTTCAATTTATCTTAAAAGATTGGCATGATTTCTGCATTTATCTCGTAATCTTTGGTTGTAAAATATGTTCTTAGCGTTTTTTTACTGGTGATTTCAATAAAATCACGAGGAGCACCACGGGGAGCGGCGTGATCTAATGGATAGAGCACTAGTCTGCTGTGCTCCGGGTCTTGGGTTCGAATCCCGGCTGTGGCAGAAATATTATTTATTCTGTTAATTCAGTCGGGGGGCGACCCTAGGGTATGGAGACCCTCCTGGGGCAGACCCAGCCTCTATAAAGTGGGTACCCAAATTAATTGGGGAAAAACCTGGCGGCAGAGCGTGATTAAGGCTAATCACCTCATTGCACTGCCGTTGGCCTAGAAACAGTACGAATCTCTATATGTTCTGAGCCCAAGACCCTTCATGGGTTGTAGTGGTTGTTTAGATATAGTCACATGGCAAAAGCTCCCATATGTTTGATGAGCTGGAGGTTGCAGTTCAAAGTAGATTATGTTACATGTTATGTGTTAAATTATAATAAATTATTTTGATATGTCTAATCTTCCAATATAAATTTAAACATGGCGCAGTCGAAATCGTCCTAGTGAACTGAAGAAAGAGAAGTGACAGAACATCTACTATGGAATTCAATAAACCCTCGCAATTGGAAGTTAATGTGGATAACCTGTCCGAGAGCTTTAGAAGATTCCGGACTGAGGTGGAAATTTATTTTGTGGCCACAGAAACTGAGAAAAAATCAAGAGAGGTCCAGGTAGCACGGCTAAAAAACTTGTTGGGATCCGAGGGGTTAAAGCTATATTCCACAATAACGACATTAAAGCCAGGTGCAGAAACAGTTAATTTAATTTTAGATGTCCTTGACAAGCATTGTACCCCAAAGAAAAATGAGACAATGGTGATTCATAAATTTTTTAGTAGGAAGCAAGCAGCAAATGAACCAATTGAACGGTATTTTACGGATCTCAAATCTCTAGTTGCACCTTGTGAATTCGGTGACCAGGAGGAAAAATTATTAAAATCCCAAATAATTCTTGGACTTTATGACAAAAGTACTCAAGAAAGACTTTTGAGAGAGGACCCTTCATTGGAAAAAACTGTTAATTTTTGTAAAACCGTCGAAATGGCAGAGGAAAATTTAAGGATCATCAGGGGACAGGAAGAACGACGGCAGGAAGTCTTCAAGTTGGCAAGGGCAAGTAACAGCAAAGAGGTGGTAAATAGCAATAATAAACAACAAACTGTAAATAAAAATAAATATATAGATTGCACCCGTTGTGGGCAGAAGCACTTTAGGTATCGTTGCCCTGCATTTGGCCAAAAATGCTTTAAGTGCAATAAAATGGGTCACTGGGCCATAATGTGTGGCAGAAATTCAAAACAAATTGAAAATCTGGGTGTTTCTGACCACAATGAGGCATTTGATGGTGATTTTAGTATCGGAACCATCAAACTAAACCAAATAAACAAAAACAAAAATAGTCAATGGTTAGAAAATATAGAAATTAACGGCAAAATAATTATATTTAAGTTAGATACAGGTGCTGAAACAAATGTTTTATCATTGAAACTACTGACTGATGAGTTAGGAATGGACAGTTCTAATGTCTCCAAAACTACTATTGTGTTGGAGGCATTTGGAGGATACAAAATCAAACCTGTTGGGGTTATTAAATTGCAGATAGGAGCTCAGGGTAAATGTTGTACAGCGGAATTCATTGTTGTGGAACAAGATGTAGGCTTTCCCATAATGGGACTCCAAACGTGTTTGGATTTAAAGTTAATAAAAAAGGTATATAATATTAAGACTACAGACTTATCAGAATTTTTGAAGCAAAATGATGATATTTTTAAGGGTTTAGGTTGTTTTCCAGACTTGTGCTCATTAAAATTAAAAGAGGGTGCCATTCCAAAATCAAGCCCTGCTCGTAGAGTTCCCTTTAAAATTAAAGATAAATTAAAAGAAACTTTAGTAAATTTGGAAAAGAATAAGGTTATTGCAAAGGTTGACAGTCCAGGGGAGTGGGTTAACAATATTGTTATAATAGAAAAACAAGACTCATCATTGCGAATTTGTATAGACCCTCAGCAATTAAATAAATACCTTATTAGAGATTATTATGAAATTCCAACAATGGAGGATATTGCGGTGAAACTTGAAAATAAAAAAGTTTTTTGCCTTTTCGATTTAAAACAGGGCTTCCATCAACTGCTTTTGGATGAGGCTTCGAGTAATATGTGGTCATTTAGTACACCTTTTGGTACTTATAAATATCTTAGAGCACCATTTGGTTTGTCAGTATTGCCTGAATTGTTCCAAAAATTGACCCAAAAGTATTTTGGTCATTTACAGGGAGTAATAGTTTACTTTGATGATATCCTGTGTGCTGCAGACTCTGAGGAAGAATTACAGGGCATTGTGGACAATGTTATGAGTGTGGCTCGAAAATATAATATTAGATTCAATCCTGAAAAAGTTCAGTATTTTGTTAAAGAGGTTAAATTTTTGGGATCTTTGTTTAATGAAAAGGGGCATAGGCCGGATCCTGATCGTATACGTGTTATTAAGGAATTAAAAGCACCTAATAGTGTCAAGGAATTGCAGAAAATGTTGGGAATGGTGAATTTTTTGCGTAGCCACTTACCTAACCTATCACAGGTGTTATCTCCTTTCCGACTGTTACTAAAAAAGGGTTCAGAATGGTTATGGACTTCATATCATGATGAGAAGTTCCTTGAATTAAAAGAGCTTATTGGAAATGCCACACTATTGAGGTCATTTGATCCTACTAAACCGGTGGAAATCCAAGCTGATGCCAGCAAGGATGCCCTAGGGTGTGCACTTTTTCAGGAGGGTAAACCCATTCTTTTCGCTAGCAGGTCATTAACCGATTGCGAGTGCAACTATGCACAGATCGAAAAGGAAATGCTTTCTATTGTGTATGCATTCACAAAATTTCATAAATATGTTTACGGTCATATTAGCGTTACTGTTTTTTCTGATCATTCCCCTCTAACATCGATTTTTTCAAAGGATATAAATAAGATAGTCAATAGTAGAATAAAACGAATGAGATTGAAGCTGTTACCTTATCAGTTCGAGTTAAAATACCTTCCGGGAAAATATATGTACATAGCAGATTTTTTGTCCCGTAATTTTGTAAAATCTGACTCTAATGATGATCCATCTATGCTGGAGAGGGTGCATTGTTTAGGAGCTACGATAAATTTCACGGAGGATAAATATTCTCAATTTGTGGTAGAAACCCAAAAAGACTCGTCTCTTTCACAGATAGCTGAATTCTATCATAATGGATGGCCATCGAAGCTGAAATCATCTGTGACTCCCGAAGTAGTTCATTTTTATAAGCTTCGTAATAATATTTTTGAAGAAAATGGTTTATTTTATCTGGAGAATAGGTTAATTGTCCCAGCTGCGTTAAGGCGTTTTATTTTAAGTCTATTGCATGAGACCCATTTAGGATTAAACAAAATAAAGAGCACTGTAAAAAAAATTTTTTATTGGCCAGGAATAATGTCAGATATTACTAATTTGGTCTCAAGTTGTATTGTGTGCCAAACATTTCAACGGAGTAAAATAAAAGAAGAGCTGCTACCTCATGATATTCCGAATATCCCATTTTATAAGGTCGGGCTTGACATAGCTGAATTTGGCAGGAAATTTTTTTTAATCCTTGTTGATTACTACTCTAGATGGGTGGAAGTAATCTCAATAAAAGATAAATCGAGTGCAACCATCATAGAATCACTCAAGCCTATTTTTGCAAGATTTGGCATTCCAAGGATCATTATTGCAGATAACAACCCTTTTGGCTCAGCCGAGTTTAGTAATTTCGGGCAGAAATGGGCTACAGAAATTAAAACAGTAAGCCCTCATTATCCTCAGAGCAATGGCCTTGCAGAAAAGTACGTTGGTATTGTCAAATCTATGTTAAAAAAATGTCAGGTTAGTGGCCAAGATTTTTATTTATACCTTCTAAATTACAGAAACTCACCAGTAGCAGGTTTAACTAGTTCTCCTGCTCAATTATTAATGTGTAGACACCTAAGAACCAAATTACCAATTCGCAATGATGACCTTCTTCCAAAACCTGCCATAAATAATAATAGTAATATGCAAAAAGATAAGCAAAAAACTGTATATGACAAGAATTCTAAATCTCCCGATAATTTTGTTCCTCGTGATTTAATGACATAATTTGATTCAAAACAAATTTACGAAATTATGGTCTCAGGGGTTCATTGTAAAAAAAATTAGATTTCCGATCTTACATAGTTGATATCGATGGGAAACAGTTTAGGAGAAATTCTAGGTTTATTAAAAAAATTCAAAGAACAACCATTTTCTGAGATAGCTTTAAATAGGGATGATATAAATTTTCAACCCCAGCTAGCTAAAACTAATCACAATGATTTAGAGTTATCTGAAATGAATAGTGATGATGATTTAGAAAATGGGGATAACCTAAATGTAACAGCTGAGGATAGTTTGGGTAGTGAGGGAGAGATAATGCTGATAATAATTTTGTAGTTAACCATGAAGGTTATGAAGGTTACCAAACTATGTCAGGAAGAATAATAAGAAGGCCTGTAAGATTTCCAGATTGAAGACACTTGTCAGTCTCTGTCTAAAACTGTTAATTTTTGTAAATTACTTAGATTAGTGTTTATATTTTATTGTATCTTATATTATGTTGTGTTCTTGATTTATGTTTGCTGTATATAGGTGTATTGTTTTTTTTTGTATATTTAATCAATGTTTCCTGTATTTGTATTATATTAGATATTAGTATTGTATTATGGTTCTTAGAGCTATAATATCCATATTATTTATTTTGTAAATTTTTAGTTAGTGTATCAATACTTAAAGGGGAGGATGTTTAGATATAGTCACATGGCAAAAGCTCCTATATGTTTGATGAGCTGGAGGTTGCAGTTCAAAGTAGATTATGTTACATGTTATGTGTTAAATTATAATAAATTATTTTGATATGTCTAATATAAATATAAATTTAAACAGTGGTACAGGTTGTTTTTTTTTTTGTTTTTTTCAATAGAATCTTCAGATTCTTGTAAATATTTTTAAACAATTATATAGGACCCATTAATCCTTCCTCCCAATACTTGAAGAGACGACCCGATTATATATTATATATATATCTTCTTCCAGTAGCGCGACAGGCCGTGTAGGCCCTGGGCCTCGCGGTGTATACTCCTGCGAGTTTACACTCACGTTTCACGATGCAATTTTTTTAGTGTAGGGTCATCACTCCCTACGACTAATTTTGTGAGTGGCCACCCTTTGGCTGACGGGTCTCAAATACCCGGTGGAGAGGTTGTGAGTGAATCCACATTTTTTAAATCCTTATAAAAGCCCCGCCGGGACTTGGATTCGAACTCAGAACCTGTAGCATGAGTGACTAGCGCGCTAGCCACTCAGCCACTGGCTCCCCTATTTATATATATATATATATATATTCAAATTAGAACACTCTCTTCTCATTAATATATTTCATCTCACATCAATTATACATATTTATGTTTCGAGGTATTATCACCTCATCTTCAGAATAACGTATTAAAAACTAAAAACAATAACACAACATTAAAAATTGGTTTACATTGAACTATAACATTTAAACAACAATTGTATAAAAATTAATATTTCAAAACTGATTTATTATCTCAATTATAGGTTGTTTTTTTTTTTATACTTTATGTATTTTTACTTTATCATTATTTTCTGTAAATATTGTATGAATGTGGTCTCATATCACTATTACTAATGTGAGATATATATTTCCCCGTTTCCAAAAGAAGTTTAGTGATTTATTTCAAATTCACACCTCACGTTTCTGCCTCGAGGGCCATTTTCAAGTATCTGTAACAATTAAATTTTGATGGCATGTCTATACTTTTTACATATAATTTTAACACTTAACTTAATTATTTTATCAATCGTGTTTTGTTTTTTAAAAATCCTTGCCCATCATGCATAGTCATCCATATATACTCTTACACCGATTCATCAGTAGTCTCGTCCAAATTAGCTTGCTGTGTCAAAAAATTAAATAAATGTTTTAAAAGAGTCACATTTTATTATATCTATTATTCAATTAATACTGTTCATTTAGAAACAAATTGTAATATATCTCAATAAATATTTTTAAAGATTATGATTTAAAAATTATATGTGTTATATAATTGATCACGCACCTTCCATATTTGTGACATTAATATAGGTCATAATTATTAAAAAACTTGTTTTTTACATCTGTCATTCTTATAAAAGTGTTACTGTATTTTTGTAAATAAATATATTTATTATCATTATAACTATTATTAATTGTCAATACATAAAATTGTTGTTTAAATGTTAAAGTTTGATGTAAACCTTTTAACCTCAAAACGTAAATATGTATTATTGATATGAAATTAAATATATTAATGAGAAGATAGTATTCTAATTTGAATATATTAATAAATCTATACTCTTGGTAGTGATATTAAATTATATATATATTATATGAATTCAACATTGACTTGAACGCCTATGCATGTTTTGAATTTACTTTGAACTTACCTAAAATCTGTACCTCTTCTCTACACCTCACGAAGGCTCTTGGGCTCAGTACATGTAGAGATTTGTACTATTTTAAGGCCAACGGCCGTGCAATGAGGTGATTAGGCCGAGATCACACTCGACCGCCAAATTTTTCCCCATTTTCTGGGTACACCCTTTATAGAATCTGGGTCTGCCCAAACAAGAACTCCATTGGAATTAGAAGGAAGAAGAGGGTTGCCTTCCGGATAAAATAACAGAATAAATAATATTCTGCCATTGCCGGGATTCGAACCCAGGACCCGAAGAAAAGTAGACTAATGCTCTATCCACTAGGATTTTTTACATCATTTATCAACGTTTCGGGGTTGTTTCCCCATTCTCAAGACTGAAACATTTTTTTTTTAATTTGATCAGTGAATGAAAATACATAATTTAAATATTTGTCTTTGAAAAATTATCATCACCAATTTGTCATAATTAATTTAAAACTCACTAATATTATTTACCTTATTTTTTAAAAACACTTTCTTAATTTATAATTCATTACTTCACTACATAGCTTTCTGCTATTCGTCTACATGGGTGTTCATTGGCTTACTATTTCTATTATTTTTCAATTTTAAACTTTGTACCTTTCCAGTATTCCTATGTAATCCTTGTGCTTTTTATTTATTTTTATTTTTATTTCTATTAATTATATGTCCTAATTATAGTTTTTGGGCTATTTTTATATTTATTTTAAAATTGTACCTTATTTATGATGTCTGTGTAATGTGTTCCTAGGTTTTTTGTATCTGTTTTAAAACAGATAAATAGAAATATTTATTAAGGGATAGATTTATTGAGAACTAGAATATTTTTTAATTTTAATTTTTGCAGACGTTTATTTATTTTGATTTTATTTTATGTAATTTGACTTTCATTTTGTTTATATTGTAAATATTGTATGAATGAGATCCTGTAGCACTATTATTATTGTCTATTATGACAAATTGTAATATATACGAATAAAAAAAATTTTAAAAAAAAACTTTTTTGCAGAATCGCACTTTTTTTTCTACCGTCACCAAATAACCGAAATCTCGTAAAGTAGTCTGTTAAGCTCAAAAACAAAATGTTTTTAGAAACTGATTATAGTCTTTTACGGTAGATATAAGCTAATCAATTTTTATTTGTGGAAACATATTTATCCATTAAATGAGCATCTGGAATGTTCCAATAGATTTGGTTTTTCCAGATCTCCGTGCGACCATGCAAAAAGTTGTTTCGCAAGCAAGTCTAATACCATATATCTTATATATTATATATTACTGTACTGCCTTTGAAATCATTATTTACTATACAATTTTACTTTTTGATTAATGCGTAAATAAATGTTTCTGATCATCAAAATATTCCCTTTTTTTTTGTTTTTCTTCTAGGGAACAGTAGTATAATATATTTGTTTCAATATTCAAAAAAATATTGGTCTCTTATGATATTAAAAATAGAACTAACTGGTTAAACTCAAAATATAAAATTTATTTTTATTTATTTATAAATAATATCTGGTATTCTGAGTTTAAATATAAATCTCTTGATAAGAACCCTGACAATAGTATTGGTAACAAAATACAGCAAACAGTTAGAATAATTAAAGATATTGGTAGAGTGAGTGAGAAAAATAATAAACAGAAAACCATTACAGATTTTTATAAGAGCGCTACAGATGAAAAAACAACAGATGTTAATAATCAAAATATTAAAGATGCTGAAATAAATAAGAGCATAAACATCAAACAATTTTTCAAAATGCAATATAAACCACATCTTACTAGTGAAATAAATAAAACATTATTAGCTTATGATTTACCCAACATCAAATTAGGCCTTTATAACCATAATAAATTACGAAAATTCCTCACCAGTACAAAAGACCCTATAAGTAATGAAGAAAAATTAAATGTTGTATACAAAATAAATTGTCTGGACTGTGATAAATGTTACATAGGGGAAACGTCCAAAAAAGTTAGTACTAGAACTAAACAGCACAAAAGTAATTGTAACAACAGTAAAAATATAAATACAACTGCTTTATCACAACATAGCATACATTTGAAATATAAGTTTGATCTCAATAGACCACAAATTTTGGAAATAGTCAAAAATAAACAAAATAGAAAAATCATAGAGGCTATATATATCAATAAAAATATAAATAAAACCGTGAATTTTAAAACTGACTCAAGACATTTAAGTTACCACTATTCTGATTTAATTAATAAATTAAAAATATAATATAAATAATTAATAATAAATGTTTTAAAGAATTTCACAATATGAAATAATAATAACTATATACAAGTTAAAAATTGGTCTAATCCTTAATCCAGTTGAGGACAAAGATCTGAGCAATACTCTTGCTCAGATCTGAAGTGTTTAGATATTGACTTACGTTTTTACTTTTTTACCTGGCTCAAGGTGTGACTAGTGTAAATGTTGGGATTACAGAATATATAACGAGGTAACTTTATAATATTTATTTATTTATTTAACTAAGTACTGTGTAACATTGTTAAATTTTTGCTTTTAATGCCTCCTTATGATTTTAAAATTTGTTAATTAATAGTTTTAAAATGTTTGTTATCAATTGACTCCTAATTTATAAATTTTTTTAAACCATTCACTTCATTATAGTGATTTTTAATGTGATGGTAAATTGCTTAATATAATTTTTATAGACTTCTGAAGATGGGAGAATATCCCGAAACGTCATGAAATAAAATATGAGTATTAATGGAAGAATTATTCAGCCCTAAATCAACCTTAATAATAAAATTTAATGTATCACCTATATTAGCCCAAAACATGAAATTTTGATCTATATTCAAGTTTAATATATCGGGTTGTAAAATAAGTTAGTTGTGTTTTTTACTGGTGATTTCAATAAAAACTCCAGATTCGTGCCAATATTTTTAATCAGTTATATAAGACCCATTTTGAATTTTCACATGTTGCCATCTTTCAGGGTATTTTTTTTTTTTTTTTATTTTTTTTATTTGGACATCATCAGTTGAAGGACGACCCGAGGGCTTTGCGTTTTCCATGTCAAAATGTACGGTTCTGAACCGAGTAAACCACTTACGAACGGTGCTCTCTTAAGGCACCATCGCCACATACACTGCAAATTTAGTTAACCGTCTATGCAGCAGACTTTCCTTTTCGGAAATAAAAAATCATTAAATTACAAAAAACGGATATTTTTCTCTTTCATTTTGAGCAAGCAAAATACCACTTAAAGATAAGGAATTTCGGTTGAAACTGATGCATAAAAGCACCTTAACCAATCCTTTTTTTAGAATATGTAAACAATATTGGCCAAGTAAACATGATTTTCTTCAACTTATTTCACAACCAAATAATTATTTTTCAAGTTTAAAATCATTTTATTTAAATTTTGATTAGAACAATAACATATGCAGGTGAGTGAATGTGAAAATAAAATAATCAATATAAGTTACTAATAATGACTTATACTTCATGATCCAAACTTACAACCAATACCGTTTCAATACCTAACCACCTTCTCACGGAATGCTGTAACCGTTTTAATGAAACAAGACAGTTGAGGATTCTTCACCTTGGTACCATAATATTGCTTTTCCTCAGGCAGTTATGTAATACCAATTTATTTCCTGCAATTGTTCAAATTATTTACGGAAATGAAATCCATTATCTTCCGGTAGTCGAATAATTACAAATTACATAACCAGGAAGTAATTAATAATCTTAATTATTAAATAAGTTGTTAGATATTAATTGAATGAAGATGCGAAAAGAGTTCTAAAAACGGAAAATCTGTCAATTATCCAAAACGAGTTTTCTTTTACTTTTTTTTCGAAATCTTCCTGTTTTGAAATCATTTTTATTTTATTTATTGTTATTCTTTTTATAAGTCTAATTTTCACTAATGCCTTGGAATTAATGAAAACATCGAGTTACGTTATAACAGTGGACACTTAATTTATCAATGCATGTATGTTGAAGTATATATATACCAGACTGACAGACGACTACCAAACGTTCAGGGCACTCCGCAATCTGACATAAGCAGCAATTAGACGAGCGAAATCGAAATACTTTCACGACGCCCTATCCTCAGCACCTGATTCCAAACCAAAATGGCAAATACTTCGCAAACTATCCCTCTGCAAATCCTCTTCCTCTCAACTATTTAAGGTCTCACCTGATGAACTAAATTCATATTTCTCATCTGCTTCCACTAACGGCTCTCCTCAACTTCCCTCCGACTTTCCGCTAATTCCTCCATTTAATCCCGATAATTTTTATTTTTCCGATATCTCACCAACTGACCTAATTTCCTCCGTTATGAAATCCCACACCAATTCTATAGGTTTTGATGGTATACCTGTCAAATTAATAAAACTATGCCTTCCCGAAATCTTACCTGTCCTACTCTACATATATAACTTTTCCCTCCGAAACTCCGTATTCCCTACCTCCTGGAAAAAAGCAATCGTACACCCTATTAATAAAACCTTTAACCCTACTTCCCCTAAAGACTATCGCCCTATCTCTATCCTCTCAAACCTTTCTAAACCACTCGAAAGAATAGTTCAATCTCAACTATCAAATTTCCTTGAAAATTCCAAACTACTTGATCCTCTTCAATCAAGTTTTCGACCCGGCTTTTCCGCTCAATCCGCTCTCCTAAAAATCACTAGCGACATTCATACAGCTATGGACGAAAAAAAGTTGACAGTGCTTATACTTCTGGATTTTACAAAAGCTTTTGGCTCTCTTGACCATTCTATCCTTTTTTCCAAACTAAAATCTTTATCGTTTTCCAAGAGCACAATTCATTGGTTTCAATCTTTCATTTCCGACAGGACTCATGCTGTTACCATTCCTAATCACCCTCTATCTCCTTTCCTAGCCCTTTCGGCAGGTGTGGCCCAGGGCTCAAGTATCTCCCCTCTCCTGTTCAATTCCTATATCAATGATCTTCCCAATTCAATCCTTAACTGCTCCCATCATTTATATGCTGACGACTTTCAGATCTACCTATCTTGCTCTCCTTCTGAGTTATTAGTAATATTTACCAAAGTTCAGGAAGACCTTGATAGAATCAGTGCCTGGGCAACCCTAAATAAACTAAGGCTAAATGCTATGAAAACTTAGGCAATCCTAATAGGTTCCAATTCCCTCCTCAGAGCCAATACCACATTTCCAAGTCTAATCCTAAATGACCATCCATTTACCTTCAGTTCCACTGTCGAAAACCTAGGTATTACCATAGATCAAACCCTTTCATGGAAACCCCACATTGTTCAAATTTCCGGACGAACTATAAGTACTCTTAAGTTCTTCCATCGCTCCCGTCATCTCTCCACCCACTTCCCACCCGTAGGATGCTGGTTTCCTCGCTTATTTTCCCCCACTTAGATTATTGCTGTGTGGTATATGGAGGCCTCCTGACTGTACTTGATGACAGACTCAAGCGGATTATGAATATGTTTATAAGATTTATCTTCGGTGCCTTCAGGAGGTCGCCAGTCACCCACTTGTACAGCGAATTGAAGTGGCTCCTACCTTCCATACGTAGACAATATTTCCTCGGAACATACCTCTACCAAGTCATTAATTCTCAACATCCTCCATACATTCACAGTATCCTTCAATTCAAATCCTCAATTCACTCACTTAAAACCAGATCCACCATTCCGATCTTTACATTCCTACCCATAGAACCAAATCATTTGATAATTCCTTTTATATCCGCTCTGCATCTCTCTGAAATTCCCTACCTAATCATATTCGCCATGCCTCTTCCCTTCTCTCATTCAAATCCCATCTTTTCCACCACCTTCTAGAATCCCAAAGAGACGCACACTAATGGTAAAATTGTTAATCCAACATCCTACTTTTAACGAAGGATAGATTTTTTTTTATTTTATCAAAATCCTAGAGTTATGGGTTAATTCATTTATTTTATTTACTTCGATATTGTTCAGCTCTATTATTTTATCATTTTTTTTTCCATTTGTTTATATTCTATATATTTTGTATATATCTATATAAATAGGTTTTATTATTTTTATTTTTTATTTTTTTGAACATTTATAAATAAAAATTTATTTTTTTGGTCTCTCGGCCAGACATGAATATATATTGAAGTATATATTTACTGTACTACATTGTTATTCTTAAATGACATGATCCCAGAATAAAGTTATTTTTATTATTATTATTATATATATTGCTATGTTTGTGACCGACTGATTTTCTAAGGCAGCGGTACCCTTAAAAACTAGCTTATTTGATATATTTAATCCATATATAAACTATTTTTAATGATATCATTGGATCTCCTTTCCAAAGGTATTGTGTTTACCAATCCAATAGGTGGCATGCAGGGTAAGATTAAAATAAACATGTTTTACAAACTAACATTATTATTTAAAACAACTTAACACATATACAATATAATTAAACTATGCCTGAGAATACTTAGGGACATTATAGTTACACTTGCCATACAATATTACAATTTATTGCAAATACCTTTAAAACACTTTGTCGGCTGGCGAAGGTGGAATCATCTTTGGCGCCCATTTTCCGCTTCATCCTCCAGCTGCTCTCTCATACCTCCAGACGGACCTCGTTTCTTCTTGAGGATGGAATCGACTCTCCTCTTGCTGGAATAAGACTCACCTCATCTTGAGGATAGAACTTGACTGCCCTTTTCGAATCTTCTCCTCACCGTCGTCACCTCGGGCAGGGCTGATCTGGGAAGTGCCCCTTGCCGGGGGTCATTTGTCCTAGTGTCTAGGAAGTTACATATTGCTGGGGGGTCCCATGAAGGTAAACGCCTTTTGATGTTTTGCCGAGAAAGGTTTCTTAATTTTTTATTGTTTAATATTAAAATTATTTAATAATGAACTCCCCTCAGTATCCTCAATACATTACAATACATATATATATATATATATATATATATATATATATATATATATATATATATATATATATATATATATATATATATATATAGAAATAATTGGAGTTAAATGGAGCAACTCGAGATGATAGAAAACAAAGGTTGGGTTTTTATTGGCGTATGGTTCGAATTAGCTGTACCAGACATAATAAACAAATCTGTAATAAAATATGGAACCATAAGAGTAGGTATGGATATGTTGAATGGGTGAAGGAGGAGACAAAGAAATTCAATATCACTGAGCAGGACTATAGTCGATTGGATTATAGAAAGAAATATCTAAGCTGACTATTTCAGAGAAGAAAGGGGACGAATCCCCACTAGGAAAAGGACGAAGAAGTCAGAAAAGACTATTACAAAAATTATACGCTTGAGATGTTATGGCAATTTTTTCATAAAAATCGGCTGATCATAGGAAGTGTTATTTTATATCATCCATTTTGCACTTTATTACGATTTTTATCAAAAATGGCATCAACTATTTCGATTAAACTCGCTATATTTATGTAAAATGTATGGACTTTAATATTATATAGGTTTCATTTTGATTGAAATAGTCTGACAGGGCTTAAAAGCCGATATTTTAAATTTTCTTTCTTTTAAGTACCTTTAATTTTGTGGATTCTAATTTATTCGAAAATTTACTGTCAATAATACAATAATATTTCCAAGTAAAATTACAAGAACATCAGTACCAGAAGCTTTTATTAGAATTCTGGAGCCTGGTGTTACTTTGTGAGTGTGAAAAACAATTCTCGTGTCTATCTCTTCATGGTAGCATAATGGATCTCTTCATGGATGCATAATCAACTTCTTCGCCTTTTTTAATACAATTTTCCTGAGCTTGGTACGAGTAACACAGATGTTAAACAGTTAGTTTTTTTTTTTGTATTCTTGACAGTTATTTGTTGTTTTCCCAATAATCAGCCAAGAAGTGTACCAAAGCATCTTTGAAACGATCATTTTTATGGCTTTGCCTAAAATCTTTGGTTCTGATTTGTTGAGGTCCTGTAATTTTATATGGGATATCAAACTTTCTTATATTCAATGCCCGATTACGTGCGGCTGCAATGTTGGGTCCTTTATTTATTACACGCTATAGTCAACTCGGATTCCTCTGTTTCGCGTTTCAAACTCGCGTTAAAATTTAATCTTTAAAATTCGGCAACCCAGACTAGGACCAAATTTTTTGCAGGCAACCCTATATCAATGTGTTTGCAATAAAACAACGCTTATGTTGATATTTTTTTTTTCTATTATCAAGCCGGTGCAGATAACTGATATCGACATACCCGCTTTTACCTAACTACCGAAAGTTTGTCCAGGAAAAGATTAGGCAACCCAACGGCTGCACATTCTATACCTTTGATACTTTAAGTCAGGGTAAAAGTTTTCTTATTATCATGATGTTGCAACATTTAATTGAAAATAGTCTGTCCAGGATTTTTTTAGACCACCGATTCTTAACATATTTTCTAATATACTAAATTTGTTATAAAGTATGTTTCATTCTATTATCAGCTCGGTGCAGATCGTTTCAAGTTCGGATCTTAGACTAGGAAGCATGATGTTTTGAGTAATGGAGTCTGGGAGTCCTGTTCTCGAAAAACAATCTTCTAGGTGGGTAAAAAAATACAATATCGAATGACGCCAGTGAATTAAGGTAAAACAGTACAATTAGACAAATATCATATCAATATATTTGGAATGGCGGTAAAAATAGGTGACCCTAAAATGGATCGTTGAAGTCGGTTGAGTGTACAATCATCGAAAGGATCACACTGGAATTAAGATACTTATTTTATGGTGTTCCGACATTTCGGCCTAATGTACAGGCCTTCATCTTGGATGTAGAGTCTTGTGTTCTTTAGTAACAACGGATGTTACACGAACTTAATACTTTGGGTGGAAAACCATGCTCGTCTTACCGCGAAATGTGACAAATGTCTAATTGGGGTATGGTACATATGTATATGTATATGTATAAATATATATATATATATATATATATATATATATATATATATATATATATATATATATATATATATATACACATATATATATATACTGCCGGTCTAAAGTTTGCGACCACCTATCGCTTACATCAATAAATCATGAATAACCTCTATGAATAGCTAAATAAAATATAGTATTTATGAAAAAAATTGCTAATTAGGTGTAAGAAAGGTTTAGGACTATCGAAAACTCCGAAAGATTTAACCATAACCAAGGATTTTTCCTTCCTTAAAAAAAAATCCTAAGGCCATCTGCTAGGTTTGAACCCTCTACCTCGAGAATAGAAGGTTGTTATGCTAGCCACTACCCCACAAAACTAAATATTTAATTATATCAATATATTCCTAACAACGGAAGATCTCGCATAATATTAACGGTAGATATTTTGGGCTGATTAATGTCTTCTAAAAAACTTAATTTTGAATTAAATCACATATTCGACGTCATTAAGTGAATACATAAGTTATAAATTGGTCTAATCTTAAATCCATTTGAGGACAAAGGTCTGAGCAATACCCTGCTTAGATCTGATGTTTTACTTATTGACTAGTTTTTACTGATTTTTCTTTTTGATTTTTTGTATCAGTGAAAATGTTGGAAGGGACAAATTAATTTAAAAATGGTATAAACCAGGTAATTTCAAAATATTTTTTATTGCATTAACTTATTACTATGTAACATTGTTAATTATTGTTTTTTAATACCTCTTATTGATTTTTTTTTTTTTTTTTTTTTTATAATATATTTTATTGTTTTTTTACAACTGTATATACAAATACAATAAGTAAAATGGCTGAATTACAATAACAGGCATGAATAGACATGTAAAGAATCTACCCAGTGGTAGTACTTCAAAGTTTATTTCATGAGCAGGTCTCGAGGCCACCGTCTTTTCAGGCGCCTCGGAGGATTACCGGGAATAGATGTAGATGAGAGGTTACGGACAAGCGGGTTTGAGTGGGCAGGTAGTTTGGAATTAAAGGAGATGTATCTATCGCGGGCCAAGTCTGCAACCAGTGGGATATTTAGGTCTCTATGGATGAGTTTATTAGTTACAAAGTAAGGAGCATTGAGGATTTTTCGTAGGATTTTGGATTGCAAGGATTGGATGCGGGAGGAGTTTGATAGTTTAGTGGACCCCCATAGCTCAATGCCATAGGTCCAAATAGGTCGGATAATCGTGATGTAAATGAGTCGTTTGTAGTGAATAGAGAGTTTTGAACGTTTGTCTAGTAAGTGTTGTAGTAAGCGGTATCTGCAGGCAGTCTCTTGTCGTTTCAGTCTAGTGTGAGGATTCCAAGTAAGGCGCTTGTCTAGATGGAGTCCAAGGTAGCGGATCTGTTCAACGGGGATTAATGGAATGTTGCCAAAGGATACAGTAGGACAGGTATTCATAGGCTTGCGGCGAAGGGTAAAGGTAATTTGATGGGATTTATTTGGATTGATTTTAATTCTCCAGTTATGACACCATTCTTCAATGGATTGGATGTGAGACTGTAGGAATTGTGATGCAACCGTTGGGTCACCACTTACGGATAACACACATGTGTCATCAGCGTAAGTAGTGAGAACAGTGCTAGGATGAATAGGAATGTCAGCTGTATAAACGGAATAAAGGATTGGGCCTAAGATGCTACCCTGAGGTACACCTGCGGACTGAGAAAATATGGATGAGTATGAAAGATTATGGTTGACTTTGAAAGTTCTATCTGAGAGGTAAGAATGAATAATTAGGAAGTATGTAGGAGAGAGGAATTTCCGGAGTTTATATAGCAGTCCTGGGTGCCAAACTCGATCAAAAGCCTGTTCAACGTCAAGAAAGGCTCCAGTGCAATACATTCCGCGCTCCAATGTGGAAGAAATGACATCCACCACACGGTGACACTGTTGTATAGTAGAATGGGATGTCCGAAATCCAAACTGGTGGTCAGGAATCACGTGGTTGAGATCTAGGATTGGATATAAACGTTTTAGGAGGAGTTTTTCTAGAATTTTGCCCATAATGGGCAAAAGAGAGATAGGACGGTAGGAAGATGGGTTTTCTAGAGGCTTTTTGGGTTTTGGTATCATTTTGATAATGGACAGTTTCCATGTAACGGGAAAGTAGGTGGAACGGAGTGTGGCATTGTATACATAGGTAAGAAGGAGTATGGCTTTTCTAGGAGCTGTTTTAGGATACGGGATGTGATGAGGTCGTGACCAGGTGCTTTTTTGGACGGTAATTTTTGAATGATGCTGATAATTTCTGATGGGTGGAATGCTTTAGGAGGAAGAGACATTTGGAGAGGAACGGTTAGTTCTGCTTCGACATGTTCGATATGGATTGGGTTTTGGATATCAGGATGCGGATTAAACATTTTGGAAAGGTGTTTTGCGAATACCTGGGATTTTTCTACGTCGGATCTTGTCCATGTCTGGGATTCAGTTAAAATAGGATGATTGAAGGTTTTGAATTTTAGTAACTTTGCAGTGGTTGTCCATAATGATCTGTCAGAGGTATTCAAGTTTCCAGTAAAGATCTGCAGGTTTTGAATTTTGAATTGTTTTAATTCGGTTTTTAGTGCGTTAGTCAGTTTATTGTAGTGCTGTTTATCGGAAGGATATCTTGTTCTATGCCACTTCGCTCTAGCTTTCCGCTTTGCAGTAAGCAAGAGACGAATGTGGTTCGGTAAGTAGGATTCATGAGAATTTCTGATTTTAGTGATGGATGTATTGTTGTTTATGGCAGTCTCTATAGATTGTGTTAGGTTTTCAATGGCAGAGTCTATGTCTTGTTTAGTTTTCAATGGTATTTTCAAGTCGAGTATGTTTTCTAGGTCGTTTCGGAAATTGTCCCAGTCCACACGTCCTTTAATCAAGGAAGGAGGAGAGGGTTGGAGAATAGGATTTGAATTCATGAGAAGCAGAACAGGGCTATGATCTGAGGAGAGGTCGTCTAAGGATGTAATTGTACATTGGGTAGTGGGAATTTGGGAAGAGATAAATATGTCTAGAATATCCGGGCGTTTTTTAAGGGATGTAGGCCAGTATGTAGGATCCTTGGGTGACAAGACGGAAAAGCTATTAGAGGTTGTGACTTGGGAAAGAATCCTGCCACGAGTGTTGGACGTTCGGCATCCCCACCGTTGGTCTTTGGCGTTGTAATCCCCACCAGCAATGAAACGCGGACCAAAGGTTCGGAATAAGGAATCAAGATCATTATAGGATAAGGTATTACCAGGCGGGCAATATACAGCAGAGAATGTAAGGTTATAAGGGCGGGAGGTTAAGGTAATAGAGGTTGACTGAATGGTGTCAGTTGGAGTGCAAGGAATCAGGGAGTGATGTATGGATTTGTGAATAAGGATACATGAGCCAGCGTGAGATGTGTTTGTCTGGGTGATCTGTTCTGTATGTGATGTAGTCACGTATGTAGAAGCGAGACTGTGTTGTGAAGTGGGTCTCTGTAAGTAAGGCAATGTCTATGAAGTTGTTGTGGAGGAATACGTCTAGTTCGTCTCGGTGGTTTAGTAGTCCATTTGCATTCCATAATAGGATGGATAGGGAGTTTTTCTTCATATTGGGGCATGGAATGGGATTACTGAGAGCAGTCTGGTAAGGAGATTGATCAAAGGATTGATTGTATTTTGAATTTCACGAATGAATGATGAAAGGATTGCAGTAATGTCTGTAGGATTCTGGTTAGGATAGGGATTGTAGGCAGTGTTTTGGATTGGAGGATTAGTAGGGATGTTTTGAGGTGGATTTCTCAAACGCTGAGTAGGTTCCATTGATTTATCTGGTCGAGGATTAAGTTGAGATGTAGATGGAGAAGAAGCAGGATGTTTGGAATAGGATTCCGGTGGCAGATTAACCCTTAATAGATCTTTGGGATTTATTTCATTTGTGGGAATTTTAGGAAGAGGTTGGGAGTTTTCACGCTGGGGATGTGAGATCTTAAGATTAGGATGAGAAGGCTTAGGGTCAGGATGGGAGGTCTGCATCTGAGGTAAGGAAGGCAGAGGCGCCTGTTGATGTTGTTGATGTTTCCTAATGATGTTTGAAGACGTGAAAGTATTGGTTGAAGAGTTCATGAATCTATCCTGTTCATTAATTGCTGGCGTTCTTGAGGGTCGTACGTCATTTCTTGTAGAAGGTCCGGTCCTTGGATCCGTAGAAACTGCATTTCTTTGAGAATGGAAGGCTGCGTTAATTGCTTTTTGACGTTGCAGGTTTTTATAAACTATGCAACCCTTATAGTTAGCAGGATGCGCTTCATTGCACAAAGCACATTGAGCTGGCGTATCTCTAGGTTTTGGGCACGTGTTGGACAGGTGCATACCACCACATTTAACGCACCTTGGCTGATGGTGACAGTATGATTTCGTGTGTCCAAGGTTCTGGCATTTGGTGCACTGGACTATTTCCGCTCTATGTCTCGGCTCTTCAAATCTTACAACTGAGTACACCAGCCTGGTGACGTGAAAGATTTCAGGATTATTAGAAGCTGGCTCAAGATCGATAAAAAACAGGGGTAGCGGGTATTTTTCAGTTGGATGGATTACAGGGAAATATGTCGGACATTGTGTCCTAGTTCCTCGATGTCCTGCTTAATTGCTGTAGTAGATGTGGAAGAATGAAGGCCTCTCAATACTACCCTATACGGCTTTTCTTCTCTAAGCTGGTAACAGTGGAATTCATATTTTTTCTCCTGTAAGTAATTAATTAATTTTTTATAATTTTCTTTAGTCGTTGTATTTATTTTAATATCTTTTAATCGGGAATAGCATTTAAAATTTGGCTGACCGATTAAATTTGAGATTTCCTGTGCCAAGGTCATAAAGTCTCGTATATTAGTTACGAATATTGGGGGAGGCTCCGGTTCAGAGAATTGACCGGGAGTTGTTGTCTCTGTGTCGATAGTACTGAGGGCTGCAAACTTATTGCTTGTAGGAATATCAGTGGAAATTGTGGAAGATTGATTTTGAGGTATTGATGGATCCATGATGTTGACTGCAGGTGTGCTGCTGATGGTAGTATTGGGTGACGTTTGTTTCTTTCCTTTCTTCTTTTTTCTTTTGTTTGGCGAATTTTGTAGAGAACCAGGTGTCTGATTTCGCTGTCTTTTCTGAAGAGTTCTTCTCGTTAAATATTGTGAGTCAGTCTCACTTATTTCCGAGAAAACTGTTTCATCATCTGACTCCATGCACGATGTTTTACTCATTTAAATAAAAAAAAGAAATCAGAGAAAAAAGTAAAAAAAAAAAAAAAAAAAAAAAAAAAAAAAAAATTAAAATTGAACTTATAAAATATTTACACAAATAATGAAAAGAAAAAAAGTAACATTCTATGGTGAAAAAACGAAAAAAAAAGAAATAACTGTCCCTGGAGTCGAACTCGTGCCTAATACGAAAGGGAGGTGGGGAGCAGCGCCTTA
Source organism: Piezodorus guildinii (assembly GCA_023052935.1). NCBI lineage: Eukaryota > Metazoa > Arthropoda > Insecta > Hemiptera > Pentatomidae > Piezodorus > Piezodorus guildinii. Next base: position 44,448,221 of record CM041295.1, read on the forward strand.
GCCGAGTGAGCTATCAGTGAGCTGATAGAAATACTGCAGTTAAGATAATGATAGCCAACGGCTCCCACCAGGCAGGTAGAGATCTGCCGCCTTCACGTGGTCGAAGCGCTAGCCAACACTAATATTTCTAACTGTCAATTAAGTGAAATCAAAACGCTTACCACACCAGTCTTCGAGTTAAATTGTTCACGAATATATAAATTTCAATGTTTACAAACTTTATACACTAGATATGGGCTAATACCACTATGAACAACAATTGATCAGAGAGCTATAACTTTGTGTAACTTCACTTGCGGCCATGATCCTTATTGATTTTGAAATTTTTTGTACACTAGAGAGAAATTCCGATTTGGATTTGCTGTTTAACTTCGCTGAGATGCTATGCGTACACAGCATACCGCATCAATGCTGAAGACAATTTTTAAACTACAAATAGAGGGCGTTTCTGCCAAATAGAAATACTTTGACATATCGATGGGCCTCTTGGACAAATCGAGCCTAGCCTCAATATATATGGTGATGCAGGATTCCCAGTGAGTGCAGGATTATGGTCTCCGCCACGTTTTGCAACTGTTTTCCATACCTGTCCATACCTCTCCAAAAATGATCCAGTATCTACCGGGATGGTCTCCCTGCATCCGAACCAAAGTCCCGTGACTGAAAATTTTCTTTCGCCAAACTCCTCGCGAAATTTTTCTTGCAGATAAGGAATACATTTCGAGTAAATGTATAGAAAATGTTCCTTCTCCTCTTGAATTCTTTTGCCTTGTTCCCTGTCATTAGTCTCGTATCTGATAGTGGGATCCACTGTCAGTGCTTCCTTTTCTGTGGTACTAAATGTCAAGACCTCATCCATAAAGACCTTAATATTCCTTATGTAGCTGATTTGGCCCGAACCAGGTATCAATCCTTCCATGACAAACTCCACTCCCACTCTGACCCACTAGTTTCAATTCTAGCTTCCTCTTCCATTCCTGACAATCCTCCGAGGCGTCTGAAAAGAAGATGTCCTCGAGAACTTCTAGTTTAGATTACCTATTGGAGTGCTGCCAATGGGCAGTTTCTATTCATGTATTTTTCATGTGTTTTATCTAACAGCTAATTTACTAGATGTATTAATCAATACAGTTGTAAATAAATGAATAATGGATAAAAAAAAAAAAAATTCAATTACTGTTTCTTACTGTGTACTATGTTATGTTTCTTTATAATTGCTTATTACGTAATTCAATCTTGTGGATATATTTAGTTGACCGTTAAAAATTACTGGAAGGAATTAGTCCGGGTGGCGGTCATTAAATAAAACATCTAAACAGTTTCAACTATTTTATTGTTTGCCAACGTTTCGACCCCCATCATTTTGATCCCCCAGGGTCATCATCAGGGCGTGTTGTAAGCGAATGGAAACTGATCTACCAGTATATGTATATGCCAGTATACCAGTATATGTATTCCTTATAGCTTTTTAGCTTAGTCAATTACTGCTTCATTGTCTGTACTGAGTTACTGTTTCTTTATGATTATATTTTTATATTCCTTAAGTAGTATATTTTTTCTTACAGTGTAGTGTGTTACTGTTTCTTTATAAAAAAAAATGTGTTATTTTATTTAAGTATTGTACTATATCATACTGTGTGCTGTTACTGTTTGTTATTGTATTTTTATTGAATTGAGGTGAACTCCTTTCCCACACACGGGCTCGCCTTAGTTAGATAGTGACTTCTACTTGCACTGTAAAATGTCTGTATTTTGATTTAAATAAAGTAGTTTTAAAAAATTAAAAATTAAGTTGTTTGGAAGAAATCAATCAGCCCAAATATCTACCTTAGATATTTAATGTTTATATTCTATTTGGTGAAAAAAAGTTTATAAAAATTAATAATTGCCTCATTTTGGGCGGATTTAATGGGGAAAGAGAAGCTGGGCGGGAGGAGGGAGAGAGTGAGTGAGAGTGTGTGCGTGAGAGGGAGCCTTGATCGGGCGACCCTGACTCGGTTACTTCCGCCTGCCCTTCCTTATAGACCGGATGTCCACGGCCATCCCAGCCCTCTTTTTATAATTTTTACACGAGGTGATTTTTAAATGGGATAGCTTTCAAGGCGGTCCACTCCTACGCGACCTCCTTAGCAACCGCTCACTCCGCCGGCCACCTCTACCTCACAGCAAACGCTCATATATCCTTCTAATAATGAGCATTTTTACGAGTTTAGAAAAAAAAAAATTACAGGAAATCTGTTAGTACTGGATTTCCGTGAAAACATTTGTTTCCGATTAAATAATTTATAATATCAACTAGCGACCCGCCGCAGAGTGTGGCGAGCACATGCATTCGGTGGACATAGGACCAACATCTGAAATTTCTTAGTTTCTATTATCATTGTCCATCAAATCAAGCATACAATAAATTACACATTTAAAAACAACTTATACTAAATGCAACTATAACAACCACTGTGCGGCGCAAACACCAAATTATTGTACATGGTAGTATTATGGCCAGACTGTTGGACAGACTGAACAAAAAAGGTTAAACGTTGACCCCCATTATTTTTTTATCAAGGAATCGATTTCTGTGTTCAGATTTTAATTTCGATGTGCAGGGTGTCCCAGAACTCTTTTTTTTTTTTTTTTTTTTAACTTGGAAACCTATGATTTGACGTCTTAAAGTTATTCCACATCCCATTTCCAGCAACTTTTATTTAGGACACTTTTTTGATAGGAGCAACCGTATAAAAGGATTACGGGGTTTTATGGCAATCCAAAAACCCCCTTTTCCATATAAGAGGAGTAAGTACCATTCAATCGACAATAAAAAAAACATGAACGAAATCCATACAAATTTTTATTCAAAATATTATAATGATTTGGCCCGTACCAGGTATTACACCTTCCATGAAAAACTCCACTCCCACTCTAATCCATTAGTTTCAATCCTTGCTTCCTCTTCAATTCCTGATAATCCTCTGAGGCGTCTGAAAAGAAGATGGCCTCGAGACCTTCTTGTTTAGTCTCACTAACAAAGAGTGTTGCCAATGGGCAGTTTCTCTTCATGTTTATTTCATGTGTTATAACATTTCAGCATATTTACTTAATGTATTTTTTGTACAGTTGTAAATTTCAATAAAAATATATTTTAAAAAATATTATAATTAGTTACTTTTACTAATTATATTGGACATAATTATGTATTCCTAAAAAAAAAAAATTATTGTCTATAGTTATAATCTATGTTGGTTTAGTAAAATATTAAAAAAAAAAAAAAATAAAAAAATTAATTTATCAACAAATTTAGAGCATCATGTGATAATTTATTTTTACGATTCATGAGGATTAAAGACAATAATACGTTCATAAAGTATAAATAAAAATTTAAAACAAAGAAACTGATTATATGAGCCACGTTTGAAAAAAAGGAAGAGCTAAAAGGAAAAAAAAATTTTTTTTTCGTAAACAGGCACGAACCAGTAGGTAATTATTAATGGAAACTATAAACCTTCTAGTTAATTTCTGTGGTAGTAGATTTCTGAGCGATTTTCGCTATGAATGTTTTAAATTTTTTTTATGTTGTTCATTAAAAAAAACTTTAAGAATCTAGAAAAGTTCAAGCTGCATAAACTTAAAATATGATAATAAAGTTAAATTATCGTAATAAAGACGATTCATTAATTTTGGTTAACCAAAATAGTTGTGGTAATTTTTTAAAAACAGGACTTTTTTCAGGGACAGTCGTTTTATAAGATATCTAATGGAATTTAATTTAATAAAAAACTAACGAAGGTCAATGATAATAAAACTAAGAGAACTAAAAACAATTTTGGGGAAATTCGAAATTTTAGATATTGATTCTATCTCCACCAAACGTGTACGCACTTTTTCGGGACACAAGTCTACACTGGTCGTTCTATTTCGATATATCAGCCATTTTAACATCATTTTGTTCCTTATTAAATTCACTTTCAATGTGTGATTGGCATATTTTGCTCATTTTTAGTCATGAAAATATATAGGTTTTGTCGATAATTTCAGAGAAATGTCTCTTTATCTAATTATTCTTATATACATCTTTATATATCTATATTTCCTGCACTTAACTTTGTTTAGAATCAGTGAAGTACTGCCCCGAAACGAGATATAATTATAAATATGTTTGTGTAGAGTATTTCTGTTATTTATTTTTCTTAAATTTATTGTATCACATATTCCTATTGTAATTTATACAATTTAAATGATAAACTAGCATTTCGATTAGATATAATCTATATAAATAATAAATAACAAAGTTCTACTCCGAAACGCAAAATAATTTCGTTAAATTGGCTGATATATCTTAAATAGAACGATTGGTGTAGACTTTTGTCCCGAAAAAATGCGTTTGGAACCACTGTGGACGTTTCGGCCTCTAGGACCATTTTCAAGTATTTCTCAAGAAATAACATTTGTATGATATCACTGTACATTTTACTACTCATTTTAACTTTTTAATTACTTATTTTATCATTATCTTTTTCCAAATAATGCTACCAATCAGATATTTCCCCATATAATCTTTCCGGGTCACCCAACGAGTTGCATAACACTTCGATGCAACTGTCACGTCGAACCTGCGTGCCTAGATTTTTATGGGGAAAATCTAGTTTGCCTCCTTCGGGAGACGTTAAAGTGGTACGATCCTTGCGTGTCAGTACCGTAGATCTATCCTATAAATCTGGATAGCAATTAGGCTTCCCACTGTAGCATCGTCCGATAGCTAGAGCATAAGTACTAAGAATAACAACAATCTTACGCTTATCAGCAGTGTCTAATTTGATATATGTTAATAAATTATAATTATAAAACTTTTTTTAATCATACATTTAATATTATAATATATAACTTTATAATATAAATATATATATATATAGGGATCTATACGGTACTGACACGCACAGTCGGTACCACTTTTAACGTCCCCAAGGACGTAACTAAGGATATTATCCATAAAAACCTAGGCCCGCAGTTCGACCTGCAGTAGCATCGAAAGCTGTTATGCTAGCTACTACGCATGTGATATTATATTATATAATATGAATATTATTCAAAAATAAAAAAACCCTATTTATTCTAAAAATATTTTCACCTACTCAACATCTCATCGGCGTCCTATAGGGCTTCTAAGCACGACTGACTTGGAGTAGGGATGCTATAGGCTTTATACATTTATTTTATCTATTGTGCTTGCGTAGAAAATTGTCATCACTTCTATAATAGATTCTATAATCGTCCTCATACTTATATTTTCCGTTGTGTAAGACTGAAACATTTTCAAAATCAAAACTGTGTTTATAATTATAGCAATTTAGTCATAAACCATAACTAATTTAGATTTTGTATATTTTGTGTTACAGTTTTTTCGATGTCGCTGTACTGTCCATTCCAGCCAGTGTGACGTTTGTCCGTAGTATGCCTTCTCATCACAATTTACATTTAAATAAATCAATATAAATTACATTTTAATCATTTTAATTAAATTTTAACAATGATGAGCATAGTACATCAACTGATCCCTTTCAGATTTCATTTTTATAGTGAAATTATTTTTATTGTTCCTTTGTGTTTATGTTTAATTTTTTTTAAATTGTGTTTATGTATTTTTAGGAATTTAACGTTAATCTTAATCCGTTGGTCCTACCTAACGGAGACCAATGGCCGGCCGCCTTCGAAGTGTGACCTTCCAAAATATTTTTCAAAATTTGATGAATTTGTGGACCGGGTGGACTATGCAGAATTAGAGAAATAGCAACAGGCAATAACTCGTTATTAATTTTATTTCATTTAATTTCACTGTTACTAATACTAGTCAATTAGTTAGTTAGTTTGTATTATTTCGTTAAGTAGTTATAACAAATGAATTATTTATTATTTGTTACTGATTTCTTTTTTTAGTCAATTAGTTAGTATTATTTTGTTAATTCGTTATAACAAATGATTAATTTATCAGTTTATATTTATTAGTTTTATTTAACTTATTTTATTTTTTTATGTAACTTAATGTTCTGTAACATAATTTATATTATGTAATAAAAACACGCGTTGTATCGCAAGATGGTACGCGTAGAAATAAATGCACCCATTGCAGGGTTACTGTAATGAGGAAAACCGTAACGTTAATCTTATAGATTATTAATATTTTTACTGCATAATTTTTTTAAATTTTATTATACATTTGTTATTGTTATATAATTTTCATGATAAAATTTTGAGATTGATTATTTTTAATTGGACGATATTTTGTACTTATAGATAAAATTGTTCTTTTGCACCTGAAGATGGCATTTTAGCCGAAACGTTGTGCATTAATGTTTAATAAAAGAGTAATGAATTTATATATCGGCCTCCAATTTTATTAATTTAAATAAATCAAGTTCTTTTGGAAACGGCCAAAAATGTGTCTTACAAAAATAGTGAACCAAAAGAAAACTTAGGACGATGATGAGAATAAGTAATGAAATGAAATGAAAATAAATTTTATTCTGGGACAGCTAGTCCCCTAAGAATAATATAAATGTACAATAAAATATTTAAATTCTGGCTATATAAATTTTAACAACATGGTATCAAATTATATAGCATATGGTATATACATGCATGCACACACACAAACATACACACATATATACACACACACATTCATTTATATACCTACATATTTATACACACATTCACAAACACAAACATATATATATATATATATATATATATATACATATACAAGGTCATATTACCTCAAAGAAATACAGATATTAAAACAAAAAATTGTGAAAATTAAGATAAAAATAAAGAGGCCAAACAATTAAGTTTATAAAGGCACGGAAGATTGATGTTCGAGGAGATGGATAAATAGGTGATGTTTGAAGAAGGTTAAGGATTGGCATGTACGAATCGACATGGGTAAGGATTCCAAAATGAAGATGCACGTATGACAAAGGATCTCTTAAAGGAAGCAGTTCTGTGGGATGGAATGAGCAAGTTCGAGGGCTGGGATCTTGTGTTGATAGAGTTGACAGAGGATAGGGGGTGAACATATTGTAGATATAGATGGGTTTTTTGGTTCTGAAGGATTGGTAAAGGTAAGTTCCTAAGAAGTATTGCCATCGGAATTTTGGGTAAAGCCACTTCAACTCTGCATACCAGGTGGAGACATGAGAGCGCCTGGGAATTCCGAAGATGAATCTAATGAAACAGTTCAGCCTCATCTCAAGCGTCTCGGGTATATAAGTATAAGCATTCCTTATTGTGTAGGCATCGTTTTGGAAGTTACAGACTTGTCGAATATTTTTTGTTGTATGTATAGCTTCTATTATTTTTCGTTTACTACCATTGTTTTTAGGGGTCAATATTGTTTTGTTTTTAAATGGAATTGGTGTTTATGATCATTTGTTTGCGCACGATAAAGGACTTTCATAAGGAATTTTACTATTTCAAAGGATATGCCCGATTTTCATATTTTAAGGACTGTTTTAATTTATTTTTATTTTAAGTTAAAGTCACCATTCTCGTTGAACGGATTCTTAACAATTGACATTTATTTTAACCAGGATACTGTTCAAAATGGAAAATAACCACCATTTTTGACTCGATTCTCCTTTTAAAAGGATACGAATCGAAATAATTCAATGGTAACTAGGTTTACCACACTAAAAAGGACAATTTTTAATATAGAAACTCTCTTCCCGATGCAAGAATCGGTCCGAAATAGCATAAGTCTAACTGTCTATATTAGGGAGGGAGGGTTATTTACGCACGAAAAGGACTAATTTTACTATTTCAAAGGATATGCCCGATTTTCATATTTTAAGGACTGTTTTAATTTTTGTTATTTATTTTAAGTAAAACTCGCCATTCTCCTTGAAAGGATTCTTAACAATTGACACTTATTGTGACCAGGATACGGTTCAAAATGGAAGAGAACCACCATTTTTGACTCAATTCTCCTTTTAAAAGGATACGAATCGAAATAATTCAATGGTAACTAGGTTTACCACACTAAAAAGGACAATTTTTAATATAAAAACTCTCTTCCCGATGCAAGAATCGGTCCGAAATAGCATAAGTCTAACTGTCTATAATAGGGAGGGAGGGTTATTTACGCACGAAAAGGACTAATTTTACTATTTCAAAGGATATGCCCGATTTTCATATTTTAAGGACTGTTTTAATTTTTGTTATTTATTTTAAGTAAAACTCGCCATTCTCCTTGAAAGGATTCTTAACAATTGACACTTATTGTGACCAGGATACGGTTCAAAATGGAAGAGAACCACCATTTTTGACTCAATTCTCCTTTTAAAAGGATACGAATCGAAATAATTCAATGGTAACTAGGTTTACCACACTAAAAAGGACAATTTTTAATATAAAAACTCTCTTCCCGATGCAAGAATCGGTCCGAAATAGCATAAGTCTAACTGTCTATAATAGGGAGGGAGGGTTATTTACGCACGAAAAGGACTAATTTTACTATTTCAAAGGATATGCACGATTTTCATATTTTAAGGACTGTTTTAATTTTTGTTATTTATTTTAAGTAAAACTCGCCATTCTCGTTGAAAGGATTCTTAACAATTGACACTTATTGTGACCAGGATACGGTTCAAAATGGAAGAGAACCACCATTTTTGACTCAATTCTCCTTTTAAAAGGATACGAATCGAAATAATTCAATGGTAACTAGGTTTACCACACTAAAAAGGACAATTTTTAATATAAAAACTCTCTTCCCGATGCAAGAATCGGTCCGAAATAACATAAGTCTAACTGTCTATAATAGGGAGGGAGGGTTATTTACGCACGAAAAGGACTAATTTTACTATTTCAAAGGATATGCCCGATTTTCATATTTTAAGGACTGTTTTAATTTTTGTTATTTATTTTAAGTAAAACTCGCCATTCTCCTTGAAAGGATTCTTAACAATTGACACTTATTGTGACCAGGATACGGTTCAAAATGGAAGAGAACCACCATTTTTGACTCAATTCTCCTTTTAAAAGGATACGAATCGAAATAATTCAATGGTAACTAGGTTTACCACACTAAAAAGGACAATTTTTAATATAAAAACTCTCTTCCCGATGCAAGAATCGGTCCGAAATAACATAAGTCTAACTGTCTATAATAGGGAGGGAGGGTTATTTACGCACGAAAAGGACTAATTTTACTATTTCAAAGGATATGCCCGATTTTCATATTTTAAGGACTGTTTTAATTTTTGTTATTTATTTTAAGTAAAACTCGCCATTCTCCTTGAAAGGATTCTTAACAATTGACACTTATTGTGACCAGGATACGGTTCAAAATGGAAGAGAACCACCATTTTTGACTCAATTCTCCTTTTAAAAGGATACGAATCGAAATAATTCAATGGTAACTAGGTTTACCACACTAAAAAGGACAATTTTTAATATAAAAACTCTCTTCCCGATGCAAGAATCGGTCCGAAATAGCATAAGTCTAACTGTCTATAATAGGGAGGGAGGGTTATTTACGCACGAAAAGGACTAATTTTACTATTTCAAAGGATATGCCCGATTTTCATATTTTAAGGACTGTTTTAATTTTTGTTATTTATTTTAAGTAAAACTCGCCATTCTCCTTGAAAGGATTCTTAACAATTGACACTTATTGTGACCAGGATACGGTTCAAAATGGAAGAGAACCACCATTTTTGACTCAATTCTCCTTTTAAAAGGATACGAATCGAAATAATTCAATGGTAACTAGGTTTACCACACTAAAAAGGACAATTTTTAATATAAAAACTCTCTTCCCGATGCAAGAATCGGTCCGAAATAGCATAAGTCTAACTGTCTATAATAGGGAGGGAGGGTTATTTACGCACGAAAAGGACTAATTTTACTATTTCAAAGGATATGCACGATTTTCATATTTTAAGGACTGTTTTAATTTTTGTTATTTATTTTAAGTAAAACTCGCCATTCTCGTTGAAAGGATTCTTAACAATTGACACTTATTGTGACCAGGATACGGTTCAAAATGGAAGAGAACCACCATTTTTGACTCAATTCTCCTTTTAAAAGGATACGAATCGAAATAATTCAATGGTAACTAGGTTTACCACACTAAAAAGGACAATTTTTAATATAAAAACTCTCTTCCCGATGCAAGAATCGGTCCGAAATAACATAAGTCTAACTGTCTATAATAGGGAGGGAGGGTTATTTACGCACGAAAAGGACTAATTTTACTATTTCAAAGGATATGCACGATTTTCATATTTTAAGGACTGTTTTATTTTTATTTTTTTATTTCAAGTTAAAGTCGCCATTCTCGTTGAAAGGATTCTTAACAATTGACACTTATTGTGACCAGGATACTGTTCAAAATGGAAGAGAACCACCATTTTTTACTCGATTCTCCTTTTAAAAGGATACGAATCGAAATAATTCACTGGTAACTAGGTTCACCACACTAAAAAGGACACTTTTTAAAATCGCAACTCTCTTCTTCATGCCTAATAAAAAAATATATTTGATCTATATATTCAAGTAAAAAATTATAATAGATGTAATTCCACCAAAATACAAGATAGAGAAAAATAGAAAAGATGAACCGTTACACACTAATATTTGAAAATAATAAACCATTGTACAATAATTTGCAGTTTTTTTTTATCAATGATATTAACATTAAATATTTAATTATTTTAAATCAACTAAATTAATTGTACTTCAGAGGAGGGAGTTTTAAAAATTGGTAGTTTAAGTCCTGTCAGACTATTTCAATGTGAAAGAAAACATACCGGAAATAAAAGCTCATTTGATTTTACATCAATATACAGAGCTCAATAAAAATCATTAGAGTCGATTTAGAGAAAATCCAAAAAGGTGCTAAATGCTTGGTATAAAGTGGCACTTCTGGTTTGCGGATTTTGTTAAGCTTAACTTGCCACCTAAATACCCACAAACCTTTTTGCGGGTTTGGTCATTTGGACTTACGGGACGCGAAATTCCTATATATTTTTTAAAACTGGAATTCGAAAATTTTCAAGATATTTTTTCTTAATATGTATTTCATACTTAGGTATGTGAAAGTAAAAACGATAAAATAAGAAATACAGAATTTTTAAACAATCAATTAAGGTTATACGGTTTTCGTAACTGCTTTCACAACTTCCCTTGTTAAATATTTAGTTGTCGAAGGAGTGACGAAAAACATGTAAATATTTAGGTAATTTTGGTTTCAGTGTCAACGCATAAGTGAAAGCATACCAACGATATATATATATCAAAATTTAAAAAAAAATAAGAACGATAATAAAATTAAAAAAACTTTAAGTGTTACCGTTAGACAATGTAAGTTTGGTTGAGGATTCCAATGATGAAATAAGACCAAAATAAACACAGACCTTGGTAAGCTTCAAATAGTAATCTGATGTTCGAAATGTTTCATTATAACAATAAGAAAATAATGAATTGCTAAACACCTCAAAGGTCCTAAGTAAAGTTACCAGGGAAATGGCTTGAAAAGAAGGTATATATATATATATATATATATATATATATATATATATATATATATATATATATATATATATATATATATATAAACTTTCAACTTTGTTTACAAATCGTTATTACATAATTTTAAGAAATTTTTGGGTTTCATATAACACCTTAGTGATGATTTTTAAAAATTTTAAAACAATGTTATAAAAAGTAAATTTATTTTAAATATCTTTATATATACACAACTTAATAGAGTGGTTGTCGTTATCTGAGCTATTTTGAGCGATTTTCGTTATGAATGTTCTAATTTTTACTTTCACTTACTATATATAGTAAGGAAAGTATTGCGATCGTGAAAATTTTCGAATTCCAGTTTTCAACGGAAATACACGTTTTAGGGTCCCCTGAGTCCAAATAACCAAGTCCCGCAAAAAGGTCTGTGTGTGTGTGTGTGTCTGTGGTAACTCCCGGGCGGAAACGGTAAGTCCTATGAAACTGAAATTTCATATTTAAGACAACTATACGCCCGAGACGTGACAAAACTTTTTTCATCAAAATGAGCTTACCAGAAGAGGCACTTTATACCATGCATTTTGCACCTTTTTTCGATTTTCTCAAAAACGGTTCCGACGATTTTGATTAAACTCGCTATATCGATGTAAAATTAAATGGGCTTTAATACCATGTAGGTTTTATTTGGATAAAAATGGTCTGACAGGGCTTAAATGCCGATATTTTAAATTTTCTTCCCCTAAAGTACCTTTATTTTTTTAGATTCAATAATAATAACTAGATTATCTTGTTAACGCTGATGAAAAACAGGTAAATATATAAATTGAATAAATTCAATACCCAACTAAAGGAGAAAACAGAAAAAATATATTTTTAATGAAATTTTTCGTTTTTTAACATAAGAGCAGTAATATACATGTATGATATACCGTTGGAAAGCTAAAGATTTTAGAAAAAATATCATCTCATACACAAGCTTTTAGAATTTAATAGATAGTGATGAGAAGAAGATAAAACTAACTGATTATTTTAGATAATAATATAATAGATTTTTTAATAAAACACATGTTTCTATATAAATTCAATTTGATTAATTCCTTAATAGTTTCACGTAATAGTTTATCTAAGTTTAATAGTTTATCTCTAACTGTATTTGAAAATTCTTTCATTGATTTTAAAAATCGAGGTAAGTGAAAGTCGTGTGTTGCCCGCACCAGATTTTTTTTTATGTTTTTATTAAATAAAAAATTCTAGAATCTATAAAACTTCAAGCTGCATAAACTTAAATTATGACAATAAAGTTACATTATCGGAATAAAGATGATTCATTGTTTCATCAAAATAGTTGTGGTACTTTTTTTTTGTAAAAAGGACATTTTCCATGGACGGTCGTTATAATAAGATATCTTAAGGCAAAAATTTTAATTAAAAAAAAAAAAAAAAAATCTGACGATGGACAATGATAGTAGAAACTATGTTTTTTTATTGTATTTATTTTAATGTTTCATTATCATAACAATGAAAAAAAAAAAAAAAAGAATTGCTAAACACCTAAAAGGTCCTAAGTAAAATTACCAGGGAAATGGCTTGAAAAGAAGGTATATATATATATATATATATATATATATATATATATATATATATATATATATATATATATATATATATATATAGAATAGAATAGAATAGAATAGAAAATAATTTTTATTCTGGGACTGGGTCCCCTAAGAATAACAGCTTTGTACAGTTTAAGTATTCAGCTTTTTAATACAGTTTAAGTATATATATATATATATATGTATGTATGTATGTATGTATGTATGTATGTATGTATGTATGCATGTATATGTGTATAGGGTGTTTCGTAATTGCACAGCACTATTTAGTTCATATTAACATATATTTCCAACTCATTTATTAAAAAAAATATCATAGGTTAAAGCTTTATTATTTATTTACTACATTAAGACTGACTGCACAAAGTTTAATACTAAATAACATGTTTTATTAGTTTATAATTAAATATTTAGTAGAAGAAGAAGAAAAATTTAGTTTTATAACACCTGATAAACAAATGAACGATAAGCAATGACAGTAGTTGCTCATCTGTTTGTCTTGTTCTGTGTAAGCGAATACTGTGAAACAGTTCAATTTATGATTATCATGGGAGACACCATAAATTTAGTCACTTTTGCTGAACAAACAGACATGCTTTTAACTTATGGCAAGGTACATAGAAACGGTGCTGTTGCTGTTCGAAGATATCGTGAAAAATTTCTTTACCGAAGAACTGCAAAAGTGAATAAATTTATGGTGTCTCCCATGGTTCAGTGAACCTCAAAGCTCGACTCCGTAAGTCCTGACAAGTCTAATCATAATTTAAATATTTCTATTATAATTATTCACACGAAGAGTATATATGTATTTATAAAATTAAAATCAGAACATTTCTCTTCTAAAAATAAATTTTTATTTATTCTCACAGTAATATATACATATAACTTTTAACGTTTCGAAGTCGACTGCTTCACTTTCAAAATTGTATGACAAACTAAAAACAATAATATATATTAAAATGTAAATTATAAATTAGATTTTTAAAAAAATTGACATTAACTATGCATATATTATAAATATATTGAATTTTTAATTTATTATTTTTTTAACACTGAAATAGTTGGCAAATATGAATATATACAATAGTAAACAAAGATTAAAAATTAATACTATAATCCAACAGTGCAATGGCTATGAAATATGGGATAATGAAAAGTTAGAACAATTATGTAATAAGTTATAAACAAATAAAATACAGTGACTAATTTTATTAAATGACGTTTTAGAAAACAAAATAAAAATTATTGTAAATAATTTTGGACATATAATTAATGTTTTAAATATGGAAGGTATGTTAGAAAATATGGAAATAGAATATAGATGTAAATTTTCATATAGTTGTTTTTAAGTGTTTAAAATATTGTATTCTTCATTTTAATATATGTAAAACTCTATACCCACTCTAATCCATTAGTTTCAATCCTTGCTCCCTCTCCAATTCCTGATAATCCTCCGACGGTCTGAAAAGAAGATGGCCTCGAGACCTTCTTGTATAGACTCAATACTAAAGAGTATTGCCAATAGGCAGTTTGTTTCATGTGTTTTATCATTAATCAGCATATTTACTTGTTTTATTTTATACTGTTGTAAATTTCAAAAACTAATTTATATACCATACTTAGGTCTATTTGGACATACGGAATTGAACTATGGGGATCCAGCAAGCCATGAAATTCCTTTCGCATCCAATCCTTGCAAACCAAAATCCTCCGAAAGATCCTAAATGCCCCTTACTTTGTCACCAATAAAATAATCCACAAAGACCCGAATATCCCATTAGTTGCAGACTTAGCCCGAATCAGATATAATTCCTTTCACTCCAAATTACCACTCCACCCAAACCCACTTGTCCGCAATTTCTCATCTCCTTCTATTCATGATTATCCTCCGAGGTGGCTAAAAAGACGATGGCTTCAAGACCTACTTATCTGAATAATCTTTGAAGTACTACCACTGGGTAGATTCTTCTCACGCCTATCACGTCCATATCACAATGTTCACATTTACTTAATGTATTTTTTGTTAATACAGTTGTAAATATCTCTATAATAAATGAATTGAAAAATTCAATAAATAAAATTAAAATTATATATATATATATATGTGTTATTGTTTTTAGTTAGTTACACAATTTTGAGAATGAAGCAGTTGACTTCGAAACGGTAAAAGTGATATGAATATATTGTTGTGATAATAAAAAGGTTTTGTAGAAGAGAAATGTTCTGATTTTAATTTTATAAATATATAAATATTGGAGGGTTTTGACAACGAGGACAAGCTAATTATTCTTAGAATACTTCAAGGCAGAAAGTCATAGGTTTACAACGATGAATAAATGTTATTTGGTATGGTTTGTTTAAATCATCCAATTTTAACTCGATATGGAACCCAGAGTTTGGGATGCGATAATAAGATCTTATTTGTCTGATAGCACACATGTATCATCAGCATTCTTACCAAGGGCAGTGTTAGAATGGATTGGGGTATCAGCTGTATAAACTGAATAAAGAATGTGACCGAGGATACTGCCTTGAGGAACACCATTATACAGAGAAAAAAGGCTCTATTGTGATTTACTTAGAACGATCTGTCAGTGAGGTAGGGCTGGATAATGAGGACGTAAGTAGGGGGAAGGAATTCACAAAGTTTTTAAAGCAGTCCTTGATGCATGTCTAAATCCTCTTAATGAACATAGTCGTGGAATTAATTTGGAATGCGACCTGGAACTAAATTGAAATTTCGCTGCGTAATGGAGAAGGAAGTAGTGCCATTGCAATATCTGTCTATCATTGTAATTGATTTTTATTTTACAGAGAAATGGGCTTATAATAATATACCCATGGAGAAAATTTATTTATATATTAATATAAATATATGTCTTAAATAATTTATTAGAACTATCTCTTATTTATAAATTTATTTATTATTACATAATTAATTCAAGGTCCATTTCTGATTCATCTTCAGAAAAATAATTTATAACCTGTACCACTTCAACTCTTGAAGGGTCTTGGGCTCAGTACATATAGAGATTCGTACTGTTTCTAGGCCAACGGCAGTGCAATGAGGTGATTAGGCCTTAATCGCGCTCAGCCGCCAGATTTTTCCCCAATTATTTTGGGTACCCAATTTAAAGAGGCTGGGTCTGCCCCAGGAGGGTCTCCATACCCTAGGGTCGCCCCCTGACTGAATTAACAGAATAAATAATATTCTGCCATAGCCGGGATTCGAACCCAGGACCCGGAGCACAGCAGATTAGCGCTCTATCCACTAGACCACGCCACTCCCTAAATAATTTATAACAAAAAAAAAAAAATTAATATCATAATCTTATAAATAATTTTGTCTATCTTGAACTGTTTTTAAAATTCATTTATATTTTTATTATACTAACAATTTTCCATATTAAAATAATACAACTTATTTTATCAAATTTATTTATATCCATTTTCATAATCGTCATTATATTGGGTTGTTTCACATGAAATGTGCGTTTTTATAGTTTCTAAAATACATAAAGGATTTTGCAGATCTCTGTGTTTACATATTTAAAGTAAACAGTTACTAATCCTCTACCTTTGTATTATAAACATTAGCTTCCCAATCAATTACCCACTTTTTAGTATACCTCCAAATATGAACATGGAAACACGCGATTTCCGAGTAATATTTTTGTACGAGTTTAAACTCGGCCATTCAGCAGCTGAGGCCGCTAGAAATATTTGCAAGGCGTTTGGGGAAGGGAGTGTTAATGAACGGACCATTTGCCGTTGGTTTGCTAAGTTTTCAGCTGGGGATACCTACTTGGAAAACTTGCTTCGAGGAAACCCCTACCAAACAGTTAAAGGACTCTCAGCACAACTAAATGCAAGTGCATCTACCGTTTCCAGAAATTTAAAGTGTATTAGGAAAGTAAAAAAGCTCGATACATGGGTACCTCATGATCTCACTGAGCGGCGTGTTTCAAAACATACCGTGCAATAATTGAAAGAACTGGACTACGAAGTTCTTCCGCACCCACCATATTCTCCCGACTTGTCTCCAACTTCGTCAAAGGAAAACTTTTTGAAAATGATGATCAAGTGAATAGTGTGTTTTCAGATTTTGTTTCACTTCAAAGCTCAGAGTTTTTCAGTTTGGGGATAAAAAAGTTGGTGTCAGGTTGGGAAAAATGTGTAGAAAAAGAAGGTAAATACTTCGAATAAAATTATCTTGTTCTCATATCGTATTTTTATAAAAAATCCTTTACCTTGAAAACGGACATTTCATGTGAGACCACCCAATAGATTTTTTTTTTTTTTTTTGAATAATGTAAAATAAATCACTATAACCAGAGATATTAAGAAAAATGTGTTTTTCGCGAGCAAATTTTCCGCTTTTTTTACAAGGCCCCTGAGGAGCGTTGGCCCATAATATTTTGAAGATGCTAATCGTTAAATGTCTAGTTTTACCTAAAAAAACTTCATCAAAATCGGTAAGAAACCTTCAGGATCCTCTCTGTGAAACTGATTGTTGTAGATAATAATGTCTATTCTTAGATTAATTGATCTAAAACGTTGTTTTGCGCGCACCAGATTTTTTTATTTTTTATTTTTATTATTTTTAGGGGGAGGCCGCTCCCCCCTTTTGACCTCCTCTCTGTACACCTTCATTTCTTATATCCATAATCCGGCTCTGATCAACGTTTCCTGAACCACTAATCTCTCCTGAGGGCCTTTAATTCAAGCGATTATGAAAAGAAGTCCACGTTTTCCTTCACATGCCCACTTCCTGTGAAAGAAAAAAACAAAAGTTTTGATATAATAAATCTTATGGTTTTAGTTTTTTTCCAATAAATAATAATAAAAAATAAAGTAAAATAGTAAAAAAAAATATATTAAAAAATCTGAAGGGAATACATGTAAAATAAATTATTACAAATTTACTTAAAATATGAAACTCTGGATCCTTGCAAGTGAATTTGTAATAATTACTTTTATATGTACTTATAATGTTTTTATTTATTTATTGTAATTTACAACTGTATTATATAACAAATTGAGTAAATATGCAGAGTGAAGAATAGTCATGAGGAAGAACTACCCAGTGGTAGCACTTCACTAACTATTTTAAGGCAGCAGGTCCCGAGGCCACCTTC
This sequence comes from Piezodorus guildinii, assembly GCA_023052935.1. NCBI lineage: Eukaryota > Metazoa > Arthropoda > Insecta > Hemiptera > Pentatomidae > Piezodorus > Piezodorus guildinii. The sequence goes on from CM041295.1 coordinate 44,466,492, forward strand.
CTTTCAATCGCCTCGGAGGGATTGTAATCAGGAATATCTAAGGAGGATAAATTACGGACAAGTGGGTTTGTGTGGGAAGGTAGTTTAGAATGAAAAGAGGTGTATCTATCACGGGCTATGTCTGCAACAAATGGGATGTTTAGGTCATTATAGAGGAGTTGATTTGTGACAAAATAAGTGGTATTCCGGATTTTGCGAAGGATTTTGGATTGTAAGGATTGGCTGCGGGAGGAATTAGATGGTTTAGTAGAGCCCCAAAGCTCCATTCTATATGTCCAAATAGGTCTAATAATAGTGATGTAAATGAGTCTTTTGTAATATACTGGAAGTTTTGAACGTTTGTCTAGTAAGTATTGTAGAGATCGGTATCTTCGAGCAGTTTCTTGTCGTTTCAATCTTGTGTGAGGATACTTACAATATAATGCTTTTAAAAAAAAAAATTCTAATTGAGATGTCTATTTTACTACTGCACATTCATTCTAAATTCGATACATTCTTAAATCTATTCAAAGATTAATTCTGTCTCTGTAACAATAACATCATATATTTATTATTGTAAACAAATTTTGATATACTGTTTGGTTTTTTTTTCAATGAATATATTATATCAGTAAAAACCTTAGTAGTAACCTAATGTTTATTGGTGTCACCTGTGGTGTATGTAATAGCTAGCATAACAGCCTTCTATGCCCAGGGTTGTAAGTTCAAACCCGGCAGACGGCCTTAGGATTTCACCATTCCTCGGTAGAGGCGTAAAATGGCGGACCCAAGCCTGTTCGATGTCAGGCTTTTGTTAAAAATCGTTATCCTTATTGAACCTGCATAGGCAAAGTTAAGGACTCCCCATGTAGCATCGTCCAATTAGCCACAATAATTTTAAATTAAAGTTATATGAATAAACAAACTAATCTATTGTTTAATAACTAGCAACGTTTTTTATAAGCTCTAATATAAATTAAAACATAGACCAATCGATCGAAGAATATAAAATAAAACTAAGACATGGGATGATTCTAAGTAAAAAGTAATCCTGGGATGGTTGAAGTATTGTCCAGAAATTATGCTATTTTGCTACTGAGAGCTTTTACTATAATAATAATAGGCTTACCGAACCCGAAGGTTCGATGCCGATACCACTATATTCCGTCTACACAGACTCGTCCAATGTTCTCCGTTCAAGCCCAAGCCCCCAAGATCAGCTTTAACGCAATCCTCCCATCGACGCTTCGGTCTACCTTTCGGACGCCTACCAGTCGGATCAGCAAATACCAACTTTCTCGGAATCCGTTCCTCACCGAGCCCAACAATTTCACTCGCCCATTTGAGTCTCAGCGACGCTATCAACTCAATTATATCACAGGATACAAGTTCCGCAATTCCGCGTTGTGCAACCTTCTGAACTCCCCAGTGCCCTCATCTCTCTTCGGACCAAATATTTTGCGCAGTACCTTATTTTCGAAAACCTTAAGCCGTTGTTCATCCTTCAAAGTAAGCGGCCACGTTTCACATCCGTAAAGAACAGTTGGAAGAATAATAGTTTTATAAATTCTAACCTTTAAGTATTTAGATAGAGGCCGTGAGCTAGGTAACTTAGCAACTGAATAATAACACGCATTTCTCACCTTTAACCGGGACTTTATTTCTTCCTGGATTTCATTTTTTCTTGTTATCATTGAACCTAAATACTTGAATTTCTCTACGTGTTCAAAAGTATGCCCTGATATATTAATATCACCAAGATCGCCACCGTTTCTGCTACTAATCATATATTTCGTCTTATCGGTATTTAATTCGAGTCCTATTTCTTTAGCGGTATTTATTAACACACAGAGGGAATAAAAGAAAAAATCATCAAAAAATATATAATTATTATTATGATGTAATCGATACAATTCTGTGACTGTCTAAAATCCATATTTATAAATATAGAAATATTTATATAAATTAAACACACGACTTTCACTTACCTCCGTTGTTAAAATCAGTTTAAGAATTTTTAAATACAGTTAGAGATGAAATATATACGCAAGTGAAAGTAAAAAGCTTAAAGAATTAATTACATTTAGTTTCGACAGAAACATGAGTTTCATTAAATAATCTATTATATTATTATCTGCAACAAACAGTTTTATCCATTTTTCGTCACAACTTCTTGTATAAGATAATATTTTGTCTACAATATTTAGCTTTCCACTGGTATATTATACTTTTATATTACTGCTCTTAATATTTAAAAAAAAAATGCATGTTTTTGTCTCCTTTAGTAGGATATTGAATTCGTTCAACTTACATATTCACTAGTTTTTATTATCAATGCTAACAAGATGATATGGTTAATTTTTTCGAATCTAAAAAAATAAAGCTACTAAATTAATTTTAATCTACATTTATTCAGCATTCTAATTTTAACCGAAGCGTCATAATGTATATTTCCCATTATCAAGACTAAAAATTTTTTTTAAAACATTTTGCTTTTAGTTACAATTTATTAAATAATATTTTTCATAATATATAATTAACTACAAATTACCTTATTTTAATTTGTACATTCTAATTTTCTAAAAAATTTTAACTTTATAATTTCTCACTATTATAACTATTTCATCACTATTTTTTTACTTTCATCACTTTCTTTATTTTTTAACTTTATAACGTCTCACATTAATTAAATAAGTAATTAATTAAAACTGTAAATATAACACACCTTTTATTAAAATGTCTTCCCCTATTTTGTTTTTGTTTGTAGGAATTATTACATTTATCAATTGTCATTACTACTATTTCACTTTAAAAAAAAATTATCACATTTATCAATTGTCATTACTACTTTTTCACTTTGTTTGTAATCTTTAGTACAATTTGATTTTTCTTATCATCTTTATATATTGTATTCCACTGCTGGTTGTTATCTTTGTTTTTTGTTTTTCTTATAGCCCTGAAGAAGGCCTATAATTTAGGCCGAAACGTCGGCACCAATAAATTAAGTTTACGCTTAATTGTGTGTTAAATTGACTGCACCCTCAACCAACTTCTCTCACTAATTTTCTATAGCTCACAGCTAAATCTGCTTTTCATGTTTCTTTTTGTTATTTGAAATAATTAATGCTTAATTTATTATTGTATATCCAAAGAGGTCGTTTTATTTATAATATTTTCTCCATCCTCTCCTATAAGCTTGCTAATCTGTTAAAAATATAGTTTTCTTCAAACCAAACGTTATACTGAACTTGGACTACAATGAAGCTGTATTTACTACTACTTTTATGTTGATTTTAAATGAACCATCGGGTCAAGATATGTGCAATTTTTAAATTAAGTAAGGAAATCGAATAAATTATTTTAGGGAATCTGAAAATCATTAGCAATACAATTAAGTTTTTTTGTTATTTTTTTTAAAAGCCAATATATCTTAAAAACACCCTTATGAACAACCTACTTGTAAAAACTCATAAGGATTTTGGATTGTAAGGATTGGATACGGGAAGAATTTGATGGTTTAGTCGAGCCCCTAAGCTCATCTCCGTAAGTCCATATAGGCCTTATGATAGTCATGTAGAGGAGTCTTTTGTAGTTAAGTGGGAGGTTAGAGCGTTCAATAAAGGATGGAAATAAACAAAATTAAGATGATAGTTATAAAGTATGGATGACAGTTATAAAAATAATTGATAAGATGATAGTTATACAGTATGGAAGTAAACAAAATTAAGATAATTTGGACACATGAGACCCTAAAACGAATATTTCCGTTGAAAACTGGAATTCGAAAATTTTCACGATTGCAATACTTTCCCTTACTATATATTTCATATATAGGTAAGTGAAAGTAAAAAGAGTTAGCAGGAGCCGAAAAAATTCACTAGTATTTAAGAAAAATCATTTCATCATTCCGTATCATCCCATATCCCGTAGAACGAAGTTAGTGATGATTAAGCTATGGAAAAAAAAAAGACGGAGATAAACATCTTATTACATAAAAGATACACACTACATGTAAAAAGAAATTTTAGCATGAGCTATTGCATGGACAGCTATATATAGCTTAATCTAACTACTCTGTCGAAAATATGTAATGATAGGGGTACTCACTACGTTTACTATAGCATGCTATTGTGCTAAACCCATCAATTTTATACAGGAAATAACGGGAGAAACTCGACGGGTTTTAGCAAAATAACACAAATAGCATGCTATAGCAAACGTAGTGAGTACCCCATATGTTAAAAAATAATTCTTTTACGCGAGATAAATAAATGTTCATAGTTTTAGCTAGTTAATATAGTTGTAAGATTATTAACACTATAATTGCGAGAATATTATTAATACCTTTTAAGGTGAATAATCGTTGTCTGTGAAAGAGGTATTTTTGCCTTTTACTAGTATGATAGTTACCGTGTGTTACAGATAATATATTTTTTTTTATCATTTCTCTATCTCTCTATATATGTATACAATGATAACGCAATCCTTGGTTTCCACAAACTCCTTCGAAAACCACTGGACGGATTTTGATACGGTTTTCACTTAAGGCATCCTTTCCTGGAGGTTTATTAGTAAAATGCATTGAAATTAAGTTTTTCTTTGGGTGGGAAAATTAGATCTTCTATTATAAGGTCATAAAAAAAATATTACTGCAAATATGAATATTAACATAAAGAGGTATATTCCTTTAAGAATTTTAGAAAAATTTACATGCAACAGAATAAGACGTACAAGTTAATAGAAAATCGTAATCAGCGCATAACATTTTGGACATCTTTTCTCTTCTCTCTACATGTAAAAAGAAATTTTAGCATGAGCTATTGCATGGACAGCTATATATAGCCTAATCTAACCACTCTGTCGAAAATATGTAATGATAGGGGTACTCACTACGTTTACTATAGCATGCTATTGTGCTAAACCCATCAATTTTATACAGGAAATAACAGTAGAAACTCGACGGGTTTAGCAAAATAACACAAATAGCATGCTATAGCAAACGTAATGAGTACCCCATATGTTAAAAAATAATTCTTTTACGCGAGATAAATAAATGTTCATAGTTTTAGCTAGTTAATATAGTTGTAAGATTATTAACACTATAATTGCGAGAATAGTATTAATACCTTTTAAGGTGAATAATCGTTGTCTGTGAAAGAGGTATTTTTGCCTTTTACATAGTATGATAGTTACCGTGTGTTACAGATAATATTTTTTTATCATTTCTCTATCTCTCTATATATGTATGCAATGATAACGCAATTCTTGGTTTCCACAAACTCCTTCTAAACCACGCGATGGATTTTGATACGGTTTTCATTATGATATAAGACATTCTTTCCTGGAGGTTTATTAGTAAAATACATTAAAATTAAGTTTTTCTTTAGGTGTGAAAATTAGATTTTCTATTATAAGGTCATAAAAAAAATATTCCTGCAAATATGAATAGAAACATAAAGAGGTATAATATTCCTTTAAGAATTTTAGAAAAGTTTATATGCAACAGAATAAGACTGTACAAGTTAATAGAAAATCGTTATCAGTGCATAACATTATGGACATCTTTTCTCTTCTCTCTACGTGTAAAAAGAAATTTTAGCATGAGCCATTGTATGGACAGCTATATATAGTCTGTCCAGGTGTCACTTAAAGATAAAATATATTTTTCCTCTGCAAAGTAATGCCATCCGTATATATTACTTAAAGTCGTTGCAAAATATCTGTCATTCATGAAAGAACTGACGATATCATATACAGTGGGTCAACAAAGTATTGGCGCACCCTGTTTTTATCATTTAATTCTTTAAGTATGTCACTTATTAGTGAGTAATTAATTTTATTTTTGAATAGACATTAGAAACCATTGATATATCATAAAAAAAAATTAAAATAATTAAGGTAAAAATGAATGAGGTAAATAAATTGTAAAAATGTAAGTCAAAAAAGTATTGGCACAGCCATTTATTAATAATAAAAATATCACATTTAAGTAAATAAAATTCATTAATAATTTGATATCATTCCTTTGGCATCAATTATAGCTTGTAATCTTCTTTGCATCGTAGAAACAAGATTTTCTGTGACCTCAGGTCCAATTTTTCCCATTTCTCTAACAACACATCTTTTAACTCATTTTTTGAAGAAATTTTGTATTTTCTTACCTTCAAATCCAAAATATACCTTGAATGTTCAATGGGATTTATATCCGGAGACTGAGGGGGTGTTTTCAATTGTCTCCGTACATTGTACAATAACCAATTCTTTGTTTTACTGGCTGTGTATTTAGGGTCGTTGTCTTGCTGAGATGTAAACGTATTCTCCAGTCCTTATTTTTTAGCACTGGAAAGCAGATTAAGTCGCAACATGTCTACACAGCTTTCAGAATTCATTATACTTTCAACGAATGATAACTTTCCAACACCATTCGTTGCCATACAGCCCCAAACCATTACATTGCCGGCTGTAAAAGGCTTGAGTTTGCAAAACTATATATAAATAAACCAATGGACTTTTGGAAAAACGTTTCATTTTCTGATGAGAGCAAATACAACATTTTTAGTTCAGATGGCTGGTAGTTTGTGTGGATAAAACCGAATACCGAGTTTAAAACAAGGAACGTTAAGCCTACAGTAAAACACGGCAGTGTAATGATTTGGGGCTGTATGGCAACGAATGGTGTTGGAAAGTTATCTTTTGTTGAAAGTATAATGAATGCTGAAAGCTGTGTAGACATGTTGCGACTTAATCTGCTTTCCAGTGCTAAAAAATAAGGACTGGAGAATACGTTTACATTTCAGCAAGACAACGATCCTAAATACACAGCCAGTAAAACAAAGAAATGATTATTGTACAATTTATTTTCCTCATTCATTACTACCTTAATTATTTCAATTTTTTTTTATTCTATATCAATGGTTTTTAATGTCTATTAAAAAACAATATTAATTACTCACTAATAAGTGACATACTTTAAGAATTAAATGAAAAAAACAGGGTGTGCCAATACTTTTTTGACCCACCGTAAAATCACCCAAAGCTGTAAAAAAAATTGTCATTTAAGTTTCACTTTAAAATAACAATGAATAAAATTATGTTTCTCATTGCCAATATTTCTCCTTATTATTATTTTTTTCTTCTACCATCAGTTAATTGTTATTAGATTTTTTTTTATTTATTTAAAAATATATTTGCGTTATTTCCTGTTGATTTTTATCTCAATCTAAAATAGAGTGATGGACACAAAATTGTTATATTCTATCCATCAGTCCTAATCATCCCTCCACTCAACCACTCCAACATGTATATAAGATTAAACTACATTATTTAATAAGAATCAAAAGAATTGTAATTTGTTTTTGTTTTTTTATCAAATCTGTATATATATTTACAAAAATATTGTATACCTAATTTTTTTTTTTTTCGTTTCATGTATTTTATTTTATTATTTCTCTATCTCACATTATTATTAGAATTTATCTTTTGAGTTATTTTGTTTGTTTAATTGTATAGTTAATAATTTTTAAAGAAAACATTTTTAACGGCGAAGAGAATTTTAGAAATCGGGAACCAGTTGAGTCTCAGTAACCTAACGGCCGAGCAGAATAAGCCTGTGAAATCTGCACCCACGTATATCAGAACCAAATTTATACCATTGATTCACACCTATGAGATACCACCTTTTGCAAATTGTAGCCTCTTAATCCTTATGGGAGGGAAGTTATGGAGAGGAAAAGAAAAAAATATATAGTCTTCTGAACAATTCAACCGATTTTCACGAAAAAGATATACCTTTGTAATTTTCAAAAATAGTTTCAAAAAATATTGTTTTAAATTGTTGTATTACTTATATAACAAAAATATACCATAACAATTTATATAACAACAAAGATTTTTTATACATATATTTTTATATCATTGGGATAAAAGTGTAAAACTAGTAAAAAAGTTAATCAAAAAGCTATGATGTCAGACTTGCAAGAAATTTTCGAAAAAAAATCACTATCTTCGTCTACCACTGGAACAATTCCATTTTTTATGAGCGATAAAACTTATTTATTCTTTAAATATCATCTATCTTTCTAAATATCTAAGTCTTTTTACTTATTTGTTTTACGAATATTCCCTACAAGTCGGACATCATAGATTTTTAGATTACTTTTCAACTAGTTTTACACTTTTATCCTAATGATATAAAAAATCTTTGTAGTTAGTAATATTGATATAGCATATTTCTTATGTAAATATCGCATATAGGGCTACTTGTTATCCAAATAAAAAAAAAGATTACATCCAATAGAAGATATTTATAATAATAGGTATAATACATAATATGTAGGTATATAGTATCTAAGTAATATCTAATGACTTTACGATCCTAATAGAGAGGAAAGAGCCCAACTCTTCAAGCGTGACCAGTTACCACTCACCTCATCGCTGCTAAGAGAGCTGACAAAAAGCGTTTTTATTTTATTTTTCACCATTGGGTACATTTGAGATCAACTTAAAAAAATATATATATTGTGCAGGACCCTCCAATGAACTAAAGTAGCATAAAATTGTAGGTGTACTAAGGCAACATAATCTAAAATTTATTTTTTTTAATTGAACAAAAAATATTTCGACTCATGTTTTCGTATTTTTTAAAATTATTTCGGCTCACGTTTTCGTAATTTTTTTTTTTCATATGTTCATAGAAAGCACTTTATAAAAGTAATTACATTTTTTTTTTTTTTTTTTTTTTTTTGAATGTCAGTTGATCCATTCAAGAGAAAAAATTGTTTTGTTTTTTTTCACACTTGCGATCAAATTGAAAAAAATATGTATTACGGAGGACCCTCCAATGAAGCAAAATAACAAAAAATTGGATATGTACCAATCCAACGTCATCTAACAATTTTTTTTTTTTTAAATTTCAAAAACAAGTTTTACTCACAATTTCGTGGAAAAATAATTTTGAAAATCCTTATCATATATTTTTTTCGTGAAAATCGGTTGAGCTGTTCAGAAGAAAACAATTTTTTTCTTTCCTTCTTCATAACTTCCCTCCCATTAGAATGGTTGTTTCTCATAGATGTGAATCAATGGTATAAATTTGGTTCTGATATATGTGGGGAGATTTCACAAGCTTGTTACCCTAAGCCCTTTATATCACTTGAACTGATATCTGTGTTAGTTTAATAATTTTTCACTAAGTCACTATTGAGATATTTTCCTTAATATATCAAGAAAAACTCATTTTTGTCATGTTTGGAAATTCCTATGGAAAAAAAAAATGACTGTTCTGAAGATAAAAATTTTTAGAACAAGTAAATTAAGGACAAAGTCATATACTAAAATATAATCAAAACTGTGCCTCTTTTCCTTTATAAACTTTTAACTCGCTAAAAGTTTCGTTTTTAATAAATTTTTGAGAATATTTTAAACCACTTTCTTCACTATTAAGGTAATGTATTCTGAGGACAGAAAATGTAAAACACGCCTTTATTATATTGTTAGTTTTTATTTTGAGCTGATATCTTCTCTGGATATTTTCTCAACAAATCTTTTAAACCGCTAAGCTAACTTAAAATATCAGCCAAACTATCAGTATCAGTCAGATTTCTTTTTTTTTTTTTTTTTTTTTTTTTTCATCAACGGATTCAAATTCAGAAAATGGTGGAGAATAACTCATATTGTAAAAATATCATGAAAATAAAAATGTTGAGTGACATGGTCTGGACGATTTCTAATGGATTACCCATAGGTAAATTTTTTTTTTCAAATATATTCCGCCAAAATAAGGGATTGATTTGTAGTCCCATTGTTGCTCTGAAAATCATTTTCCTTCAAATATAATTTCTTCCGAGTGAGCTTACATGAATAAATTATAATTTGTAAACATCTCAGTTAAGGTTTAATTATTTGATTTTTTTTACAAATATACAATTTGGTTTTAATAAAATATAATTTATTTACTAACATGAAACGAAAACAAAATACTGTAACTATTTAGTCGCAGATAACTATTATATTATTTATGTTGTTAAAAAAAAAAAAAAAAAAAAAAATCAATCCAAAAAATTATCCATGATTGTTGTTTTATCAATATAATACTACAAATAATAAATAAATAAAATACAAACACTATTTGTTGCTTAGAGTGACTGATATATTTATATAAATATTATCGGCTAACAAAATAAGGAAAAATACTTTATATTGAAATTTTAGGATTATACTGATCTGAAAAAAAAAAAAAAAAAAATCATACAATCATTTATGATTCTTAAAAATTATAAATGCAAGCCTATATTTAAAATTTAAGAAATGAATTATAAAAGTATAATAAGTTTTTAACTATCAAGTTGTGTGTTTTTATTGATAAATAGATTCATAATTGATTTTTTTTTTAATTACTGAAGTTTTTCATGTATGTCGGTTTGGTTGATTTTTAAATCAAGTACTAAATATATTAGTTATAGTCAGTTTAGAAGTATTTCATATTATTTTATTTCATCTATTTTAATGTTTTTTATTATCTTTTAACGTTATATAAGCTGAGAAAAAACAGAATTTTACATAAGTTTGTTCAGCAATATATCGTGTATCCTTCATTTTAATTTGAAATTATTAAATTTTACATGAAATATTTATTATTTTTTAAATATCTTAAGACTTTAGTATTAAAAAGCAAATAAACTCTCGAAAAGACTAGATATTAAAACTTATGTTTTGTTTCTTTTTATTATATTAGAAAGTCTAAGCCAATTCATCAAGTATTTGAAATCACTGCCGTTCGAAGTCGATATGCCAGATATTACGTTTTTAGCTAAAACAACATTTCATTCTAGAGTCGGCCGTAAGTAGGTCACCGCCGAAACTGCTCTTACTTGAAGGGATTCAAGGTAGATAAAAGCAGACTAGAGGGAAGTAAGGCAAGGTTCATGACATTGAATCGCGGTGTATATAAGAGAGGAGTGGGGAGGGCGCCGGGAGTTAGTGCTGTGCGCGAGTGTTGGTGTGGATACCGGCATGCCACCAGGAGACGACGAGACGACGATCGCTCAGGCCGATCATGAACCGGTCCAGCATAAAGACAGCTTTTCGTCTGTCGATAGCGTCTCCCCTCCGCAAGAGGAAAAGGGCATACAGGGAGACCTCTCAGAAGACGGCACCGCAGATGAATCTAAAATATCAGAAGAAGTTAATAAAACAGATAATTCTGAAGAAGAAGAATTCGTTCCTCCTGATGAAGAGCTTACACAGAAAATTATAGATCAGGTAGAATTTTATTTTTCTGACGTTAATATAACAAAAGACGCATTTTTGCTAAAACATGTGAAGAGAAACAAGGAAGGATATGTATCTTTAAAGCTGATTTCTAGTTTCAAAAGAGTAAAACACCTTGCAAAGGACTGGAGAGTTGTAGCTTACGCCCTGGCCAAGTCTAAAAAACTGGAAATAAACGAGGCTGGAACTAAACTCAGGAGAGTCGATCCTTTGCCTCCTTATGACCAAACTACACCGTCCAGAACAGTTGTAGCAATAGATTTGCCTTTAGAAAAACCTACTATTGAAAATGTGGCTGAAATGTTCAAAAGTTGTGGTGAAATCGCTCTTATTCGTATATTGAGACCCGGAAACCCAATACCAGCTGACGTGAGAAATTTCGTGAACAAGCATCCTGAAATGAATGGGAAAATTTCGGCTCTAGTAGAATTCGAAAGAACCGAATCAGCTCATAATGCTCTACAAAAGGATTCTAACTGGAGAAATGCCGAAAATATGAAAGTGTTGGAACTGAACGCGCCACCTTCTGTTGATAAGAAGAAGAAGATGAAGAAAGTACCAAGATCCTTCGATATGGACTATTCATCATCATGTGCTAGTGGCTCTGAAGCTGAGGACAGGAGGTTTCGCCTACAGCGCCGTTGTTCCTCGCCACATATATCAGCAAATGAAAGTCCTTGGATGCAAAGAAGATGGTCTAGAGATTCAGGTACAGACAGTTCAAGTTCTTACTCACGTTCGAGATCTAACAGTGGTATGTTTTTTATTCCTGACTATGTCCGACGTATGTCATCAGATTCTTGTTCAGACAGTTATGGGTCCAGATCCAGATCCAACAGCAGAGTATCTTTGTCAGATATCCGCCGATTATCTATTTCTAGTAAAGATTCTGATTGTTATTGTTGCCATGGTGATTGTGGAAGAAGAGGCTCTCTAGGAAAAGATTCTGGATCTGAGGGTTATGGTTCATCCAGATCAAGAGCTAATAGTGGAGCATCGGATATAAGGAGAAGTTCTATTGAATATTATTGCTTACCTAAAGGTAAAGAAGGAAGAATGGCTCAAGATGGATACTGGGACCAGGGTAGACGTTTTCCCTGTAGGGAACAAGAAGGAGAGAGAATGAAAACAAGAGAAAATGTCATTCGGATGCCAAGGGGCCCTGATGGTGGCCGAGGTTTTATCCCTCGAAGCCATCTTGTCATACACTTATTGAATGAAAAAATTCTCATTATTCATAATTAATATTCTAAAATATCTGTCTCAGAATGGAAAATATAGTGTGGTGTCTTATTTAAGAAAAACAGAGAAAGTGTAAAATCTTTTAATAATATTTTATAAAAGTGATGAAGAGCTCATAAGCTGATGTGCAACTTAATTTTGTATATATTTATTTGTTATTTAAAATTTATTTATTTTTAGGCTTTAAGTATTGTTTATTGTTGGTAATTAAATTTTATTGTGAAAAAATATTGTGTTTTTTTTCTTTTTATAATCAATATCCTTTAAAGAAAATAATATATCATGTTATTCAAACAATTTGAATAAATCAGTATCATAATATATCTCTAACTTAAATACATTTTCTTTTAAAAAATATTGAAATTGGTAAATTTAAATAGCTGAAATAATTTAACAATGGTAAATAACCACACAATTTGAATTAAGATAGGCTTTGTTCAATTTTTAAAGTTACAAATAAACATAACCAACAATAAAACTAAATAAACTAAGGAAAAACAAATAGCTGATAACAGATTAAAGCCAGCTATGAAAATAGAAATTTGTATAACTTGTTGCTTAATTAAAATTATTGAACAAATTTCTACTTGCCAAATTTCGATTTCATGAATCTTTTTTTTTTAAATAGTAGAAAACTATAAACTTTTAAGTGATGTAGTTTTCGGTTCGATGGATTATCTTAACACCAATTTATCATATTCTTTTTAGTATTTGTTAAATAAATTTTACAAACCTCAATCAATACTACACATTTTATATTTCTAAAAAGTAAAATAATTATTTTAATCAAATTATAAATACCAAGTGGATTGATTACAATTTTTTTAAATATTATGACTTGGAAATAATGATATACATATTTTAGCTGTAATTTGAGGGCCAAGATTGTTGATGATTTTGGAAATCATTATTTCTGTATGATCTTATCTCTGAACTGTGTTTTCTTCAGTAGTAAATACATAGTCAGTGATTCATCTCATGTTAGCTAAGTGAGTATTTATCATTTGTATTTAAATTAAAATGATCGCTCTAAATTAATATAATTTACAACATCCTATTGTTTAACCAGTGTTTAAAATATATAACTATATTTAAAAACTATACGTACATAAACTTATGGCTATTTGCTTAGTATTGCTACTATTGGACTGAGCTTAAAAATGTTTTAAAATTTACATTTCTAACAAGATTAAATTATCTAGTTTAAGTTACCTAGCATAATTATTTAATAATGCATTACACTTTAGTTTTAATATTTGATCATAACAAATCACCTTGATAAATACATAACAAAACTAATCCTTACCTAACATTTAAAATAAGTAATTATAAATTCAGATTATTTAAACAGAATAAATAGATTTCAGTTCACAAGTTAATATTAATTAAATTTAATATCAAACATATATAATAAAACAACTTCAGGCAAACAAAAAAGTACAAAAACTAAGTGTATGAAACAGTAGTATAAATAAAGTTAAAACAGAATAAATTAAGTTAATGGAAGATTTTTTTTTTTTACAACAGAAAATCAAATTGATAAATGGTTTATTGATAAAACCAACCTCTTTTCCTTTTAAAATAGTAATAAAAATTATTTAATCTTTATCACTAAATTTTAATTCAGAATATGATTTGCTTTTTATCAAAACTGATAAATCAAGACTTTATTAGAGCAAATTCAAATTGATTTCATGACTAATATTCTACATAAATTTTAGATAATATAAAACAATTGGTTATCAAACAAAACATAATCAATCTTTTATATGCTAGATATTAGATATACATAGATAAGACATTTACTTTATTCATTTGTGTATTCAGTTTTTTTAATAATATTAGCGTTTTATTCTTGTTCTTATATAACTTCAGTAATGGTATTGAATGGAATGGATTTCTCATTTCACGACTATTTCATGTTTGATTTGCTTTTCAAAATAAATTCATAAAAGAAACATCATCACTGCTGTGTTACTTTTGTGAATTTATCATAATTATTAAAATAAGACAAAAGTCTATCTGTTAAAATGGTATTGCAGATTTAATTTAACCATATCGGTATTGTCAGTAATTGAATTTTGGATGCCTGAAAGAAACAGCCTTTCGCTATTGTAGTTTCTTAAATAAAATAAATAGATTTTAATCCATGTAGGTAGTTTCCGTAAATAATAGTTACAATTTGACAACTGCTGAATTCATGATTAACAATAATTGAGATATACCTTTTGTGACCTAAATCTGAACAAAATACATTTTTGAAACTACATACAACTTGCATAAATCTTTATTAAAAAAAATAGAATAAACTATTAAGTCAAATCAACAAATTAATTTTGGTGAAAGGGGATAAACATGTCATATTAGCTAATGAAAAATGTCTTACAGGTAAATAAATCCAGCTTTGGGAGTGAAGGGGATTTAACACAATTTTTTAATGGGAAAGCAAATATTGATGAAATTTGCAACAGATGTTTATCATTAGGTGACTATATGTAAATCAAATCCCTGTTTAGGTAAATATATTTGTATTAATGGGATAAATTAACCTTTTTAAAAAAAAAACTTGGTACTAAATTAAAAATAAAATAGCAATAAATCAACTTTTTTTTTTTCTAAGAAACCATATCAAACCTTTTGGATAGCTTAGGGGTTCCATTTTAAAATAATCATGATGATGATAGTATAAAATTACAATAGAATAAATAAATTAAATATAATAGAATTGACTTTTGGATTGATTTGGTCGTTTTTGGAGATACATCAATGTTCACCTGAATAAAAATGTTAGATATGTCAGTTGAAAATAAATGCTGCATATTATTCTACTTTTTATATTAGTAGATTGGTTGCAAGAAATATGCTCTCTAATTATTTATTGAGCTATATTCATTGATTTATATCTGCATCAATGCAACTTAGCTGCATAGAATATCCCTTAGCTGAAAACCTCACAATCATTAAATGACAACCTTGAGAGGTAAGATATTTAGGTCAAATCCACCAGGAAATTTAAAATCTACTCAGTATTTCTCTTATTTTTTTCAATGGTGAATGTGACTTTATAAAATACATAATGGTTAAATAAATCAACAGGATAGTGTAAATAGTAATAATAATTAAAAGAACAAAAAAAAAAATTATAGAAGGAATAATATTAAATATTATTATTTTATTAAGTGTTGATTAATTTAAGAGGAAGGTTGAAATCTGGTAAGTAGATAAAATATGGCAGTCAATCCTCTCTACCACTTGATTAAAATACTATATTTCTGCTACAATGCCATCGTCAAGTGACAATTCTTTCTGAAAGGACTTTAAAATTTTTTTATGTAAATAACAAAGTTTTAAAGATTGATTTTGACTACTCATTAATCGAAATTACTTAGCAGTAGTAAAAATAAAATATAATTTGATGTCCTTTTAGAAAGCTTTATTAGCTGAGAATGGCACTGTAGTCGAAATGTCTACTTTTAAAAGAGTTTTCATAAAATGGTGGAGTGCATTGACAGCCTTGTTTTGTTTATCTACAACCATTTTTTTTTTTTTAATATAATAATAATTTTTATAAACAACAATATAGTTTATAAATGGAAAGGGTTATGTCTGTACATTTGAATGGTATATATCTTAGCAAACATATCGATGAAGATAAAAAATCAAACCAGCATTTATAAAAAAATATAGAAATAATAATTACAACTACAAAATAATCAATCAATGACAAACATAAATATTCTTCTCATAGAAATGTTCATGAATGATAATAACATTTGCACTAAATGGACAAAAAAAAGAGTTTTGTAGTAAAAAAAACTATTAAATTATTTTTCAAACTACCCTAAAATACAAATCTCATAATTAATACAGCTAAAAATTACATTCAGAGAAGTATCAAATTTAGAGATAAACCATTCATAAAAACAAAAGTATATAAGATATTCAAAGAAAACTAAATAATAAGCTATAGTATAATGAAATAAATAATACAATTCTAAAGAAAATTGATAATAAAGACAACAATGCCCCCCAAAAAAAATCCAGTCACAAACAAAATAATAAAAAAGGATAAGTTAAAACAAATCAAAAACTAATAACCAATTTAAAAAGGAAAATAAATGCTTCCATAAAAATAGTATATTTCCAGCTTTGGCTGATATAAATTTTGGTTTACATAATAAAAAAAAATTAGATAATCATATAATCAAAATTAAGGGTAGAAAAAATAGATAAACAAAATTTTATTTATAAAATAACATTTTGAAAATTGTAAAGTGTAAGTATCTTCTTAAAAAAATAAACACACGGATCCAATTGCCAAAATGCTAAACATATTACTACAGCCAACCATAGTACATTTATATTTAATTTTAATAAAACAGAAATTATGAATTGCACACAGAAAACCTGAAAAATAAAAATATTAGAAGCCAAACACATAACAAAAAAATTTCAAAAAAAATAAATAATTACAATTAATTACAAAACAGATAATAAAAACTTTGGCAACCCATATCAACAGTGTAATCAAAATAAAATATAAATGTCAGCTGACTATGTATGAGAAATAATGATTTAAATAAAATAAAACATTTAATTGGAAGTATATAGTGATATATTTATTTATTATTAACTTCCTAATACTAGTGAAACTGAAAATAAAGTAAATAATAATAATTCAATAAGACTTCAACGTTCATTTGAATAAAGTATTTAATTTAGTAGTTGAAAATAAATACTGAAAATATTTCTACTTTTCATGCTCAATAGCTTGCAATACATATATTCTCTCTGGCATGATGTATATCTGTGTTTATACAGCTTAAATATTATATTTCACAACTGAAAAACGTTAAAATCATCAACTGATAACCTTTAAATGTAAGACATTTAGGTTGAATCCATCAGAAAATGCATAACCTATAGCAGTGTTTTTTTTTTTTTTTAGTGTTATATATGCATTTATAAATTTCATGATGTGGGGTGAGCTATAGTGAAATAACCGATTGCAATGTATGAGTAAAAATAACTGAATAATCCAACCAAGGAAAGAATACATTTGGTGATTTCTTCTAAGCAGAAAACAAAATATCACAAAAATACTCAAAAGATCAAACTTCTCAAATCAAAGGAATTGATAAAACAACAGTAAAATTAACATAATCTAATGTTCGGGACTATTAACAGGGAATAATGTAATGAAATTTATAAGTTAATCAATGATTTCATATGCTGTGAAAGCTCCATAGTTAGATATAAATCTGGGTATAAATATTTATTTATCAGTTTATAAAATTTTTAAATCAAACAATACACTTGATTAGAACATAGTACAGTTAAAATCAAACTATACAAACACTTGATATAAGATGAATAAAATAAAAAATATAGCAATTATTTTTTTAAATACATCCTTTAATTTAATCATCAATGCTAAAATAAATAAAAAATATTTTTGATGGTATAAACTGTATTGTATTTGAGTATACCCTATATAATAAAAATAATATATTTTTTTTTTTTTTGCACCATCCCCATACAAAAGGAGTTGTTCAATACAGTTTATATATCACAAATATAAAAATAAAAACTACTGAAAACTATTTACAGACATTATGAATATAAGATAAATAAATAAAGCATACTTTTTGAAATCAGATATACAAATG
Organism: Piezodorus guildinii; assembly: GCA_023052935.1. Taxonomy (NCBI): domain Eukaryota; kingdom Metazoa; phylum Arthropoda; class Insecta; order Hemiptera; family Pentatomidae; genus Piezodorus; species Piezodorus guildinii. Next base: position 44,484,650 of record CM041295.1, read on the forward strand.
TAAAACAAAACAAACAAAAATAGGTAAACTTGAGGAATTTAAAGTAAATGTTTAACAAGATATAAATATTTAAGATTTATAACCTCTAAGTTAAAGAAAAACAAATAAACAGAACAAAATAAACAGACCAATTTCACTTGACTTTTTGACTAAAATTAATGAGGCATTATACCTGGAAACCTATATATCGAACTTTATTTGTTAATTATAAAGTATATATGTTTTATACAGCCTATTGTGCAATAAAAAATATTATTTAGTTTCTGCACACAGTCAATTGTAAGCAGATTCCCTAAAATTTAATTATTTTCATTATTTATATATTTATTTGTGTGGTGATTCCTGAGATTTTTCTCTTAAAATCTTCGAAAATCTACTTTTGATAATTTTATTCTTAACTGTGAGGACCAGTTGCATTTATTTTTATTGCCTTCTTGTTGTTATCTTAATCTCTCAAATTATATCTAAGTTAGTCTCTCTTCTGGCAAGTTTAATAGAGTAATCCACCATCTGAACATTCATTTAAGTACTTCTATTTCTATACTTGATATTCTGGTTTCTAATTTAATAATGTAGTTAGGAGTGTGTTTGGATCATTAGTATACTTGCTTAACGTATTTCATCATTATTGTTCCCAAAATGTTGTGGAGCACATATTTCTGCACAGTATAGTAAAGTAGAACGTAAGATGGAGTAGTATAGTTTATATTTTGAGTCCCAGTTTACTGATTTACTTCCTTGTAATATGGGCAAAGCTGTTCCTATTGCAATTTTATTTTTCTTTATAGAAGCATTAGTAGCTTGAAGAAATTTTCCAGAAGAACTAAACTGTGTAGATAAGTCTAATTATTTACCATTTGAATACGGCTTTCTTTAAAGTAGAACGGTTTCAATGTTTTAATTATTCCACCTCCTCTACGAAACAGTACTATTTTTATTTTTTTCTGTGTTGATAACTAGTAAATTTTCTTTGCAATAATTTTGTAGTATATCAAGGTTCTTTTGGCAGTCTATCCTAGATTCCATAAGTATCACTAAATTGTTGTCAAACAATAGCATTAATAGTTCTTTATAGCCCTTTATAGTTAAACCTCTTACATGATGGTCTTGAAAATACTTCACAATATCAGATATGTACAGTACAAAGAGTAGTGGGTTGGCTGAACCACCTGGGAGCACTCTTTTTGAGTATGAATTGGTTATTTATTGAAATCAGCATTGGCAATATTGTTAAACATGAGTGAAGTCACTAATGGACAGGTGTTTTATGAATGAACTAGATTGTGATGGTCGAATTTTCAGACTGTGTAGTTGATCGATTAAAAGTAAGAAACTTTTTGAGGATCTGAGAAAAACTCTATAGAATCAGGTTAGAAAATAAAATGTTCTCTACTTTCTTTAATTTAAATAGTGTAGTTTCCAAATGGTAGAATGATATTCCTGAACTACAGACATAAAAATTAGCCACATGGTCTTCAATTACCACTAAAATCCAAATAGACTAATCCAATACAGTTTGCACAATCAAAGATATTTTTATTCATTAGAGTATTGATGGTTAAATTAAATGAATAAATGAAAAAAAATCAAATAATTACTATATAATTTATTTTATTTGTCTTATTACAGGTGTACAAATACTTTTGGTTCTGACTGTATTTCTTAATATGGTACATGAATGAAGTAACAGTATTAGTTTTTCAAATCATATTTCATTGATTGTCACAGCCAGTTTTTTTGAAACAGTGGACACCATTGAAAAGAATGTTAATAAACTAAGGACAAAAGTATATTAATCTATTAAAATATTTTAGAAACCTTTACAAGATATTTTAACGATATGATGAGAGTATGTAATCACTAAATATGTTTAGAGGGATCACTTGTAGCTGGGTGGCTAGCGTAACAGCCTCCCATGCTAAAGGTCACGGGTTCAAACCCGCAGGTGGTCCTAGGATTTTTTAATGGGAGTAAAAAATCCTTAGTTACCCCGTCCTTCGGAGGGGACATTAAAAGGTGGTCCCGAGCCTGTGCGATGTCAGGTACTCGTTAAAGATCCCTATCCTAATAAAACCTGGATAGGCAAAATTTAGGACTCTCACTGTAGCATCGTCCGATTAGCCATAGTAGATTAAAGTGACGTTAAATAAATAAACAAACAAACAAACAACAAATAAACAAATATGTTTAGATCAACATGTTACAAACCAATCATAGTCATATTTATGATATTTATGTTACCTTTTAAATCATAAATTTTACTCACTGTTTAGATTAATATATATTGCACTCAACACTTATTTTTATTTATTAAGAGCAACATAGTAAAATTATAGACAAATTTAATCAAAAGCACTTGTGATTATTAGGTTTTTAGAAATATTTCTCTTTGTGGGCATCACTTCTACATCACAAGAGGCTTGTATCTTTTAATGTCTTAATGTTTTTGTTGTATTTTTGTTCTTATTATTTTTTTCAATATTTTAAGAATATTCACATTAACAATTTTTAGGGACTCACTTCCTACTCTCAGATGGGGTTAGTATTTTTCTCTATTCAGGAGTTTAAATTTCTGATTTATCCTTAACACCACAATTCATGGCAAAAAGTTCTTACCCCTAATTCTGAATTAAACAACAGTTGTTGTTTTGTTTTTTCTAAAGATTTCTACTAAAACTTATCTTAAAAAAATAAAATAATAATAATAAATAATAGTCTTTTACTTTTAATTCTTGAGGGTGGGTAAAGAGTGAAAAAAAAAGTGGTTGATTTAAGTTTTAGTGACCATTAGCTTTGTAAAGACTGAAAAAATAAAATGTCCCACAGTTTCACATATAAATAAATAAGAACCAATCTCACTGCAATCCATGAAGGCTCCTAGGTTTAGTTGATAACAGGGATGTTCTGATTCTTGATCAATAGTTATATAAATAGGAAGTGCAGTCAGTATCCATGGCCAGTTACTAGGTCTGTTTCCCCAACCCACATTACAGTGACTGGTTGTGTCCTGATATTTATTTATAAAGAATATAATTATGCATTAAAAAGAAGGAAAAAAATCAGGCTATTCTCTAAACTTTAAAACAGTTCAAAAGAGAAATGTTTAATTACTTCAAAGATCTCTATATTAAACAATTAGGCCTAGGTTCTGGGTCTTAGCAACCTCAAAGTCATATATGGTGTTGTAATCTATGGGATACTGTTCCACACATTAAGTCTCAGTCTTTCTAATAGGAAACAATAAAATAAAACAAGATCTTTACTTATTATTTTTTTGGAAATAATGAAATGAAAATACATGTTTATTGTGGGATAGCTAGTCTTCTTAGAATAATATCAATGTACATTTTAAAAGTTATCTGCTGGTTATAAATTACTATAAACAAACTACAACTTTATGTATATATATATATATATAGCAGGAGAAGAGAGAAGATATATATATATATATATATATATATATATATATATATATATATATATATATATATAAAAACGTAAAAATTTCTGAAGACCTTTTCAAGATAAAGGTCCTTAGTATTTCAACATTTTTAACTAAAGGTTTAAAAACGATTTGTCATGTTATGGGACTACTTGGTCGATTTTTTTCTTTAACAAGAAACAGTATACACACTTATGAAACAATGAAATTAAAAACTGAGTGTACTTATGATACAATGAAGTGGTATAGGATACCTAGCAATATACCATAATAAGAGGAAAGAAATGGAGTAAGGTTTTTAAAATGCGTCCTAAAAGAACAATGTTGGTCTTCAGAGAAATGCAAATATGCAAAATGGAGAAATGCTTCATACACAATGGTATTAATCATCGCCCTAAAATCTTTTATATTAAAATGCACTACAGATGAAAATAGAATCATGAATAAATTTCCGAGTAATATGAGGAGGGAAGTCGAGAATCAGTTTACCGAACTATTTGGAAAGTAGGCATCTTCCCAGACATGTGAAAGGGGAAAATATTTTTCCTTCTTGAAACAGAGAAAACCAAGGGATATAGATACTTAACATCCAGTTAAATTAATGAGTTGTACAGGTAAGAGGCTCATGAGGATCCTGGAACAGAAAATCTCCTCATCCAAGAACAAGCTGCTTTCAGGAAACATAGATTCTAAGAAGATCAAGTTACCTTCATCACTCAAGAGAATGTGAGCAGCTTTCAAAGAAAGAAGGATATATTTGCGGTCTGGGTAAGTTTTAAGAAAACATTTTGCAAAGTATGGAATGATGGGAACAATTGCTAGGATTAAGATAGAGGACAGAGCTAGTTAACTATTTGAAAAAACGAAAAGGTTTGCTCAGGCAACCTGAGAAGTAGATTAAAAACTATACAAAATATGGTACTACAAGGTATAGTTCTCTTTATTTTTACCGATTTTATTTTTCATTTTCATAAATTGCAACATCAAAAGGCTTCCAAATGATAATATCATAGCCTCGCTATACGGAAATGACTAAGCCTTCTGGAGCCATGCCAAATCCATTCTTGGAGCAAAACAAAGGATTAGAACAGCCTCAGGCTCAGTAGATGGGCCATGAAAATCTGCACTATCATCAGCCTCTCTTTGAATTAGCTAGCAGACCTTAACATCTAGATAGACTTCGCCAACACCAGAAAGGAAGACAATACAACCAACTTAGCAATGGCACTGGACCACTACCTTCCTCCCCCCTCCCCCCCCCCTCCACAAACTTGCCTGAAAAAATATATCGAGAGAAGCGTTACAAAAGCTGTTAAGAGAACAAACTCTACCAATGATGATAGCAGTTTTCAATTGAAAAGATTTAACGCTTAAATATCGTTCCACTGGCACGTTTGACACAGCATTGAATAAGGAATAAAATGGGAAAAGTAGAAAGGTATCTTCAACCGAATTAACTCAGAACAGAACAAGTAACTCAGAATCAGGATACATACTGGAGCGATTAAAGCCACGTCAATTAAGAAAGTGAAATCAATTAATGGAATTGTAAGTGTTCGTAATAGTAATATTTAGAAAGGATTCCCATTTTGCGAATCCTGTCATAAATGCGTCCGAAACCCCTTATTTAACTTTATGTTTAGGTTCAAAAGTACTCCGTTTTCATCTAGGCTAGAAAGCATTTAAACTATGAACAATATCAGGATCCGAAACGTCGGCACCATTTAATTAAGTTTATACTTAATTGTTTGTTCTTTTGACAGCATCCTGAACTAACTTCTAACATATAAATAATATCACATTTCCTTTGCTTTATTGTCGGATAAAAATTCAACGTAAGAGCTATTGTAGCACTATCACCTGTTGTTGAGCACTGGACTAAGCAGATACAGTATGAACTGTATTGTGTCTACATTAATACAATATTAAACACAAATGCTAATAAACTACGGCTAAAATTTGTTTAAAATAAATATCGATAAAACATTTAGCTTTTAGTGTAGAACAATGTAAATCTTGTGAAATAATTTAGAATAAATAATGAAAAATGAATTTCGGATATTAATTTAAGTAGGAACAGATATCTGTGTTGAATGCTAATCTTAGTGAACGTTTAGCGCCATCTGAAAACGATTCTCTTTGGAAATGATCAACGGTTCGCCCTGACCTCTTTGTAGTCTTTAGCTTCGCCACATTGCTTGGATCGGTGCGGTCTCCTTTGGATTGTGATTTATTATCTCGGTTTTAATTCCTGTCTTTACTGTAAGTATAGCTTGTATTGCTATTGACATTTTCATCAATAATGTCAATAACAATAATTAATAACTTTCTTATTAACTTTCTTTAAATTTTTGAAATGTTGGGACCATGTGGCATTGTAAGTGCCTCAAACTTATAGTTTGTTATTGTCGTATGATTAGTGGTTTCTTTATTTTAATTTTCTTATTTTAAACCGAAATTAATCAAATACGTTTAAATTATAAATATTTTGTAACGTAGTCATGAATTTGATTAACCTTTGAAATTAGGGTTAACAACAGCTATTACTTCTTAGAGCAGCTGTTTTACTACTATATTCTAGTTATCATTCTTGTTTTCTTTCATTTCTGCCTAATTAACCACCACTTTTAGGCTTTTAAGGCTAATTTAACTTATCTGTAATGTATATTCTGATGGTCATTGCTTAGTGGTTAAAGTTTTGTAAAGGTCTTTAAATATACCTTACATTGGTAATGTCATAATTGTTTATATAGCAATTAATTATTACTGAAAGTTACATATTAACTACGTTAAGTACAGTTATGGACTTCTAACACCATATCTAGTCTTGTTTTAGCAATTTAAGTTGGGCACATTCAGTTGAGTACATTGTCACATGGTTCTTAGTCTGTAATGATTTTGTTTATCTTTACTACTTGATAGTTGGTTAGTTTCCATTTTACATAATTGTGCTGGACCCATGTAATCTGAGCTTAAGAGACATAAAGTAGTTGCTTTTTGCTTCTGATGACTTTTGTATTGTACTTACTTATTTAAGTTGAGTTCTATGCTTTAATGATAGTTACCTGCTATGAATTGACAATTATTTTTTTCAGCTTACCATTCTTATTTTCCTTGTTATTTGTTATTTATTGTCAGTATTCATAATTATATGTTTGACTTACGTCTTCATTACCTGGTAATGATTAATCTTAGATTATTTTAAGTATATGAATTATATCTGGAATCCGTAATATCCTGGGGTTTCATCTAAATGTTTAGGAAATGTGGGAACTCTAGGAAACTATAGGGTACTAATGGATTATTTTCCAGCTGTTATTGCTCTATTTAGAAGGTTATTTCATTATTGGTCTATTTACAAATGATAAATTTTAATTATATTGAGGTGCCTTTTTGATAGGTGCACCTATCTCACTAAGTAAAAGTAAGTTCTTCAGAAATATATTGTTGACCACGAGTATGTCTGTATATGTTAAAAAAGTTTTATTAATCTGTAACTCAATTGTAACTGTAAAGTAATACTGTTCATTATAAAATTAAAATATGATCAATGCTGTCAATCTTGTTATTTTTGCCTATGGCTCTTTAAGATTTTTGTACATCTGTAAACAGAAATTAGTTTAATTATATAGATATCATCTGTATGGTTGGAGTTTAGTCAAACTTCACGATCTTGATATTTTTAATCGATGACAAAGCAGTCGTCAGTCGTCCATTCTTTTTAGTTTCAAATTGAAACATATTCACTCTAGATTATATAAGAACTGGATTTTGAATCAAAGAGAAAATATCCATTTGCTATTAATTATCAACACAATCTTAAAAAATTCTTTGACAGTTATATTTTAATTATTTTTACTGAACTCACTCATAAGAAAAAGTAATAAAATACACTATACTATCAAAGCTCTTTAATCATGTCTTCCTGTATTTTACATGTTCCCTGGGGTTTGTTGTTTCGGATAATGTAATTAGTTTTAAATACTCATTAAATGTGAACAGTCCTAGTTTATCCTGCTTGGATGAACACATTAACTTCTTAATTGAAGACAAATTTTTGGTGATATTGTAGCTATTATATTTTTTTACAATAATGTACTTTATGTATGTTGTATGATGATGTAGGTATGATGGTATATTTCAATTCTAGAGGTGGACAGTGGAAGAAGTAAAATATTAATTGCATCTGAGGGTTATTGCATATCAAATTTCATTTCATTAAAGACTGATAAGAAATTTTATATTGGCACATAGAAATTATTTTTAGTTAAACTAGTGACATCACTTGCCAGTCATATAAAAGTCGACTCAACTTAAATGTCCTGTATTATTTTAATAATTAAAATAGGTTAAAGGACATAATCTGGTTTATAGGAATATATAATCTGGTCGGACAGCATGGCTCATCTGCTGATGTGGTGTGTGACGAAATACCTTCATTACTATATAAATATTTTATTTATTTTCTTATTGTTAGAATTATATTCCATTTAATACTATGATTTATAATAACAAAAATTATTAACATACAGTTTATTATCTGTTGCAGGTAACATATACAGTTTGATTAAAAATGGCTCCGAAAGGAAATAATATGATTCCCAATGGGCATTTCCATAAAGATTGGCAAAGGTTTATTAAGACCTGGTTCAATCAACCAGCTCGTAAATATCGCCGAAGAATGAAGAGAGTAAAGAAAGCTAGAGCTCTGGCTCCCAGACCAGCAACACTTTTACGTCCTGCAGTCAGGTGCCCAACTGTGCGCTATCATACTAAATTGAGACCTGGCAGAGGCTTCACATTGGAAGAAATTAAGGTATGATATATATATTTACCATCTATATCACCACCTTTGAATAATAGATAGCCGTGTAAAAGTTTCTACAGTTTGTTTTTGAAAATAATTAATTTGGTTAAACCAGAACAGATTTATTTTTGTCTATCTATTGCTTTATTTTTAAGATTAATTACCTATTTTAATTTATCATCATACTATTCAACCTACTTGTAGGTATACAATTAGTGTTATAAGATTAGAAGTTGCTAATATTAAATCACCGTGGTACATGACCTAACAAGCTGTCTAAAATTCATATTTTTGTGCACATTAAACCTTTTTTATTCCACTTCCACTAAAGGAAGAAAAAAAGAGTTGAAGATCTAAGCCTATAGAAGTATGAGAATTGTCAGAATTATTTAATAAACAATTATGTCTAATAATGTAGAAATAATTTGTAGGATTTAACCAATTATTTATTATTTTAGTGCCATGTGTGTCAATATACAAAAAGCTTGGAAATTCGGTGCGCTTTAATTCATAGCCAAGAGATGTGTAAGGGAAAGATTCTATATTTATGGGGGAAAGGGGAGGGATAAAAGAAAAAAGAAATAGCCGAGAAACTCAAATAGAGTGTCCTACGCCACATGCTGTTTTCTTTATTATTTTGCCTTTGCCTCCATGTTTTTTTTTTTTGTTTTTTTTTTATAAATGATGGTCTATCTTAGCAGGATCTTTTTCAGAAAGAAAACAGAAAATGAGACAATCACTAGATTCTCTTCTAAGGCCGGTGTCCATCAGTGCGGAATTAATGATCTATTACAAAATTTGTGGCTAATGCTGGTTAAAATGGGGAAAGACTTGATTCAATCAGTATATAGCCATTAATACCATTTTCACCAAAAAGGGGGAAAATCTTAACTCATTTGTTTTCTCATTATATAGTTTTATGTTGAGTTTGAACTACAATATGTGTTAGCTAGCCTTAATTATTAGCAATTAATTGAGATGACTGTTTTTAATAAAGTGGATGAGCCTATAGCTGTTAAATTTAAAATGTAATATTTAATTTTTTTCATTTTTCAGAGGGTTGGATTATGCCCTGGATTCGCAAGATCTATCGGGATTGCAGTCGATCATAGGAGAAGAAACAAGTCGGTCGAATCTTTACAGTTGAATGTACAACGCCTAAAAGAATATCAAGCTAAGCTGATCCTGTTCCCATCCAAGAAGAGCAAGAAGGTGAAGAAGGGAGAAGCTTCGGTATGTATTATTGAATTTGTTGATCCTTTATTTTAATTGAAGATAACAAAGCTTAAAGGGTGAAGAGCCAGCTGATGTTAATCAATAATTATTTTTCTTAGGCGGAAGAACAGGCTTTAGCTGCCCAAGTTTCTTCACCTGTTATGCCAATCAAGCAGACCGTTGTAAAGATGAAAGCCAGAACAATTACTCCTGAGGACAAGAGCTTCTCTGCTTATGCAGCTTTAAGAAAGGTAATAAACATAAATTTGTTATTAAGCCACTCTTTTCTAAATAATAACAAACAATTATTAATGGATTCATTAAAAGTTATTTATTTAGTGCAATTGAAATCTTCTTTTCCCTCAGTGAAACATTAATAATGTCTAAAAATCTATGTAGTACAAACTTAATTTATCAAAAACATTTTCTTAACTACCTAAAAATATACCCATTTAAAAAAATTATTTAATATGTTAATGTATTCTTTGTGATTTTTAAAGGCAAGGGCAGATGAAAGACTAGTAGGAATCAGAGCTAAGAGGCTGAAGGAAGCTGCTGATAATCCTGAAACTGTTGAGAAGGCTGCAAAACAGAAGAAAATTAAAACAAAATAAATATTGTAAATAAATTTTTTTGATTATTCTTTGTTTGTTGTTCATTTAAATCATCTGAAAGCTGTATTTCCTAGTTCCATACAATTAACCTATTGAGTATAATGGTCATATTATTGAAATTAACAATTATGCTTTGCAGTTAATGAAAACATTTTATTTTTAATAGTTAAAGTGGCCTCATGATTATTTTATTTTATTTTTTACCCTCACCTAACTATGTATGAAATAAATAGTAAGTGTGACAGTCATAGTTTTATACATGTATTAATGGTATATATACATATTATGTATTTCCGAACGTAAATACATGCGAGTTCCTTGAGTCAAAATAATCATCTTGGAAAATGGTCTTTGTACTCTATGACAAGCGTGAGTTATTACAATAACTTCATTATACCGTGGAATATTACATTCACACAAAATAAGCTTGATAGGTTTTACAAATGTTAACCATGAAAACAGCATCAGTAATTTTGTTGAATTAATGTTCAATTAAATATTAATTTTATACATGTTTTATCCTTATTGATATTGTCAACATTTCTTCTGCTTGAGTATATTTTATTTTGTCAATTTTAAGTAATTGATCACTGGTTGTAAGTAGTAAAAAAAAACAGGACCTTGTAAACTGGTAGGAATAAGACATTTTTCTGATGTTGATTTTTTTTCCCTTCATAATGTCTGCAGATGAGTTACTAGAAGTAAAAGAATTATTAATCAAGGAAGCCTTCTGGATCTCAAATCTGCCTGTGGATCCAACTTGAACTCCACTACAAGCATTTTCATGCAATTCAATTTTAAATTTAACCTCAATTAGTTTAAATTTTACCTTAACAAAATCTATAAGGTAATTGGCTTACCCTAATTAATCCATAGTATTTACTTAGGTATGGAAGGAAGCCAAAGATTGATTGGACAGATGAAAACTATTAAAAAACTAAAAGTATTATGAGAAACGGTGTTGAGAACCTTTTTTACTTTCAAGCGTGTACTTAGTTTTAAAATTAATATAGGTATAGACCATGTTTGGAATCAATAATTTACTTATTTAAACACCACCCTGACCAAAATCCTATGTACACCCTTGAGTATATACTATCATGATTAGATTTAAAGCTGCCAATATGATTCTTAAATAAATATGTTTATTGGGGATAAGATGTCTCTCTTAGATTATATCATCTTAATAAAAGGTTTGTTCCTCAAAGTTTTAAGTTAAATTTTATTTTGGCAATTGTACAATAGTTGAATATAACCTTCTATGCCATGGAGGGGTATGTGGTGGAAGAAGGTAGCATATGATCAGAAATGCTTTAACTCCAGATCAACTAAACGTCAGGGTAAAGAAATAGGGAAACAAAGCTAGTTGAACTAGTTAGGGCTTGTTACTTTCCCTTACCTATATATGAAATATATAGTAAGGGAAAGTATTAATTGAAATACAAGTTTTAGGGTCTACTGAGTCTAAATGACCAAGTCCCGAAAAAAGGTCTGTGTGTGTGGTAAGACTAGTGCAGAAAACACAAGTCGTATGAAACTGAAATATCACATTTAAGATAACTAGACACCCGAGATGGTACAGCAACTTTTTCATCAAAATCGGCTAACCAAAAGAGCCATTTTATACCATGCATTTTGCACCTTTTTATGATTTTCTAAAAACCGGCTCTAAAGATTTTGATTAAACTCGCCGTGTTGATATAAAATTTAATGAGCTTTAATATGATGTAGGTTTCATTCTGATTTAAATAGTCTAGACAGGGTTAAATGCAGATATTTTAAATTTTCTTCCTCTAAAGTACCTTTAATTTTGTAGTTTTTATTAAATTGGCCATATCGTCTTGTTAGGATTGCTAAAAAACAGGTAAATATATAAATTGAACGAATTCGGTATTCAACTAATTTTCAAGGAATTTTTTTTACCCAAACACTGTCCAACCGCTACCTAAGGAGGCAAATTACTAACAAGTGCCCCTGTATTAAATTCATACGAAAATGACTCCATATGATTGAAACAAAACAGCAAACACTTGTATGCGCCCATAGTCTAGGCCCATGACTCGCCGAAAGCATATATGCGTCCATAGAGCTCTACGTGTTAAGACAGACTCTCCTTTGTTAATAATAAACCCCCTGCCAGGTTTTATGGCAAAAACATTTATAAAAATATAAAAAAGTCATTTATTGGTAATTGATAAAAGAATAATCCTCTGTATTAAAAAAAATAATTTGGAGAATTAAATTTTGGCGCAATAGCAGCTTAATAGATATATAAATAAAAACATGATATTTGATTATGTAAATATCAAAATGCCTATCAAACTATCCTATATTTGACGATATTATTGTTGCGTTCGATATCCCCCGCTTTAAAAAAAAAAATTAATATATACAAATCAGGAGTTAAACGCGATGTAGAATTTCATTTTAAAAACCATGCCAAATTCAACAATTCACCTTAATATCTAATGAATAATATTGAATTCTTCATATGAATAGTTTCTACCCATTTTTTTTTTTTTTCAATTCCCTAATCTTTTTTAGGTAAGTGTTTCATCTTTATTTAGATATATGTATGTTTATATAGTTTTTTGTGCATAACTTTTTGATTGATCCTGAAACGTATAATGTTTACTGGCAAATTATGAAATATAATTTTTTATGTACTGGCAAAGTGAATTATATTAATAATTGGTTTCACATGTAAAGAATAGTGTGTAAACGGGTCTAGTACTGTTGACATGTATCAAATTATCTAATTTTTCCCCAGGTGTCTGTTTACTGTTTTGCATTTACCTTGAATACTTTTGATGTTTTTTATTCTAGATTAGTTAGAGTATGTAATTTTATATGACATGACTGGTAAGTATAAAAGATTTAAAATAAAGAATATTAATTTGTTCTTGTACTTGACTTAAACATTTAAGTAATGTTATATTTTAATGATATATTTTGTAGGTTTTCTCGTCTAAAGAAACCAGAAAAAAGACAAGCCTGGATAAATCCTGTAAAAAGTTAATTTGGTTCCCACAAAACACAGTTTTTTTTTATGTAGTGAACATTTCACTGCTGATCAAATTGAGATAACTTACATTAGTGGACCATGGCTTATCAGTTCCAAATGTGTTTGAGGCCTATCCTGATCATTTGAAACGAAAGATTGTTGTGGTGAGTTAGAAATTATGAAATCATTATTTATATGTAAGATTGAAAACTCAATTTTTTACTAAATCGAGTGTTAAAAATTAATTGTAGAAAAAGAAAGTCTCCAACAAAACGGACAGCTTGGAAGAAGCTTTATTTTCATAATAATGAAGGGTGTTACGGTTGCAATAGTAGCAGTATGGTTATAATTAAATACTATTAGTAAGGTATTCTGGCAGTGTCTAATTTAAGTTATATACGTAGATAATTAGTGGTGGGGAGGCGCAGAAGTTGCATGCGCATCTCACATGCGATAAGACAGAGAGGCGCACGGAGTGGCAGTAGCAAGACACCCGAGTGACAGGCAGCCACCTGGATTCGTTCTCAACTATACGTCCGAGGACTTTGTGAGGAATACGGATATTTTTCCGGAAAGGAGATCGGATGAAGGAGAATTGTCACACAAGGATTTACGGTATTTGGGAGAGCGCCTCTAACCTGTCTCCATTTGTTGTTTTGTGAATAATCCTACTGGCCAGGGGAATAAGGGCTATATAACTAAACATTGTATATAGATTTAATAGAAAAGGAATTAGTTTGTAATTAGTATATAAATATTTTATGTTTATTATGTTTATATTTGTAGATTGTAAGTCAATAAAATTGGAGGAAAGAAAAAAAAAAAAAAAAAAAAAAAAAAAAAAAAAAGATTTAATAGAGGATAGACTATGTTTTTTTTTTGTTTTTTTTAAATTTGTCTATAAATATATAGTTTGTATGTGTAAAGTTGGATTTACTTTACATGGTTTTCTTTAATTAAATATAAATAGTTTTATTTCTATAATATACTTGATTAGGGTTTGTTTTTTTAAAATTTGTTGATGTAAATATATTTTGTATGTGTGAATTTGTTTTTTATTTATTTTATTTTCTCCTTTAATTAAATATACATATTTTTATTTCTTTATTAAACGGGAAATGTTATGTTTGTTTGTATATGGTATGTGTAAAGGTACAGCCAAGATTTAATTTATTTATTTTTCAATAACCTATAATAATGACTGATTTTATTTTAAAGTTTAAGTTTAATGTTTTCGTTATTTACATTAGAATATTTCGTGGCGCCCTGAATAATAGACAAAGACAAATTTGAACCCACACCCTTCTCCACTGAGTGTGGGCAATCTATGAGACTAGGGTTACAAGAGGATGCAATACCTGCTGATACAACTGTGCACGAGGTAGCTCCATCTTCTCTACTCCAACAGGTGTGTATACTAAAATTTTAGTTTTAGATCATCTCTTACCTTTATTATTATAGCTTAATTTTATGTAATTTGACTTTCCTTTTGTTTATATTGTAAATATTGTATGAATGTAATCCTGTAGCAATATTATTATTGTCTATTGTGACAGATTGTAATATATCCGAATGAATATATATATATATACCATCATGTTATCGGATTTAAAACTCCCGTCGATAAAAAACTATACGTACTCGCTGGCACAACTCTTCTTTTCTCTTACTCCTACTAGTGACAACCCAATAGTTCAAAAAATAGGCGATTACGACAAGAAAACCCTAAAATGTTACGTACATTAACGTACAAAAGATGTACTACTAGACTAATTGTTTTGTTTTTTTTAACTGTAATTATTTTGTTTTTACTTAAATTCTTTTTTTTTTTTTTTTTTTTTTTTTTGTAGGTTTTTGTTTTCAGATTTTTCCTATTGTTCAAAAGTAACATAGGCCATAATTACCACTAACCCCTACTGTAAATATAACGTAAAAGTAACTTGTAATTGGTGCAATTACCACAACATGTATAAAGTTTGAGGCATGTGGCCGTTTGTAAAAACAAATATTGAAAAAAAAAAATATATATATTAAATATATATATATATAATAGATGATGTCTGAAAGTCGGTCACTGCGATAAGAAAATGTGAAACTAAAGAAAAATACAGTGGTTTAAAGTTAATAAAGAAAAAAAAGATAGATTAATTAAAAATTTGCGCCAAAACATATACGGGTCAATCCATTCGAAATCGTCCAGACCTTGCCGCTCAAAATTTTTGATTTTCGTGATTTTTGATCGGTTATTCTCTATCCTTTCGTTAATACCAATGTAAAAGTAAAAACAACATGTTAATGTAAAACCACAATTAAAATTTTTTTCGGGCCAATACTTTTAGTATTGCTACCGTTTTAAGCCAGCTCCACGGGCAAAAACATGAGATAGGAAAATCTTTCTAATTCTTGTAAGTTTTTAGATATAAAATCAAAACAAAAATTAACAATAAGATAAGGATATGCTTTGTATTTTTTGTTCCCACAACTTATTATCTAAATAGTGAAAGAAAGTTATTTAAAAAATTCTCGAAAATTAATAAAAAACGATATTTTTAACGAGATAAAATTACATAAAGGAAAAGAGACTCACTTTTAATTATTTTTTCTAATATAGCTTAGTCATAGTCCTTGCTGTAAAAATTTCGTTCTTGAGTACGTAGTCCTTTTTTACTTTCACTTACTATATATAGTAAGGAAAGTATTGCGATCGTGAAAATTTTCGAATTCCAGTTTTCAACGGAAATACACGTTTTAGGGTCCCCTGAGTCCAAATAACCAAGTCCCGCAAAAAGGTCTGTGTGTGTGTGTTGTGTGGTGTGGTAACTCCAGGGCGAAAACGGTAAGTCCTATGAAACTGAAATTTCATATTTAAGACAACTATACGCCCGAGACGTGACAAAACTTTTTTCATCAAAATGACCTTACCAGAAGAGGCACTTTATACCATGCATTTTGCACCTTTTTTCGATTTTCTCAAAAACGGTTCCGACGATTTTGATTAAACTCGCTATATCGATGTAAAATTAAATGGGCTTTAATATCATGTAGGTTTTATTTGGATAAAAATGGTCTGACAGAGCTTAAATGCCGATATTTTAAATTTTCTTCCTCTAAAGTACCTTTAATTTTTTAGATTCAATAATAATAACTAGATTATCTTGTTAGCGCTGATGAAAAACAGGTAAATATATAAATTGAATAAATTCGATACCCAACTAAAGGAGAAAACAGAAAAAATATATTTTTAATGAAATTTTTCGTTTTTGAACATAAGAGCAGTAATATACATGTATGATATACCGTTGGAAAGCTAAAGATTTTAGAAAAAATATCATCTCATACACAAGCTTTTAGAAGTTAATGGAGAGTGATGAAAAGAAGATAAATCTAACTGATTATTTAAGATAATAATATAATAGATTTTTTAATAAAACACATGTTTCTATATAAATTCAATTTGATTAATTCCTTAATAATCTCACGTATTTTTATCTCTAACTCTATTTGAAAATTCTTTCATTGATTTTAAAAATGGAGGTAAGTGAAAGTCGTGTGTTGCCCGCACCAGATTTTTGTATATGAGTTATCAAAATTGGCAAAAATTCATTATTCGCGATGTTTACGCGGAAATATCTCAAAAGAGACTGAATGAAAAAAATATGAAACTAATAAAGATTACATATTTATAGGATTTGTTTCAGTGGTATAAATTTAGTCTTTGAGACTAAATTGGTTCCGGATTTATAAAACTCTCTTAACTTTTAAAAAAACGTTTTCCTTAAAAAATATCAACTCTGGTAATTTTGTATATTTAAGAATCAAACAAAAACTAGATAGATGATGAGAGTATTTTATATAATTTTGAACCTTACCACACATTACCTAAGTAGCCAAGAAAGGGGTTTAAAAAAATCACGAAACGACTATTACTAAACCATCGAAGAAAAAATAATTAAAAGTGAGTCTCTTTTCCTTTATATCCTTATATCTCGTTTTATATTCATTTTTGAGAATTTTTTAAACAACTTTCTTCACTGTTTAGGTAATGAGATGTGGGAACAAAAATACAAAGCATGTCCTTATCTTATTATTAATTTTTGTTTTGATTCGGTATATAAAAAACTACAGGAATTAGAAAGATTTTCCAATCACATGTTTTTGCTCGCGGAGCTGGCTTAAAACGGTTGCAATACTAAAAGTATCGGCCCGAAAAAAATATTATTTGTGGTTTTATATTCACGAAAGGATAGAGAATAACTGGTCAAAAAATCACTAAAATCAAAAATGTGGAGCGGCAAAATGAATGAAAATTGGACGTTTTCAAATGGATTGACCCATACAGAATAAAAAGAAAAGAATAAATAATATATTAACTATGTTGAACCAGCTTCGTAATAAAAGCCTGCTCAACGGTTAATTGGAATTTTGTTTAAGGGATATGCCTAAAATATCAAAAGAACTTTTTCTTAAGAGACCATCAAGATCCTCTTATTCTGAAGAACTTGGTGCCTTCGCCTCCGAAGGCTTACAACTATTTAAGGATGTCTTTTAACACAGCACTCCCACACCCTAAGACGCTGGCCAAGTGGTATACCTCTATTGACGCAGAACCTGGATTTTTAACTAAATCTCTTTGGGCACTAAATCAGATTGGTGAGTCTTGTAAATATCTCATTTTATGGTCTTTATTATTTGATATAATGGGCATCCGTAAAGGAGTGGAATGGACAACTAAAGGTGTTGAGTATGCTTCTTTTGATGGTAGTGATCTTGCCAAAGAAGTATTAGTTTTTATGATTGTATTTGTAAATGCTACTTGGAGAATCCCAATTGGTTATTTTTTTTTTATTAATGGATTGACAGATTCCCAGAAGGCTTCCTTGGTGAAGCAAAGTTTGTCATTACTTCATGATCATAATCAGCTGATGCGCTCGATGATAACAGTCATACGTTACATCGTCTCTCAGATTTTTGCTTTTTTCAGTAGGAATTCGCTAGAATTCAGTCTGGAGAACATCACTAGACCTCAGGAATATTACGGCAGTGAATATTGGAGAAGTTTCGGTAAGCAAAGTTATAATTTACTTTGTACAATCACGAAAAAGTGAAAGAAGGGTCACTGATCAGCTGATTGCCGCTAGCTCGGCAAGCTAGGGCTTGCTTTTCTTTTAATTATCTTTCTTTTATCTTTAATTCTTATCTCATTATTTATTTATTATTATTATTTTCTTAATCAATGAGATATTTTCATCAAGTCATGTCCTCAAAGTCGGCAAGTAAAAGATCTAGATCTGCAGGTTCTAACTCGTCTCCCACAAAACAGAGACCCCGCCGTGAACAAAATAAAAAAATGATTCCACCAGCGACCGCGTCAGCTACCTCATTAGGTTCTGAACCACAGCCCAGCACATCATCACAAGGAATAACTGATGAATCTCCGTTTTTTACACCGAATCCATTTCAGATCCTCCAAAATGAAAAAGAAACCATGGAATCTTCTCCTATACCCAGAGAACCACTACCTCCACCAATATTTGTTAAAAATATTAAAAATTTTAAACTGATGTGTGCGCATTTAAACAAAGTAACAGATCCTAATAGTTATTATTGTATAAGTAGAACCAATGATACTAAAATATCTCCGACTACTGCTGAAACCTACAGAAAGATTGTAAAATATCTGACTGAGACCAAAGCTGACTTTCATACTTATCAGCTGCGCCAAGAGAGAGCATTAAGGGTCGTAATCAGAAACCTACATTCCTCAACACCCGTTGAAGCAATCAAAGAAGAACTGACAGAATTAGGATTCCAAGTGAGGCAAGTCACCAACGTTCTAAAAGATAAAAGTCCACTGCCTCTATTCTTCGTGGACTTGGAACCATCAGCAGGAGTCGAAAAAATCTATGACCTCAGCAGACTGTACTATACCCGTGTAAAAGTTGAAAAACCTTACACAAAGAAAGAAATAGTCCAGTGCCATAACTGTCAGGCATATGGTCATACCAAAAGTTATTGCCATCACATACCACGCTGTGTGAAATGCGGTGAACAGCATAAAACAGAAGAATGTACAAGATCAAGATCAGCACCCGCTGTATGTGCTCTGTGCCTCAAGGACCACCCGGCTAACTACAAGGGATGTGAAATCTACAAGAAACTCAGAACCAGATACCAAAAACCTCAGGATCCGAATGAAACAGCTGTACCAACCAGAAGCAGAAGAGAACCATCAAAACTTGTAAATTCTAATGTGTCATTTGCCCACTTGCTTGGAGGTGGTAACCAGAATCATGAAGTCGAGGCACTGCCGGAACAACATTTTCCTCAACATTCTCAATCTATTGTACAAGAATCTATCCCTCAAAGTTTACCTAATCTTCAAAAAACTCCTCAACATCAAATTTCTCATATCCCTCCACCATCAAACGTCACAGATCTTACCAGTCTAATGACATCGTTCATCTCCGAAATCAAATCTCTTGTTATGCCGCTTATATCACTCCTTACAAATCTAGTATCGAATCTAATCCCTGCCTTGAAAAATCCTTAAATGACTTCACCTAACTCCTTATCCATTCTCCTTTGGAATGCGAATGGTGTTAGAAATCATACTGACGAACTGACAGCGTTGTTGCAAGACAAAACAATCGATGTTGCACTTATAACTGAAACAAGACTAACGACTAAACAGTACTTCAAAATACCGCAATACATGACATACCGTACTGACCACCCAGACGGTAAAGCCCATGCCGGTTCTGCTATCATTGTCCACCAATCCCTCTCTCATCATTTACTCCCACTTCCCACCTATGATTTCCTACAAGCCACATCCATAGTAATCAAGACTTTTTCCTTTCCGGTAACCCTCACATCTGCATATTGCCCTCCTAAACAATCCATTTCCAATTCTGAATTTGTATCCTTCCTGGATTCCTTAGGAAATCGTTTCATTCTGGGTGCAGACTTAAACGCCAAGCATCAGCAGTGGGGTTCCAGAACCACGAATTCTCGGGGACGAAATTTGCTGTCTGCACTCAACTCCCGAAATTTTAATATCCTGCCTCCTGACTCCCCTACCTACTGGCCAACCGATCCTAACCGCAATCCTGACATCCTCGACTTCTTTATCCACAGCGGATTAGGCTCTCTCAACTTGTCTTTAACTCGCCTTGATGAACTATCCTCAGACCATAGTCCACTGATCCTAAAAGTATCTCTCACTCCAATTCCAAAACCCATTCCACCATCATTCATCCGAGGCCCTGTCAACTGGAACCTTTTCCGCCAAATCCTGACCGATAATATTGACCTCAGAGTAACCCTCAAAACCCAAGATGACCTAGATAATTCCGTCTATTCCTTTACCACCGCCATCCAACAAGCTGTCTGGACTGCTTCCTCTCCTAAACACTCCAATATAAATCCAGACCAAAATCATTTTCCACAACCTATTATAGACCTTATCCACACCAAACGCCGAGCAAGATCATTATGGCAGCGCACCCGACACCCAACAGATCGCCGCTCCTATAACTTCTATTGTAGACAATTGAAGAGGGAGTTGGCGAACTTCCGTTCCCAGTCCTTTAATTCCTACCTCTCCTCTCTATCAGCTCGTGATAATTCCCTGTGGAATGTCACGAAAAAGATCCTAAAATACCATCATGTTTCCCATCCTCTCCGACGTGGTGATGACTCCTGGGCTGCGTCTGATGAAGATAAAGCCGAGGAATTCGCCACACACCTCTCCAAAGTATTCACTCCTCACCCGGAATCCCACATCAATCACACTGCAAAAGTTCAAGACTTTCTTATGTCACCGATTCCACTTTCCCTACCTCCTAAAGCTATTAATCCCTCTGAGGTCAAATATCTTCTTCAAAAACTGACTCTCCGTAAATCTCCTGGACACGATCTCCTTACTCCCCAGATCCTCCGACAACTTCCGCAGAAAGCTATTATATTCCTTACTTATATTTATAACTGCATCCTCCGCACCACCTATTTTCCTCTGTTATGGAAACATTCCACCATCATCCTTTTTTTAAAACCAGGTAAACCTTCCAACAACACTTCATCCTACAGGCCTATTAGTCTACTCCCCATCCTCTCAAAAATCTTCGAAAGGCTTCTTCTTAAACGTATCCTACCCATATTAGAATCTCAAAATCTTCCTTCCCATCAGTTTGGATTCCGTCCTCAGCATTCCACAGTTCAACAGGGGCTCCGAGTTGTAGACCATATTTCCTCAGCTCTTGAATGCAAAGAGTATTGTTCTGGTGCGTTTCTGGACATTGCGCAAGCTTTTGACCGGTATGGCACACTGGATTACTCTTCAAGCTGAAAACCCATTTACCCCAGTCCCTATACCTCATTCTCCGATCCTATCTCTCGAACCGTTCCTTCCGAGTTCGCTGTGGTGAAGAATTTTCTAACCTTTATCCCGTTGAGGCCGGTGTTCCTCAAGGCAGCGTCTTGGGACCCATCCTCTACATCCTTTACACTGCTGATATTCCTACACATCCTGATACCTTTCTGGCAACTTTTGCAGACGACACCGCCATCCTATCATCCAGTTCCAATCCTGAAACAGCATCCTTAAACCTTCAGAGACACCTTTTCCTTATCGAACACTGGTGTAATAACTGGCGTGTAAAGGTGAACGAAGCCAAATGTAAACACATAACCTTTACTCTTAGACGAAAATCCTGTCCGCCAGTTTATTTCAACTCATTACCGATTCCTCTCTCAGATACAGTCCGGTATCTTGGCTTACTGTTAGACAAAAGACTGACTTGGAACCCACATACAAGACTTAAAAGACAAGAACTCAACCGACGATTCGGACAGTTATACCGACTACTCAACAGAAAATCTGAACTTACAGTTGAAAACAAATTATTAATCTACAAGACAATACTGAAGCCCATCTGGACCTACGGACTTGAACTGTGGGGACAGCTAAACGTTCTAACATCAAACGCATTCAATCCTTTCAATCCAAAGTCCTCCGTACAATAGTAAATGCTCCTTATTATGTCTCCAATTATACCTTGCACCACGACCTTAATGTTCCATTTATTTCAGACCTAATTCCATCCAAATTTTCCAAATTCCACCAGAACCTCATTCATCATCCTAATCCTTTAGCTCAATCCCTATCCAGCTCCACTCATCCATACAACCCACCTAGAAGGTTGAAACGGCAGTGGCCCCGCGACCTTTTGTAAATATATTGGAGTTCTAGCACTGGCTAGATTCTCCACTCAATGTGATGTATGTATGAGTGTGTGTATGTGTATATAGGTATAAGTGAATTATTGACTTTTGTATTGATTCATTATTGTGTATATATTTTATTGTAATTTTATGTTGTGTAAATATTGTATGAATGTAGTATGTTTGATATCATTCAGCAATACTATTAATGTCCAAATTGGGACAGATTGTAAAATTTTCTCAATAAAAATTGTTATTACTACTTCATGATGTTGGTATCAGAGTAGTAGGATTGACTTGTGATGGAGTTGCCTCTAATATTATTATGCCTTGTTCTCCTGGCTGTAATATTGATCCATACCTTTTATGATTTGCAATATAATGAAAGACTCCACCTTGACAATAAACTGATCTACAAGGCATGTAATCTACTTTAAGAATAAAATTAAAGTAAAATTAGCAGCACAACTATTTAGTGGTTCTGTTGCAGATGCCCTTATATGGTGCCATGATCCATAAAATAAAACACCTGGTTTTGAAGATGTCACTGGTACAGTACGATTTATCAGATTAGTTAATTGTTTATTTGATGTGCTGCATTCCTATTCCATTTTACATAAAGGTTATAAACGAGAAATGGACTCATTAGTGGCCCCTAGCTACAAAGCATTGTTTGCTGAAGCTAAAAAGTATTTTATCCAACAAAAAAAAAAAAAAAATACTTGTGCAATAGGAGCTGCATGCACCAGTAGGTGGCAATTGTCAGCCCATTGAGAACATGGCTATCTTGACATGTTCCAGTTGAAGTAGGTTGAGGGTAGAAAACCTCGAGAACCAATTACCATCTGATCATGATTACATATCAGTTCCCCTTAATGTTGACCTCAGCCACTATAGTGAGTAAGTTATAAAATATATATGTGGCTTTGTAGATAAAAAAAATGAGAAAATCATTCATTATATGGTGTGTTTATCCACCTTAAGAAGCAATATGCCCCTTTCATCTGGTTTGATACATATTAAAGATAAAGGTGGTTTACTTTATCCAAGGCAGAATGTGTTCATAGTTTGTAGAAATACAGAGCAAGCTCTGTGGGGATTTACAAAAGTAAGAAGAGGCCTGCATCATTGGAGCACCTATTCAAAGAAGGCTTTAACGATATCAATTGTCCAAAAAAGCCTTGACCAGCAAGCTTTCAGCTGTCTTTCACAGCACATATTAACTCAGAATGTTGGTGATAGTTATATGTACCACCTTATTAAAGTAATTATTAAATATTATATGAAAGTAAGGGTTAGCTACTCTTGCAAAAGTATATCTGAACTGGTCCAAGGGGTAAGTGTGAGGCAGTTCAACAACAAAATTACCTTGTTTAGAGGCAATTTAAAAGTTTCCTTTTGTTTAATTATAGTTAATATATATTTTTCATGAAACACACTTTTTATTATAATTAATTAATCATTTCATTATTTTAATTATGTATATATCCCTTTTATTGTTTTTTTTTTTTTTTTGCATTTTATATCACTTATATTTTTGCATGAACTATAAACCTATTATTATGACTATGTGTATAGTTTATATTATGTATATTAATTTATTTTATTTCTCAGAACAACCCAATGGAATGATTGCTGGATGTGGAGGCTCCATGAAGACTTGAATGCATTATTTGTAAAATAAAAGATTGTCTATTCCAAACATTTTTATTGATTAGCATTTTCTAATTGCATCCTTAACATTTCTTCCTAACATGACATGTAAATTGAGTAGCTACCTATTAAAGGAATAGTGCCTCATTGTCCACATTTTATGCCTTTTAAGCATTTTGAATTTAATCTTGTGAATTTTATACTTATAAACAAAACCTTTGGATCCACTTTTCATTTCTTCCAACCAACATAGCTTTACTTGTTTTTGCGTTTATACTCATTCCTCTCAACTAAAGTTCTTCACTCCATTCAGTTACTACTACCTGTAATTTCTGCAGGTTGTCTGCTACCATCATCTCCATATATAAACGGTTGTATCAGAACTGCCATTAGGTTCCAATAGTCTACCACTGTTCTTGGCTTTATCCTCTTGGAGATCTTACATATCTCATCCATAAAACTGACAAATAAGAATGGACTAAGGCTATCTGTTTAATACCCTTATTAAACCCAAATGGCTTTGACTTGCCTCAATTCAGCCTGATAATACCTTTTGGGTCCTGGTACACTAATTTGATCATACTGATCAGGTTGTTAAGGGGTTGTGGCGGATGCTACACACGCTTACTCACAGATAGCGTCAGCGGCGTCCACATACCTTACCAGGCAAATATAAGAAGACGCGATATCCAATTATATTGTTCATTGTTACTAATTAATGTCACTGTAAATATTTATATCTATATAACTGTTTTATGAGAATAAATAAAGCACTCAAGGTAATTTGACCTAGGGCCAAGACCCTAGTCTGCTAGCAAAGCTCCCACTGTCAATTATCGACATGGATGACTAACATCCCCAAGAGCTGGCACAGTTTTTCAGATCACCCAAGTGGGTATCTCCCTAGGTCAGATTTACTCTGCCTTTGTATCATATAGTGGTCTATCTTTATTTCACTTCCTCCTTGTACTTCTCTCCTTCTTACCTTAGCTACTGTCGGGCTACTACCCCGCAGGGCAAATTCTCTCCTCTTCCACGCTACTGTCGTGCTACTACCATGCAGGGCGAATTATCTCCTAACCCTCACTACTGCAGGGCGAATTATCTCCTAACCCTCGCTACTATCGTGCTACTACCACACAGGGTGAACTCTCTCCTAACCCACACTACTGGCGTGCTTCTACCACACAGAGTGTAATCCGTTCTAACCAGTCCTCTCTTCTAATTCATATCTTCTCCATTAAAACTCTCTTCCTTGCATGAATACGCAATTGTCGAGACCTTCTGATACTATTTCTTGTCCATTATAACAACCATACCTCGACAGGGTTAAGCCAGGCTATCCTTCTTTCCAAGAGGACACAAATATTTGGAAGGCTAGTAGTTCCGAGGATACAGAGACTCTATTTCTGGGCTAATCACCACATTAGAGTTAAAACTGAGTCATAGAACACAATTTAGTCTTGGAAATAAGATTGGACAATGGTAACAACAAAAAAATAGTCACTTTTTGGAATAGATGCTGAGAAAATGCCTATTGTTAGTGGTGAAGCAGCATGTATTATGTAGTCTTAGTATACAGCTATATCAATGAATATTCATAAATGGTATAGTTATCAGATTGATTGATACTATTAACTTTAATTACATGATGGAGCTTCCGAGTGTAATAATTGTATATATAATGTAATTTATTGTATCAAAGAGAATATGTGACATATCTTATTGCAATTTTGTAAGTCTTAAGATTATGAAGTCAAAAATTTTTTATGGCTAGAATGATTTTTAATTTTAATTAATAGTAATACCATGGGTGTACACAGAGAGTTAATAGCCTTCTCATCCAATATTTTGTACCTCATTCACCCACTTCCATCTCTCAAAGTTGTGAGAATATTTACAATAAGGTCATTTTCACTTAAAACTACCGTTCCAAGATTGCCAGTCCAGGCTGGCACACTCCAATACATAACATTAAGATCATCCACCACAACTGCCTCTTATTTATTTTCCCTATAAAGGACCAGCCTTCTGTGAGAGCTATGTTAGTGTACATAAAAATTAAAAAAATAAATAAATAAAGGAATGACACTCACTCTACAAGAAAAGACTCTATATCGAAAGCATCAAGACACAGGATATTTGCACACCATACTTCAATCATATCATAGTCCCAATAATATGAACTGTTGTTAGCTTGATACTGTTATTAATCATTTTTATTTTTATATTATGTAATGGGAGAATTAAACAATAAAATAAATAAAACTGATTGATAAACCAAAAATAAATTAATGCCCTAATAATTATTTATCAGCACCAAATATTAGCTTTATTTTAAAAATTGATAATATTGATTCATTTACAAATCCTATGATTTACAATCGCCCACCTCATTTCAGATAAATTGCCTT
This sequence comes from Piezodorus guildinii, assembly GCA_023052935.1. Lineage (NCBI taxonomy): Eukaryota > Metazoa > Arthropoda > Insecta > Hemiptera > Pentatomidae > Piezodorus > Piezodorus guildinii. Next base: position 44,511,021 of record CM041295.1, read on the forward strand.
AATGTAACTGGGTTACATTATCCTGTTCAATACAGCTCTTCTTACTTACAAAATGTTAATATCATAGACATCAAAATAACTAGAAGCTAAGTAAGAATATTTTTCAATTAGATAAGAAGTTATTTAAATCATGCTTATGGTTCATCAGTTTTATGGTTTTATTATTTGTATGAAAAAGTATTAATATTGAAATTCTGAAATACCAAATGAATTTTCTCATGATTTGATCGAATGTCAATTTAAAAAAAAGAACAGCATATAAAAAAAAAATTATACTTTGTTTCACTATTATAATAGGAAATAATAATAATGAAATAATGATAATAGGAAATGGAAGAGGGAAATTTATATAAAAAAAAAAAAATTTATTTTTAAAATTACTCTTTAGAATAATGCATAAATTTAATATACATTCTCATGAGTTTACATAACATAAAATTTTAAATTGACAAAAATATTCAATTTGAATGAAAAATTATCTTAATTTTAATTTCATATTAATTAAATATATACAGGAACAATAGGGTATTATATCAACATTAAACATAGATATTTTTATATATTATAAAAAAATTGATCTTGTCTGTCTGGTCGGTTTTAAGCCAATATTCTTTATTTTACATTGTCTGTCCCCTTTATGTTTATACTTGTTAATGTTTTATGTTTATAATTAAGTAATGATATTAATACACTTTAAGTAATGCTTAAAGTGTATTAAACTTTCTTTTGAAGTTCTACTAAGATACCATCATAAAGTTTGGTATACTCATTCCTATTACTACACAGAATAAACTTAATTTTATTCAAAATTCAACTTTTAATTTAAAAAAAAATTAACATGTTTTCTGTATCTGTATAAAATGTATTTTTAACTAAACATATATTTATTCAATCTTAACATAATCGTTCTCATTCCAAATTAGATGATGAAATCTTAATTTATTGAGATAAACAAATTTTTTTTGTGGAAGTTCATTCAACAATTAAGCGTGCTGGGAAAAGTAAAAAAAAAAAAAAAATTACTTCTACATTCCATGAACAGTCACAGGTAGAAGAGATTTGTACTGTTTCAGAGCCAGTGGCCATTCAAGAAGGTAATTAGACCTAAATCACACTCAGGTGCCAGGTTATCCCCAATTTTTGGGTATCTACATCATAAAGATTGTACCCCAAGAGGGTCTCCATACCCCAGGGTTGCCTTCAGGTTTGAAACCAGGACTTTGAGAACAGTAGCCTAATGCTCTATCTACTATACCACACCGCTCTCCAGGGAATAGTAAAAGAAATTTAAATTGCAGGTTGTACAATGACATTAAGCAAAGTATATTTCATTAATAAAAATATCATATTCACAGTGTGCATACTTATATTTATATAAACTATATTTTGATTTCTGTGTTTAAAAAACTGGACATAAAAATATAAAGCTTTATTTTATTGTAAAATAATCCATTAATTAAATCACCATCATGAAATTTGGCACCTGCCTGTATACATTTAATACCATTTGTTAAAAATTCCATTATTGAAATAAATATTTGTCAACAGTCTGGGATTCGTTTTAGCTTACGAGTACAACATATATACAATTTCATTTTCAGGGACATTCCATTTCAGACTAAGATCTATAAATTCATGATAAAAATCTATTTGAATAATACAGTTCATATTTTTCACTCATAAAATCTATCCTAAAACAATATCACCAATTCAAAGAGATGATCAATAATGCCAGTTCCAATAATTGTCAAGGTTGAAGTTTACTCCCATTAAAATTATTGACTTTTGTCCTGAAAAAAGGTTAACTATTATTCAATAACAGTTTGAATTTTATTTGTAATATATTTAAACAATGGATCAAATTTTATCACCACCATTGTAATATTTTATATTTACGTTAGCTCCTAGTGTTTTGTTTTTAATAAAGAAATTTTAAATAATACCACTAAGTGTCTAACACAAACTTTAAGAGGAGACAGTAGAAAGAAATCAAGTCAAGATAGCAGTAACTAAACATGGAGTATTGAAAACATTTAAATTAATAAAAATAAAATACAAATAAATAAAATTTAATTATTTAGATTGTTCTATGTTAATATTTATTCATATAGAAGTTTTTTCTTTCAACAAAGTACTATAGAACTAAACGAGTCCAAGGGACTCAGGAGAAATATTTCCTCCCTCAACTTCAGGGGATTAGCAAGATTAGGGTTCTTGGGAGCGCTTCAACCAGGACCAAATGTGCATGGTTAAGAGTGCCAACATGCTAGAGATGGCCCTTTTACAACTAGAATCGTGAATCTTGAATGGGAAGTCGAAAGACATTCCCCAACCCAAGATGGAATAGCATAAGCTTTGGATATAATGACTGTAGGTGAACTGTCAAACTATACAGACTTTAGATATCAGGTCACCAAATAAACTTGATTCAAGATCATCAAACAAACTGTGGCATGTAGTACTCTGTTATAGGTGATTATTCATTGCATATGAAATAATACCCAAAATGCTAGAAAGGTTAATCAGGGTTGTTCAACTTTAAAAAAAGCTGTGTATCACTTGGTTGCCAAAAACAAAATAAAGAGCCATACAAGTTTCAGAAATGTTTAAAGACATGCCTAGATCTAACAGGAGTAATCCTAACATGTCCCACAACAGACATAGAGGTACTCCTTGAAATATAACTCTCTAGGACATTTAGATACAATAACTATATAATTATAAAAACAGAAAATATCTCTGGTTTTAGTATTTAAAAACTCGTAATGATTCTGAGGGTAAAGAAAGAGTAAGCGTGCTCAGTTTAAATTTCGACTTTCAAAAATAATTTGAAACTGCTAAAATATGATTTCAAGAAAATGAAATTAGTAGAATATTTCACATGGGAGATGAAGAAACGGATAAAAACATATGTGAAGGTGAAGCCTTTCCCTTCTAGATGCTGCAGAAATTAAAACACATAATAATGAAAACTCAAAATATTAATAAGTAAATATTAATAGAAGATATTTTTAAAGATAAGATTTATTCATAATATATGCTTTATAATTCCAAAGGAGTATCTATATGAAGGTGTGTTTCTCACCACAGATATATGGATACTAATTGTGGTGAGGAAGGGTAATCTTTGTTAAGAAAGGGGTTTCATCACTGAGTATAACAATAATGATAACATTGAAATAAAAAATCAAGATCTAAAACAGTAACACCTATAAACTTGTAAAAGTAATTTTCAGGTTTGCCAATCAGTTGGAGGGAATCCAAACACTGCTACATTCCCAAATCCGGGAAGAGATCCTATTTTTTTTTTTTTTTTTCGGTTGGCGCGACAGGCCTTGGAGGCCCTTGGCCGCGCGGTATGGTTTATATTCCACACCGTGATACTTGATGACATTTTATAGGGTAGGGTCATCACTCCCTACGCCTACTTTTGTGGGTATCAATTAGCTGACGGGTCCCACATACCAGGGGGAGGATAGTGAGTGAATCCCCATTTATTAGTATGCTTGAAAAAAGTCCTCCTGGGACTGGGATTTGAACTCACAACTTCAGTGTGGCAGGCTAGCGAGCTAACCACTCAGCCACGGGCTCCCTGGGAAGAGATCCTATAGAGACCATAAATCATTCAGACCTATCTGTCTGTCCTCTTTCCCGATGAAAATTCTAGAAAAAATCCTGGACAGGCACTTAAGAGAATACTTAAAAATCAATAAACCATTACATTCACTTATATTTGCCAAACCCAAAATTGTTAACTGGCTATACATAACGGCCATTAGACCTATGCTGACTTTTTCCTCTGTCATATGATGGCATAGGGCTCACATTAGGAGCAACAAAATTGCACTTGGAAAGCTGCAAAAGTTTGCTAGCCTTATGATAAAAGGTGCAATTAGGACAACTCCTACAGCTGCTATGGAGAAAATGTTGAACATCATGTCTCTATATCTAAAGGTAGAAGCTCAATCGTTTAGAACTCTCTATCGCTTTGCTAAATTAAATAATTTTTCTAGTAAGTTTACTTACGATGGACGCTGTAAACTACTTCTAGTACAGTAAAATTAGGTTTCAACAGAAAATCTAAAAAATAAGCTGAAACCTGTCAGAAATTGTTCAGTACCCTTCCCTTATTAAGTGGTAAAAAGTCCCAGAGTTTCCCGCGTTGGGTTTTATATGGGGAGGGGGAGAATCTATATCGAAAACACCATTCTATACAAAATTAAAGTACATTAAAATATCTTTATTGGGCTGGGGAGCCCGTGGCTGAGTGGTTGGCGCGCTAGCCTGCCACGCTGAAGTTGTGAGTTCGAATCCCAGTCCCAGGAGGACTTTTTCAAGCATACAAATGAATGGGGATTCACTCACAATCTCCCCCGGGTGTGTGGGACCTGTCAGCTAATAGATAGCCACCCACAAAAATAGGCGTAGGGAGTGATGACCCAACCCTATAAAATACCATCGAGTATCTTGGTGTGGAATATAAACCATACCGTGCGGCCAAGGGACTCCAAGGCCTGTCGCGCCAACCAAAAAAAAAAAAAAAAAAAAAAAAATCTTTAAAAATCATTATATAAATTTTTTCACAAAAATGAATAGTTGCAGAGATGTTAAAGGAACAGTATGCTGCATATATTTCGCAAAATGAAGTAATAAAATATTGATTTCTGATTTTTATGGTAAACAAAGTTTTTACCTAATGACCTTTATCTCGAGAACTATTAAACTTACAGATATCAATTACCACTCAAATCAAAGCTAATTAATCGGGTTATGATTTACCTTATCTTCATAATTGCCTTAGGAAGTACAGTTTTTATGATATTTTAAACAATGAAATAACAAAATGTCGTTTTTCGATAAATAAAAGTTTTTACTAGTAAAACTTTATCTCAGAAACTAAAAAACGCAAAAATATCTACTACTACTTAAATTGAAGCTCATTAAATATGGCGTAACTACTTTATCTTCATAATTTTTATAAGAATATCAATTTCTATGAAATTTGACACACAAAAGCAGCAAAATTTTGATTTCCGAATTTTAGAAAGAAATAAAACTCTACCGACGCTTGTCCCAAGCCAGGATGAGAAAGGAGGAGGGGGGGGAGTAACAACCTCGTTAAAAAACCTGGGTTCAGCTGGCCCGGCTGATAGCACCCAGTAAGGGCTCCTTCCTAGGGTTACAGGACTGGTCCTCCAGGTTGGGGGTTGTGGTGTAGGGGTCAGCTGCTCCTCTCTCACAAAACAAAGCTTTTGTGGCTGTGAAAGGTCAACTGGTGGGCACTAGAGCTTGGCGGAACCTGGCCCAGGACAGAGAAGAATGGAGGTGACAACTTGACACGGCGAAGACACGAACCGGGTTGTAGAGCTTGGATGATGATGAGAAAGAAATAATTTTTTACTTAAACTATCATATCTCCGTAATTATTAAACTTAAGGATTTCTATTACCACTGAAATTGATGTTGAGAAGATCAGTCATAATTTGATTTATCTTCTAATCTAAAGATAACAATTTTTATGATATTTTACAAAATAAATGTAGACAATGGTGATATATTTTTTAACCCAAAAAAAGGAATTTGAAAAGCATTATCATGGAAACTACAAAACAAAAGAAAATTGAAAAGAATTCTGCCAATAGCAAATTTAATGTACTTTTAAAAGAAATTTACTATGTTTTCTCGTAGTTGGTGTATATTTAGATATTGAGCGTTGAATGAAAAAAGTACAAAAATTTTAGGTTCATTTTGGAGTAAAGTGAACTTCTGGGGATCTTATTCTGAAATGGTTCGATATTAACGTATCTAGGACGCTGATAGTGTAAGCTGTAAATTGTAAATAAAATTAAATAATATTATGAGAATGGGAAAAATGTATATTTACACCACAGTCAGGCAAAAAAAGAAAATAAAGATGTTATAATGGGTGGATTTTGTACTTCTTAAGCTATGTAAGCTACAAGCTATGTAAATAAAATACAATTCATCTACTGTATTGGGATTTTTTTTTTAATTTTCAAGCTTACCACAATGGTTAATAGTGGCAATAGTTAACGTAAAAGCCTGTGGACTGTATTTTAACCATAAAAAAAAATGTAAACGAGTTTGGGATCATGGATTATTTAATTTAAAAACTAAAAATCACCTCTTCGACTTTCAGCTCTCGAGCTTCCTTCATTTTCTGACCTGTTTCCAAAGGGGAGGGGCAGGAAAAAGGAAAGGATGAGGCAATTGAAAGATGGGACCCCTAGGACTTGTAACAATCTCCAGATTTCTAGGCACTATTTGATCGCTCCTGACAAACAGAGTACTCCTTATATATACGCCTTAAAAATAAAAGGATTTCATCTCCTAGCCAACGTAATGGGTATTGGTCCAGCATAGTCTACTCCTGTTTGTTCGAAGGGCTTACATTGTGTAACCGTACAAGTGGGGAGATTACCCATTTTCGCAGGTACGACCGAGGGGCAAACCCTTAAACAATGATTACATTTTCTTATCCGACTTTGAATTATTTTTCCACCTGATATAATCTAGAATTTTAAGCAACGATAATAAGAGATGGGGTCCAGCATGACAATTTTTCTCATGATAATAATCAATCAATCGAATGATCCTTCTTTGGCAAGAAAATCGGATGACAGCGGTCAAACCAAATATCAGCATTCTGGAAATGACCACCAATGCGAATGATTCCGTGGTCGAGGAACGGAGACTATGTTTGTAGTTGAGCCGAACAAATTTTCCCAGATTTGATCGCTCTCGACAAACAGAGCACTGCCACGGTCTATGTCAAAATACACCTACCTCTCCAAAAAGGATTAGTGGGCTTGATAATTTATTAGGGGGCAGCCAACCACCCGGAACTAAATTAAAATAAAATAAAATTATATCTTCGCGGGCATTCCCGCCTAAACAGTTAATTATATTTTTAAGTCATAATTGAATGATAATTCAACTGTATATTAATTGTGATTGATCATATCTATGGTAAAAAATCTTAAACAGTCAAATTAAGCCTGTCAGTTGCCCATAAACACTCATATTTCATGGAGTTTCAAGGAATTTTTACTATATGAGGTATATTACCACTTCATTATCTCCGCATCTATTCATTTTAGTTAAAATATTTACATAATCATTTTTGAAGATTTTTTAAAGTACTTAAATTTTGTTCAGAACAATGTTATCGATCTCCACAAAAAACTGTAAAAATTTAAATCTTTTCCGATTCTCCCCCTTCCCCTACAAAACCCGAAGCTGAAAACTCTGAGACTTTTTACTACTTAATAAGAGAAGGGTACCGAACAATATCTGCCAGGTTTCAGTTTTTTTTGTTTTTTTTAATGTTCGGGTTTTGCCTTTTTTTTACCTAATTTTACTGTACTATTCACAGGCTTAAGGAAAACAACACCCTGGCGATGCCTTCAGATATACAAACCCGGAAATTCATTAACACCAGTTATAATGTGATAATTGAAAAATCAAGAAATCACCGACCTAATCATGGCATAAACTGCTGCATTGATGGTTCACTAATGGAGTGGCTCAGATGTGAGGTCTGGAGGAAGGACAAACCGGATGCTGGAGCTACCATTCCACAAGGCAAAATACAACAGTCTTTCAAGCAGAATTACTCACATTGTGCTTCTGATATTAGTGCTGATAAAGTTAGTGGTAAAAGAATTACCATTTATACTGACAGCCAAGCAGCACTTGATGCTCTAAATAACCATAAAACAACTTCTAAAGTTGATGAAGAATGAAATCTAACTCTAAATAATCTTGCTCATAGTAACAGAGTTAGCATTAAATGGGTACCTGGACACACTGTAATTAGTGGCAATGAGATAGCCGACTCAATGGCCAGGAAAGGCTCAGTAATCATTCCCAAAACACTAGAACCCCTTTGTGGTATTAGCTTATGTTCTACCTTTAGGTCTATTAAACAATCCTACTTAACTAAATTTAAACAAATTAGGTTAAATAAGGGACAGCAACACTTACTAATAGTTTTAGATGGTTCCAGTATTAATAGAAGCAAGTACCTACTTAGTATGTGTAGGTCTTCCTTAAAAACAATAACTGCTATCTACATGGGACACTGTAAACTCAACTATCAACTGTTCAAGCTTGGAATTTTAAGTACCTCTCTGTATATAATATGCACACAAGAAGATGAAACATCTTTTCATATAATCTGCTGTTGCGATAGGCTCTCAAGGTTATGATACACACTTTTTGGCATTGACCGTCTTAAGTATCCATTGAGAAATGAGCTAGACGATCCTAACAGCCTTTTAAAGTTTGCAATTGCAACTAAACTCATGTATTGATCATAGAACTTCCATACTATGGCGCACAATAGACCTCTTTGGTCGCAGTGCTCTACTATACCAGCAAAAAAAAATTCAGGTTGGCCATGAATGACAACCAAATGCAATTTAGCAGGAACATGGAAGAAAATAAAAGTTTAAACCAATAAATAATTAATTAAAATATAAGCACTAATAAGTCTAAAATAAATCATATCCTATTTAAGAATCTTTTTCAAGTAATAACTAATTGTGCTGTTCTTTTATATTTCTTTCAGGATAAGTGAAGTAATAATCCATATATTTATATGAACACAACACAAATGTCCGTGCTTAAGAATAAAATTTAAAAATATATGTAGTAATTACTAGTGTTGCAGGCAAAGATACAAATCTTGCACAGTAGAATCAACTACAGCAGGATTGGAAGAGAATGGGAGGCATGTCCTCAAGGCAATGATATAGTTGATCAGAGCCTTCTTAAACTCCTTTCTTTCACAACTGACAGTCCCGGACAGAAAGCAGCTCATAAAATTCAGATTTTCACCATCTAAAAAAAAGAAAAGATAACTACTGTTAGCCTTTAAATACTATAGATGAGGCTTGCTATAAAACTAAATGGAAAATTAAATTTATTCTTCTTCACTCTATCTAACACCTTATAACTTTTCGTATCAAACCTATAGTAGTGAAAGAGGAAATATTGAGACTATTATTACAATTGAATAATTAATATTTGACCATGAAATGAATATGAAGAAAGAGATGGTTTGGGTGGCGGTCAAAAAAGGATAAGAAAATAGTGGATTTGTAATCTTTGAAATAGTTTTTTTAATGGTACCAGAACCATCTCTTCTTTCATATTCTTATAATAGGCCATTGATAAGATATAATTTAATAGTGTAATTTTAAGCACTGAAAATCAAGAAGCAATTTAGCTAAAATAAGAAAATAATAAGTGTTAAAGAGGATACTTTTTTATAACTGTAACTGAAACTTTAATTGTAAACATCAAAACCTAAAATTTTAATTTTATAAAATACAATTTGTTAGATTATTACAGGAATAGACAGGATTGGGGAAGAGCTTGATAAGTGTTGGGGGAGGGGAGAGGGTAGGTATGTTGGAGCAAGAATAATACAGACTAATATGGGACATCAACATAAAATGTAGTCAATGTGTGGACGACAAGAATGTGGAAAACACAGTAATATGTTCCATACACAAAAAAAAAAAAAAATAAATAAATAATACGACAGAGGCATATAGAACTCCTCAGCATAGCTTATTAAATTCTATCAATAACTCTATGTAAAATAATTCATAAATGGGCCAAAACTATTAATGGAGAATATCAGAGTGGTTTCGGGGAGGGAAGATCTACATTAGATCACATCTTCTCTTTTTCAAAAATGGTAGGGAAGACTTAGAATATAATGTGAATCTCCACAGTATATTTGTGGATTTCTAAAAGTGCACAACAATATAAATAGAGGGAAATTACTGAGGGATCTGAGAGACTTTGGTAATCCAAATAATATTGGAAAAGATTACATCCAGAATAAAACTAGAAAAAATGCTCTCGACTGAATTTTAAGTTAATAACGGACAAAGGCAGCAAGACCCTCAACCATATGTGCTATTCAACTTGGCACTGAAATATGATATCAGCATGACAAAAACTAACCAAGGAGGTACAATATATAACAGATTAACAGAACATCTTGCTTAAGTAGATGTTGTGGCACTGTTCTGTGCCATCTTAGCTCTATTCTGTGCTTTGCAGGAGTTTAAAACTGCAGCAAATATTCCGATACTATAGTACAATACTCTGATCTATAGTAAATGATGGGTCTTTACAAAAATAGTTGTACATTCTAAACATGGTAGAGATAAGCACTTAGAAAAATGTATGGCCCAAAACTTGAAAATAGTAGATTAGGAAAAAAAACAAATGTTGAGTTACAAAGTCTGATGTAGTATCCATATTAAAAAAGGGAGGCCCAGATAGATAAGAGGTGTGGCACTGATATGGAAGAGGGTAGAATCCTAAGGCGCATGCTTAGAAAAAATCCATGAGGACGAAGATGGATGGCTTTTGTGGAGAGAGATCTCTGAAAATGGGTATGAGGAAGTGGATACAGAAGGCAGTGGCCTGAGAGGAGGGGAAAAGGGAGGTGGAGGAGGCCAAGTCCTCAGCAGACTAGTAGAGCAGTGCTGACTAGTTAGTTTGATTATTTAGTTTCCTTGGTCGATTCTAATACAATTGAATGCATAAATCAAAATAACTCAATTAATATTACTTCATCTTGAAATCGAATATCAGTGCTTTCATACAATAACTACAAATACCGTATATAGTTATACCATATAAAAAATCCAATATAATAAAATTAGAGCAATTAGAGCTTTAAATACACACAGATGGTCATAAATATTTGTCATGGTGAAAAATATCACAGTATCATAGTGAGCATTTGAACACATTCCAATCATTGAAAAATTCATACTTAAACAGAAAAATAGTTTTGATAAGGAACGTATCCATTACAATGGGATAGCTGATGCTGTTCCTGACTAGGCTCATTTTTCGGGGATAAATCAGATAATCTCACTTTACAGTGAAACATAAGAGTTGGGGAATATGAGAAACTCAAGGAAATCAAGACATTGGTCTTGGTGGATAGCTGAAACATAAGTTCTAGATGGATAATGTCATCCTCTGCCATCTTTATGTCAGGCACTATAGGATTTCTCACTGCTGTCTACTGCAAGGACTATAAACCCCAACCTGAACATTACCAAACAGTCACATTATTAAAGAAGATAAAATTTTTACAGCAGCCCCTTAAGATGTAGTAGAGGGTGAATGGATAGATAAATTAACTGAAGTGAATAATTAAACTATCAAAAACAAATAATCTGATGATGAATTTTATTATTTCAAACAATTTGTATACTTATTATAATGACACACAGCTGCCTTACCTGATTTGTAATTATAATGTCTGCCCATACATTCAATAAACTTATCAGCCAAAAAAGGACTCAAAAACAAAAGAGATGTAAAAAAATTATTCAGAGTAGGCCGATGGTTAGTTAAAAGATATAAATACACAATATTCTGAATGATGTTGGCCACCTTTCCAGTCAATAGATTAATTAACATCTGAAAACATAATTATGTTTATCTATAAACAACAATAATAGTATACTGACTAATACAATAGTATATCAAAATTAAGCATTACCAATTATTATTTACATTAAAGCTCTAATGGTTTTAGTTTTTTTTTTTTTTTTAATAATGATACATAATATAATTTTACACTTACATCACCAAGCCATGGTTTGTCAAGAGATGAATAAGTTCCTCTTGCAGATAAAAATAGCCTATAAGCTTTTTCAAAATCAGACATACTAATGGCAATAAATCCAGCATTACAAGTTGAAAATAGTGAGTAAGCAACTGGGCTACTAAGTTTCAAACTGGTTTCAAGGGCAACAATAGAATTGTTTTGAGCAAATCTTTGATTTTTTAAGCTAGAAACTGCAAAAACTATAAAAAAAAAAAAGAATTAAATTAAACATTAATTTTAACAATTTCTATTTATTCAGAGATATTACAATTTGTCTCATATGAACAGTAGTAATTCTGTTTATATATATATATATATATATATATATATATATATATATATATATATATATATATATATATTATATATAGAATAGAAAAAAAATTTTATTCTGGGACTAGGTCCCCTAAGAATAATAGTTATGTACAATAGAAAAATATAATATGTCTGGCCAACAGACAAAATAAACATGAGTACTTATTAATTACAACAATATTTACAAATACAATTATTAACAATGAGGAGAAAAGCTATACATAAAAAAACAAACAAATTACTTCAAAAAAAAAAAAAAAAAAAAAAAAAAAAAAAAATATATATATATATAATATATATATATATATATATTATATATATATATATATAATATATATATATATATATATATATATATACATATTAATATCTTCTAAATATTGTCTTCTGAGAAAATAAAATCTAATTTTAACAAAATCAAATTAAAATTTGAGCGGTAAACAAAAATTGTCTTTCATTCAATGTAGACTTCTAGATGAAATCGACATATCATATTTGCTGATCGTCTATTTGGGAAGACAGTAGGTAAAGGAAAAGTTGGGATTTGAATGAGGATAAAGAAGTGGCATGGCGGATATGGTTCGGTAGAGAATTCCAGAGTGCAGTAGAGCGAACAATAAAGGGACGATAAAAAGTTTTGGTTCTGTGGGTAGGAGCATAAAGGTCAGAATGTCAGGATCTAGTTTCGAGTAAGTGGACTGAGGATTTAAATTGAAGGAGACTATGGATGTAGGATGGACGCTGGGAGTTGATAGTTTGATAAAGGTATGATCCTAGGAAATATTGTCTGCGGGTGGAGGGAAGGAGCCACTTTAACTCACTGTATAAGTGGGTAGCATGAGATCTCCTTGAAGTGCCGAAGACAAATCTTAAGAAAATGTTCATAATGCGCTTTAGTCTGTCTTCAAGCACAGTCGGGAGGCCGTCATATGCCACACAACAATAGTCAAAGTGGGGGAAAATGAGTGAGGAAACGAGGAGCTTACGAGTGGGTGGATAGTGGGAGAAGATGACGGGAGCGATGGAAAAATTTAAGGATACTTATTGTTCTTCGGGAGATTTGGGCAATATGGGGTTTCCAGCAGAGGGATTGGTCGATTGTGATACCTAGGTTTTTTACAGAGGAACTGAAGGTAATTGGGTAATTACTGAGGATTAGACTTGGGAAGTTGGTATTAGATTTGATAAGGGATTTGGAACCTATTACTATTGCTTGTGTCTTCATAGTATTTAGCTTAAATTTATTCAGATTTCCCCAGGCGCTGATTCTATCCAGGTCCTCCTGAATCTTCAGAAATGCTGCTAATGTCTTGGAGGGGGAGAAGGATAGGTAGATCTGGAAATCATCAGCGTACAAATGGTGGGAGCAATGATGGATAGAGTTGGGAAGGTCATTGATGTAGGAATTAAAAAGGAGAGGAGATATACATGAACCCTGGGCCACACCTGCCGAAAGGGTAAGAAAGGAAGATAGAGGTTGATTAGGAATATTGACGGCTTGGGTTCTATCAGAAAGAAATGAGTGAAACCAACAGATAGTGCTGTTGGAAAAGGATAGGGATTGAACTTTGGAGTAAAGGATGGAGTGGTCCATGGAGTCAAAAGCTTTTGAAAAGTCTAGAAGTATTAGTACGGTCAGTTTCTTTTCATCCATAGCAGTATGTATGTCGCTGGTGATTTTGAGGAGAGCGGATTGTGTGGAAAAACCAGGTCGGAAACCGGATTGGAGAGGATCAAGAAGTTTAGACTTTTCAAGGTAATTAGATAATTGGGATTGGACTATTCTTTCTAAAGGCTTGGATAGGTTAGATAGGATGGAAATTGGGCGGTAGTCTTTAGGGGATATAGGATTAGAGGTTTTATTAATAGGATGGATTATTGCTTTTTTCCAAGTAGTTGGAAATATAGAATTTTGGAGGGAAAAATTATATATGAATAGAAGGACTGGTAGGATTTCGGGAAGGCATAGTTTTAATAATTTGACGGGTATTCCATCAAATCCTATGGAGTTGGTATGGGATTTCATTAGAGAGGAGATAAAGTCAGTTGGTGAAATATCAGAGAAATAAAAATTATCTGGATTAAATGATGTAACTGAAGAAAAGTCAGAAGAATGCGGAGAATGGTTATCAGAGGAGGAAGATGAAAAGTATATATTTAATTCATCTGGTGAGGCTTGATAGGATGGTGAGGAAGAGGATTTGCAAAGAGACAGTTGGCGAAGGAGTTGCCATTTTGACTTTGAATCGGGAGCAGAGGAGAGAGTTTCGTGAAAGTAGATCTTGCTTGTCTGATAGTTGTCTGAGTCAGATTGCGGAGTGCCCTGAACGCTTGATAGTCTTCCGTTAGTCTAGTACGTCTAAAGTGTCTACGGGCTGCCTCACGCCTCTTTTGTAAGTCTTTTATTTCTGGACTCATCCAAGGAGCGGGGCGGCGACGGAAGGTGCGGGTTTTGAGGGGAGCATGTTTATCGAGGATACTAATTAGGTTAGAGGTGAGGATATCGACCATTGAATCTATAGAGGTACAAGAATATATATCGTCCCACTTTAGGACTTCAAGATCGGATTGGATAATTTCACGAGTAAGGGAATTGATATTACGGAAAGTTGTTGTTTTAGAAAGGATTACTGGAGTTTGGATATTGTATGATATGTGAATTAGGTCGTGACATGATAAGAATGGGACTGGTAATTGAGATGAAGAGAGAAGGCTATGTGCTGAATCAATTACATGAAGGTCGAGCCAGGTATTTGAACGAGTATGGTGGGTGGGAGAGAAAGGTACAATGAAAAGATTAAGGGAAAAGAAGAGATTTTCGAGGTACAGTTTGTCATTGGAGTTGGAAAGGAAATTGGTGTTGAGGTCGCCGGAGATTATAATATTGTTATAGAGAGGAACGTAACTGTAGAGGGTGGTTTCAAAAGGAGCATCGAATGGAACTAAAGGAGGGCGATACACTACTGCAAATAAGAGAGGATGATAGTTTCAAATAATTTCAAGGATAATAAATTCAATATGGGGATGATCGGATGGGGTTGAGACATCTAGGATACGGGATTTTAGGCTATTATGTACATAGAGACCGACGCCTCCGCCAGTGCAGCCTAATCGGTCATGACGTAAGAAGGAGTGGTCGGGTAAGGAAATAGAAGAGGAAGGAATGTAGGGTTTTAGTCAAGTTTCTGATACTGCAATGATATGGTAAAAGTTCTGGGTAAAGTATTGAAGGAATTCATCATAATGAGCGGGTAAGGATTGGGAGTTGACATGGCAGATGGTTAGGATACTAGTCATAGGGACGGGATGGGGAAAAACACTGATGGTAGGAAGACGATGTAGCTAGATTTTGGTTAAATTTAAAAATTAGAAGAAAATAGATACAATAATATACAATCAAAAGTGTTGAGTGAAGAATAATTGATAAATAAAATAAATGATGATTATTGAAGAAAATAAAAGCTGTATAAAAATAAAAATAAACCGCGACATTAAACATAAAAGTCAGTATATTGCATATAGAGTCCGTGGTGTGAATTCGTTGGTAGCCAGAGAGTAGACGGTAGCCGGGACGTCAGCCGAAGACCTCTAGGTCCTGCGCTCGGTCGATGGAGACCACCGGATGTCCGTCGTCCTTACGACAGCGAACTCTGCCGGCGGAAAACCAGATGTATTTTAGTTTTCCAGGCGATCTCTTCTGTCGGGCGAGCCAGTAAAGGTGTCTGTTTCCAGGAGACATTTCTTCACTCAGGTAAATACGGTGGCAATCATTAGATTCCCACCCGATATCCAGCGTGGTGAAATCCCTTTTTACCTTTCTTTGCTTCACCAGCTCATCCCTCGTGATTTGCCTGACGATACGGACAACAACAGGAGGTGTTCTCTCGTCACCTGGCTTCGATCTGCATCGTACCACCGTGTCCAGGTCCTCAGGAGAAATCTTCATACCTAGGCCCGCCGCTACACTGGTCACCAGAGCCGCAGGGGTTTCGCCCGGGCGGACCGGGACACCTCGAATTTCCAGGAACCTACGAAGTAGGCCCTGCTCGGCCTTATTAAGCCGAACCTCAAGCTCACCTACTTTATTTTTTAAAGTTTTATTTTCTAGAGAGAGCTCTTCGATATATTTTGCCTGGCCTTCTAGATGACTTTCAATTTTGGAGAGCCTCTCATTTAATTCAAAACTAAGTTCACCATATTTTTCGAGGGAACCGCGCATATTTTTAATTTCCTCATTGACCTGGGATCCTTGACTTGTCACTGCAGCCATTACATCGGCCAAGGTTGGCATACCTGAGTTCAGCTCACTGGTCTTGGAAGGTGATCAGGGTTTATCAATTGTTTTTTTTTCTAGGTCACATTTAGGGCACAACCATGATTTTTTATTAAATTTCAGAGTTTCAATTTCTTTTTCTTTCAAATTACAGCATTTACCGTGATAAACAACACGGCATTTACTGCAATTTAAATTGTTTTTGTCATCACGAGTGATGGCACATTCGCACAAGGAACACTGAACCATTTTTAAGATGAAATTGAAAAAATACAGTTATAAAAAAAAAAAAAAAACAGTACTCACAGCAGAAAATTAAGGTAAACAGTCACAGGTGTTGACGTCCGTAATACCTTTGAGATTAGGGATTATAGGACAAACTAACCGCTGTATCTCAGTAAACTCTCAGCCCTCGCACCAGTTTTTGAAGCAGTGTGTTAAATAAAGAGTAAATACACAAAAACTATTGTTTATAATGTGATACACAAATAGAGAGAAAAAAAATTGAAAATAACGAAACCTAAAAGTTGTAAATAAAAAATGCACAAGGGAACGATGTTGACTGGTTGCCGTCTCTGGCCAGACTGGATATATAAATAATATATATATATATATATATATATATATATATATATATATATATATATATATTATATTTTTTTTTTTTTTTTTTTAAACAATAAATTAGAAATGATAAGTTTACTTCTTTATTGATTATAAGCAGACAACCTGCAAACTCACTATTATGTTTATGCAAAATTTTATGTCACCCAACCTAATTTATCACTTCCTAAAAGCTTCAAAATTCCTTTGTATTGGATTGAAACATATGAAATGCCAATTCCCAGAGTTAAGACAAAAAACAAATTTTAACTATATTTTTTTCAATCTAAAATAACTTCTATCAGTTTGAGTACATATCTCTTCACATAATTTGTTTAAAGTTAACTGACAAACATGTTACATTTCATGATATAAACATAGACATGTAGTTACCTAGTGTCTCCTGTAGGTATACTGAGTAAATCTGTCTCTACCCATCTTTATGTCAGCAATATTTTCTAGGTGTATTTTTCAATCCTTTAGAATAAAAAAAAACCTCATTACACATTAAAGATGCTTACTTACCTCATGTTGCTCTGTCCATTCAGTAAACAGAAGGCCTCAACCTATAAACTTGTATATACCTTTCCACAAATTCGTGTCCTTCTCCACAAAATCTTTTGTCATTTATGCTGTTTTGGACCACCCTTTTAAACCATCCCTGTTTTGGAACCCTAGCCTATACCTATTAATAAAGCCTTATCAGTAACTTCTTTCAAACATGAACTATTTCTCCACCTCATGAATTATCATTCTTTCCAACATATATAAAATTTAAAGTTAAAGATGATAACTGGTCATTGCTACCAAACCTGTTCCACTTCAATACTGAAGTCCTAAAAAGACCAGGAAACCTTCATTAAATTTGTACATTTTTTGTTATTATTAGAAGACTAGACCAAGAATAAAATTGATTTTCATTCAAATTCATATTCACCTAATTTATCTTTAATTGACTTCCATATTTTCCTAGGCATTAAAAAATTAATAAAAGTCCAAAACGAAAAGCAGGTAAAATTTTCATTTCTTGAGATTATTCATTCACAATTCACAAGTTTATTCAATTAAGGAATAAAAAAACTTGTTGGACACCAGGATAAATGTACAAATCCTGACAGAAGTTATTCAAAATGAAAGTGACATTGTTAAAATTTATATAATTCCATTAGTGCCAGACCCTAGTAATTGACATTTCATATGTTCCAAACCAATAATACAAAATGGATCATGACCGCCATATGTTTATTTTGAATGGACAATTGTTACTATCCTCCTTCACAATCTTAGGAAAATATAATAATAATGCATTAATGAAAAAAATAAAATAAATAAATAAAAACAGTTGGTCAAAATATTTCAGAAATTTTGTAGTAATTAAAACTTAAAATAGAATCAGAATGAATTTAGAATAAAAGTAAATGATACTAAAACCATATTATCATCAATAAAAAACTAGAAGAACATAAACTGAATCACAAATATGTCATTAAAAATACAATATAAGTACATTATTACTTCAGAAAATAAATATATCAAGGTAATTTATTTTTAAAACAATAGGGAAAAAATTAGAAGCAAAATTAACTAAGAACTATTGATATTAAAATGAAAATCCCCTTGCTTTGTACATATAAACAAATATGGATTGCCAAGAATCAAACCTCGCCCAAAGGAATATGGCAGCAGGAAAATAAGAAAATCCACAAGGGTGAGAACCTCTTATCTTCCCAACATTCAATTAAGTTGGTTTTTGTTTCACAGTACAAATGAAAAAATTTGGAAAAAATAAAAATAAATAAAAACTCAAATTCATAATTTTAAAAAAATGAAAAATAACATGAGGTTAAAGTTATTACAGTACAAGTTTGCACTTGGTATGCCATATTCTCGGGAAAGAGCTACAAAGGATTAAATGACTAAAAAGAGTATGTTGAATGTCAATAAAACAATAGAAAAAGCTTCAAACCTACTCTTCAGTTAATTTCATATTATAATAATTACCTTGATCATTAATTAAAATACCAAGCAAATTCCATGACAAACTATTATGTAAATCAATCTCTAAACTATTGATACTTGACTGAATTCCAAAAGTTAAGAGCTTTTGCTTAGTATGTTTGTTACTCAAAGAACTCAGCTTTCTGAAAGCAACTGAGATACTATTCCAAAGGCAAACCATCATTTCTTTTGAACAGTTTCCAGTATTCAGACCTGCATAATAACACCTAAAACAATTGTATTATTATTCATATGAAATTACATGTAAACCGAAAAAAAAAAAAAAAAAAAAAAAAAAAAAAAAAAAAAAAAAAAAAAAAAAAAGCAGGGACTCCCTTTCTAGTTCAGTTAATGGAAATAATAACAATTTAAATTACCTTACTATTGTCTTTAACTAAACCAATGATTTGGAATCAGCAATATTCCTTAAGGACTATAAAGGTAAGCAATTTGAGGAAGGACTTGTTAATGTGCATGCTCAAGTTTGAGGGGGAAAGTACCATTAATTCACATGTGTTAAGTCTATTGAGCAGAAATATTTTGAACCCAATGAAAGTTGAAATAATCAATTTTTGACAATTCAGTTATTCCTATTGACAATTAAAAATTACCTCCTACATCAGTCTTGTGACCATTTTTCAGTTCACTGTTTGCATTGCGATAATCTGAACTAAAAATTATAAATGTCAAATAGTATGGCATTTAATAATCTTGAATATCTATTTAATACAATTAAATTATATTTAAAACTAGTGTGAAATAGTTTAAATCACAAGGAACAAATGAGAACATAATATCATCAAAATTCGCTAAAAACAACAACTCATGTCTTTACAAATAGGAAAAACTGAAAACTATTATTCTTTCAATGGCTCTAAGGTCCTTGCAGAACCCTCCTCCACTATACTCCACCATTCATCCCTGTCCAAAGCTGGTGTTCTCCATCTTCAGACTCCAAGTGTCCACAGGTCTTCCTCAAAAATCTTCCAGCCCTAAAAATTTTGGGACGTCCCCTACTTTCTCCTCCAGAAGCTTCTTCATAATATGATGCTCTTCCATCCTCTTTAAATGCCCCAGCCATTTCATTCTACTCTTCTTGATGCCTGCTCAAAAAAGTACTCTCCAGTCCTAAGATAATTCCTTGCCTCACAATCACACTGGAAGGTGTTTACTAAGGATACTTAGTTTTGGCCTCATTGATGCTGAGTCCCACCATTTTTGAGGCCTGTTCACATTCATCAAAAGCTCCTAGTAATGATGCTTGAGTGCGACCAGTAATGACATCGTTAGCAAAAGCAAGATGCTGCATCAATCGATTATAAATGGTCCCTCCAGGATAAGTCATAATGGCCCTCATCAGCACTTCCAAAACAATGCTAAACAGGATAGGAGACAGGGGATCTCCTAGCCTTAATCCGTTGTTGTTATGGAAGCAACTGGACTATGTGTTTTGTATTTTTACTTTCCTTTGTGTGCCTTCCAAGGTTGTATCACTTTTTTCGGTGTACCCACCTTTGCCATGGCTCGATACAACTTGCCTTGGTTTACACTGTCGTATGCTTGTCTAAAGTCTATGAAGAAATGGGTGTAGATCAATATTATATTCAGAGCACTTCTCCAACAAGGACCTCATACTTGAAATATGGTCAATAGTGGATCCACCCCTTCTGAATCCATACTGGTATTCTCCAATCTCTCTTTCAGAGTACTGAGTATCCTGCTCATTAACAAAATGGCAAAAACTTTATATGCTGTGTTTAGAAACACAGTGCCTCTGTAGTTTTCACATTCCATCTTGACCCTCTTCTTATATACTGGGCATATTAATGCAGTGGACCAGTCTTTTGGCATCTCTTCCAACATCCAGATGGCAAAACCAGCAGGTACAATTTTTCTGCCAATGTATCCATGTCCATGTGCTCTGCCGGAATCCCATCCTCTCCTGGTGTCATGTAGTTTTTTAGAGATGCAAGAACTTCGGCAACCTCTTTTTTTTCTGGTGGTTCTATAATATCATTATGTAGATGCACAGATTGGATGCACCTAGGTGGGCTTAAAACGCGTTCCTCAGGTAATTCTGGGTTCAGGAGCTTCTCGAAATATTAAAAACTATCATAACACAAAATATAACAAAATGCATTATGCAATAAACCATTAGCACAAATAAATCAGGTCATTCTTAATCACCAAAATCACATCCGTAATGTGTCTATTTACATTCTTTTTTTATAGGTATCTTCAAGGAACAGGTTCAAAACAACCAGAAGTTTGATGGTTTCAGTTAATGTTTTTCCCCTGAGAAAACCCAGTGATTCTTGTTTCACTTTTAAGATTAAAATTATATTTAATTTAATAAGAAATTTTAGTAAACATTCACCCAATAAATTTTGTGAAATGAACTTACTTCCACAGATATGACAAACACTTAACTACTAACATGTGTTTTATGAGTAACTACATTCTTTCATGATATGAGCTTATATAAAGTAATAAATTGTCTTAGGAAAATGACAACTTTTTATATATTTTATCAATTGATGAAACTAACAATTATCTTAAGAGTAAGGGCAAGCAATTGAAAAAACAAATTATAAAGTAAAAAAAAAAAAGTGAGAGTAATTTGACATTCCAACTAAGTTGAACTAGAAAGTTTCTCCTCAGTTTAAGTTGCTTGTCTATGTAGAAGTAAGCATTTCTAAAATACCAATGCTGATAAAACATAGCTGGGAAAATTTAGAAAGAAAAAAAGTATAAATTAATGCACATTCTAAATTAGACAATACATAAAAGTTTAAAGTTTAGATACTCTCTTCATTTTTTTTTAAAGTAGCACTGGTCTCCTTCAGCTTGGGAGGATAAAGTTCAATCTTTTCAATTTTTTTTTTTTTTTTTTTTTTTTTTTTTTTTTTTTTTTTTTTTTTTTTTTTTTAATGGAATCATGTATCATCAGAGGAAGGATGTATGAAGGCAACAGTCAGTGATGATATTGGCATTGACCTCTTGGTTTCTATGATTATTCTGCTGAAAAAAAATTAATTTCCACCTTACTAAGGTTTTGGGCAAATTTGGATGAAAACTATTATATTCCTTACCAATATGAAGTAGCAGTATTTTCATCAATTTAATAATTTCAGAAATATTTAAAAAAATAAGTCCAGAATCCTTGAAATGTAGCCAAACTATTCCCATCATATGTTTTTCATCAGGAAGTGTATTAGTGGCAAAGAAAATCCTATATTTCTATGAGCCATAGCATTATTTAAAATCAAATAATGTATTTCACACAAAAGCTGATTACATACACATATTTATAACAGCATTTTTTTTTTCAAAAAACTTCAAGCTGAAAAAAGAAAAGAAAAAGAAATTGCTGGAAATGTTCCAATGTAAGTGAAAATAGAAAAAAAAAAATGATCTAAAAACTCCAACATAAAAAGGTTTCTCATGCTTCAAGGATCGAAGGAGTAAAGAAATCAATTAAGGAATGTGGGCCAAACTTCATAAAGGGTCAGATCAGGGATAATAAGAATGGAATGAGAGAATACTAAGAAACTTTAACACAAGTATGGTACCTTTCACAAACACATAGAATAGAATAGAATGTATTAGAAAAAAAAACCTTTATTCAGAGACAAAATCCCTTAAGAATAACAAAGATTGACATCAAATTAAAGATTATTTCTGACTTAAAGATCTATTACAGTATATATATATATAATTTTTAAATACATTTACACAAAGTTATTAATTAACAAAAAATGGACGAACAAAATCTTCACAAAAAAACAAATCCTTTTAATAACAAAAGCACTGTACCAAAAAAACAAAACAAAAAAACTGTAATTCATATTTAAATACATATAATATTATAGTAAAAGAAAAAAAGGTGGGGAGTAAGCTGGATTTTAAGAGGGAGGTAATTCCAGAAAGAAACAAAAACAAATGAAACAAGCAATAAAGGATTGTTGAAATAAGGAAGATTTGTGAAAAAAGCTATAAAGTTCAGATGTTTAAGATCATGCAATGAGGAGTTAGAGGATAGATGGAAAAGGAGATTATAAACAATGGAAGATCAATGATTTTTGATTACTAGGTAAAGTAATGTGC
The DNA here is from genome assembly GCA_023052935.1 of Piezodorus guildinii. NCBI lineage: Eukaryota > Metazoa > Arthropoda > Insecta > Hemiptera > Pentatomidae > Piezodorus > Piezodorus guildinii. The sequence goes on from CM041295.1 coordinate 44,533,991, forward strand.
CAAGAGTATTGTTAAAAAACAAAGGGGAAAAGATACTCTAACTCAGCATAATAATGGGAAACACAGAAATACCTAGGTGTCCCATTACAGAACTATTATTACACTCTTTAATCATTATCTGAGTTCTACTGAGAGGCCAATGTTCATCTTGTAACATAATGAGGGGGATACTAAAAGTCTACAAGTAGGTATGGCTATATGGCCGAAGTGATGAAATATATTGAAGGTGAAACTTGACCACTGAAAAATATGCTAATTTCGGGAGGGTTTGATTTAAAATAAATGTTAACAGAGAAGGAGAATGATTTATGAAAGTTGTTTATAAAGAGGCTGAAAAGATAGGGAAATATGCTTAAAACCTGAATCAGGAAACAGTAACATAGGAGTATAAGATTTATGACAACTATCAAAGAATATTGGGAGAGGAAATATTAAAACCAAAAGATAAAATCACATAAAAGGATAATGACTTAAATTTTGAAAAGGGTAAAATGGTGAATAGAATCAAAAACTATGAAGGCATCAAGGAATTTGAGAACAGTATTTTTCAACATCTATAGATGCATAACCATATATGGTAATTTTAATTAGCTCTTGGATGTCATATGATATTTTACATAAGATCGGGTGATACAAGTGAAGGATGTTTCATGCCCAGTCAAACACTTATCAGGTTAACCAAGTGTCAGAAGGGCAGGTGTAGTGAACTGGGGAAAAAGGGAAAATGAAGAAGTAAAGAGAGATAAGATAGATAGGATTTAACATTGAAATCAGAAAGAAAGGAGTTGATGTCACTGGGATGTGATTATTTTGGAGAAGAGGGGAATGAACATATGACAATTTTTTAAGAAGTCCCATGAAACTGCAGAACTTGGGGCTGAAGGATAGACTAATTTCGAACAGTCAGTAAAAAAAATCGAGACCATGACACTTTTCAATGAAGATTACCTGATGATGAGAGCCCAGATTCTTGTGCAAATTACTTTGTTTATCCTGGCTTAACTTCATTAGGAACAAGTTATTTAGATGAACTGAAGCATCCTGATTAACATATGTGAATCATGTTTTGCATGAAATTACGAAAAAAATTTTAACTAGGAGAAAATTGCACGTTTGGTGTTTTTAACTGCATAACAAATTTAATACCTTATATTTCACTTCTGGTATTGGAAAAAAAATCTAATTTGTTGTTATTCAATAGAACATTCCACAAAACAGAGGGTTTTCTCAACCAAGGTTTTCAATGGCCTCTGTTCAGACTTTCCTTTCATAGACTATGCCCCATCCAGGATTCCTTTACTTCATTAAACCAGTTGTTTCTTGATTAACTTTACCTTTTTTTTCATTTATTTTAAATGAGTGTACATTCTTGGAAGTCTATTTTCAACATTTTTTCTCAATGTCTTCCAGAATGTTTTTTTCTGGATTAATAATACGACTTTATAATTAATTTAACATATTTTATAATTATATTTTTAGAAAACTAATTATTTTTTTTAAATAATTAAAACATAGGTAAAAAATCTGCATACTCAATAACATAATTTCGGTAACATAAAAAATTAATTTCTTTGAGCATTTTATTTTAATTTTTTTTTCCATTTTAAACATTACTACTAATTTATAAAAGTAGCATTTTACAGAACAAAACTAATTAAAAATTAGATGCATTTATATAAAAAAATAAGTGTATTGCAGAATTTATTGTTTGTTGCATAAGCCCGCATTTTTCGGCTGCACAAAATCTGGGCTCAACTGAAGACCATCTCTCTTCTGGCAGCACACTCTTCCAGTCTCAACCTTGCCATATTTAATTTTTTTAAGTTTAAAGCTATATTCTCTTGAACAAGCCAGTAGGAGTCTGTTTGTTGGGTTTTCTCCTCGCTAATATCGATCCAGGAGCAGCCATTCCCCTGCCAGTTAATCTTAGATGAGACACCTCTCTTGATTTTTTTCTCTAAATAAGCTTGGTAATCACTGACTGTCTAACACAGCACACAATAGCAGGAGTAGAATTTGTGGCATCATTTCTATGGGCTCTGCGGTTCAGTACCATGACCAGGTCCTGGACACCAAGGTTAGTGCCCAAGCCGACTTCTATAATAGTCAGAAAGGCAGCGATAGTCTTTCCCACTTGGACTGGAATGGAGCAGGTCTCAAGCAACCTACATAATATACCCTGATCTGTTTTAATAGATGTATATCAAACTTGCCCACACTGGATTTGAGATCTTCATTGATACTGTAATTCTGTAGTATAACAAGAAAGACTGACTTTTCTCAACAAGTTTCAAAGCCTCTGAGCCTTCCTAAGGGACAACTTCCAAGCAAAAGCAATGTGAATATTGATTGATCAGGGCTGCTTACAAAATCTGCGGTCAAGAATCCTTGGTTCCCAGCATAGAACACCCATCAAGGCTGCAAGGACTAAAGGAAAAATGATAAAGATAATAAAGTTCATACATGCAATGAAGCCATCTCAGTATGCCCAGCAGGGAGAGTCAGGATTTCAAATGAACAGACAAGCAAGGCTATGGACACCATAAAGCAGGCATAAGGCTTAAGAATATTGACTGATTGCCAAAAAAACACCTAGCTATTCACCAGAAACATATGCAACTGTTGCAAAGAAGCCCAACAAGATGGAAACCAGAACAAAAAACTGTGCCCAGGCTGCATGTGGATACCTAGATAAGGTACTTATAAGAAACTATACTAAGACCTAGCTGCACTGCAATCAGTGCTATGCACTTGAAAAATATTACAAATATATGGATAAAAAATGAGAAGATCATCTATTTAATGATGTAATCTATAGGATGTAAGGTTTATCCTGCCCTCTGTTAATGAAGCCATTAGAACTTGGATTACAAAAACCATCCCCAATATTACACTTATTATTGGTGAAGTAAGAGAACTTGTAATTTTAGATTTGTTGTTAGTGATTAGTTATAAGAAACTATCAGGTAAAGTTCAAATAAGGAGGTTCAGGAGGCAGAATAATGGAATAAACGAAGTTTACAGCTGGAGTCTTAAGAATTTCAATCACCTAGGCAAGAGATTCTCAGGTATAAGAATTCCAGAAACCTGCCTAAACAATATAAAAGTACAAGATATGTGTGGAAAATATGGACTCATAACTTTCAGATATGGAAGATAACTTTCAGACTCGTTAAAAGCAAGCAACAATGGCCACAGAAAAAACATCTAAACATCAACTGGCAGAATGAAACCTTTCAGAAAAAAACACAAGCAATAGATTAGCTAAACCTAAGGGCACAAGCTGTAAAAATGTTTTTTAACATACTAAATTATTAACAGTAAAATATAGCGCCAAAAATGGCATAAACTATTGACTGTCATAAATAATAATGCGACCCTGAGGTATATATATCCTCCTGGAGCACACCCATCCTCTATTTACTAGGTACCCAAAAATTGAGGCAAAAATATGGTGGCTGAGCATGTCTAGGCTTACACCTAACTAATCGCACATCCTTTGGCCACAAAACAGTAAGAATCTTTTCAAGTGCTGAATCCAAAATCTTTCATGGGTTGTAGAGGAACAGGATAGATTACAAAGATGTTTATTATATAAGACAAGAACGTGATAATAAATACTTTGATAAATAAATAATAAAACTTGAGATATTTAAAAAGGGAATTCGAAATAATAAAATAAAAATATTTGAAATGTATAAACAAAAATAATAATAATAATTTGGCTATTCTAATGTTAATCTTATGATACATCAGACTATTACTTTTATTATAATTGATTAGAATATTGTAATAACAATGTGAAAGTTTTAGATATAGTTCAAAATGAAACAGAAAGTCTTGAAGACCGACATAATTACAAAACTTAGATCAGAATGGTATCTGAAAAATTCAACGAGGTTTATTGTAGAAATATATAAAAAAATTGATAATATTAACCTTGAGAAAATTAAAATTTACAAGAGAAAAAAAGTTAAAACTGGAATGTAGAGCATGAAAATATCAGAGAAATGCATTGTATAAAACAATGATTACATAGAGGAAAAAGTACACAACTAAATGGAATGTGAGATAAAAGAAGTAACCTTCGTTTAGGGGACAGGTTAATGCACAATTATTGGAAACAACTGTAAATAATGTGAAAAAAAGAAGTCAAAGTCTTGGAAACAAAGAAGAAGAAAAGCTAAATGGGATGAATTCCATGCCTGCTATCAGATTTTCAATTTATATTGTCAATAATTCTGAATTCAACACCAGCTGCTGAAATTTTTTAATAGGAATTCCACTGAAGCTGAAGTATAACTTAAAACCTTATAAAGGTTTCCTTAATCCAAGTTTTATATCACCTCATTCATATTGTTCCATTTCTGTCATAGGCCCTATCCCATTATAGATTATTTTGTTTTGTTATTCCAGGTTTTTTTTATAGAAAATATTTAAGGAATGACAGGAGGTCCATGATTGAGGCAAAAGCGATTGCTGAAGATTTTTTGAAATATGAGAAGAATGTCTATTATCTGAATCTGCAATTAGGTAAATTTATTTTAACAAAATAATTGAGAAATGTAAACACTAAAGAACAACTTGTCAGTCATAAAAGAGTATTTGTTTATAGAAAGAAATTATCTACCTGAATAAAGAATAGATATTTGAGGAAGGAAGTTAAGCAACAAAAAAATAATTAGTGTAATGAATAAATTAGAAGAAACGGAATATGAAATGGGAAGAAAGAAAAACAATATATATTGATAGACAAAACTCAATGAGTCAAGATACAAGTGAGACATTTCCAAAAGAATTTTACAATTAATTCCTTCCAGGATGCCTTTGCATATATATTGAAAGTAAGAATTGGATTATCAGTTATACTATATGTTAGTCGAATAAAAAATATCTTAATTTGCAAAAATTATGTAAGACACAAGATTAGGTGTGAAACACTTCTAAAAATATTATTCGGGTATTAGTCCTAACTGGTAAAGAAAAAAGAAAATCATTATTAATACTGAGGATTCTATTTATTTCAAATGGTTTACCATTTTGTTTCACACACTTACAATATCCAGCAAGATTATCTTATATTATAACTATGAAAAAGCAAAAGGGTCAAATGTTCTACAACTGTGAAGTTAATACAGAAGAATCCTATTGTCCACATGGTCAACTTTATGCTGCTTTTACCTGGGCTGGAAAATCAGATCTACATCGGTATAAGTCAAACAATAAAATATCATATATAATGTATAAGTATTAATTTTAATAAAATTATTAGCATATAAGATCTTTGTATATTCAATGCGGAAGATATTTATTCAGAAAAAAAGAGTAAACAAATAAAATTTGTACAACTTTTAAAAATAAAGAGACAGAAAAGTAGAAAAAGGAATTTGTTCTTAGCTAGTTTACCATATTTTTTTTCACTTTGTTCGGAATTCTAATTTAGTTCATTATTCACAATGAATTAGACACTGAACTAATGATTAGAGCTGTATTGTGAGATATCACAGTTAAAAAATGCTTAAAAAGTTATAAACTGTACTAAGTGCCTGCATCGAAATGGATAATTTACAGTTTGAATCGCTTATGGAAGCTTTTAATAACCACTAAAGGATACTTATAGAGACTCTTTCAAAAATTATCGCTGGTGGTCCTCAAACTCAAGTCCCTGTGAATCCGCAAGTTCTTATACCGCCGTTCAAAAACTTCATTGCTAAAATTGACAGCCCAGAAATTTCTATCCTTCAACCAACTTCATCAGTATCTCTTGCAGGAAACGACATCAACAAAATTGGCCAAAACAAGTCAACATGCTCAAATCAATCCACCAGCCAGGACAATCGGATCAGTTTTTCAAAATGTACCAAATTCATCTTGTGATTTGTGCTCAAATCACGGTCGAAACAAAGTTACCAGCACCTCGGACTCGACAACTGCTGCCTCCGGTGTTCTTTTAAACACCCTCTCAAAGATTGCTATTCTGACCGATCGAAACTCCAGTGCAATGAACCACCGTTCAAAAACTTCATTGCTAAAATTGACAGCCCGAAATTTCTATCCTTCAACCAACTTCATCAGTATCTCTTGCAGGAAACGACATCAACAAAATTGGCCAAAACAAGTCACATGCTCAAAATCAATCCAACAGCCAGGACAATCGGATCAGTTTTTCAAAATGTACCAAATTCATCTTGTGATTTGTGCTCAAAATCACGGTCGAAACAAAGTTATCAGCACCTCGGACTCGACAACCGCTGCCTCCGGTGTTCTTTTAAACACCCTCCCAAAGATTGCCATTCTGACCGATCGAAACTCTAGTGCAAATGAACGGGCCATGTTTTAGTCATTTGCATTTCTACTCTCATGCAACAGGAAAGCAAGAAGATACAAAAGTTGAAATCAAAACTCAACTATAAGACCAGATACCATTAAGCACAAAGTCAGTGCAATATTATTCACAGAGCCACTCCTCTTCAGGATGCCAAAACTTCATCCAAATTGTATTTAAATCGAAACATTGGGTGCCAGCTTGACGTCTTCAAGCCTCATTCTCCTAAAATCCAAAAGGGAGTGAGATTCGACCTGCCACTATCCCGACACTTAAAAATTGGAGAAAGGGTTCTGGCAAGATGGTATTCGAATAACAAGGATACTTGGAAAATTGGTTCAATCATTCAAAAAATTCGGACATCTACACTACCAATTTGAACTTGATAATGTCTACCGTCTCAAAAGACACACAAACCAGCTTAGAAAAACCAACGTCAATACCAGTCCAAAACGTCAGCCACCCTTGCAACCTCCACAAGCATCTTCAGATCCGGAACCACCTGAAATTAATCACCACCATGAACAATTAGCATCCCAGGGTGGGACGTGATTCCTGATGTCGAATCTGAAAATCAAGAAACTGGGCAATCTCTAACAGTGGAATCCGCCAGATGATCTCCTCGAACTCGCCGTCCTCCAGAACGGTTTCAAGACTATGTTATGCGATAATAGCAACAACTCTGGACCTTTTGCAATTTTTAAAAATTTATTTAATTTATATTTGTCAATATTGTGCATTCAATTTTCAAATGTGGGAAAAAAAAATGTCAATTAATTTGTGGGAGGAGAGTATAATATATAATCGATATTATTACATTGTTCGCTGTCTCCAAACACACAACAGTGCTCATATGACTCTAATTTATCAAATGAAATTCTTGTTCATAATTACAATTTTTGTTCAACACTAATTATACATTACAAAATTACACCTGTAAATACACATAAATTTCTGAAAAAATAACATTATAACAAAGAATATTTTGGGCAATGTCTGATAGCTTGTAGATGCAATAATTAATTGGGATAGAATTACGAACAAGAATGATGAAATATTTTATAAGAAATTAAATCTCAAAGTAGGAACAAGCTTAAATAAAATAGAAACTGAAGTTCTGATAAAGGAAACAAAATTATAAAAAATCATTAGACATTGTATGGACTAACTTCTTATATAGTTTAAAGAAGTAAGGGAATATGCCTTAAGAAACAAGTGTTCATGATAGCTTAGAGATATTATAGTACATTACCTGATCGCCAATAAAGCTGACTGATATCGTCTAACTAAAACAATTTTTTTAGAAGCATTTTCTCTAACAAGCCAATGAGGAATGTAAATAAATCCTGCTGAATAACCCAAACATGAGCATTGAAATAAGATGTCTCCCATCAGTTTCCATATGCTAGAATAGTTTGAAGAAATAGAAATGGCCCTAAAATACAACAAAACAAATTAAATTAATTTTTGACAACATTATTTATAATTTGAAGGTTAAGTAAATGAATATTCATAATGAAGGATGCCTTTTAATTATTGTATTATTTGGTTTGGTGCATTTGACAAATTGATTCACAGATTCAAAATTTGGACTTAAGAGAGGCATTTCCTCAAATATACAATTGGTATTTTCAAATAGAGTGAAATTATTCTTTTATATATATATATATATATATATATATATATATATAATATATGTACGTACATATATACATATACATACATAAACATATATATACACACACACACACACACACACACACACACACACACACAGAGTGGAACCTGCATTATTCACTTTAATAATGGAGAGGTGCTCCATGGAAAATCAAAAACTCAGATAGTAGAATTTGTTTAATATATTAATTAAAAGGTTAATTACGAATAAATTAATACAAATATTATATTTGTAAATAAAAAAACAAAACAAACAAACAGATTTTCATTGCATTATTTCTGCAGTTATTACAAGTAGATTCTGCAGGATAGGAGGGAGTAATATTATCACCAATCATCAGTACCTGACATTGAATAAATTTGATATTATTTATAATATATTGTGTATGTTAAACTATCTAATTTCATGTATTACTCGTATCTCAGTAGTACAATGTTCAATGGTATTACTAATTAAAAACAAACATGCTCCTATGTACAAAAAAATTTTACGAAGTAATATCCACAACACGCTCAGTAAATATTGCTTGTATAGTCTAATGCTTAAACGTCTATCACTAGCCAGTTATTCACAAAAACAAATACAGCTGTACACTCTTATTCAATTTGTTTTAGTTAAACTATACAAATCTCAAAACACCATAGTTCGGACATTTCTTTATATTCTTATTTATATTGGTAATTATTCATTTTACGTTAATAGGTACATATGTACACTAAAATATAGTTTGGTCTATATAACACGTACATCCTTGCATTCTCGTCGTAAAATAAATTATATTCATCAAAAATTTCCCAAAATTATTATATTAGTTAATAAAAGTTCAAACTGTACTTTTAACCACAATTTTTTTATCGGTCTCACATTCGTAAATTCGCTAATGAACTTTTTTATTTTAAATCAAATTCATAATTTTTATAATCCTTATTGTCATTCTTCTGTTACTTCCAACAATAATCAACTCCAGTCATATTATCAACTCGTGATTAATTATTCTGTATTCGTTTCTCATTTACCCTCGTTTGCCGAAGTAAACAAAGCACAATTTATTTCATTATATTATCTAAATCCAAATGACAGCTTCTGACGATAAAATAAAATTCATGATGTGGAATGCCCAAACGATCAGAGGTAATGATGTAGAATTTAAATTATTCTTACAAAATAATACTCCGCACATAATCTCAGTTTGTGAAACTCGACTTTCGAATGAGGACAGATTCTCGGTTCCGGAATACAATATTTATAGGAAAGATCGCAATAGGGCGGGAGGAGGAGTCATGCTTTTAATCCGCTCCGACGTCCAGCACCATTTCATTCAAACCCCCGACTTGGCTTGTACTGAAGCGGTTGCTATAAACACTACAATAGACAATAAATTAACTACCGTTATTTCAACGTATATCCCACCAAATAAAATAAATATCGTTGATCTCAATAAACTATTTCGTTTAAATAAATATGTCCTTGTCTTTGGGGATCTTAACGCAAGGCATGTACAATGGAACTGCCACAGCACAAATAAAAATGGAAAAGCCATTTTAAATTTTATTATAAACAATCAAATACAATTACATAACCCGTTTGAACCTACCTATATACCCTCTCAGCGTAATTTTAAACCCAGTATCATTGACCTTGCTCTCACAAAAAATTTACAAAAATTGACTCAACTCATTTCTCTACCGTGTCTTAGTTCAGACCACAACCCCGTCATTTTCCGTATAGATACGTCATTATCTGTTTACCCGTTGACAAAAAAATTTATTTTCAACAAAGCGGACTGGCGTAAGTTCCGGAAGGTACTGGACTCTCAAATATGCGTAAATCCGTCAATTCGTAATGCAAAAGACATTGACAATAATATAACCAAATTAAATGAATGTATTAGACAGGCTATGGTAGAGTCAATTCCACAACAATATTTTCACAATTATCAATATTATAATTTACCTAACCATTTACGAGCATTAATTAAAATAAACTCAGGAAAAAATATCAACGAACTAAAAACCCACAAACTAAATTTATTTACTTCAAATTCAATCATTTTGTGAGATCCCGCATCAATAAGTGGAAAAACGATAACTGGGCTAGAATTTTAAGCTCTTGCAGGCAGGAGATAAAGTTATCTGGAATATACATTAAAAAATCACAAAACAGCCATCGAAAATTCCTCCACTTAAACACACAAACAGTTTCGCTTATGTTAATAAAGATAAGGCTGAACTACTAGCCACACACTTCCAAGAGTCTCACGGTATCACTTCAAATTTGGGTACTAAAAACCAAAATAATAAAATTTCAAAATCAGTTCGTGATCATTTTAAAATACCTGTAAGTAGTAACTTTTCCTCTATTTCACCAAAAGAAACTGGCAAAGTAATCAAAGAACTCGCCACAAAGAAAGCATCAGGTGATGACGGTATTCCCTCTTTGGTAATAAAAAATATTAGCAAAAAATCAATATTATACTTAACAAAAATCTACAATTCCATCTTGAGACACAGATATTTTCCTGCTATCTGGAAAACCCACAAAACTATCGCTATTGCACAACCCAATAAAGACCAGAGAGAAATTTCGAATTACAGACCGATTAGCCTATTAAATATTTTATCTAAAATCTTAGAAAGACTAATATTAACCAGAATAAATCGGCATATTAGACAAAACAAAATCATAATAGACGACCAATTCGGCTTCAGAAAACACCACTCTACTGTTGACCAACTAGCAAGGCTTACTGATTACGTAACCAAAGCTTTTAACGAAAAGAAACATACCGGTATGCTTTTAATAGATTTAGAAAAGGCTTTTGACACAGTTTGGCATACAGGACTTATTTACAAATTAATTAAATACAACTTCCCTCCCTACCTAATTCATATTATCCATTCATATCTCGACAATAGACGATTTTATGTTCGTGTAAATAATTCAACATCCAGTATACTCCCTGTAACGGCCGGCCTTCCTCAAGGATCCTGCCTTTCACCAACTTTATTCAATGTATATATATCCGATTTTCCAAGCCACCCGCACGTAATAAGATCTCTTTACGCTGATGATACAGCCCTATATACATCATCTTATGCATCGATACCATAGTTAACAGGTTACAGCTAAACTTCAAAAAAATCAATAAATATTGCAATATGTGGAAATTAAAAATAAATGCAAACAAGTCAGAAGCTATAATCTTTACTAAGCGCAGACCGAATATAAACCATCACCTTTTATTAAACTCAGTCCACATTAACTGGTCTAAATCAGTTAAATACTTAGGCATAACATTAGACAAATCGTTAACTTATACCGAACATATAAATAGAAAATCCGAAAAAACAAAAAAATGTATTTATAAAATGTTCCCATATTTTAATAAAAAATCCAGTTTAAGCACTCAGAACAAACTACTACTATATAAAACAGTCATACGTGCCCAGATATGTTATGCATCGCCCGTCTGGAGCTCGACTTGCAATACCAATTATAAAAAAATAGAAACAATACAAAATACATGTATGCGAATCATTAACAACTACCCACGATATACTAAAATTTCAAAAATGCTCTTTGAACTAAATCTCCCAACATTAAAACAGTATATCTACACAGTAACCAAAAACTATTTTGATAAAACCACAGCTTCTGAAACCCATTAAAACTAGAAATTGGTAATTACAACAAAACATCACTAAAGCGCTACACGCACAAAAGAACCAAACATGTACTATTAAACTAATATTGTAATTTATATTGTGTAGGTTTTTTTTTTTCGTGTTACTTTTCCTACTGTCTTAAACAAAATATTGTATAATCATTTGTAAATTCAAAGGATGATTGAAACTCTGTTATCATGAAAAAAGGTCTACTGAAATCATGAAACCAAACATGTTTGTATTGAGTGTACATTGTAAATATTATGTAAATAAATAAATCTTCTATTATCACCAATCCTAAATTCTAGGAACAATTTTTCACCTTAATCCACGATATTCCTTTAGTTGTTTTTTTAAATCCTGAAAATGAGTTATAATAATAAAACATTAAAGCAGACAGAAAATCTAATTACATACCGCACACAAAAGAGCAATGCCTGCTGACAGTATATTTGAGATAAGAAATAGTAATATTTTGAAGAAAGCTGTATTGCCTTGATTAAGAAAGCATGAGCAGTGTTATGGAGTACAATAAAGACATCACTTCCTCCACAATTAACAATGCATTTCATCATTTTCAAATACTTTGTCACACCTTTAACCTATTCATAAAAATTATGAGAGAAAATACAATTTATGACTATAAATTGAGAAAAAAAAACTATAAATGTTAAATTGAGAACAAAACTTACAAATAAATATTGTTTTCCAATCATGCTTCCAGAATATAAATGCCTATAATTATTGGTAATATAGGATTCCTTGAAGCACTTCAAACCGGAACCAATCATACCAAACTTGGAATAAGATTCAGCAAGCATTTCTTTGAAATATCTGTACATGAACAGGTAAATTATTATCATCAATATTGTGATTTAAAAACAAAAGAAAAATTATTTTAAAAATCAGTACATTACTAAAACCAGGCAATCAAAATTCATAAAAAAAGTATATTAAATTAATTATAAGAATGATTTTGTTTTTAAGAAACAAATAAATCATTTTTATTATGAATGATTTTCTTATAAGTGAATGAATAAAAACAAAAACAAAATTATAATTCCTGTTTATATACAAGAATTAAATTTATTATCTTAATCCAATAATAAAAAAAGTAACTACTCAAATGGTTATAAATAAATGGAATTACCAGATTGATTACAAACAGAAAAGCAAAAGATAAAAGATATAAAAGTTCAATACACTGTGCTAGGACCTTTTGAGGAGCTGATTGCAACTCAGACCATACCATGATCAGCATAATATTAATTCATACTCTTAAAAACTGAGGCGTGATACATATGAGCAAGATATGAGGTCGATAATCTAAACCATCCTAAGGTAAAATCATTATTTTAGCTTGAACACAAAAATATATTAAAATTCTTGACCTTGAGAGATTTACCTTAAATAAATACTTTGATGAACTGGAAAAGGGAATAAAAAAGGTAGCTGAACAAGTAATTGACACTCAGGAAAAAAATAAAGTTAATAAATGGTTTACAGACAAATGTTGGATGAAAGAAGGAAAAGAAAAGTGATCCATCTTGCCAAGAAAGACAAGAAATCTAGGGACAAGTAAGAAACAGCACAAAAACTTCTAACAGAATATTAAGAACAGCGAAATGAAATTTCCTAAAGTAGAGGCAAGCAGACATTAAAGAAAACTGATAAATACATGTGAATTATAAGAAAGTATCAGAAAGAAACCAGGTAGATTAAAAGTTAGAAATACTCAGACATAAGATAACAACGGAAAAGTAACTGCAGTTAAAGGAGAAGTGCTGGGGTTCAGATATAATTTTGATAACTAACAAAAATATATATAAAATGAAAATAGGAATAACAGTTTTAAAAAAATCTCTTTTTTTTTTTTTTTTTAATTACTTAAAAAGCTAGAGAGTAAGTAAGGACCTAATCTCGGTTGTAGGAAGCTAGAAAGTACCACAGAAGAGTGGAATCTTTAATAAACACTCCATTACATTTAAAGGCACTACAGGGTATTACAAAAGATGAAGAGTGACAAATAACAAGAAAAATTAATAAACAATACATAACTATAAGATAAAATTATATTAAAATACAACCCAATTCAGCAAATGACAAAACTATAATTATACACTGTTCCAAGCACTGACTAGGTAATAAGGTTTTTAAATTATACATATACATACATACACACACACACACACACACATACATACATACATATATATATATATTTCAAATTTATCTAAACTTGGGATTTAGTCGCGCAAGAGAATACCTATAAGACGGCCAAAAACTGTTGAGTTTCTTTGAAAAATGATATTTTTAAAAATTATGACGACGCTGCTGAAAAGCGGTGAAATGAAATGATATGTAACATGGATATGCATGAAGCTTGAGAATGGCCCTAGAGGCTGAAACGTTGCGATGATTGGAAATTAAATAAATTGTTTAAAAAAATATATCCAAGATTTCTTTTGTAAAACGGCCTAATAATTATCGAAGAAATTATTACAATTGAAAAATATAAAAATTGAGCCATAAACAAAAAATCAGCTGTCCAAAATCTTAATTTGTATTGTACAAATTTGATAAACACATATTAACAATAGGTATCAATACAGCTAATAATAATACTGTCCTAAAGCTCTTAAGAAAAAAAAAAAAAATTCGGACCACAGTGATTTGGAAATGCCCTCTGAACCATTCCTGGCATCTTTGTTTTGTGTTATTTCAAATTTTATAAATAATATCCACACAGGTAGATGTAAAACACTATTCTGCTTCAAATTGCAAGTAAATTTTTAATAATTTATTTTATTTGTATTTATAAAGTTAAAAAAAAAAAAAAAATTCTCATTGAGATGTCTAGTTAACTACTGCATATCCATTCAATGTAAATTCATTGCATTCTTAAATTTATTAAAAAACATTTTCTGTTTTTATAACAATAACATCATCTATTAACTATTGTATACAAATTTTAATATTCTATTGTTTTTTTCCACTGTTAGAGCATGATATGAGAGAGCAACTAGCTTGATGAAACTAGCTTAGTATAGGGTTTGGAAGATGGGTGAATATGGAAGAAAATATCATTCATTATAGGCATTCATCATATTTTATTGTATTATTTAACAAAAAAAGGTAAGTGTGCAGCAAAAACTCAAAGAAAAATATTCAGTATTTTAGGGAAGGTGCCTTGACCAAATGCACCTGTTGATTTGACACAAGTTGGTATGACAAATTTCCTTCAGGAAATTTTGACATCAATAATGCACAACGGTCTGGTCGCCCATATTAAATTGATCAAGCAATGTTAAGGCCATTGTTGATCATAATCCCACCCAATCATTGAAATGCCCTAAAAGTGTGGCACACAAGCATAGAAAACCATTTGCACAAGCTCGCCTATGCTTCCAGGCTTAATGTTTGGATCCCTCACTCTCTAACCGAAATCAACTTGGCAACAGACATTTTTGTTTGTGATTCACAATGGAAACAGCAACAAAACGACTCATTTTTGAAAAGTTTAGTAAGAGAAGATGAAAATTGGATATTTTATGATAATTTTATTCATAGAAAATCTAGGGGACCTAGCAGTGAGGCTCTTAAAATGTCCAAACTTTCCAAGATCTTAGAAAATGCTTTCCATATGATGGGATTTTAAGGGTGTTCTTTTCTATGATCTATTACAATCAGGACAAACAATTGATTCAACCCTATACTGCTCACAATTAACAAAATTGGATCAATCAATTACAGATAAATGCCCAGAACTGGCAAATCCGAAGGGTGTTGTGTTTTACTAAGACAATTACACACCATGCCCCACACCTCATTGGTTACTCGCAATAAATTATTGAACCTTGGATGGGTTCTTTTCCCTATCCTCCTTATTCACCAGACCTAGTTCCAAGTGACTACCACTTATTCCGTTCTCTACAGAACTCCATGAATAAAAAGAAATTCCAAAAGAAAGAGAACATTAAAAATGACTTGGATCATTTTTTTAACAATAATTCTTTGAACATATGTATGTATTTAGTGGAAAGATGGGAAAAAGTCATATTAAATAATGGTCAATATATAGTAGATTAAAATAAATGTTATGTCTATGATACATTGAGTTTTATAATATATAATAATATTATATATTTTATTAATTATATATATATATATATATATATATTTGGACATTTTTTATTTTGTTTTTTCTAATTTTGTGATTAATTATTAGAAGGTACCTTTTAATTTATTATAATAGTTCATATTTGTCTTCATTTCAATTATTTTGTTTGTTTTATTATACTCAAAGACACTAAAGTTTCTGTATGTAAAATTTGTAATATTATTCTAAAGGGACTCGTCTCAGAATAAATAAAGAATTTTTTATCATTATTATTATTATTATATATATATATATATATATATATATATATATATATATATATATATATATATATAATTATAATATATATATATATATATATATATATTATATAATTATATAATTAATAATATATATATATATATATATATATATATATATATATATATATATATATATATATGTATATTATATATATATATAATTAGATGTTAAATTATTATCATGCTGATACAGATTTTTATTTTATTTCATAAAATTCTATTGATAAAAAATAAACTTATTTATAATTAATAACAATCTAGAAAACATATTATATTCTCAGAAATTGGTCAACCTGTTACTTGGATGTATTTTCAGGCAGTGGCGGAAATATTCACAAGCCTTAAAATAATCTTCTTTTGACGGATTATCCCTAAAAAATGAGAGTCCTGCCTTTAAATCAACAATGAGCTGGAAACTTAACTGTTTTCTATTAGTGTTGTAAAGGCTCAAAAACAGCTTACTGGAAGCCTAAAAATATATAGAATAATGGTAATTAACTCATCACAAATAAATAAATCAAGCTTCAGTTAGAAGAGAATAATAACTAAAGAAACATTTCATCCTTAGTCCAAGAAATCAATGTTTCTACCACACAGATGTTAAAATATAATAATTGAAAGTTGCTTGTTCCACCCCACACTGAATAAGCAATTAAGAGGGGAATCAACTATGAAGAAAAATGAACCTATTTTGTTCTTTAGTACTGGGTCCAGTTCATTAAATTACAATGGAATTAATGTCTGAAAATCCTAATTTTAAAAATGAATTGACAAAAAAAGAATAAGTTGGCCTGAGAAAGAAAAGACTGAGAAAAAAGTACAACAAAACCATGATGTAAAATACCACAGGATAATGATGCAGCACAACTTAAATGGGAGTACAAGTACCATAAGCTGTAGTAAGTGAGTATTTTACTTGCTTGGCTACTTCACTCTAATTTTTAAAAATAGGACTAAACAAAAGCAAACAAATATATGAGAAATTGCAAATTGTTGCGTTCAACATGTTGGTGATACTGTAAAAAATAAACTCCATTTTTATATGAGTGAAAGAACATAAACCGCTAAAACGTGAATAGAGATATTGCTAATTATGTATAATTTATTTTACCTAGAATTTTAAATTTATTTTTATTATGAAATAAATAAAATTTATGCAAGTGAAATTGAATTTGAACTCAGGAATATTTATTTAGAAAAGGAGTTTTGAAAAAATCAAACAAAAACTTAAAGGATCTTGACAAATTGTAAACAATTTTTTCTATTACACACTACCTCCTTGCAGCTATTGGGTATACTCCTTATAATGTCATTGATTCCATACCATAACATGTTAATAATACATACATAATAGGTCGAGAAGACAAAATTCTGGGCTAATTAAGGCTCTAACTTGAGGAATGGTGGCAGCCCTACCCACATTTCCACCTCCAAACTGCATTGAAGGGAACACTAATTGTGGTATCCCCTCTTCTCGATAAACTCTATAGCACCTACTATCACTTTGAATATAGAAACATGACTCATCTATAAACGTAACTGCATTATTTTGCATGTATTTTCATTAAGGTGCGTGCTAAATTATGATTTGCAGCGTCACATATGACGTGCTGCTGTTGCAGATAACCTTAAAGGGATATAAGAAGTTAAAACAAATAATAAAAAATGTTTTGTGTTTATATGGGTCTTGGTAGTATATTCAACACTTCATTTAAGGCCAGTTGGACACTTTAAAAAGGATTTCATCTTACAGTAATATAAATATTTCTGCCACCAATAGGTGTCGTCATCTGCTGATGTCCACTACCAGGTCTCCTGTTGGTACTTCCAGTTTCTCTGAATCTAGCTAAAGCCCAGGGAACCACACTCACGTAGATGGTGACTGAATCAACTATACGTACTTGTTCGTAACCTTGACCACTTATATTCAATAAATATGATGAACTTCTGGTTCATGATGTTCCATTGTTAAACATAATATTACTGATTCAAAATTGAGTCAAAAACAATTTTTTGTTTTCATAATGAATATTCTTCATCTTGAGTATCCTTTAGTTAATCTTTTTTAATAAAAAAATTTAAAAAATTGGGTATTTTGATTACAAAAACAAAAAATCATTAATATCCCTACTTAATTATAAACAGTTTAAATGAACATTCCTGTGAAATTAGAAAATAAATGTTTTAACTATGAAGAAATAATGTTTAAGTAAAAATAAGAACAATTGATTAACTTACTGGATCATCCAATGCTAAGATATTGGCATAGTAATTTATTGATGTCCACGAATGAGGGTTATAGAATAGTGCTATTTCAAAATATAATTTTGCTCTCGATATGTCGTTGTTTTCATAAGCATGAATTCCAAGCCACTCATATAAAAAAAGGCTATCTGGCACCATAACAGAAGCCTACAGAAGAAAACAAATTAAAGTAGAAATATTATAACTAATATGATTCATGTTTATCGTAAAAAATAAATTTAAAAAAAGATATTGTTTATAAAGATCATGATGAATTTAACAGAATATATAAATAAGGATCATAACTCAAATAATATTTGAATAAATTGAGAATGCTTTAAAAAAAAAGTTACAAAGCAATATATTTTAAGACTTTTTTTTCAATGAAGGACTTAAGGACTCAAACCTAAAATACAACTTTTTCACTAAACCATATCATATTAACAATGTTGCATTATTTTATGTCTACAATTTTAATTTACTTTAGATAATATATTTCTTTATTCAAGACGAGATTAAAAAAAAAAAAAATGAAACAAAAAACTATCTCTGATGATGCGACAACTGTCAAATACTCTGTATTACACTGAACACAAAACAAACATAATAAAATAACATTAGAATAGTATCTAAAATAAAGTTACCTTATAAAAATTTTTGAGAGCTTTGCTTTGCTTTTCATATTTGTACGATAATACTGCAGTGTATAAGTGTGTACATTGAAGATCCTGTATTTCTTTCAAGTATTTTATTTTATCAGAGTATGATTTAGTTTTCAAAGCATTGAGAAATATTATTTCATTTATAGCACCAAGTCTGGCAAGCTTATGTAGACATACAGTTAAAATTTTATTTTCATTTAAATAAATGCTGGCCATAGAGGCATAAAACAGAATCGGAACATTTTCAGATTTCAAATGAATTAGCTATAACAAAAAAGAAGAATAAGTGTGAAAAAGTTCAGAGCAAATAGCTAATTATTAATATGTTTTGGGGCAAAAAGAAACCCTCCAAATTAATAATATACATAAAGTGGATTAACTAATGGGCATAGGTGCTTTCATGATAAAGAGAGGGACATAGAATCCCTAAGAAAAAAATAAAATTGACCAATAGGCAATTAAACACATTATCTTTTATTTATATATATATTATATTATATATATATATATATATATATATATATATATATATATATATATATATATATATATATATATATAGGAGGCTACTACCTACGTAACTATAAGTGGTCATGGCAAAACTCCAAGTGAAATATTTAAAGACTTACCTCCTCTTACGGAATTAGGGATTCAGGCTAAATTGGTTAGAGCGACCAAGACGGGCTCAGTTTTAATCTGTGTAGAGAATGGGGCCCAAGCAAAGAGCATCGTTGACCAGATAAAACTTGGTGATAGAGGAATGGAGGCAAGATTGGCTCAAAAAAGGAATCCTAGGCTTGAGATGCGAGGTGTACCATATTCGTGGACTGCTGATGATTTGGAAAAGGAATTATGGGATAAATTGCCAATGAAGTCAGTACCCACCCCATCGGACAGAAAACCATACATCCAACCACTGTTTTCGTTGTTGGCGAGAGATCGATTAACAAAAAAATGGGTTTGTGAGGTTCATCCAAGGATTAGATATAAGCTAATGGAAGAACCAATCATAGCTGGAAGATGGTGGTCGCTAATCGTCAAGGATTATCTGGATATTTCTTACTGTCTGAAGTGTCTAGATTATGGACATAGCAAAGCTACATGCAAGGCAGATAACCTGGTCTGTAAGTGGTGTGCTTCAACTGGCCATTTAAGGAAAGAATGTCCCCCGAGAAATAAGATCACCAAGCCTACTTGTGCAAATTGTGTACGGGAGGGTTTACCAGTTTCTGAGGCTAAGCATCAGGCAGGAAGCCGAGATTGTCCAGTACACATCAAGAGATCAGAAGAGTTGGTGAGAAGAACAAGATATGAATAGAATTATCATTCTTCAGCTGAACATGGGTCGCAGACACATTGTGGCAGATGAACTTCTGGCACTTTCATGCCGATATGATATCATGGCTATACAAGAGCCGTGTTGCCGTGGTAACCTAGTAACAGGATTCGGTGTGTCAACAAGGGTTGTAGCCTTGAGCAGTGGAGAGAAGAGACCCAGGGATGCAATAGTAATCAACAACCCGAACATAGACATTATGGAACTCAAGCAACATACTACGGATGACTATGCAACATGCTATGTAAAGTGGGGAAATTCACTCTTGTGTCATCATACTTTCCTGACAGGAGTAACATTGAAGAAAGTATATCTGCCATGGAAACGATAATTGAGAATATGAGGAACGTGATACTGTGTTCGGACACTAACTCTTGGAATACCATCTGGGGTCAAGTCATACTGATAGAATAGGTGCGAAGATGAGCGAATTTATTTCTCGGAATCAAATCGTAGTAATTAATGAACCAACTCAGACCCCTACTTTTTCAGGTGGGAGAGGACAGAGTTGGATTGATGTTACAATGGCTTCACCTGCGATCATGAGGTATATTATTAATTGGACTCTTCGGTCAGAGACTAGTTCTGACCACAATGCTTTATTGTTCGATTTAGTAAAAGATCCAGTTTATTCCAACTCGACCGGTTACATAACCCGACGAACAGATTGGAGCACCTTTAGATGCGTATTAATTACAGATGATCATTGGGAACAAGCGGAGTCAGATGAAGTGGGCGGCCTTGAGACTACAGGGAATCCAGAATCACCGAGATGATTCGTGATGCAGCTGAGAGCTCACTACAATGCTGAAAGGCAAGAGCTAGAGTGGTCCTATGGTGGACTCCGGCCTTAACTGCGTTAAAGAGAGACCTCTACAAGGCGTTTGTACCAGAGGTGTAGATGCGACGAAAGGCGCACTACTCTTTGTGAGGAATACAAGTCTAGAGCTAGAATGTATCAACATAAGGTGCGCTCAAAGAAGTGGAATTCTTGGAAGGAATTTATTGCAGAGGAATCAGGCAAAAATCCATGGGGTATTCCTTATAAGTTGGCCCGGGACAAATTGAAGCCATTGCAAACTATTGCAGTGCTGAAACATGAAGATGCCCAGGCAATTACATTCAAAGAGGCACCGAATATTTTTATTAATGCCACATACCCCAGAGACGATCCGTCCAAGGACAACTCAGAAGAAGCAATGGTGAGAGCACTACAGCTTATCCACCTGGTACAGACTTTTGCCCACCATAGGACATTTGGGACTTACAAAATGCTGTGGATAGGCAAAAAAATGGCCGTGCTCCCGGACTTGACGAAATAGACTTGTCGATCTTAAAAAACAGTATCCCCTTTATCAAAGAAAAACTATTAGAAATTTTTAATGATTGTTTAGATAGGGGATACTTTCCAAAGATGTGAAAGATCGCCGATTTATGACTTATCTACAAGGGAGGAGGCAGGGATAAGCAACTTCCTAAATCGTACAGACCTATATGTCTTCTCCCTGTCATGAGTAAGGTCCTGGAGCATCTTATGATGACCAGTTTGCGACCAGTCCTCCTTGACCGAGCGAGCCATCCACGGCAATATGGTTCGACTAGGGGCAGAGCAACCGCTGATGCCCTGCTGTAGGTATACAAGGACATGGAAGGGAAAGTGGAGCGATATGTCCTATTGCTTCTTTTTGACATATCATCTGCTTTTGACAGTGTCTGGTGGCCAAGCATACTCCAGCGGCTGCAGAAATACGATGCTCCCAGCAACTTATACGCCCTTGTACAGAGCTATCTCCACGATAGGCATATAAAGATTAAAGGCAACTACTATGAAGTAGAAGCTTCCATAGAGAGAGGATGCCCTCAAGGATCAGTCCTTGGTCCTGCATTATGGAAGCTAATTTTTGATGAGTTGCTGGGGGTATTATAAAACGAACAGTTCCCTGCCACTGCCTATGTCGATGACCTGGCTGCCGTGTCGGCGTCTAACAGCAGAGCAGGGGTCATAGCAGAAGCGGAACTCTGCGCCAATCTAGTTGCTAGATGGTGCGAGGGGAAGAAGTTGAGAATGGCTGCAGAGAAAACCCAAGCCATTCTCGTAAAAGGCACGTTGGACAGAACAAATCCTATTATTTTGTGTATTCAGGGTCGAAGGATACATCAAAGTGAGGTGATAACATACCTTGGCGTAAGATTAGGACAAAGGCTCGATATATCACCTCACTTGAAGTATTTATCAACGAGGGTGACCCAAGTCATGAATGGGCTAAGTCGGGTAGGAGGTGCCTCAGATACCCAGCGAATATGGCAATATATAGAGGAGCCATACTGAGTGTCTTAAGATATGCCTCCCCCTTTTGGTACCGGAACCTCACACTGCGCCAGAGAAAAAATTTGGCTTCGATCCAGAGAATGGCTTTGCTTCACGTCACAAGGGCTTACAGGACGATGCCCCACGAAGCAGTGCAGGTATTAGCAGGAGCGGTACCTCTCGACCTCATCCTGCGAGAAGACGTGACCAAATATATTTACAGAACCGAAGGCTTGGCAGGTCTACTGGAAAATCTCAAGGTGAGGATTGTGGAAGAACCCACGAAATGGAAAACAAAGATCTGGGAGGAATCTATGGAGGTATGGAGCCAATGTTGGATTGATACTCCAAAAGGGAGTTCGCTTCGGAAATATTTTCCAACGGTGAAGTCCCGTCTCTAGGCTAAATGGTTCCTTCCGGACTACTGGATATCACAGTTCCTCACAGGGCATGGGGGGATTCGAGCTAAACTGCATAGTTTTGGCCTTGATATCGACCCTCAATGCCCAACCTGCGGAGTCCCGGAGACAGCCGAACATGTGGTCACAACCTGCATCGCATTCGATCACCTTAGAGCCAAATTAATGAGAGGCACAGGACTGTTCGTCATCACTGAGGAGGACTTTCCTCAATTAGTGAGTGAAACAAACTTCCCGTGGTTCAAGGAATTCATTTATGGCTGGAAAACAGCCTTGGGTCTAGCACACTTCAACCTTGGTGGTCGAAGAAGAAGAAGGCCAATGCACAGAAGACCACTTCCGTAACTTCCAGTACCTGTGGGTATCAGTTCTGTAAAGAACTGATGCCAAATTCTGTGTAGCCGTATAGGCCAGGAAGGGATGGATAAATAAATAAATATATATATATTTCTAAAATACTAATATAATCAAAGCACTGGCAATACCTTCAAACATAGAATCAATCCAAATTTTTGCATTAAACTGTTTAAGCTATGAGTAAATAAATACAAAATGAATTCAAGATGTGACTGAGAGCAAGATTTTCTTTCGTAAAAAACACCATTTATTTTGTTGAATGTAGAAACATGTTCAGAAACGGAATAAAATAACTTTGTCCATGCCAGTTCAAAGTCTTGCAAATGTATAGAACTTGAAATTTGAAGTACGTTTAGTTTCCAATTCAAACGTTCATCTGAAAAAAAAAAAAATACAAAATAATAAGTCAACTATAGATCATAATTCAGACATCCATGAAATTACAACTGTTATATTCAATGTTCAGTTTATATTTCACTACGTGTGACTACAAGAGAGTCATTTTTTTTTTTTTTTTTTTAATTGAAAAATAATAACATTCTTTAAAAGAGGGTCATAAAATAACAAAAGAAATACAAAATTCTGTCTGAACACAGTAACATTATGAGTGAAAGCTCAAAGAAGGCAGTAAACAGTAAAATATCACTTTTTAATTATAATGGATGAAATTGTAATAAAATAAAATAATAAAAATACTTAAAAGAGAATGTTTGAAAATCCTGTCATTAGTTAAAGACATAGCTTTAAAGTTAATATATATGTTCTAAAGGACATAAACAATTTTTTTCTTTTGAATAATCGCCAAAGTTGAATATAATTTTAGTTCTTTTAGGGTATAAAATAATATGACCTTCTTGCTGCCCTTGATTCATTTATTTATGGACGTTCTTATTAACTGGGGCTCACCCATGTTGGGGTTGAATGGAGAGTAATTTTTATTCGGAGACATTTCATCCCCTAACAATAATGTACAATGAACAGAAAAAGTCCACTTTTTGTCTGGCTTCATTTATTACATTATTATTTAGTCAAATGGTGAATTATATAAAGTCAAAATAAATAAAAAATAAAAATAAAAACAGATGATAAGTACAAATTTGTTTATTAGCGAATTATCAAGTCAAGATATATCACTTAAGTGTGGAAAATTGATTTTTGAGGAGGTGGATAAATAAAATGTGTTTGAAAGTGGTTAGAGATGACACTTTACAGAGGGAGACGGGTAAAAAGAGTTCTTAAGTGTGGAAGTCCGGATGAAAAAGGACTTTTCAAATGAGGCAGTTCTACAAGAGGGTAAGTATAGATCGATAGGTTGAGATCTAGTGTTTAGGGTATGCATGGAAGAGCGCGGAGTAAGGCGGTCAAAGATATAGGAAGGTATTTTGGCTTGCAAGGATTGGAATAGGAAGATGCCAAGCCGGTATTTTCTTTGGGATTCAGGATAGAGCCACCTTTGACCAAAATACTAGTGACAGACTTGTGCCTGTCTGGGGAGGACGTACATAAATCTTATAAACCTACTCATCAATCTTTTTAGCCCCATCTTGTTTTTGCCACTGAATCCCCTATATATTAGGCATCTGTAATCAAAGTGGGAGAGTATGAGAGAGGAAACCTAGACATGACGGGTATTTCTAGGAAAAGAGTCTAAATAAATAAGAAACTAAATAATAGAAACGCACATTGCTCTCTCAGCTTGAAAGTCTTCTACAGTACATAAAAAACTCGAAGAATGGGAGACAATTATCTTTCAGAATTGAACTTGCAGATTTCTAGGTGATCATAAACAATGTAAATATCATCCAAGTAAATGGTCCTACAGAAGATGCAGAGATTTTGGATAAGGCATTGTTCTATTCAGATTTGCAGTGAAAAGTTGAAAGAAGCAGAAAAAAAGTAAGGTCAGTAATTCAGATTCCCAAGTCTCTTGGAAGACTTTAATACAAGGACTGGATGAGACTACAAGATTTCATACAGTATAATGAGGCCTCATGGAGTTGAAAATAGCAAGAACTATTTTACATATGATCAATAACTAAGGCAATACTTCATAAAGCTGAAAGTAATTAGTGGAGCACAGATAGATACAGACCGCCAATTGTAGGTCGCTGATACCACAATCTTGAGAAACTACAAGGCTCAGCCTAAAGTACATCAGACAATAAAATAAAATCTGAATAATTCAAGATCTGTGGCCTCCAAAAAATAACCAAAAGAGGCAAACACAGTAAATGGAGGCCAACAGTTTAATTGCACATAGAAGAAGCAACCATTACAAAACATCTGATAACTTGCTTGTTATAGAAGTACAAGGAATTAGGCAAACGCATTGATAAAACCAAACTAAATTTTAGCCGATGAGAATTTATTATTACTATTATTTATTGAAATTTTCAACTGCATTTCTTAATACAACAAGTAAATATACTATAGGATAAAATAAATGAAAAAAAAACATGAAGAGAAACAATGCATTGGCTACGATCCAGTGAGAAATGTAAAATACAATAATGGTGAAATACTGACAGATGCAAAATATAAGATGGATGACGTAAACAATACCTAGATTTCTTTGCTATTAAAGACATAACTAAAGATATAGGAAACAGAGACTCCACAAAGTCAGTGAAGAAGACATTATTGAAGATAAAGTAAAACCGGCTGGTGAGCAGAAAAAATACAGGAAATACGGCAGTGAGACAACATTTCTTCTTAAGTTCTTAAAATATAGCTGACATGAACTCACTAAAATGCTCCAAGGGCTATTCCAGAATGTATGGCTTGCAAAGACTATCTCGAAAGATTGGGAATACAGCATAATTATTCCAATCCACAAACAAGGCAATCGAAAAGAAAGCATTAATCACAGGCCAACTAACCTCTTGTATGTAGCTTACAAATACTTATGTAAAAAAGGTTATTACAAATTATGGAGGAACAGCTGGGAGAGAAACAGAAGGGTTTCCACTCTGGAAGGTAGACCCAGGACCATATATTTGTCAAACAAAATATATTAGAAAAAGCATAGGACAGAGACAGGAGCATTCCTGGAC
Organism: Piezodorus guildinii; assembly: GCA_023052935.1. Lineage (NCBI taxonomy): Eukaryota > Metazoa > Arthropoda > Insecta > Hemiptera > Pentatomidae > Piezodorus > Piezodorus guildinii. The sequence goes on from CM041295.1 coordinate 44,560,460, forward strand.
CCTAAGGCTGCTATCGGCTAGGTCCCAGGGTAAGGAATAAGGAAAGCTCTGATTGCTACAAATGTTCAAACATATCTAATTACAGCCATAAAATCGGTATATAAAAATTCAAAAGGAGTTGTAAGAGTCAATGGAACAGAATCTTCACCTTTTCCAATTCATAAAGGTGCTAAACAGGGAGATTGCTGGAGTTCATAGAGTGTCCCATGGAGATGTGAGGCATAAACCAAGCTCCCTATTAACAAATATCTCCCTACTCTTACCTACGGAAACAAGAGCTGACTCAGGCTTGACAAGCAGAAAAGCAGTCATAGGAGCTGAAATAAAGTTCTTGCATAGGGATAGGTTACAGGAAAAACAAGAAGAGAAGACCACATAAGGAAAGAAAGGATTAGGGAGGAGCTGAAAACTATGGCACTAAAATCCAGCAAACAAAAAACTTTAATGGTTTGAGGTGAACATGATTTCCGGACGAGTTTAGATCAGGAACCCAGAAAAATATTGACTCACTGACTAGAGGCCACTTGTAAGGCCTAGAATTTTGAATGACTACTATATCTAAAGGATTAGAGAAATCTGCAACACCTAATGTAGATCGGCAGAGACTATGAGGCTTGGCACCATTTTATTCAGGCTCCTCAACAGCACATGGACATAGCACAAGGAGGAAGATAAAAGAAGACAATTAGGGAAACTCCAGAAGTTTATAAAGGATAGGTACATCTAATAAAGGAAACTCTAATTTATTTAAAATACATTGATATATTACAAGTTATATAATTTATAAAATGATACCTTTAATGAACTTTTGTCCATAGTCACGGATCCTTGTGTAATCACCATAAGAAAAAGAAAGAAGTGAAAGGAGAAATCCAGCTGTTGAAGTTGGCTTGAAAAACATATTTGGTTTCGCAACCTCATCTATCAATACTCTAGATAAATAACTGCATGGATCCAGATTATGTATGAATATAAATTCAATGATATCGATTATGAAATTAAAATTGGCGAAAGTCAAACTTCCTACTGATGTCAATGTACTTAAAATAAATCGATGTATATGTCTGGCAGCATCAATATAATACAAAAAGCTCAGAGCATCCGAGTAAAACAGTTGAAGGTCTTGACTTGCACTGTTTTCACAGAACAGGATGAATGCTGTTACAGCCTAAAACAGAAAAGTTAAAAATATGTCTTTTAATAACAGTTTCGAATAAAATATTGTTACATGTCTAACTATAAAAATCATTACTTATTTATAGGTGGAATAATCAGGAATCAGTCATTTTTTGAAAATTTTTAATTTTGCCAACGTTTCGGCTCAAGCTTGTGAGCCATCATCAGGGCATTACTGAGCCATGTCTAAGCATAAACTATGCTTGGAGTTGGTATTTGAGTTTATGCTTGGACATGGCTCAGTAATGCCCTGATGATGGCTCACAAGCATCGGAAAAATTTAAAATTTTCAAAAAATGACTGATTACTGATTATTCCACCTATAATAGTTTCTACAGTCAACTATTCATCCTAAATACATTTCTTATTTAGATAATGCACATAAAAACAATAAATAAACCAGTAACACTGCAAACCATGAAGGATCTTGGCTTCAGCCCTAAGAAAGGTAGTACTGTTTCTTAAGTAGCTAACAAAGAAGAGCCCAGCTTTCAGATTTATCCATCAGTCAAAAGAAGGGTTATGAGCAAACTTAATAGAGGCTAGGCTTGCTTCAGGTCTCATGACTTCAGAGTGATCCTTTTGGGATTTGGGGCACAGGACTATACTAAACCAACCCAATGTTTTACCTCTGTTGAGAACACTTTACTAAGGAGAATTCTACTAGGTCTGTGAAAAATGGGGTGTTGAGGTCATTAAGGATGATTTGATTGGTGACAGAATAAGGGAAGTTCAGGATTTTGGATATTATTAGAATACACTTGAAGTTATTTAATATTTGGTGATTTAACAAAGCCCTTTCCTCTTGTCTGAGACAAAAGGAACTAATTCAATAGATAAAAGGAACTAATTCAATATTTCTAATTTGTTTAAAGTTTTTCATTTGTACTTATAAATTTAATAGTTTTGATTATTTAACAAGCAAATAAAAAAGGAAAGTGTTGAAGCAGATCATTTCTTGCTTTGTTAATTTATCTTCGTAACAAAATCAGATAAACATTCTTTTTATTTTTTTACTTTAAAATAAAGAAACAGAAAAATACGAGTGAGATATTATAGTACTGCCTTTATCCCTGTGAAAATTAATTGACATAAAAAATAAACAAAAATATGGGAATGAATCCCTCAGGAAAGAAAGACGTTATAAACAAACCACATCTGAGATTAGGAAGAATACATGGGCTGCCAACCACTGCTATTTTTGACCGCAGAAGTATTTTGCAGAAATATGATGACCAGAACAATTAAAGTTAGCATTCATAAGATTATCATTGCTCAGAGGCGTGGACTACATCCAAAACTATAGGTGAATCCTTGCACTTAAGTGAAAAGTATTGTGCTGTATTCATTTGGATGTCTATGAAAACAATCAGTGGAAGAGAAGTTCGTTGGTATACATGCTTACAAGGATGGACAGAAAATCTCATCAAAATGACTGTGAATTGAAATCTAAACAGGATTCTGAAAAGACATATTTTATTTCATATAAATGATACATAAATTGATTTCACTTGATTTTATAACATGTTATAGAAGTAAGTTTTTAAAATGACTGAGTTCAGCAATATAACACACATGTTGAACTTCAATGAATTATGAATAAAGATTATACTCACTATATCGGGTATAATACTATTATACTCAATAATAGGCTTCATGTATTTTGACTGAGTAAATAAATAATCAGATATAACATTTGAAATGAACGCTTTCTGGTCCTTATCATAACTTAAATCCAGCTTAAGAAGGGACGTTATTATCTTAAATGGGTTTCTAGAAGTAAAAGATATCTCACTATTCAAAACAAATCTCACAGCATCCTTCCACTTATCAACTTTCCTATTAAAAAATTAATTAAATAAGTATAAATAATTTTGACTAGGAAAATATTTAATTAATTACTACATATTTAAAAGTAATAATCGATAACATTACCTTTCATTGATGAGGTAACCCATGAAAACTGTTTCAAATAATTCATTACTAATGATTATATCATTTCTGCAATATTTTTGAAGACCATCCCAAGCCGAAAAACAATTAGGATTAACTAGGGCAGCAGAGGATAAAAAAAATGTAGCAAAATGATTATATTCCTTACATTTAAATGCTGATGCACCAGCAAATAAGTGACCGAGCCAATAGTTTGGGTAGCGTTTCAGGATTTTCTAGAAATAAAAAAATAGGTAAAGCTTATATAAAAATAGAAATGATTTTCATCAATTACAGACTACATATTTTATTACACAAAGCTTCAAATTAGTATTAAACTGCTAATACTAGAAATAGTTCAGAAAATAATTGGACAATGAGTAAACTTCTGTAACCTTAGAAAGTCATTTTAATTAAAATACACAATAAAAACTATAGATGCCCTTAAGACCATGACAATGAATTGAAATCCTAAATAAGTGAATCGAAGGAAAATCCCAAGGAGAATTTTATGTTATAAGAAAAGTGTTGAATACACAAGAAACTGTAAATTTAATTTTAAAAACTATCTTTGAACACATATTCATCAATCGAACATTTGACATGTCAACATACCATTGCACCCTTAAATATCTTTTTGAACTGTTTGTGTTTAAACTGCTTTCGCTTTTTAAGGATAAATTCAACATCTCTGGATACAACCTTGTTGTCAAAATTAATACCTAAAGTATTCGGTTTTTTATTGGTACACCTAGGCCAACTTAAAATATCATCAACAGAAGTTGCTTTGGGTTCATCTTTATTAAAACCAAGATATGGTTTAAGAATGACATTAGCAATAGAAGGGTCTGCTTGAAATTCCATTATAAAACACTATCAAAAAATCAATTTAAGTATTCTAATTCTCTTCAATAAGACTTCATTTGTTATCTTTGATTGGGAATGTTTACAATCAGCTAAACCACTTGAACATGTGACATTCGTGTTTATAACTGTTATAAATCCATAGAGCTACATTCTGCTTTTCCTTCTAAGAAATCTAACTACAAAATGTATATGAATCCACTAACATTCAGGGCAAATGTTATGTTATGTTAGATCAACAAAAAAAATTGTTTTCATAAAAAAACTTCCTTTCAAAAAAGATTACTTATAATTACTTTCATTAAAATTCTTACTTAATTAGTAAAAATCTTATTATTTTTTTCTAACTTATCGTAATCATTTTCAAGACTTAAGATGCTTCATTAACAAAATCAAGGTCAATTAGATTCATCAATATGTGAATAACAAACTCAATTCAATAAACAGTTTAAATAAGCAACTAAAAAGGGCTAAAAACATATCATTGGACACATCTGCTAATTCGGATGGAGTTCTTGTAAGAACAGTAAAGAAACAAGGGGTTGCACCTACCATTAAAATAAGGATTGAATTCATTCTGAAAGTTCGTTTTAATCGGGGCCTGTTCGAACATAAAAAACAAACTGCCTTATCTCTAAACAAGGAGGGAATGGACCTATAACTAAGACATCGTTAAACAAGTTTTTGATTGCAAGCTTGATTTTATCTCTGCCAGAGAAGTTTCCGTATTGGTTAACTCTTGATGTGTTTTAAACCCCAGAATAATTAATGCTATTTTCATAATTTCCAATAGAAAACAAGAAGATGCAGTCGAGAAATAATAAAACAATCGGGATCTTGGGTGTGACTGGAGTATTTGACAACATTGCTCATGCTCATATTTTGAAATCTTAGGAAGCCGAGGGTGTTTCAAAAGATTTGAGGAAAGTAATAGAAGGCCTATTGTGTAATAAACTTCATAAGGATCAATCTTTGGATCCATAGAACCGACCTCTATCCACTTTTTAGGGAATTACAACAGAGTATGCCACTTTCATTAATACTATTTAATGTGAGTGTAGATTCCCTTCATTCAGATCACTATGATCCAAAAGTACCTCAAGAATATGACTATAAAGTATCTCTGACCACGACTCGGTTTTACTCACAGGTTTCGTGGATGATCAAACCGTGACCTATCCTATTGTTGAATCTGCAAGTATTAGATGTAGATTAATCGTAATATGGAAAAACTTGGTAGTACAAATAACCCGAAACCAGACTGTAAAATTAACATTGCAAATAGAAATGCGTTCACTTCGATGATATATCCGTTCCAGACAGTACCACTCTCCATTACACACAAAAATGCGCCCATCTCTATTCGAAGATGCCTAATACTACTTGTATCAGCCAATTCTTGCTCCTCTATGCTGTATGCACTGTGACAATACAGTGGCCTGGGGCTTTTGCGGCATCTATGGGAAGCACCTCTTCAACATTGGAAAATTTCTTTAAGACTGTCTAACCAAATGGACATCCTAATTCAAGTAATCTTCAACTTCGCGAGTGCTCCGATCTGTTAGGGATCGATAGAAATAGTATTACGGAATCCCCAATAGCTATCTGTAAGGTTAGGCAGTCTCTAAAGAAAATTTTTTCGAGGAGCGGAGCCAATGTAAGTTGAAGATGTGTTCCATTTAAAGCTAACCAAAGTTAAAATAGACTCATGTTTGATACGAAGTTTTTCACTGGATCAGCGTGGACCAATCCACTAAAACTAAACATAAACTATGTATCACTTTGTGGAGTTCCCAGATCTGCATTCCAGGCGAATGGAGTTATTGGACCTTCTGACTTGAAATACGGTCTTACTTGTTACGCGTCGGCACAATAAAATTAAAAAGTAAACACCCAAATTCCTGAACAGAAGGAATTATAAATGTTTTAAATTTTTTTTATTTTTTATCTTAATGATTGGTGGATATTGCAGTATTAAGTTCGGAAGTAGGAGGACTATCCCATTTACAACAGATATATTTTTGAAGATGTTTGGTCTTTAAAATAATCAGTCTCAGAGCATAGCAGAGATTATTTTTCTAGATTCACTGGAAATCTTACTTGATCGTCTATTTTAAGTGGGCAGGACATCCCAGGTTCGATTGTGACTTTGGGAGGATAATTATTTATTCTGTTATATTAGCTGTGAATTGACACTGGGTTCTACAGACCCTCCTAGGGCTCATCCAACCTGCAAAGTGGGAAACCATAAATTAGGGGAAAAACAGATGGTTAAAGTTGATCTTAGGTGAATCACCTCATAACCTTTATCCTAGAAAAAATATGGATTATACTATGTATTGAGTCCAAGATCTTTTATTGATTGTTGAAAAACTATCAAAATGACTATAAATGCAACAAAAACAGGGACCACGAGAATAAAAGTATTGTTTATTTATTCTTTTAATGTCACTTGGTGCTAATGTGTCTAATCAGATGCTGCTGCAATGGGAGTCCTAAATGTTGCCTATCCAGGTTTCATTAGGATAGTGATCTTTAATAAGTACTTGACATTGCACAGGCTATGGACGTCACCTTCTAAGACCAGCATTACCAAGGATTTTTTACATTTTTAATATCATTTTATTTAGGAATTTATCAACCAATTTATCAATTTGAAGTTTCCTCGTCCAAACCCCTGTCTAAGCAGGTCCCTCCATCTTTGCTGGTCCATGATGTATTTCTCCGAGAGTTTCCAATACATACATCCATACTCTCCATTACTACATCTTTATCTGACAGGGGGTCTTCCTCTCCTTCTACCATCAGCCTCCCAATCCATAATCTGGTAATTATTCCGAAGTGTCACTTCTCTTATCAGTAGCCATGTTTATGATTATCCAGAGTGCTATTGTTGAGCTTAGTTGTCTTCCACCTGGCTTTAGGCGCTAAATTCTATCACCCCCACCATACTACCCGTCTTTAGAAATAAAGGTTAGGATATTTATCCTAGGTGTCTTCCACCCGACTTATGGCGCCGAATTCAAATTCAAAATACTTATTAAAGCCCCGTTCTTCGTAATACCGTCTTTATAAATATAGGTTAGGATATTTATCTTAGATGTCTTCCACCCGACTTATGGCGCCAAATTCGAATTCAAAATACTTATTAAAACCCCGTTCTTCGAAATACTTATCTTTATTTAAGAAATAAAGGCAAGAATGACTTAAATGCATACATTTATTTAGAAACCAACTAATGATCGAAAAGTTCAAGGTTATTTACTTCATACAACTTTCAATTTCAATTTTATTTTATTTAATAAAGCGTGTTTTAAAAATTATTATTATAAATTACAAAAATTATTAATTATTCAATTTCATATTTATTATAAAATAATATACAAATATAACTATTTAGTTTAGTTTACATTAACTATTTAGTATATAAAATAATATACAAATACAACTATTTATTTATATATTTTTGTAAGAATCGTTAGATTAAATAATATAGACCATTTAACGATAACTATGCGATTTCTCGGTTTCTACCGATGATGATAATGTTCCCTTGTACCTTTTTTTTTCTATTTTTTTATTCAACATGATAATTTTAAACAAACATTAAAACAAAAATTTATAGATCGCTTCGAAAATCAAAATAGTGAAAACCAAGGTAAAGTTTTTCACTATTTAAAAAAAATAAAAAATTGACAGCCATTTGTAATATCTCATCCTTAAAATTCATTTTATGGTCAAATATTTAATATTCAAGAAAACTAAGTTGACAAGCATATACAAAGGAGAGCTGGAGGGGACAAATCGGTTTGGCTTGCTAATGTTTGTGATGTATGTAACAATCGTTAACCACCCTATGAGCGCTATTGGTGTATATGGCATACACATATTATATTAATTAATTTATATTTAATATTTTGTATTTATAGAAATAGTTTAGTTGGACAATTCATGAAAATAAATACAACGAAACCGAAAAGCCATGGAAGTTCAAGTTAATGTGTAATATTTTTCATTTCAACGTAGTTGAGTAATTCGCCGCAAGAGTTACAAACCCTGTACAAACGAAATACCTACTCCACACCTATTTGCTAACGGTTGGTAAAATGTGTACGCATCATAAAAATCAAAATTAAATCATTAAGTGATCAATATAAAATAAAATCCGTCCATTGCAAGTATTTTTTTTTATGTTGAGAAAAATAAAATCTGTAAAACTATTAGGGTGAGGTTATGCATTCGTCAATCTTCAGCGAACCTAAGGCTCGCGAATGGTTGGTTAGTGATCGATCAGACTGTTGTAGAATATGTTTCATTCGTACACTTTTGTATTTATATGTTTATTTACTTTTATTTTCAAAAATGAAAATAATTCAAGCCGAATAAATAGCCCAGAAAACTTCAATTAGGCTTTGTGTTGAAATATGGCTTAGGTTGGATAGGTTAAGTTTGTCGAATGGTTTGGCTTGGGGCTTGCCAAAGTTTGGCAAAAGAGATCAAAATCACCATAATTAAAACGGCCGTTTTTTGTACAATTTACCTGTGGCACCAATGATTCTATAATATATAAAAATAATTAAATTTCTTTAGGATTCAACTAATTATTCAGAATAAAACCCTTTATCTGCTTACTCATTACACATGTAAATACTTTATATTCAAAGAGTGTCAATCTTTGAATATAAAGTATCAACTCTATATTTTAATTATTTTTCTGTTTTTAACGCTGGGATAAAGTTAGTTAAATTGGAGTAAGTTTCTTTTTACGATTTTAAGAAACATGAGTCTCCACTTCGTTTTATTTATTATTTACTCTTTGAAGTAAAGCTTTATCTCGGAAACTATCTAACAAAAAATATCAATTACCAATCAAATTTAAGCTCGTTAAACATGCCATGATTCATTTCGTCTACATAATTTTCGTAGAAAGAACAATTCCTACGAGATTTTACATATCAAAGCAGCAATATGTTCATTTCTGATATTTTTTTACTTAAAACTATATATTACAATACGTATTGAATTTTATTATTGTTATTATTATGTAATATGTTCATTGAAATATACCACTGTAAAATAAATATAAAATGTTATATATCTGAGATTAATAAAAAACAAGATCATAATAATTATAAATTTGTGCAATTTATTATAACCATTATTAAAACACCCCCTTGAATTTTGATTGTAAATATAACTCATTTACAACTTCAAGCTCCTCGTCTTTGCACATAATGTGGATTTGTTTGGGCTGTCGCCCCACTTATAGAATTTTGTTTTTATTGGAATTAATATTCCGTTCCAATTCTGCTTCCCATTCTATCAGGGCTTATTGGAGGTTAACGCTAGAGTCAAAGAGAAGAAGATTTTGTGATAATATATCGATCATTGATAAATCTGACCATTTTTAAAACAAAAACTGCCAATCAATAATACTACTGTAGAACGAGTCCATAAGTACAAATACCTAGGAATGTGGATTAATAGGAATGGAGTATACTTTAAAGGAAATCAAATTTAGAATCGCAAGATCGGACTATTTCAAAATGAAGAAACATTTCTGCAACAGAAATCTATCATTGAAACTTCAAGCCAGAATGTTAATTTTAACGTATTTTCTAATTTGTTGTACGACATGGAAGCCTGGATGATGAGGGAAGCTGATATTATCAACATCAGTGCATTTGGGATGTGGTTAACCGCAGGGTACTAAACATATCCTTTGATGGATAAAGTGTCCAAGATTGAAGTATCAAGAAGAATGGGAAAAGATTATAGAATCATCAAAACCACTAAATCAAGGAAGTTGCAGTATTTTGAACAACTTTTAAGAGGAGAGAAACATGGAATGGTATAACGGATCTTACAAGGTAAGAAAGACAGAGGAAGGTCATGGCTGAATCGGATTCGAAATCAATAAATGATTGGTTGGACTACAGTAGCAAGGAGCTATTAAGAGCAGCCAGCAACATACATCCTATTGACATGCTGATTTCCAACCCTCCATAGAAGAGGACCACCAAGAAGAAGAGCAGTAGTATAATGTATAATATACTGTTGGAAAGTTAAACATTTTAAGAATTTAAAAAAATCTAATTTACAAAGATGTACATAATATAGCAGAGAGTGGTGAAAAGCGAATAAAACTTCGAGACTATTGAATATGATTATAGCTGAGTTAGCTGGTTAGAGACAATTAACTCATTTTCGTTATTAATTAATTTGGATAACTTGATTATTATTTTTTTGTTATTCGGTTTCTAAGTATCTTAAAACGTAAGCTCTCACTTTTTTAGAGAGTGAGGTAATTTATTTTTTCGTCTATTGCAGAGATTCGTTTTTGAAAATAATTAAACGAAAAATTTCTTATTCTTTATTTCAATAAACAACAAAATTATTCGTCATTTCTAATCTATTATGCCCCAAACTAGTTGATGGATGTGTCGAGGTATGGTTGTTATAATAGACAAGAAAGAGTATCAGAAGGCCTCGACAATTGCGTTTTCATGCAAGGAAGAGAGTTTAATGGAGAAGACATGTAATGAATTAGAAGAGAGGACTAGTTAGGACGGATTTCACTCTGTGTGGTAGAAGCACGCCAGTAGTGTGGGTTAGGAGAGAATTCGCTCTGCGTGGTAGTAGCACGACAGTAGCGTGGATAAGGAGGAAATCGCCCTGCGGGGTAGTAGCCCGACAGTAGCGAGAGTAAGGAGTCAAGGTAGAAGAAGGTAGTGAAATAAAGATAAACCATATTGTGTTACAAAGGCAGAGTAAATCTGACCTAGGGAGATACCCGCTTGGGTGATCTGGGCCCGGTTGCACCTACCGTGTTTAACTTTAACTTTACTAATCTGGATAAGTAAATCACGGGTTAGCAGAAATTCCATTGCACCAATCATAATTAGCCCTAACTCTATGTTAAGTGATGGTGTTAAGTTAATTCACCTTCCTACCTCGATTATCCGATGTCAATGTTACCTTTCAACTGTTACTTTAGCTTTCAAACATTGTCTGTGTCAGTTTCAGTTTGTTTTTTTCTGAATATTTTCGTGATATTTATCCTAATACACCGAAGAAAAATGAACACAATCTCTTCAGATGAATACTCAACATCAGATAAAGATATAATACTATTGGTAAATGTACTTTCTAGGGACAAGCTTTACAAAGTAAGGAGGAATCCATTTGAAATTTATGATGATGTGGAATTCATAAGAAGGTACAGATTTAGAAAAGAAACAGTGCTAAATATGATTGACAATTTTAATATTAATGATTTTGAATCATATCCTACAAACAGGAACATCCATAACACCTTCAAACCAGTTACTCTTTGAAACATTGTGTGTGTCAGTTTTAGTTTGTTTTTTTCTGAATATTTTCGTAACATTTATCCCAATACACCGAGGAAAAATGAACACAATCTCTTCAGATAAATATTCAACATCAGATGAAGATATAATGCTACTGATATATATACTTCCTAGGAACAAGCTTTACAAAGTAAGGAGGAATCCCATTGAAATTTAGGATGATGTGGAATTCATAAGAAGGTATAGATTTCAAAAAGAAACAGTGTTAAATATGGTTGACATTTTTAATATTAATGATTTTGCATCATATTCTACTTAACCTCAAGAGGTATTATGCTACTAGTAGTTACCAGCAGGTTCTTAGCGACATCATTAATATTGATAAATCTACAGTTTATAGAATTATTCCACGCATAACAGCATTAATAGCCAGGAAGTCAAGTGATTTAATTAAAATGTCCATAACAGAAGTTGATAAAAACAAAACAGTGTCAGATTTCTACAGGATAAAATGTTTTCTTTGAGTAATTGGTGCGATTGACTGCACTCATATTAAAATCCAGTCTCTAAGTGAAGCTAATACAAAACTATTTTGAAATAGAAAAGGGTGGTTTTCATTAAATATACAAGTAGTGTGCGATGGGAACTTGAAAATCCTGACTCTGTGCATGACAGTTGGATTTTCAATTAAAGTGCATTACGAGTGAGATTTGAGTCAAGAGAATTTGGAGATTTTTGGCTTCTAGAAGATAGTAGTTATGGCTGCAAAACACATTTACTGACACCAATTTTAAACCCAACAAATGCTGCTGAAGAAAAATCAATTGTCACACAAAAATCAAACAATCATTGAGAGAGCGTTCAGGTTTATGGAAAGAAGATTTCCTTGCCTTGCCAATGGAATTCGAATGGATCCAAAAAAAGCCCTAAATATTATTGTAGCTGTAGCTGTCCTCCACAACATTGCAATAGAAACCCAGGACATCTACAACGTACCAGAACCAGAAGATTACTTTCCTGATGTTGTTTCACCATCAGAAATTATATGTGAAAGTGATATAGCTTTTCACAGAGCACTTGTCGACACAAATTTTTCAAGATGAAAGGAAATGACATAATTTTGTACAAATTGCAATCTGTGTTATTAAATCAATTAACCTTTCCCTCTTTTGTTGTCAAGTGGTAATTTATTTGTTTATATTTATCAATAAAGTCTGATTTTTGTATTTTATTTACATTTTTTTTTTCCTCTAATTTAGTAAATTGATTAATAATAAAAATAGGTTAATTGGAAGAATGAAAAATGATAATAAATAATTTGTAGGTTTCTAAATCTTCCAAATACAGTTTATTACAATTAACTTTAAAACGAGCCAACATTTCGAGGGCCTTCCCCATCATCAGGACTCACTAAAATACATCAAAAAATTATTAATTAACATTATAAAATAACTTTTTAAATATTAACTAAAAACATTACCAAAAATATGCATAACAATGTTACAAAAAAATTATATTTACCCGAAATTCATTTAAAATTTAAAAAATTATCCATTTTTGATTAAAATTTTGTCAAAAATTTATGTCATAAAATTGGTTTGTTTTTTAAATTAACACTAAGGAAAAAATACCCATTTAACTGACATATTCTTTGGCTCCTGATGAATTAGGGTCATACTATTTACTGTAGTAAGTATACACTGATTTATTATTAAATATAGGTCACTAAGGTAAGGTTTACAAATTTTAATTTCACAATTGTAGCAAGAACTGCTTGTGAGAGGTGTTTTCAATCTGTTTTATAATTTATGGTATCTTTTATATTTTTGTTTATATATAGATTCGATTGTTTTTCTATATCCAATATTGTAGGTTTTTCAAAATCAAAATTGTGATTAAGCTGAAGACTGTGTTGTGCAAATGCTGTAGTGTTTATATTTTTACAATTGAGACGTTGATTTCCAAAAGGTACTAAAGGACATTTTTTTCAAAGTTGATATTTTCACATATTTGTATTCTAATGGTTTGGTTTTATCTAAATCCGTCATCAAATTTTATCCAAGAAACATAAAAATCCTTAAAAAAAGTCTTTAAAAATTTCATTTCATTCCAAAAGGTACTAAATCCACATTTTATTTCATTCCAAAAGGTACTATATCCATGTTTCGTTCCAAAAGGTACTATATCCTATGTAAACAGATATAACCTTTCCTTTCATTTCCTTCCAAAAGGTACTATATTTCCAAATATACGGCAGAAGCAACTAATCCCGTAATATATCACCATTAATTTATTGTTTTCATCATTTTATGCATTTTTATTGGTTCATTGAGCACGTCTTGAATCACCGCTATTATTTTGATCACTGGTTTTAACCTAATAATCAGTTTTTAGGCTATTTGAAACAACTTAGTTGCGTCGCTTTGGTTCTTTTAGGTTGTCAATTAAATTAAGTTTTTTCATAGTATTTCTTCTTGCAGCAACATAAATTTGGTTTAAAATTTTTCAGAAACTCACATTTTAATAGAATAATGGTATTTTATGCAGCAAATAGTTGGAATTAGCATTCCACGAACTTGCTAAATATGTGAAGAAAATCCGCGCCTGATCTAACTTAGTAGTCGATTTTTTTATGTAAAATAAAAGCTCAAAAGTTATTATTTATCAGTATCTATGGTTAAATATTGTATACACGTCGTTAATAATATAATTAAATTTGCTAAATTCACACAAATAGTAAATACAAGTTCAAAACAAACTTCATAATTACATACTTTCTTATTATAGTGCCATAAATAGATATATTGTCCTTTGAATATTCACTTTCTTTATGAATAATAGATAATCAATGTAATTAACCAACAAAGAAAGATGTTTCTCAGAGGGAGAATAAGGAAATATACATAACTTAGTAATTAACGATATAAAGACGTTAGTTATCGACAATGTTGGATCAGGAAGGTTATAGTGACTATTACCAACTTACCTCGCGTTATATTCTTCCAAAAAGTACTATATCCCTTTTAATTCGTTCCAAAAAGTACTATATCCATGTTTCGTTCCAAAAAGTACTATATCCATATTATATTGTTTAAAAGTCATCGGAAAAGTGCAATAATTTGGAAAAATGAGTTGGTAACACCTTTATAAATCAACTTTTGATTTTAATAAAAAAAGAGTCACGTAAATTAGGCCAATAATAAATAAATGACAGATTTTTGCGTTTCCTGTAAAATTCTCTAAAGTGGATATAGTACCTTTTGGAAATCAACGTCTCAATTATAGATCTGTGTTCTTTGACTCTAGTTGTGATCTTTTTAGATGTTTCTCCTATGTATATCTTATCACAATCTATACAATTTATTTTATAAATAACATTCAGTTTTTCGAGTGGTAAAATCTTTAATGTTTGATAAATGATTACTTAGTTTATTATGGTTATAAAGTCATAATTTTGTCTGTGGTGAATTAAATTCAACAAGTGTTCTCTTAAATTCTTTGGATAGATGATGTATGAATTGCATTTTTTGATAATGGTATATATTTCTATTTCTTCCACTTATCATCTCTATATTTATCGCATTATTGATATTACCTATAATTGTTTTTTTATTATTTTCATTCTGGTAAAGATCTGTTATAGTTTTTTGTTTAGGTTTTACTATTTATTGTTCATATTGTCATCAATTTTTGGTTTATTATTGATCAATTTATTGTTATTAATGTTAAGGTTTTTTGTCCTGAGTTCATTTTTAATTTCATTGTACTTAATTTAATTTATTATTTTTTTCGAATACATCTAATAACATTTTATATACTATAGTTTTTTTCCATTTAGATACTCATTGTCTGTCTGGTTTCACAATACAATCCAGCTTCCTTGATATTCAATAGATCTTAAAATGTTTCATTATTAATTCTCAACGGTCAACTAATTATATCCATTATTGTATTAATATATATTAATCGGCAGAGTAAAACAATCATTTCAATATAACCTAACTGTCTCTGTCTAGAGGGTTTGGAGTTGTTAAATACGTCACGAATATGATGACGTCCCGCGCTAACCCATGTTAACTAACTCGAATTAAAAAATTTGTTGGTGCAAATGGACATAAACTTTAATCATGATTAGCTATTAACCCGGGATAGTTAACAGCAAAAGTTAACTTTAACACAGGCTGTTAGTGCAACCGGGCCCTGAAGAGCTGTGCCAGCTCTTGGGGATGTTAGTCATCCATGTCGATAATTGACAGTGAGAGCTTGGGCAGTAGACTAGGGTGTTGGCCCTAGGTCAAATTACCTTGAGTGCTTTATTTATTCTCATAAAACAGTTATATCGGTATAAATAGTTACAGTGACATTAATTATTAACAATATACAATATTATTGGATCTAGCGTCTTCTTATATATGCCCGGTAAGGTATGTGGACGCCGCTGGCGCTATCTGTGAGCAATGCTACATGCTACACGCATCCGCCACAGATGTTTTTGTTTTCACCTGTTTCACGTTGTTCTGTACATCCTTCTTTCAGGTTCACTTTGCTTGCCTCTCATCTTGCACCCCTACTTAGGCCCAAGTTAATCCAGTCTTCTTTCCCTCAGGATGGCCACTATATTCGGCTCACCAAACAGATGTTTCAACTTGTTGTTATATTGCATTTTCCATATTCCATTTCATAGGTTCTTGAAATTACTCTTATTGAAATTTAACATTTATTACCTTTATTATGTCAACACACACATTCTTTAATCCCTGGCGAGTACCTTTTAAAATGTAATAGTCTAATTGTCATTCCGATCCTCTATGGACTTTCACATATTTTATTGCGCATGGATATTTTCTGGTTACAGCTTAGCCAATTATAAATAATGCTTTTTGGTGAAAATATTAGGTAATATGGAGTAATTACATCTATGAAGTATAAGATGGTTGAGATGGCGGTCGTTGTAGAACATTAGAAAATATTTTGTTTAAAACTATTCACATCTATCCAGAATAATAGTAATTAAGATAAGAGTAATTAAATCTTTATATGGCCAATTAATTAATT
This sequence comes from Piezodorus guildinii, assembly GCA_023052935.1. NCBI lineage: Eukaryota > Metazoa > Arthropoda > Insecta > Hemiptera > Pentatomidae > Piezodorus > Piezodorus guildinii. The sequence goes on from CM041295.1 coordinate 44,576,800, forward strand.
GGTTGTTAAGTATGCATTGATTTATTACTTATAGAGATCAATTTATGTAAAAAGCCACTAACGTCAGTAATGTAGCACCAGTATTTTTTATTAACATTATTGCAATATTTTTTTTTTTAGTAATATTTATAGCAAGGTATATTAAGAGTTTATAGAAGTTAAATTAGGGAAGGGAGATGAAAGGAAGTATTAGTTGAATAGTGGGTAGACGCGGGTTATTTAAAAAATTGTGCGGTGGGTGATGAACTATTAGCGGGATATTCAAAAAGTACATTGCGAAATGAAGTTCAGTAAGTTCAGTGGTGGGGAGACTCGGGTAATTCAAACAATAGGATGTTTGGTGTGAACGTATAATGGCGGGAAATTCAAAAAGTAAATGCGCAAGGAAGTGGAGTAAGATCAGTGGTGGGGAGACGCGCGTAATTCAAACAATATGAGGTTTGGGGTGAACGTATAATTGCGGGAAATTCAAAAAGTAGGAGAAATGGGTACTGTGGTGGGGGTGACGATACCCCTCCGTAAAAAGGCGGGAAAGCTAACCTAACCATAGCTGTGCACAAGGGATAATTTCTCTTCTAGTCTTCGGAGAGTCCACATCGCGGTTTGTTTCTTTGATCCTAGAGAACAATAAGCCGATTGTTGTGGATCTTTCTTAGAATTCAGTAGTGTAGTATATCTTTTCGTTTTCCTTTTGAATTGGTTTATAATTTAATTTTGAACTTGTTCATAATTATTCTTACTAGTTTATTGTTTTGTTTTTGTTGTGTTTTTTAAAATTTTAATTATGTGACTTCCGCATATGCTGAAGCAAGAAGACCTTTGGTGACTTCAGGGAGTACCCATTTATTTATTTTTATTTAATTTAATTTTCTGTTGTTTTTATTTTTGAAATGGCTACGGGCTTAGACCCTAAACCGCCTGACCTACAGGACTCAATTTTCAATGTTAAAGGAAAATATTGTAAAAAGTACGTAGTGATGCGTATGGGTGATAATGCGGCACAAAAAACATTTAAGGACTTTAACCCATTCAATATATGCCGATTTATTAAAAGTTATGCCCCGCTTGTCACTATGAAAATTTAAAAAAATGGTACTGTACTATTAACGGTTAATAATGAAAAAGATTTTATCAATTTAGGAAACATTAATTAATTTCAGAATATACCAATACATTTTGAATTGCACAAGTCACTAAATTTCTGCCGGGTAGTTGTTTATGTTCCTGAGCTAATAAATTGTTCCGAGGATGAAATAGTTTCCGAACTTGAAAACTTTGGAGTAGTGAAAGTTAAAAGAATTTTTAAAAAAGTAAATAGGGCTCCTGCTCCTACCCCACTACTTATACTTACCTTTGAACGTAGCGATCTCCCAGATCGACTATTTTTGGACTTTATGGCCATCAAAATCAGACCCTATGAACCAAAACCTCTTTTATGTTTCTCATGTTATAAATATAGACATACTAGTAAATTCTGTAAAATTGTAAATTGTGGAAAATGTGGTGACAATTCTCACACCTCTGATAGCTGTGTAAATCCTCCAAAATGCATAAATTGTAATGGGGAACATCCTGCCTTTTATTCTAAATGTCCAATTTATCTACGGGAGAAAAATATCGAAAAACTCAGAGCTCAAGAGAAACTTTCTTATCGCCAGGCTGAACTGGCTACACTTAGACAAGAGCCTCCAGCTGGCCAACGGTCTCATGTTGAAGTGATAACGGCGACCCCTACCAGGCCTCCCTTCACCGCTTCACCGCCCACCGCGGCTCCCCCGCCCCGGTATCGCTCTTCCTACCGCCTCAGCAGACACCATCTCCCAACTCGTCGATCAAATATCTAAATTAGCTACAACTGTCGATGTACTGTTTAAAAAAATTAGTCTAATGGAAACTACATTATCCAAAATAAATACCGCTGATTGTCAGGAGGAGTTAGTTATATCTTCACCGATAACAAGGCGCACAACTGAAGCTAAAACTAACAATGGTGCTGAGGAACTCATGGAACCCGTTGAATACATTCTTAAGTCTTCAGTTAAATCCACAAACCCAAAATTGGACATTAACTTAAAAATAAATAGTCCTACCTCACAAATCTCCACTAAAGGTGGCCAAAGTACCTCCTCGAAGAATGATAATGTTAGTATGGCAAAACAAAAATACAATACCCGTAAGAAATCTTAAAATTGAAAAGGGAGAAACATACATATATTTATATATCTTTGTGTGTATGTGTGTGCGCGTATGTGTCTAATTGTGTATATGTATGTATGTGCGTGTCTGTGGATTTATATATGTACATATAAGTATGCGGATGTGAATGTATTTGAATATATTTATATGTATGTTTGTGTGTTTATTTTCACTAATGCTCCCCCGAACACTTTATCATTAGTTACAGAATACCTTTCTTTCATAACTATGTTTATATTTAATAATATTTATACAATGGCTGAGATTCTCTTCGCATTTGATTCTTGTTCTTTCAACACTTCCCCGCTTCAATGTAATAGACCTCTCTATTTTTCAACAATTTTTGTCGTCAATCATCTTTTCTTTATCTCACTTCTCATATACTTAGATTTATCAGTCAGTTGTTTCTCTTTCTACTCCCTTCTTCTATCATTATTGGAGGATGTAGATATTTGTTTTTGTATTACATGAATATACTCCAATGGAATATCAATGGTATAATTCATCGGCAGGACGAGCTGAAATACTTACTGGGGCACTATAATTGCTCTGTCGCCTGTATTCAGGAAACCCACCTGAAACCTACCAGACAAATAGAATTTCGGGGATAGGCGATAAGAAGAAAGGATTACTTGGGTGGACAAATTGCTTGCGGAGGAGTTCGTATATTCATTAAAGACGGTGTTCCTTTTTCTGATATTAATAATAACTCTCAGTTACAAGTCATATCAATCCGAATTCTTTCTCAACCGCGCCCTTTCACGTTATGCTCCATCTACCTACCACCTGGTCGACCCTTTTACGTCCAGGAACTGAAAGACTTAGTGGATTCGTTGCCATCGCCAGTGGTCTTAGCTGGAGATTTCAACGCACACAGTTTATTATGGGGTAGTGACAGCTTAGACGAACGGGGTAAATTGGTCGAAACCTTTCTAGATACATGTCATCTGAACACCATTAATAACCATATCTATAAAACACACCTCTGCACCCGATCCGGCAATCTCTCTGCTATTGATCTTACAATCACCAGCCCTCAGTTACAAGCAACAACTCAATGGTACACATTAGATGATACACACGGTAGTGATCATTTCCCCATATCATCAAAACTCTCAATAAAGGTCCTACTCTTAGTAGACCCAACAAATGGCCGACTAAAAAGGCAGATTGGGCTCTGTATCAAGAGAAAGCACAACTTACTGACATCGACCTATTCGAAAGTGACCCTGACAGACTTATTTCAAATGTTAATACCAGACTGCTTACCGCGGCACATATTGCTATTCCACACACATCCACAAACGACAGTACACATCATGGCTCTCGCCCTCCTGTACCCTGGTGGAACGAAGAATGCGCCAAAGCCATAAAAAGAGTCTTGAGTGCAACACTCTTTTGTATATGTTTAAATGAGGTGTTAAGAGTAGTCAACTTGCCGGTCAAGAGTATGCTGTACGCGGACGATCTTGTACTTTATACTGCAGAAAAACAGGTGCCAGATTTACAATACAAGATGCAATCAGCTTTAGATAACGTCAGTGGCTGGTTTAATGACAACGGTTTCACCATATCACCCCAAAAGACTGTTGCGATACTTTTCAGCAAAAGACAACCGAATTCACAACCATCCCTAAAGATAGCCAACCAACCACTCACTCTTTCTAATACAGTCAAATACCTGGATGTGACCTTCGATCGCACACTTAGCTGGTCTCCACATCTGAAGCAACTAAAAGCTAATTGCCTCCGTTCTCTCAATCTCTTCAAGATGGTTAGTAACACAAGTTGGGGTGCTGATCGTAGAAGCATGATAACTCTTTTTAGGACTCTCATAAGGCCAAAGTTAGATTATGGTTGCAGTGCTTTTAATTCTGCCTCAAGTCGAACTCTAAAACTACTCGATCCTATACAAAACACCGGTCTTCGAATAGCTATTGGTGCTTTCCGTTCCAGCCCTTCTATTAGCTTGTGTGCTGAAGCTGGTGAACCTCCACTTGCACTACGAAGGCAACAATTTGACCTGATCCTTGCTGCTAAGATCCTTTCCACTCCCAACCATCCTCTCCTTCATTTATTCCCAAATAGACAATTTCTCACCCAACAACAATTCTCCTTATCCAAAAGACCATCCTTTATAGTCCGCATTTCTAAATTTCTGGTCGAGCTTAACCTCGAATTTCCTTCTTTCCTTACAATAGAAACATCTCCAATTTATCCTTGGCAATTTCCCTCTCCGAATATCTGTCTTTCCCTTACCAAATTACTCAAACAAAACACATATCCTTACATATATAAGCAGGAATTTCAAAAACTACAAGATAGACTCGGTGTTGCTGATTACGTATATACTGATGGCTCTAAGAGTTCCTTAGGTGTGGGAGCATCGGTCGTGTGTGAGGGCAGACAACATCTATTTTCCCTTTCTCCACTCTGTAGCAACTATACCGCAGAACTAGTTGGAATTTATAAAAGTTTAAATGTAATTTACCCTACTAAGACAACCAGGATTATTTGCACAGACTCCTTATCGGCCCTGCTCAGCTTGAAGCGCCTTTTCTCTACCGACTCTCTTATTCAAAATATTTTATTATCATTGCAGTCCACAATAGTTTCCAATAATTCAGTTTTTTTCGTCTGGGTACCGAGCCACTGCGGTATAGTTGGCAATGAACTCGCAGATCGTGCAGCCAAAGAAGCAATAACAGATGGCATTCCCTTTACTGGGGTGCCTGTTGGCGACTATGTTTCTATCATCAAGCAGCGGATTCGGTCGAAGTGGGGACAGATTTGGCATGACACTACTGACAACAAATTAAGGGAAATAAGAAGGGACATCTCCCATTGGCATTCGTCTCTACGACAAAAGCGAAGGGAAGAGGTTATCCTGGCGCGCCTGCGTATTGGACACACCCGACTAACTCACGGACATCTCATGTCACGGGAATCTCCTACGGACTGCCCAACATGCGGTTGCCCAAATCTCTGTTAAACACATTTTGACAGAGTGTAGGGCTTATGATACTCACAGAGCACATATTGCAATTGACACTGACTTACCAACCGTTTTACAAGACAACATACAAACAACTGCAAAACTTTTTGACTTCCTACGACAGACCGACTTGTACAATAGACTATAATATTTAATCCGTTCATAAAAAGTGATTTAAGGCGAAAATGACCCAAGTGGCTTACGCCTACAAAAAAAAAAAAAAAAAAAAAAAAAAAAAAAAGGATAAGTAGGGCCACGCCCACTTGTCAACAGAAGTGACACTTCGGAATAATTACCCAACCCCGGCTTTGGGCGCTAAATTCTATCACCCCCACCATACTTTGTTTATTTATTTAACGTAACTTTATGCTACTATGGCTAATCGGACGATGCTACAGTGGGAGTCCTAAATTTTGCCTATCCAGGTTTTATTAGGATAGGGATCTTTAACGAGTACCTGACATCGCACAGGCTCGGGACCACCTTTTAACGTCCCCTCCGAAGGACGGCGTAACTAAGGATTTTTTACTCCCATTAAAAAATCCTAGGACCACCTGCGGGTTTGAACCCGTGACCTTTGGCATGGAAGGCTGTTACGCTAGCCACCCAGCTACAAGTGATCCTCCCCCACCATACTACCCACGTCTTTAGAAATAAAGGTTAGGATATTTATCCTAGGTGTCTTCCACCCGACTTATGGCGCCAAATTCAAAATACTTATTAAAACCCAAGGAGTTTGTTATAGTATGGAGGGAGCATGAGGGCAATTTAAGTAACTTATACCTGCATAGCCGCCATTGTTTGCGTATTGCTTTTGCTGTCAGTTGTCTCTTGGTTGTCACTTACTTCATTCGTCTTCTATCTATATACATAATTTCCAACTATGTAATAATTCTGGCAAGGATAATCTTATAAAGAAACTGAGCTATTTTAGGTAAGTGTTTCATCTTTAATTAGATATACGTATGTTTATACAATTTTTTGAGCATAACTTTTTGATTGATCCTGAAACCTATAATTTTTGCTGGCAAATCGTGAAATACAAGTTTATATGTACTGACAAAGTGAAATAAATTAATAATTGGTTTCGAATGTAAAGAATAATATGTAAACAGGGTCTAATACTGTTGAAAGGTATCAAATTATCTAATTTTTTTCCCAGGTGTCTGTTTACTGTTTTGCATTTACCTTGAATACTTTTGATGTTTTTTATTCTAGATTAGGTAGAGTATGTAATTTTATATAACATGATAGGTTAAATATAAACTATCTAAAAATAAGAATGTTGATTTGTTCTGGTACTTGACTTATACATTTAAGTAATGTTGTTGTATTTTAATGATATATTTTGTAGGTTTCCTGGTCTAAAGGAACCAGAAAGAAGATAAGCCTGGATAAATGCTGTAAAAAGAGTCAATTGGGTTCCTGCAAAATATGATAGTAATAATGAACATTTCACTGCTGATCAAGTTGAGACAACTTACATTAGTAGACCACGGCTTTACTTTAACCCGGATCAATACCAAATGTGTTTGAGGCCTATCCTGACCATTTGAAACCAATGATTGTAGTGGTGAGTTGGCAATTATGAAATAAATATTCATATGAAAGATTGAAAACTCAAATTTTTGGTAAGTCAAGTGTTAAAAATTAATTTTAGAAAAGAAAGTCTCCTGCAAAACGGACAACTAGGAAGAAGCTTGATTGTAATAATAATGAAAAGGACGCAATACCTGCTGATACAGCTGTGCACCAGGTAGCTCCATCTTCTTTACTCCAGCAGGTGTATATACTAAAATTTTAACTTAATAAAAGCAACAACAAACATCTCCATGCCATTGATGAAAAAAGGAGAATTGGTTTTACAGGCTTTATAGTTGTCTTTGAAAATGCTCAATATTTATGTGACAAATTAGTCATTAAAGAGAAACTTGTAAAGTACATTCCATTTTATAAGTCAAGCCAAGACCACCTTGAGATTTTTTTCGGACATACAAGTTCAAAGTTTGGATATAACAATAACCCAGCAGCCTTTCAATTTACTAAATTAATGAAAAAAATACTAGTGCAAAAGGAGCTGCATGCACCAGTAGGTGGCAGTTGTCAGCCCATTGAGAACATGACTATCTTGACATGTTCCAGTTCAAGTATGTTGAGGGTAGAAAACCTCGAGAACCAATTACCATCTGATCATAATTACATATCATTTGACCTCAGCCACTATAGTTAGCAAGTTATAAAATATATATATGGCTTTGTAGTTAAAAAAATTGAGAAAAGCATTCATTGTACGGTGTGTTTATCCACCTTTATGGAGCAATGTGCCCCTTTCATCTGGTTTGATACATATTAAAGATAAGGGTGGTTTACTTTATACAAACCAGGAAGTGTTCATAGTTTGTAGAAACACAGAGTAAGCTCTGTGTGGATTTACAAAAGTAAGAGGCTTGCATCATTGGACCACCTATTCAGAGAAGGCTTTAACGATATCAATTTTCCAAAAAAGCCTTGACCAGCAAGCTTTCAGCTGTCGTTCACAGCACATATTAAATCAGAGCGTTGATGATAGTCGTATGTACCACCTTATTAAAGTAATTATTAAATATTATATGAATGTACTACTCTTACAAAAGTATATCTGAAGTGGTCCAAGGGGTGAGTGTAAGGCAGTTCAACAACAAAATTACCTTGTTTAGAGGCAATTAAGAAGTTTCCATTTCTTTAATAATAGTTAATATATTTTTCATGAAACATGCTTTTTATTATAACTAATTAGCCGTTTCATTATTTTATATTATGTATATATCCATTTTATTGTTTTATTTTTTTTGTATTTTATATCCCATATATTTTTGCATGAACTATAAACCTATTATTATGATTATGTGTATAGTTTATATTATGCATATTAATTTATTTTATTTCTCAGAACAACCCACTGCAATGATTGCTGGATGTGGAGGCTGCCAGGAGGCTCCAAGAAGAAGACATGTATTATTTGTGAAATAAAAGATTGTCTATTCCAAACATTTTTATTGATTAGCATTTTTAATTCCATCCATAAATAACATTTCTTCCTAACATGACATGTAAATTGAGGAGCTACCTATGCAAGGAATAATGCCTCATCCTCCATGAGATATTACTTGTAGGCAGGTTTGATTTTTTGTTTAAATGGACTGATTTATCAGAATTTTAAAATAAAAGTTTTATAAAGACTTTTCTAATTATTTTCATGAGAAAAGATTCTAGTTATGAAAAAATTGATTAGCATTTTTCAATGGTATCCTTGATCCTTAAAGTAACACAAGTATTGAGAATCTTACCAATGGTTTATTAATTTAGATTCTTCCCTTAAAATAAAAATTTAGGAGTATCCTATTAAATATATAGAATATTTTATTGAATAAACAATAGAAATAAGTAGTTAAAGGGGGGTTGAATTTTCATTGGAGTCGGTACACAAGGGTAAGAAAAAGATAACTCATTATACAACAGTTCAACAGAAGAAAACCGTATAGAGAAATTGGCAAACTTTTTCAGAAAAGTCATGCAACAGTAGAAAAAGATACTTTCCAATGCTGACGAAAGGTGGATTCTGAAATATGGAAAAAATAAACCCAAGAATGAGTGCACCAAAAATTGCAAGTGAAGTGGAAAATTATTTAAAGAAGATTGCTAGTGCGGAAACTGTGTGTGTCGCGTCCTAAGGAAACACAATTTTCATGGTAGAGTTGCTAGGTAAAAGCCGTTCATTAGTAAAAAAAAACAAAAAAGACCGGCTAAGATTTGCAAATGAGCCCATTTCCAAAGAGTTTGACTTTTGGAAAAAGTTTATTTTTGCTTATGAAAGCAAATTTAACATTTTTGGGTTGGATGGACGTGGATACATTTGGAGAAAGCCTGGAGAAGCATTTTCCAAGCAAAATCTCTTACCGACTGTGAAACATGGAGGTGGAAGTGTGATGTGGGGATGCATGGCAGCCTCTGGTGTGGGAAATCTGCATTTCATAGTAGGTATAATGGATGAACATTTATATGTGGACATATCAAGGCAAAATCTGAAGGTAAGTGCTGAAAAAAGTTGGATTAAAAGGTATTTTTACTTTTACCAAGATAATGACCCCAAGCATTCTTCGTTGATAGTGAAAGACTGGGACACCTACGGTCACCCTATTTAAATATCACTGAACATTTGTGGGCAAAATTGGAGACAAATTTGAAAACATAATATTACAAACAAAGAAAATCTAAAAAAGGCACTCTTGGAAGAATGGGAGAAAATTACCCCGGATTTTACCCAAAAACTTGTGGAATCCATGCCAAACCGCTTAAGAGAAGTAATCAACAACAAAGGACTTCCAACAAGATATTAAAGTTATATAAAATTAATTTGAAATTGATTTTATTAAAGTGTATCATTTTCACTGTGAGGTCTGGAATTTCATTTTTTATTTTTATACTCAGGCATTATTGATTATTGTTCAAGAGAGATATTTATTTTTTTCTTGATAAAATGTGTAATATTTTAGGGAGAACCTTCTTTTAAAAAAATTATTATTGTACATAATAAATGAACATTTTGTGAAATTTGTATGGTGTATCATTTTCACTGTGAGCTACTGTATTTAAATTATTATTATTAGTTCAAATTTATATTTGTTTATCATCAATAAACTAAATTTTTATTCATTAAGTTTTCTCTTAATTAGATTTATATAATTTTATATTAAACGTTTATAGTTGACTATTAGGACTATATATATATATATATATATATATATATATATATATATATATATATATCACGTCATTTGTAATATGCTACTCTATAATAACTATAAGTAGTTTTGTTCAATATGCTTTGATTTGTATTGTTATTCTTTATAACAAATTCATGTATAATGGGTTAATTTATTGTATATATATCACATTGAATTTGCTTTGTAATTTATTCTGTAATGTTCCTGTATTTAAACATATTTTTATTATTTACAGTCTGTATATGACATAAACTGTTTCTATTTAGTGATTTTCCTTAAAGTAAATTCTTCCTGGTATTATCTGATTCCTTATACTATCCCTTCTTGTTTTGCAAGTTATTCTCTGGATGTTTCTGCACCTTTTGTTATATTTCAGTGCCTGCCTGCCTGCCTCTGGCTTCCAGTATATTAGGTTGATTTATAGGTATTAAACTTATTTTTTCATTTCCCCATTGCAGTGTTATATGGCTGATGGTATGATGATACTTTTGTATCCTGCCTTTGTTGAAACCATATCATGTGAAAGATTTATCAGGCTTCTTGAACTTCATTTTTATGTTACCATTGAATTAATGGTAGGGGGTGAAAGATAAGAGGCAAGGTAAGTATAATGGCAGGCCTTTTTAATTAGGTCACAGAAGGAAAATGATTTTTCTTGATACTTCAATGGTGGACACCCATCACCCAAGGGCATGTTTAGTATCCTCTGGGTAACCACATCTCAAATGCACTGGTATGATATAAAAATGACAAATAATATGAGCTTCCCTCATCATCCAGGCTACCATGTCAACAAATTAGAAAATAAGTTAAAATCAACATTCTGGCTTGAAGTTTCAATGATAGATTTATATTACTTTATTATATTATATAAGATTACTTATTGTTTCATTTCTGCTGCTGTTATATGACTACATCTTTTATCGGACAGTACCCAGCTCTCTGCTCCATACAGTAGAGCAGGCATATATCCGGATTTAAATATATGGAGCTTGACGTCTCTCTCTTTCCTGCTATCGTTTAGCTGGTGGAATAGTATATATTATTCGCTTTTCCTATCCTGTGGGGTATTTCAGGTTGTACTTTTCCATTTCCGCTGATCACAGTTCCAAGGTAGGAGAACTCATTTACCACTTCAAGCTCCTCCTATTTGCACATAATGTGGATTTGTTTGGGCTGTCGCCCCACATGTAGAATTTCGCTTTTTCTGGCATTAATATAACGTTCCAATACTGCTTCCCATTCTATCAGGGCTTATTGGAGGTTAACGCTAGAGTCAATGAGAAGAAGATTTTGTGATAATATAAAGGTTGTGATTGGATGATAGCAGGCACATGTCAATAAACACAAGCAATTATATCTCTTAGAATGTTAATTTTTTCAGCGCAGAGCGTGATATCCATATGAAAAGCCGGGGCTTCACAAATATTTTATGTTGAAGTAATTTAAAATTATTATCGAATGACATCTCGCGGACCCCTAAGAGCCCGCTGACCACTAGTTGGAAACCACTGGTCTAGTACATTGCAGCGTCTACAAAGAACCATGAGAAAGGTCTGCCAAGGATGCAAGTTATATGATTTGAAGAAAAAAAGACCAAATTCATGATTGATCATTGATAAATCTGACCATTTTTAAAACAAAAACTGCCAATCAATAATACTACTGTAGAACGAGTCCATAAGTATAAATACCTAGGAATGTAGATTAATAGGAATGGATTATACTTTAAAAGAAATCCAATTTAGAATCGCAAGGTCGGACTATTTCAAATGAAGATACATTTCTGCAACAGAAATCTATCATTGAAACTTCAAACAGAATGTTAATTTTAACGTATTTTCTAATTTGTTGTATAACATGGAAGTCTGGATGATGAGGGAAGCTCATATCATCAACATCAGTGCATTTGAGATGTGGTTAACCGCAGGGCACTAAACATATCCTTTGATAGTAAAGTGTCCAAGATTGAAGTATTAAGAAGAATGGGAAAAGATTATTGGATCATAAAAACCACCAAATCAAGGAAGGTGCAGTATTTTGAACAACTTTTAAGAGGAGAGAAACATGGAATGGTATAGCGCATCTTACAAGGTAAGAAAGACAGAGGAAGGTCATGGCTGAACCGGATTCGAAATCAATAAATGATTGGTTGGACTACAATAGCAAGGAGCTATTGAGAGCAGCCAGGAACATACATCCTATTGACATGCTCATTTCCAACCCTCCATAGAAGAGGAACACCAAGGAGAAGAGCAGTAGTATAATGTATAATATACTGTTGCAAAGTTAAAGATTTTAAGAATTAAATAAAATCTAATTTACAAAGATGTACATAATATAACAGAGAGTGATGAAAAGCGAAAAAAACTTCGAGACTATTGAATATGATTATAGCTGAGTTAGCTGGTTAGAGACAATTAACTCATTTTCGTTATTGATTAATTTGGATAACTTAATTATTATTTTTTTGTTATTCGGTTTCTACGTATCTTGAAACGTAAGCCCTCAATTTTTCGTCTATTGCAGAGATTCATTTTTGAAAATAATTGAACAAAACATTGTTTATTGTTTTAACGTCACTTTATACCGCTATGGCTAATCGGACGATGCTACAGTGGGAGTCCTAAATTTTGCCTATCCAGGTTTTATTAGGATAGGGATCTTTAACGAGTACCTGACATTGCAGAGGCTCGGGACCACCTTTTAACGTTAAACAAAACATTTCTTATTGTTTATTGCAATAAACAGCTAAATTATTCGTCAGTTCTAATTAATTACGCCCCAAACTGGTTGATGGATGTTTTTGTTTTCACCTGTTTCACGTTGTTCTGTTTATCCTTCTTTCAGGTTCACTTTGATTGCCTCTCATCTTGCACCCCTACTTGGGTTGGGCCCAAGTTAATCCAGTCTTCTTTCCCTTAGGATGGCCACTATATTTGGCTCACCAAACAGATATTTCAACTTGCAGTTATATTGCATTTTCCATATTCCATTTCATAGGTTTTATACATTTTTTCATAGGCTTAGGAAATTACTCTTACCGAAATTTAACATTTATTACCTTTATATTATGTCAACACACACATTCTTTAATCCCTGGCGAGTACCTTTTAAAATGTAATAGTCTAATTGTCATTCCGACCCTCTATGGACTTTCACATATTTTATTGCGCATGGAAATTTTCTGGTTACAGCTTAGCCAATTATAAATAATGCTTTTTGGTGAAAATATTAGGTAATAAATATTAAGTTTATATGGAGTAATTACATGTATGAAGTATAAGATGGTTGAAATGGCGGTCGTAGAACATTAGAAAATATTTTGTTTTCTAATAAAAAACTATTCACATCTATCCAGAATAATAAATTTTTTTTTTCTCTATTTCTAGTATTTTATGACTGCCACCCGACCATCTGATTCTTCATATTTATTTACCAACCATTTAATGAATAATTAAATCTTTATATGGGCAATTAATTAATTGATTGTTAAATATGCATTGATTTATTACTTATATAGATCAATTTATGTAAAAAGCCACTAACGTCAATAATGTAGCACCAGTATTTTTAATTAAAATTATAGCAATATTTTTTTTAGTAATATTTATAGCAAGGTATATTAAGAGTTTACAGAAGTTAAATTAGGGAAGGAAGATGAAAGGAAGTATTAGTTGAATAGTGGGTAGACCGGGTTATTTAAAAAATTGTGCAGTGGGAGATGATCTTTAGCGGGAAATTCAAAAAAGAAATTGCGAAATGAAGTCCAGTAAGTTCAGTGGTGGGGAGACGCGGGTAATTCAAAAACTAGGATGTTTGGTGTGGACGTATAATCGCGGGAAATTCAAAAAGTAAATTGCGCAAGGAAGTGGAGTAAGTTGAGAGGTGGGGAGACGCGGGTAATTCAAACAATAGGAAGCTCGGGGTGAACGTATAATTGCGGGAAATTCAAAAAGTAGAGGAAATGGGTAGTGTGGTGGGGGTAACGATACCCCTCCGTAAAAAGGTGGGCAAGGTAACCTAACCATAGCTGTGCACAAGGGATAAGTAGGGCCACGCCCACTTGTCAACAGAAGTGACACTTGGGAATAATTACCGTGTTTCCTTATCCGAGAGTAACCCCCAGGCTAAAATAATAGAATCAATAGCAACCTACCAGAGTCAAGATTCAAACCAAGGGCTGGAGAAAAGTACTAGTGCTCCAGTAGACCATTACAATCCATTTATATATATATATATATATATATATATATATTAATATATATATATATATATAGAATAGAATAGAATAGAAAAATGAACTTTATTCTGGGACATAGTCCCTTAAGAATAACATTGATGTTACAAATAAATATAGCTCTTCTGGTCAGAATACATTAAATTGATTGAATTATTACAAACTTAATTATTTACATAAATAAAGTATAATAAAAGAAAAATATATATACACACACCTACATACATACATACAAAAATCACAAAGTAATAATAATAATAATGATAATAAGTAAAATAGAATGAGAAAATAAAATAGAATGAGAAAATAAAAACAATTAATTTTCCGAAAAACAAAAAAAAAAAAAAAAAAGCAAAGTCAAATAAGCATTTAGTCATTATAATCAATAAATTATCAGATTTAAGATCAACAAGCGTCTGTGAGGGATAATAGATGCTGGAAAAGGAGATATTTAAATGTGGATAAGGAAGAAGCACGACGTATATTGGAAGGAATGGAATTCCAGAAAGCAGTGGAACGGGCAAGAAAGGATCGATCATAGGCTTTTGTTCTGTGGGATGGGATATAAAGGTCAGAGTGGCGCGATCTTGTCCCAAGCAAGTGAACTGAGGATTTAAATTGAAGGAGACTGTGTATATAGGAAGGATGCTGGGATTTTATCGTTTGGTAGAGAAAGGACCCAAGGAAGTACTGTCTGCGTGTGGAAGGGAGGAGCCACTTCAACTCGGCATAGAGGTGAGTCACGTGAGTCCGTTTCGAGGTACCAAATACAAATCTCAAACAACAATTCATAATACGCTTTACTCTGTTCTCAAGTACCATACAGAGGCCACCGTACACCGCACAGCCGTAGTCAAAGTGGGGAAAGATGAGTGAGGAGACAAGGATTTTACGCGTGGATTCGGGAAGAAGGTGACTGGAGCGATGGAAAAACTTTAGGGTGCTTATGGCTTTCCGAGAAATTTGTGCAATATGGGGTTTCCAGGAAAGGGATCGGTCAATTATAATTCCTAGGTTTTTGACAGAGGGACTGAAAGCAATGGGATGACCATGTAGGAATAAGGTTGGAAAGGTGGAATTGGATCTCAGGAGGGGATTGGAACCAATCATAATAGCCTGAGTTTTCATAGCGTTTAAGCATAGCCTATTCAGGTTTGCCCAGGCACAGATTCTATCTAGGTCTGCCTGAATAGGGCAAACGCAGATGATAATTCGGACGGAGGGAAGGGAAAATAAATTTGGAAATCATCGGCATAGAGGTGATGGGAGCAATGGACTATTGAATTAGGGAGATCATTGATGTAGCAATTGAATAGGAGAGGGGAGATACTGGATCCCTGGGCCACACCTGCCGAAAGGGCGAGGAAGGATGATAAAGGATGATTAGGAATGTAAACGCTTGGGTTCGACCGGAAAGGAATGATTGGAACCAGCGAATAGCACTGTTGGAAAAGGATAGTGCATTTAGTTTGGTAAAGAGAATAGAATGGTCTAAGGAGTCGAAAGCTTTCGAGAAGTCAAGAAGTATTAAAACTGTTAGTTTCTTTTCGTCCATGGCAGTATGTAAGTCATTAGTGATTTTGGCGAGGGCGGATTGTGTGGAAAAGCCTGAACGGAAACCAGATTGGAAGGGATCAAGTAGCTTGGACTTTTCAAGGAATTCGGATATCTGAGTCTGGATTATTCTTTCGAGAGGTTTTGAAAGGTTTGAGAGAATGGAAATAGGTGATAATCTTTAGGAAGGACGGGGTTTGCGGTTTTGTTAATGGGATGGACTAAAGCTTTTTTCCAAGAGCTAGGGAATACTGAATTTTGAAGGGAGAAATTTATATATATATAAACACACACACACAGATATATAGTTAGTTATTTATTTTTCTGAGCTAACTTTAAAGATTCTATGTGTTTATTTCAGTAGTAGTTGTCTGTTAAATTACGATTGCATTGCTTTATTTTTTCTTTCTTCAAGCTCAAACTTCAAGTTGATTAATTAATTTATTAGAACCTAATTTTATGTATTACATATTATAAATATGTCCAGCATCCTGTCCTGTGGATATTGTTCTTTTTCCTCCTCCATCTCGCTATTTTAATTATGATGAATGTTCTTATCACAGACTTTTAAGTATTTTTCTGTAGATCTGACAGAATAGTTAGATAATCTGGTCAAACATTTATTAGAAACAGGTGTGTTATGGGATTGAATATTTAGCAGTTTAATTTATTTTCCTTAAATATAACAGGTTGTAGTACAAAACATAATTTTTTTTTTTTTTACATTAGACAACAATAATAGTCATTTACATACTCTTAAGATATTTAAACAGTAATCATCATTGTAATCATCATATATATATATATATATATATATATATAATATATATAATATATATATATATATATATATATTATGTATTTATATAGACTTATATAATTAATGAATGAATTCACGATTACTTGAAATATCACTGCAAAGTTTAAAAGTAAGGAGCTAGTCTAGTTCAAGTTTTCGAAAAGTCCCTTGAATGCCATAAGTACCATATATGTCTGGAAGGCGTTTCTCTTCATCAGCAACCATAGTTGATGTTTTCATGAACCAATCTCTTTTTTCTTCTAGAATGCTATTCCATTGATCTAAAAGAGGGTAAATATTTTAATGGAAAACTGCACTGATTAAAAAATTCAAATAAGTATATTCTGTTATACATACATACTTATGTTCTGGCAAATAATATTATTTTGCCCAAAAATTAAGAAGATGAAATATAATTAAAATATAAATAAAAGACAAAAGAACCAACAGAAGGATAATAGTGATTAACAACTTTCCAAATGTATACATTTTGTTCAGAATAAGAAATGGAAGAAATGAGATAATCATTATTAATTATCATTATTAAGAATAAAAATGGCATATGGGTTACAAATAGCTTAGATTGATGTGGAAATGAAGAAGAGGTCACCCCAGACTTGCTTCAGATAAAGTAATATACCTGCAGGGAAGCTACATAACAATAGGAAAGCATGGAATGGAAATGGATGAGAATGGGAGGTACACAGTTATGAAGTATGATTAAAATATTTTTGTGTATTTGGAAGTGAACAATAACAACAATATTTCTTGCTTTCCTGACATTCATATGGGAATTTTTGGTTTGATTAAAAAAACACTGCCAACTTTCTTAAAAAAATTTATGTTGATATGCCATCATGACTATATTTATATAAAACCATTCTGAAACCTATTTGGATGTAATAACTTGAACTGTGGGGGTTTCGCCAAGGGACCGCCAAACTTTCAAAAATCAAATTATTTCAGCTAAAGGGGTTCTAAACAATAGTTATAATATATGGAGCATAATATTATATTGAAAACGATTATCTCAATAATCCAAGTATCCTTGACCTTATTCCATTCTAATTCTAAAACTTTCATCAGAATCTCAATCATAACTATCTAAATCTACCATCCCTACACTTCCCTTGAAATTTGCAACAATAGTTGTCCCTGTGACCTTTTGTAAATATGCTGTTGGAGTTGCACATCTTTAGTACAGAGTAGCCTTAATGCATTACTGAAAATTAATTGTTAATGTGCAAATAAGTTTAGATCATGTTCTATTGATGTAGAGATTATTGATCTTTTAGGGTTTATCAGGTTTGAACCCGTGTAAACAAAACACAGTGCATTATCTTGTGTTATTCATTTAAGAGAAGAAATAAAATTATAATTGTAATATAAAATTAAATGATTTTTATTTAACATATTTTCAAAATAAAACCATAATTATGAATAATTTGTATTATGTACGCAAAGACTAATTTTACTTTGTCTAAGGATATGCTCTGTTTTAATATTTTAAGCACTGTTTTAGTTATTTTTTTTATAATAACTTAAAGTTGCCAATCTCCTCGAAAGGATTCTTAACATCTGAAATATCTGGTAGCTAGGATACAATTCTAAATGGAAGAGAACCACCATTGTTAACTCGATTCTTCTTTTAAAAAGACACAATCGAAATATTTCACTGGTAACTAGGATTACCACACTAAAAAAGAAACTATTTAATATTTAACTCTACAAAAATAAACAGACTTATTTTTTGCCTTCATCTGAATCTTTTTTAATATATTTTTAATGAACTTTAATTGCACCAACTTGAAATGTTTTATTAGGATTTTCCAAAAACTTCTAAATATTTATAATTTCTAGACTTATTTATAATTATCATTATTATAAATTTTAAGAGTATAATTTGATAAACATTTGAATACAATAAAATATAATACCATTTAGAAATTCAGCTGAAGGCTCCTTGCCGCCGTAATCAGAAGGAAGCAACTCTTCATCAACAAATTTCTTTAGGGCTCTATCTCCATCTGAAGTTATTATAAACTAAAGAACAAAAACAACATACATATATTAGAGGTTAGTTAAATGATTATAGACCATCTTAGAGTGTATATATTTTTTTAAGTAAAACTTCTTTCTAACTATGTAGTAACAGAATGCTTTGGATGATGCCAATGCAACAGAGTCATATCGTTTTCACATTATTACTATAAAATTTTTCTCACATAAATGGCACTGTAAAGGAAATTTTGTGTATCCTTCTATGCGTTAATATACGTGTTTATACATCTTGTTTTTTACTAACAACAAATATAGAAAAAGCCAATTAGCAAGATTTAAAAAATATGTTTGTACTATCTTTGATGCCTCAATATTAACTTTATGGTATGAATTCCAATTAATTTCATGGTAAAGGATATGATCTGAAGTTTAATTTAGTTCCTCTTTTGTTTCTTTATATCCGCTTTAAACTTTATTCAAGAAGGATTTAACATCATTCCAAATTATTATTAATCAAATCAGTATTAATATGTAAAATATTTATGTATACTGGGAAATAGTGATTTGTATACATAATTTATTTTTACAAATTCAAATTAAAAAAAAATTCATCACTCTTCTTAATCCTAATAAACAATTGTATTAATCCTGGTGCTAATGTTACACATCATATGCGACTACTGTAAGGCTCACTCCTTATTTATTATAAAATTTATTCATTGGCAGTTACTCCACTTTGCTATGAAGGTTCAAGACTTTTAAATCATGAGTTACCAATGATAATCATGAAAAGAATCTCAACTAATGATCAATTTTTTGTGAGATAAATTGAAATTAACAATAAATAATTCTATTTATTATGTAAAGCGCTGGATTAGTGTGTTTATTACTGTAATATTATCAATATGTATTTTTTTAAAAATTCTAACACTTATTTATTTTCAACTTAATCGTCCTATGTCATAATATCAAAAAAATGTATATACTGTAAAGGTTACACCCACACATTTTTGTTGTTGCTAAAACGAAAACTAACATCTGCATTTAACAAAATAAGGGCTAATAGATAATTTAGCCCATAAAACTCTTTTTATGTAGTTTAGTACTAAGCAGTCAAATAGTGAGAAAACTTAACATAGGTATGATATAATATTAGAATTTAGACAGTAACTGGTAAGACATAAATCATCTGCAATTAAAAAAATAATGAAAAGGTTAAAATAATTAAAAATTATAATTTTGTATCAGTTACAGTTAAAATAAACTCATAATACCTAGTTTTAAAAAGTACTGAATATAAAGCACAAAAAAAAAAAAAAAAAAAAAAAAACTATTTACAATTTTCAATGTTTTATACATACCCTGTTATACATTTTTGCCTTCATAAATGGTTTTAGAAGAGTATTTACTATTATATTCATGAATGTTGGGCAGTTGAACAGCACTCCTTTCTTTATTTTTAGTGGCATCGCGTTCTAAAACAACATTTTTAATGAAGAAAGGATTATTAATTACTTAAAACATTAACAAACAGAGGTTTATTCATCATGTAATAATGATTAGGAGAGTAATGTTGGAAAATTAAAATGTTCGAAAATATCTTCCAATTATATTACATTTTAATAATTTTGACACACTGCCAATTAAGAATAATACGATTTACAAAATAATTGCTCTTTTCAGTTTTTCCTGTAACTGTATAAAAATGTAATAAAACTATACAGGCTACTAATGCTCACCTGGAACCAATGAAAATAATAAGCTACAGATGTTGGGTTCATTTTCGTTAAAAATGCTTTTGGAACTCCTTTCATATCAGTTACAGTGATAAGTCCTGTCATTTCAGGCCAAAGGCTCATTGCTGTTTCCATAAGCATTGTTAGCCGCACTGTACATTGTGAGTGTACAATATTCTCAATGAAATTTTCTCCTTCCGATATTATGAGAACCCGATAGCCTTCAGGAGTAGGTTTCGGTAGGAAGTATATTTTACTGAAAAATTAAGCAAAATTAATATATGTGTAGATGAAGACATTGATTTTATTATTTAATTTAAAAAAAATTAGTTCATAGGCCAAATTGTCTGTATCAATCAAAAGTTATTGTAAATAACAATAGCAGTTTTTGAAACCTTAAAACTTATAATATACATTGAAATAGATATGTTAATGATAACATGAGTACAGTAGGATCTACTTGGTTAAGAGGATCAGGTTAGTTAGGAGAGATGAGTGCACAAAATTTAAATAATAAAAAAATCTTTACCATTACAACTCATAAAGTTCAGTTTATTTAGGGGTTCGTACAGTTTCTAGTAATTAATAAAGCTGCAATCATGCTTCATCACCAGGTTTTTCAATCTAATTTATTGGTTCCCATATTCTAGTGGGTGAATGAGCACCTGGAGGGTATCTGTACCCAAGGGTTGCCCAACCATAGAAATAAAAGATAAATAATTATTCTGCCTCTATAAGGTTCAAACGTGGGACCCAAAGAACAGTTGTATAGTGTCCTATCTACTGGACCACATAGCTTCTTTTAAATAATAGAATCATAAAATGTAGAGGAAAGTAATTTAATTGGTAGAGTACCTGACACAGTATTGAATACTGTCATATTGTCTCCAAATTTTCAAATTATTCACTGGACTCCTCCTCACTTATGGAAGGTATTCTGCTTCTGCAATAAGGTCTTCCAGGTATATCTTGAAATAAGTTATTCTACTACTATCTTCACCATTACCAGTAACCTCTAAAACACCCTACAAAAGGTGGATCATGGAATATTATACCTCTAATAGCAAGAAAAAGTCTTCATCCCCCAATGTAAAATAAGTTAGTGGAACTTTAATATTATTTCTAAAGGATTTCATGCTTGGAAAACTGTAAAATGATATTTGATTGTATACAGATATTGAAGACATCTCCTTTTAGCCCAGGACATCACCTGGGTTTCTAAAGTACTTCGTGGTGAGATAAATATCAGTTAGGGTAGGGCCAACCTGCCCCTCATACCAACCAGCCCCACTCTCCTCTACCTAAAAATTGTAACATTTGACATGATTTTATCATAAAATATCTATTTGAATAAGACTTACAGCGCTTTGGAAGCCTTCTTAAAATCTTGATCAAGAGGATCCCTCTTTGAAAAGTGGAAGAGTTGGGGCAGTTTGGCTCGGAGTGTGAAGAATGCCTCAAGCTTCTGCTTTGCGACTTCCAAGCTCTTCGTGCCGACGACGAAAGCAGTTAGCCACTCACGGTCTGCTCATGAAAATCAAATATTATTTTTCAAAATAATTGTTATAGCCCTTACATGTATTAAGGTCCTATAAATAACTCCATGTTTAAAAACAAATTAATTAAAGGTTTTAGACTATTCAAGACCATGAAGGTTTGATTGGAAGATCAGTAGTGTAATTTATTTAATTTCTTGCTGCCAAACTATTCAAACCAGATTGGGGTCGAGATTCTTTCCGTAAGACCGCTACGAAATATATTTCAACCCATCCAGACCGGATTCGAACCGACGTCTCTTGCTTTCAGGTTACTATGATGACAACAGCACAACTACAATCGGTCGCTCAGGCCTTCAAAATAGGACGGGATATTATGCACGTTTCAAATCCATTTAAAAGCTACAAAAAAAAAAAAATAATAACGCCATTATGATAAATATCGTTTTAGTAATGCACCTGAAGATGATGTAAGGCCTCGAAACGTTGAAAAAGAGATGAGAGAATATAATTATTATTGAAAAACATTTTAATAAAGAAGAGAAGTTCAATATATTTAATTAATATTAAATTCTTCCAATTAGAAAATATATTTAATAGAATTCAAAGATCTGAAATGTGACAAATATTAGATTATTTTTTGAAGAATCCAATTAAAAGTCCCTCCAAATAAAGCTTATTAAAAATTCGTCAACACTGCCTTTCGATGACAAAAACTTATTAACTCATATTTCGGTATAAAATCGATAATTAAATAATTACTCTGTTGATTCAACCCACGTTTTTAGCAAGTATCAGTATTTTTGAGCAACAAAATTTTTAACATTAACGAAAGTAGCAACCAAGTGGAAAGAATTTCAGGGTAACGAATATTGCATTTAAATAACATTTTGTACTACAATATAAAGTGTGTCAAAATTATTCTTTAATGAAGAGACTTGTTAATAAAAATAGTCAAATTGCACTACTTGATGAACGTAATTTATTAAACAACGTTTTTACTTTCAGTCATTTATAGTATAAGAATGTAATTCATAAAAACCAGCCTTAAAAATATCTGAGTGCGTGGTAAGTTTACCTCTAAAATTAAAATTGGCTATAAATTAAAATTACATATTTAAGATAGCCTGGGGCGTTATTATATTTTTTTTCATTATAGAAAATTGGCATTTCATATGACCAATTTTACAGTTTTTTCCCAAAAAGCGCTCTACATTTATATTAAATCAATATATATTGTGGAATCAATATACAGCCAAATTAAATTTCCCCAAATCTTTTTTGAGACGCTTCATTCTCACTGAAATGACCTAATTGTGCTTAAATGTCGTAGTTTTATAATTTATACTTCTTTAAAAATTTATTTAAAAAACATTTATTTGTGAGTGACCATTACAAAATAAAAAAATCGGGTGGGCACATGTCTTCCACTTACCTCCGTTGTCAAAACCAATTTAAGAACTTTTAAATACAGTTAGAGTTAAAATAATATGAAAGAATTAAACAGAGTTTCGATGTATACTTTTATTATATATTTAATAATCTAATAATAGAAATCATAATCTAGAACAATCATTTAATTGTATTCGCTTCTCATCACTTGCCATTATCTTATACAATTTTCTATATAAGATCACTTTTTTACTTTCACTTACCAATATATGAAATATATAGTAAGAGAAAGTGTTGCGATCGTGAAAATTTTCGAATTCCAGTTTTCAACGGAAATACACGTTTTAGGGTCCCTTGAGTCCAAATAACCAAGTCCCGCAAAAAGTGTGTGTTTGTGATAAGTCCAGCTCGAAAACCAAAAGTTGTAAGAAACTGAAATTTCATATTTAAGACCATTCTACGCCCGAGATGTTACAACAACTTTTTCATCAAAATCGGCTTCAACGATTTTGATTAAGCTCGCTATATTGATGTGGAATTCAATGGGCTTTAATATCATGTAGGTTTCATTCTGATTGAAATAGTCTGACAGGGCTTAAATGCCGATATTTTAAATTTTCTTGCTCTGAAGTACCTTTGATTTTGTAGATTCTAAAAAAATAACCGTGTCATCTTGTTATCAGGTAAATACATAAGTTGAACGAATTCAATATTCAACTGAAAATGATAAGTGCAAAAATATTTTTTAATGTATTTTTTTATTTATGAACATAAGAACAATAACATAGATGTATAACATAGCGTTGGAAAGCTACGGATTTTAGAGAAAACATTATCTTATACACAAAATTGTAGAATGTAATATAAAATGACGAATAGGGAATAAACGTATCACTGATTAACAATTTAATACAGTTTTAATATTTAATCTAAATCATATGTTTCCAACGAAAATGAATACGCGTTTTATTGAATTGAACTTAAAGTATTTTTCAAATTGAAGTATATTTAATAGTTTTTAAATTAATTTTAAAAGTCGACGTAAGTGAAAGTCGTGTGTTGCTCGCACCAGATTTTTTTAAATCTCCAGCATTCCAACGGCATATTATACATCTGTTTTATTGTTTTTATGTTGTTGTTTTTTTAACGAAAATTGGTTTTATTGACACGAATAAAGGTTATCTTGTTTAAAAATTAAGATAACCCGAACATTGATTTTGCGGAAATAAATCAGAAAAAATTTACTGGTACTCAGTTTCTAGCGTTTTATAATTAAAAATGTCTGAGAGCTTTTTCGAGGTACAGTCAAAATTAAAAGAATTTGTACGTTTGAATTAAAAGGAATAAAATAAAATTATTTTCATTGTTACATACTCGAGGATTAAAAAAAAAATCAATGTAATAGAACCATAAATAATTTATTAAAATTTACATTTTCTATAGTATAAATCATACTACATTGTAGTATAGATAAATTAGTCAAATAAATGAACCAACCTCCGTTAATTAATAGTATTCAACACGGCTAAAGCTAACATTTTCCGCACTAAATATTGTATTATTATTAAAAATTTCACAATTACACTTGAAACGTTTTTAGACATTCATGAATACCTTAACATCACTAAATGAAGTAATCTTTAAATAATAATGTGTAAGTTTTAATAATCTTCAAGTTAGTTGGATAGTCGGCGATGTCTATCAGCTCGACACACAGTGGTTCCAAACGCGTTTTTTCTGGGCAAAACTCTATACTGGCCGTTCTATTTATGGTAAATTAGTCAATTTAACGTTATTCTGTTTCTAATTAAATTCACTTACAATGTAATGATTGGCAATTTTTTAGCTCATTTTTAAGTCATAAAAATATATAAGTTTAGTCGATCATTCCAGAGAAATATTTCTGTAACTATTTATTCTCATATATCTATTTTTTTATTTTTGTTTTTTGTATTTTAATTGGTTTATGATTGTTATTAGATATGTTTAAGATAACTTTGGTTTCATATTACGACTTGGTGATTTTTCATGAATTAGAAAAAAAACAATGTCAGAAAAATTGTAATTTATTTAAATATCTCAATATATACATAATAAAATAATGGATTGAAAATTGTTTTGAAAGTTTAAGTTTTGTTTCTTATTTTACCGACAAAATTTCAAAATCAATGTACGATTTCTATGATTTTGGTAATGCTTAACGCTACAGAATTTTTTTCAATGGAAAGACAAGAAAAAAATAGTCATAAAATTATTCTAACCTTTAACTTAATGTTTTCAAATGAAAAACCATAGTGCAGTACTGTCCCCAAACGAGATACAATTATAAATGTGTTTGTGTTAAATGGTATTTTTGTTTTTCATTTTCCTAAATTTTAATATATTCAAAAATTAATTCCTACGTGATATCTAAAATTTAGATTATAATCTAGCATTTCATATTATATAGAGTTCATATAAAAATAAAGAAAGAAATTCTGCTCCGAAACTGGCATGAAGACCATACCGTAGTAATATTTTCCTGACATTTTTTTTAAATTAATTAATTTTAATTTTTCTGAAATTATCGATTCAACTTATACAGTTTTATGACTTCAAATTTGATAATCATACCATTGAAAGTGGATTTATTTAGGGGCAGAATGACGTTGAAATGGCTGATGCATCGTAAATAGAACGACTAGTGCAACGTTTTGTCCCGAAAAAGTGCATTTGGAACCACTGTGCAACGTGATCCATTTTCTGATTGCATCGTCGATAATTATTTATATCTAGGGATATATAATTAATAATTATGTCAAGGAGAGAATAATGACATACTTTACATATTTTGTAGCTTTGTGTTGATAAAAGGAGTTATTAATGTCTATATGTTTGACTGAGAAATAACAATATATTTGTATTATTTTGAGGGCAGCTAAATGTTTATACGGAAAAACGTTAATTATCCTTTCTTTGTGAACGAGAAACCATTTAATGTGTACTGTCAAAATCTTTGTTTCTGGTAATTATGGCTTTATGATTCGGTCAAAGCTTGTGGACAACGCAGTCTATAGATAATAATTTCAAATAACAGATATATTCAGTCCAGTTAAGAACTTAATATTTTTGTTGTTTTCTGTAGCTTGTGGATAGGGCATTAGTCTACCGTTCTCTGCAACCCGGGTTCGAACCCCGGCTGAGGCAAAATTATTTATTGTTATTTCAGCCATAGAGGGACCCTGGGGTAAGAGGACCTCCTGGGGCACTCGATAAAGTGGATACCCATAAATGTAGGGAAAAACCAGGCGCTGGGCGTGATCTAGGCCTGATCACTTCCTTGCACGGCCGTGAGCCGTTGAAAATAGTACTAGACCAGAGACGGTTTTTTTGTTGTGTTGATTATTTTTATCATTAATCTGATGTAATGTCAGCTAAATAATATATGACGGAATAAGACAAACACTCGTTATAAATATTATTAATAAATAATTATTTATTACACCATGGTATTTTAGGACTTGTTTTTTATTCTTCTTATTTATTATAAGAATGTTTAATATTCTTCAAGTAAAGTTTATTTACTTGTCTTAATGACACAAAGAATGTCCCAATAAATTCTCTTTATTAAAATCTCACTGCAGGTTTCGGGCGGCTAAACATTCATCAAACGGTAGCAATAAGATTAAATCCAGGAAAACAAACCAAATTTTTATTTACTTATCATTTTTCTTCTTCTTTCGGTCTTGTTATTATAAGATATATATGTGTTGTTTTTTTTTTTTTTTTTTTATAAAGCCGGCTCAAAAGAACACGCTTTATTTTCATTAGAAACATCACGGCATATTATTAACTGGATCTTAGCTGGCTAGCTTAAGCCTGAGCTTAATTGTCATTTTTACTCAAAATTAATAAACAATTATGTAATGAAGTGTTGTATATGCAGAGTTATTTGTTTATAGAGATAGATTGATATACATGAAATATAAGCTATTAATCGTTGTTTTATTTCGTAGAATCTTCTATCCTATAATTAATGAGGATAAATTATTATAAATGATATATGAATTAATATCAAATAATTCTAGTAACATTTACTTCACAAACTCAGGAAGTCAAAAATTGTAACTTTTTAAATAATGAAATAATTTAAAAGAAAGGAAGCAAAAATACGCAGAGATGATGAGAAGGTGAGATGAAAAATAAAAATAATGATATTCGCGTGGTCTTAATAGGCCGTTTCCTGTAAATAAAATAAAATAAATAATTTAAGACAAATAAAGATAATTTTGTTCGTTTGTTAATCAATTTTAATTATTAAATAAGAAGACCCTTAAGCCGGGCACAGACAACCGAATTTTAGAAGGATTTGATGGCAGGCCTTTGTTGGTTCCCAAAGGTTCAAAACACATTTCGTATCCTTTCGGGTTTGTATTTAAGCCAGTAAGTTTCGATTGCGACAGTAAACCGTGTAGTTTGGTATTTAAGTTAATTGTCTATATTTTATTTTATGCCCTAATTTTTTTAATTGAGGATTAATTGAAGAAAAACGTCTAAGAAGGAGATTATAGCTCAAGAGATATAGCGTCAATAATATAGCGGTTTTGCACGGATGAAGTGGACATTTATTGCATGAAAGAGAAAAAAAAACTCGTAAAGGCTGATGATGGAAAAGAAATGAGGTTTAGTTATCATTTCTTTCCGCGCCACTACGCGGGGGCAATTCTGTGCTTGAAGCATCCGGTGAGTCTTCTCGTGTAACGTCGCTCAGTGGGCAAAATCACTAATTAAGGTGCACAAAAGTCAAGTCAAAAGTTTGGGATTTTCTAGTGCTACACCTTTTTATTATTAGTTGGCAAGACCCTTAATACTTATATTTCCCGCCATACCGTGTTTACAAATAAATAGTAAATGAGTGAATCATTCCTGTTCACGCAAGTGCCTAATAACCGACAGTGGGATTATCTTTATTCGATGGCCATTTATAGTGTTCAAGGTGTGTTTAGCTCAAAGTCTTTATGCTTTTATTTAGCAATGGATATTGCTTAGACAGGTAAGACATTATATTTCCAAACTCGTTATTGAATATACATTGCAATCTACCTGTAGGGTTAATTTATCAATTTGTAAATGTAAGCTCCTATTCAATAACAAAAACTATATAACCCCCGAGCTACCCCAAGGATTTATTTGTAGGATTTGTTTCATCAATCTTTCTAGTCTTTAAATATTACAAAGAATTTTTGCGTTTTGGGTAATAAATAATTTTTTGCAGACACAACACTCCGAATCAAAAGTTTTACAATCTATAATTTGAAGAGTTCCCTAAATGATATAAAATACATCTATTAGCAGGCTTCAGCAACTCCGAGTCATAATTATATTTTTTGTATTATCATTCCCGTATTCTGAGACCTCAAACGTAAAATGTAGAGAAGTTTTAGAATTTAGCAAATAAATTTGATGTTTGACCACTGTGCGCTCGCCAATCGTGTCAAAAAATTTATTAGTTTATATAATTTTTTCTTATAATTTTTTAAAAATATTTTTATCCGTAATCTGGGACCCCTAAGGTTAATCGACAAGTTTCAGAATTTAGTCCACCTAAATCGGTCATATTTTCCACTCTGTGTCGCTCCACTATCCGGCACTGCCTAAGGGTGCATTTATACTACACGCGTTTTGGCGGCTGAAGCGATTAGAGAGTTCCTAGAATTTTTATAATTCAGTGTCCTTCTAGGAACCCACTTTTCGCTTTAACCGCCAAAACCCGTGCACTATATACACCCTCTGAGACCAAAGACTCCAGGAGTTCAAGAGGTACAGCTTACTAATATTTGAAGTGAAAACTTCTGTAGGCGAGTTATGCGATTTTTAGCAGGGGTAAAAGGTTTGATTTCGTAACCATGGTACCGTTACCAATATGCTCTAGACTGGGGCATGCGCTCTGTGTATACCTGTTTATTAGAGATAGGATAACGATATCAATTTCCGTGAACGTTATCGATACTGGCGTGATATCGGCACAAAAATATCGATATTTATAATACCTTATTTCAGTACTTAATTGAATTAACATCAGTTGCAAATAAATGAGTAAAGACATGGTAGATAAACTATGTCTAAGAACTTAACTCTTACCGTATATAAAGTTAATATAATGAATATCTTAATTCTCTTGTATCTGAAATATCGATATTTGTAAATATAATTAAAACATTACTTTACACGAAAACATTTAAACATACGAAGCAAAATCATGATAACCTCACTGTTAATCTTTAAATCGAAATAGAGCGAAATAAAAGAATATCTTGATCATATAAGCATAGAAACGTGACATTTGAAAATTAAGTTCATTTTAATGATATAGATTTCAATTAAGCACAATGCATATTTCATTACTAATTAAAACATATTTTTTTTTTACTTGGGAGAGAAACTGAGGTTATCTCTGCTAAAAAACTAAAACGATTCTTCCTAAATGACCGAATTTCCTTGATACAAATGGAAGGTCCATAAAATAAAATGTGCTATGTGTACCACCAACTCATACAGCCTACATTCACGTTCAGATTACGATGTAATACTTCAAGATGATATATCTCTACAGGTTGATGATGTTTTATAATTAAATGGAACAATAATTAAAAAAACCATGCATCATCAACATAATCTAGTTAAGCGAACGTACTCTTCTTTCCAACAAAATTTAAGCGCGAATCGAGAATTTAAAAAAAGTTTTCACTTCTATGACTGTCTGCATTGTAATTTTTTAAAAAATATTTTTATTTTCTAAAATTATGAAAATTTCTTACCTACGTCGTTAGGAAGGTGCTGCTCCTGACTGAGCCATACCTTGAGCCTCTCTACATCTTCATCAATAGCTACCCGGCTCCTGTGGGGTGAAGACAGCTTCTTCAAACCTTTCCCCACCAGCGAACCTACATCCGACAGCTTCCATTGCCTGAAATAGCATCAAAAAGATATATTCAAATTCGGTGTTATTTCCTCCCCCCTCCCCTCTAATACACGTTTTAATTTCCCTTGAGCATATATAATTGAGACTTGAGGACCAGTTAGAGCGAATTATGAAAATATTTTAAAAAATCTGGTGCGGCAACATGGCAACACACAGTTAGTTTTATCGGCTTTTTATCAATCTTTATTCAATTTTACAAGCTTGTTTATAAGATAATATATTTTCTAAAGTCTTTCTCTTTCCAACGGTATATTATACTTCTATATTACTGTTCTTATGTTAAAGAACAAAATGGGGGCGCTCTACTTCTTTGACAAGCCGCCAAGTGGCAGCACGGTCAACATGAATTTCCTTTTTCGGGAATCCGAAAGAGTTAGTTTTATCGGCTTTTCATCACTCTCCATTACCCTTTACAATTTCGTGTATCAGATAATATTTTTTTCTAAAATCTAATAATATTTTTTAGCTATTAAACGGTATATTATACATCTATATTACTATTCCCGTGTTCAAAAACATAAAAAAATAATTTGTCTGTTTTCTCCTTTAGTTGTTTATCAAATTCGCTCAACGTGCATATTTAGCTGTTAATTATCAATACTAACAAGATAATATAGTTATTTTTATAGAACCTACAGAATTAAAGGTACTTTATATTAAAATATCGGCATTTAAGCCCTGTCATACTATTTCAATCAGAATGAAACCTAAAACATATTAAAGCCCATTTAATTTTACATCCATATAGCGAGTTTAATCAAAAATCGTTTGAGCAGTTTTTGAGAAAATTATAAAAAGGTGTAAAATGCATGGTATTAAGTAACACTTCCGGTCAGCTGAATTTATTAAAAAAGTTGCTGTAACATCTCGGGCTTATAGTTGTCTTAAATGTAAAATTTCAGTACTAT
Organism: Piezodorus guildinii; assembly: GCA_023052935.1. NCBI lineage: Eukaryota > Metazoa > Arthropoda > Insecta > Hemiptera > Pentatomidae > Piezodorus > Piezodorus guildinii. Next base: position 44,607,841 of record CM041295.1, read on the forward strand.
ACGGCTTTACGTTTTCGTGCTAGACTTACCACACACACACACACACAGACCCTTTTTTTGGGACTTGGTCATTTGGAGTCCCTTAGTATATATTTCATATATAGTTAAGTAAAAGTAAAAATGTCTTCGGTACTCCTAAGAGGTATCATGTGACTCATTTATAAGGCGAGTTACAGTGAGGAGCCCTTTCGCCTATTCGCAGACAACTTTCCCTAGGATCATACCTTTACCCAACCATAACTCCCAGCTCCCTCCCCATACCCTAAGTCTTCTGCAATTTAAATCCTCAGTCCACTCACTTGAAACTAGATCGCGTCATTGTGACCTTTACATCTCTACTAAAACTTGTGATCATTCCTTTTCTGTATGTTTGCTACCCATTGGAATTCCCTACCTACTAATACCCACCATGCTTCTTCTCAAATCATCATTCAAGCCCCAGCTGTTCCAATGCCTGTCTTGCATAATAGACGCTCAACAATTCTGGTATTTCAAAACTAATATCAGACTTTGAATAAAAGAAAATGAATTATTTATTGTTAAAATTCAACTAAGTAAATTAATTTGTTTATTTTTAGTTTTGTTCGACACATTTATCTACAAGAAGTTATATATATATTTATTTTATGGTTTATGAATAAATTGTCTAATAATGTTTTTGCATAATGGCCAATATTTTTTATAAGATGATTATTATTTTTTTACAGTTGAAAAAGAATTTCTATTCACAAAGTTTGGTGATGTATTAATTAATAAAAGATAATTTTATACATAATTTGATTTTAGCATTATAAGGATAATTGCTACTAATTCTTAAGCACTTGTTCTGTAATGTTAACTTTTATGCAGGGAGATTAGTTAAGTTGTATCATGCGTGCGGGAGCGGCGTGGTCTAGTGGATTGAGTGTTAGGCTACGGTTCTCCAGATCCTAGGTTCGAATCCCGTCCGAGACCCTATGTATGGAGACCCTCCTGGGGCACACCCAGCCCCTATAGATATATAGATATAGTGGGTACCCAAAATTGGGGAAAAACCTTTGGCGGCCGACCGTTATTTAGGCCTAATCACCTCCTTGCACGGACGTTGACCGTGAAACAGTACGAATCTCCTATAAGAACTTAATCCGAGACTCTTCATGGATTGTAAAGGTACAGCTATCATGCGAGCACAACATTTTTTTTTTTAAGTTTAGAAAGTCCATAGGTGATAAAACCATCAGTTTATTATTCAGGGTGTTGTGGAAAGGGCGACGTAAAAAAATCAAACACGATCCTTTTTCCCAAAATAGGCACTGATTCTAAAAATAAACTTTTTATCTTTTTTTTTATTTTATTTAAATCATAAATAAATAACTGCAGAATTATTGCTGCATACTTTTAACTCAATAAATGTTACATAGGAAGAAATCCTAAAAATAGAAATAAAACCAAAAATAGAAAGGAACATGTGATATAAATTAACCTGTACCTCTACAGCCCATGAAGGGTCTTGGGCTCAGTACATATAGAGATTCGTACTGTTTCTAGGCCAACGGCCGTGCAATGAGGTGATTAGTCGCCGAACACACTCAGCTGCCAGGTTTTTCCTCAATTTGGGTACCCACTTTAAAGAGGCTGGGTCTGCCCCAGGAGGGTCTCCATACCCTGTGGTCGCACCCCTGCTGAATTAACAGGATAAATAATATTCTGCCAAAATCGGCATTCGACACTGGACTTGTATATAATATAAATAAATAATAAATAAATCTCTTTATTTGTTTTCGGGCTAGCCCATACAAATGGAGTTGAGTTGTACAAAACAGTTAAACATAAATCAAAGAAATCTATTACAACTGTACTAAACAAAATACGCTTCAAAAAACAAATACATAATAAAATGCAAAATAAATTGTAACTGTATAAATATTAAACAAATACATAATAAAAGGCAAAATAAATTGTAACTGTATAAATATTAAACAAATAAATCAATCATAAATAGTTTAACAAATTCAATTATTGTTATTTTAGTAATGTGCTTAAATTATTCTTGAATAGACAGATACAAATTTCTTAGCTTTAAACACTCTGTTACATAATAAAATAAATTTTCAAATTGCTTTTTATTTTCTATTTGCAACAAAAGTTGCACTATGAGGTCATTGTCAGACATATTTCCAATATACGTCCTCAAGTACTTATTTCTGGACGGGGAGTAAACAGGGCATTGCAACAAAAAATGATTTAAATCTTCTGGTTCGCCTGAATTACAAATAGGGCATTCAACGCTATTACCTGAATAACCATTTTGGAATCCGTAACTGGTAAGTTTCAGTTTATTGGGTTGACATAGTCTTAGTTGACTGATCAATTATGTTTCCTCATAGGCCCCTTTAATTTCAAATAATATTCCCCCATATTTAAGCTACTAATATTCCTAAAATTAGGATTAAACTTTGAATGCAAAATAGCCTGAATATCTAGAGAAAGATTATGTGTATATAATATAAATTAATTGAATAAATTTTGTTTCTTATACTCTAATAATGGAAACTATTTTAACATGATGAAAATTATTTGAAATTATCTTATCATCTGATATTTAAAGTCGAATGTAACATAAAATTAAAATTCTAGTCCGTTAATTTAATCTGTTTTTCATAGCTCTTTTTTTTATTTTTTACCTAACACAAACCCAGAACGCCAAAATATATATGTAAAACAAGATAATACTATTTGAAAAATATAATGCTGTCCAAAAAATACATTTAAAGAGAAACTCTATTCTTAAATAAACAATTTTTAACGTTATAATTAGGAAAAAAGAATTATAAACGTTGGACTTTCATTGTAATATATGCGGCTCATGAAACTGTCCAAACAAAGCCCAGTTGTTTTATTTAATTAAAAACATAAAAAGAAATAACAAAGAAAAAAATAATAATAATAAAGAAAAAAGAAAAGAGCGTTGCCCTCTTCAAGTTCCTTCAGTTAGGACAAACAAACCGTGAAAATTTCTAGACACTTCACATAATTTTATTTTATACCCAAGATAAAATGTTATTAACCCCATGCAGTATCCTTTATCGTTCATATAATTTAACAGAATGAGAACAATGCTTCGAAATAACAAGTGCCCGTAAGATAAGATGTTTTATTAAAATATATTTTAAAACAAAGTATTTAAACAGTAGATATGTCCTTGAAAATAATTAATTTGTTTGACAAACATTCTTACTGATAAGAAATTGAACATGACAAGTACTTGAATATTTTTGACAAATGATAATAAAATAAAGCTTATTTATGTTAAGATCTGATATGGTTCTCATCAAATAACTGTAACATATCACTTCATAATTATTATTGAATTTTAAAATATTTTTAATGAGTTCACTCAAACACTACTTGAAATATTTCCCACAGCAACCAATAATTTTTTTTTACACGTATTTATTGATATTTACATCTGTATTATATACACCAAGTAAATGTGATGGACATAGTAAACAGATTTGAAATACATGTAGAGACGCTACCTATTGGGAGCACTCTAAAAATATTCTAAACTAGAAGGTCTCGGGGCCATCTTTTTTCAGACGCCTCGGAATATTATCAGGAATCGAGAGGATGATATGATAGAAACTAGTGGGTTAAAGTGGGAATGGAGTTTGCCATGGAAGATTGATACCTCGTACGGGCTTATTCAGTAACATGTGGAACATTAAGGTCTTTATGGATGAGTTTATTGGTGGCGAAGTGAGAAGCGTTAAGGATTTTGGATTGTAAGGATTGGATACGGGAAGAATTCGATGGTTTAGTAAGAGCTCTATAGCTCTATTCCGCATTATATTAAAGTACAATTAAACAGTTTTTTTCAACAAAACTGGCGTGTACTGTATTACTTTTTTTCCAAGCTTAAAATGAATTTCGCATCCGGCTGTATTCGGGCACACTCGGCATTCCACTAATTCTGATTGTACAGAACCACTAAGTTTTCTTCGATTTTACAAATTTCTCGGAAGAGGATCTTGAACGAATTCTGTATATCAATGAATAATTAAATGACCTATAATTAGCTAAGTCTGTTCTTCATTGAAGTAGTCCGAAGGGGCCGAATTTTTGAAATTTCCTCCTCTAAAATAAATTTGTTTGTTTTATTTGAAATACATAACCACCTTTTAATTACTAGTACTAATAAAAAAATGTAAACTATGATAAAACTCGATTATTAATTAAAGAAAAAAAATTGGTGCGGGCAGCACACGAGTTTCACTTACCTTGGCCGTTATTTAATTTAAGAACTGTTAAATAAATTTCAAGTTGAAAAACGTTTTATGTTAATTTAAATAAAAAGTACGAGGCATGTTTTTTAAGTAAGTACCGTTTTGGAATTAAAAAAAGACGTGCAATGATATCGCAATAATTTAATTTTTACATGAAAGCCTGTACCTTAATCTACTTTTCTACATAATTTCTATGAATTTTGAGGCACTTGTCATAACACGGCACCAGTGTTTGAATACCCTCCTCAAAAAATTCTGCCGCCTGACTTGTTAACCACTGCATCACAAATGTTTTGATTTCGTCATCGTCTTGAAGACGCCGACCGCTTATATGTTTCTTCAAGTGCAGGAACAATGGTAGTCGCTGGGCGCCAGATCAGGTCTGTATGGAGGATGAACTAGAGTTTCCCATTTAAATGATTTGATGAGATCTTTTCTCCGATTAGCCAACATGTGGACGGGCATTGGGCATCCACGAATTAACAGACGACTAATATTATTAACGTTTATGATAAAACTTTATATACTGTATAAGCATATACTGTTGTGAGTTCGTTAATTCACGATCTCACTATGAATATCGATCGGTTTTACGCCTTTAGCACTAAGAAATCGTATAACAGCCCGTACTTCACAATCAGCGGGACTCACGATTGTCGGATGCATCTTAAACACTCAGTAAACAACGTATACAATGAAGAATCTGACTGTAATAGCGTCAGTGCGTAGACAAGAGATGTAGGTAACCAGCGCGCATGCGCGGAACGCCGACCGTAGCGCTGCGGCGGCGGAATCGCAAAACGGTACTTACTTAAAACACATGCCTCGTATATTTAGTTCCGTTGGAAACATATGATATAGATTAAATATTATAGCTATATTAAATTGTTACGTATAATAATGATCAGTAATAAGTGATAAGATATGTGAAGATCAGTGATAAGTTTATGCCAGTACTTACAATAAAATTTACATTCAGTTACCATTAATAAATTGTCACAAGAAACTATTAAATTATCTACACTCATGTAGGATGTTAATAGTTGTTTAAAATATTAAGGTATTAAATTCTTTGTTACACACAATATTTAGGAAGTGACGTGGTCTAGTGGATAGAGAACTAATCTACTGTTAGGACCCGAATCCTGGGTTCGAATCCCGGCTGAGGGAGAATATTATTTATTATGTTATGTTAGCAGGGAGGTAAACCTAGAGTATGGAGACCCTCCTGTGACACATTCAGCCTCTATAAAGTGGGTACCTAAAAATAGGGAAAAAGCCTGGTTGCTGAGTTTGATCTCGGCCTAATCACCACATTGCCCTGCCAGTAACAACACGAATCTCTGAATGTACTGAGCCCAAGACCCTTCATGGGTTGTAGTGGTACAGTTTTTTTCATTTATTTGTATTATATATTTATATTACTAATATCATTTGTTTAAACTTAAGAAAAAATTTCTCCTTTACGCGATTGTCAAATTCTGCCGTAATATATGTTCATCCATTTATTATTATTACTAATAATAAGAGACAGTTAATTATTTCAGTAAATAAAATTAAAAACAATCTTTGGAAGAAGCCTTATTCGGAAATCGGGGAATCTCAGATTATTTCAAGGACGATATGACCTAGCTGATATTAAAGACCAGTCAATGCTATGTTGATACACAGAGTTTGACATAAATTTTTTGAGCCTAGTTCGAAAAAATGATAAAAAAAGAGTAAAATTAATAATATAAACGGTTACTTTTAGTACTTCGGCACCGAAGACGTTTCAGTAAAATCCCAAGCCTACATAAAATACGTAATTTCAATTTCGTTCAACTTTATATATTTGAGCATTGTTGTACACAGTCTATTTTGCGAGACTTGGGTATTTGCATTTTAAGGACATTTTTTGGAATATATTAATTACAAATTTAAGTCGATGAGTATGATTGTATGTGTGTATGTGATAAGTCTAGCACGAAAACGAAATGTCGTACAATACTGAAATTTCACATATAAGACAACTATACGCACGAAATTTTACAGCAGCTTTCTTTTTTATCAAAATCAACTAACCAGAAGAGCCACTTTATATCCATGAATTTAGCATCTTTTTACGATTTTCTCAAAACGTCTCTAACGATTTTGATTAAACTCGCTATATCGATGTAAAATTTAATGGGCTTTAACATCATGTAGGTTTCATTCTGATTTAAATAGTCTGACAGGGCTTAAAAATGTCGATATTTTAAATTTTCTTTTTATAAAGTACCTTTAATTTTGTAGATTTCAAAAAAATGGGCACATCATCTTGTTATCATTGATAAATGACGGTTAAATATGCAAGTTAAGCGAATTTGATAAATAACTAAAGAGAAAAGTGCAAAAATATTTAATTTAATTTGTATATTAGATATATATAATATATATATATATATATATATATATATATATATATATATAAAGTATATTTACATATCCTTGTCTATATTATTACTTTTAGTTTGGCATATGGTGTTCTTTCTATTAACATTAATTAACTTTCTTTAACTTTAATTGACTTTATTAATTTTAACTTTTTCATTGCTTTAGACGTTATTTATTTAATAGTTCACTGTTGTTTCATTTTTCACTGAGTACCAAATAAATTTAATTTTTAATAGCAATATTTATTTCTAAATTCAAACCTTTGCATTATATATTTTTGCGGATTAGCCCTGATGAAGAACCACAATGAGGGCAGAAACAATGGCTTTACAGGAAATAGATTTTACTATTTTATGTACTAATATATTGAGCGCCTCCCGAACCATCTCATCCATTATTATTTTTGAGTAATAAAGTATTCAAACATTTATTATTTAAAATAAAAATGGATAATTATTATTAATATCCATATTATTCAAAAATAATATGGATATATCTATATTTAAATTATTGTTTTTATATCACATAAATAGCATGATTACCTTGTTAATTAGTTTAATTTCAATATGTAAATATAGAGATTGATCAATAGAATGTAATAAACAATAATTTTCCCTTTATTAATACGATGGGGTGAATCTATTCGAAATAGTCCAGACACATGCTGCTCAATGATTTTAATTTGCATGATTGTGTTGTCAGTTATTCTATATCCAGTTCTGAATTTTAAAACGTGTGTAAAATTTTTTTTCTGGCAAATACTAAGTTTTTGGCAAATAGTTTTGCGAAAATAAAAAAATATTTAGAACTATATATTATATATAAAAAAGCTATATATTAATTTTCTGACATGGAAAAGTTTCAGTTTTTCCGATATTTAAGGATATATTTTTCAAAGTGAAAAATTACGAAACCAATACAAATAAAAGTCAATATGATGAGTACAAGTGACGTTAGAGAGAGAAATGCTTTATTTTATTTTAAGTTTAAACTTGTACTTATACAAAACAAAACAGTGCTGCCCAATGTATTCGGTTGATATCACACACAGCGTACTCATCAATCTACTGACATGTGATATTGAGTATAATAATTATTATGATTAAGAATAGTTATAATGATTGAGAATAACTAGTAACGAAAAATCATGAAAATCAAATTGAGCGGAAAAATTAATTAAAATTGAAATGGATGGATCCGATGTTAAGTGAGCATATGATTATTTTGTTTATGTATGATTTTTATTATGTAATACGGTAATATGAGTGAATAATTTATTAATTTATGAAGAGAGCCCATCAACAAATGCCCAATGACAGGCGGTCATATTACATACTTATTATTTACCTTATAATATCATGTACATACTGATATACAAAAACAATATAAAATAAAAAAAATTAAATAAAGAAAAATAAAACAATCAATTCATACAAAACAAAAACAAAATACAGCACAATACAGTAACTGAATAAAGAAAAATTAAAAAATTACTTCATACATAAACAGAACCAAATATAATAAAATACAGGAACGGAATAAAGTAAATAAAACAATTACTTCATATATAACGATATAAAATAACCACTTACAAAGAGAATAACAATAATAATCAAAAGAAAAAAAAATACCGAGAGGACAAAAAAAAAAAAAAAAATAATGCTTAGATATAATTACGTTTATATAATCAAATCTTCACTTAAATTTCTCAGTGTGCTCAAATTCATACTGAAATTCAGCTGAATTTTAGTGTTTAGTTTGTTCTAAATTGTGACGTTGATTTCCAAAAGGTACTAAAGGACATTTTTTACGAAATTGATATTTTTACATACTTATTTTCTCTTCATTTAGTTTTGTCTAAATCTTAAATTTGCTTGTATTTAATGAACATTCATGTCCTTTAATAACGCGATTTAATAAATGCTATTAATTTAAAAAAATACTAATTACACATTTAGTTTCATTCCAAATCATACCAGAACATTTCGTATCATAACTTTAATATGGCTTTATTAATATAGTAAAAAAACAATTCTATATTTTGATGCGAAAAGAATCAAATTAAATGGTTTAATAATATGATAATGAGAGATTTTGGCGCTTCCTGTAAAATTCCCCAGAATGGATATAGTACCTTTTGGAAATCAACGTCTCAATTATCGATTATTATTATTTCATTTATTTGGATATAAAAATCATTATTTACCTTGCTGCAATGCATAAAATTATACCTACTCAGAGATCCATTATCAGAAATAATAATAATGTAAATGTGAATGCATTATCTTTAACGATAAACCAATGTTACGTTTTGGTAGGCTTAAAACATATTTATTTGGTCCAAAACTAAAAAGAAAATTATTTACTTGATGTAGAAAAGGGCTACATAAGGACAATGATGTTTTGTCACGTGTCTCATCGTTTTAATTATTTACAAAGTAACTGAAACAAAGTAAATTTATGCCACAAGAGTAATCTTGAACTATGCTAAGTATAAGATATGGTTCAATATGTAACTTTTTTCAGTATATTTATAGATTTCAATGACGCTTACAAATATTTGTTCCTCAAATTTCACCCAATCTAATCCAAAACAGAATAAATAAGATTAGGCAATCTTAGCTGGACATTTGAGCACAATCGAGAACTGTAAACATTTATTTTTGATTAAATATTTTTATCATTTTACAAACACATTAATTATATTCTACAATATCAATCACTGAATATAATTTGTATTTATTCGTTTGGATATGAGGAACAGTTTAAAAAAAGCCAAATATATAAATTATAAATGTAACAAAAAAAAAAAAAATTAAGATCGATTAGCAACAACGTAATAAGAAAAGAAAGGGGGAAAAAGTATAAGGAAACAACTTAACTGATAAAATAGATAATTTATAGTAAACAGAATAACGATTATTCCTTAGTTACGCCGTCCTTCGGAGGGGACGTTAAAAGGTGGTCCCGTGCCTGTGCGATGTCAGGTACTCGTTAAAGATCCCTATCCTAATAAAACCTGGATAGGCAAAATTTAGGACTCCCACTGTAGCATCGTCCGATTAGCCATAGTAGCATAAAGTGACGTTAAATAAATTAATAATAATAATAATAACGATTATTTCATTTTTTTTTTCGTTTTTCTTTTTTATTTTATTTTTTATAAATTTTTGTATTATTAATTATTTTTTATCATATTCATATTTTATTTTATCTTTTATTTATTATTATTATTTATTTATTTTGTAATCATTATTATTAATTTCGTTTATTTTATTTTTATTTTTATTATTTATCAATGTTACTGTATTATTTATTTGTTTTAGTATTTTGTTCTTTGTTTTCTTAAGTTTATTTATTTTTTTTTCTGCTATCATCATTTTGGTAAATTGTTTTTCTTTTTATTTCTTTTTTTGTAAAGATGTGAGGGCGATAATAGCCATCAGCAGTTTTTTTGCCCTTAAAATTTAAAACAACAACAACAACGATTATTTCATCGAAAAAAAATGTATTTAGTCCACTAATTTTTTTTAATTTAATGTTCAATTTCAATTCGTTACATAGGTCACTTTCATAACCATAAAATTCTATAAATATTTTATAAAAATAAACAGAATCCACTTTTAATTTACTTAGGTACTTTTTTAATTCAATCTTTTTATACGATATACTACTCAACGCCATGTGACTCATGTATGATAAATAAAATATTTTAAAACTTTAAGTATATATTATTATTATTAGTTATTCTAATAATTTTACTTTCAGATTAATAAGATTTCTTTGAAATAGTCTATGACTAAAGTTACCGATTAAAATATATTTCCAGTTATGTTGTGGTATCCGAAAATATGTTTTTGATAATTATTATAAAGCACGGTTTTTCGACATTATGATTTGAATTCAATAATTTTGTAGTCAAATGATTGAAAATGTTTTGTAAGTAATGTAATTCTGAGTTTTTGGTGAGAAATATTTGTTTACAAATTTGTCAATAATAATATGAAATATAAGTTAAATGAATGATTTCAGAAAAAAATAAGTTTTTATTTTTTTTTTCATATATTTCCACCTCTTGAAAAAATTCGGAAAACTTCCTGTGCATAGAACAATATAAAGACATTTTATGAAAAAAAAAAATCGGTCATTGACACTTTTTAAAAAGTTTAAAAAAATACATATTTTGGTTTTCTCTCTTCCGCCAAAAATTGGCTTTTTGTTTAAGAGTCATGATCATATCACTTTTCATACCTTTGACTCTTAAGAATCATAGAAAAAAAATCATCATTAATTAATTTCAAATTTTACGATTAAAAATTCATAAAATCGAAAAAAGTGGTTTTTAAAAAAATCTCGAAAACCGTTTAAATTGAAAAGCTACAAATTTAATGGACTTTAATATGATGTAGGTTTCATTCTGATTGAATAATTTGACAGGGCTTAAATGCCAAATTTATGATATTTCCTCATCTAAAGTACGTTTAATTTTATAGATTCTAAAAAAATAACCAAATTATCTTGTCACCATTGATAAAAAACAAGTAAATATATAAGTTGAAAGAATTCAATATCCAATTATAGAGAATACTGAAATTTTTTTTGTTGCAGTTTTTTGTTTTGAACATAAGAACAGTAATATAGATGTATAATATACCGCTGGAAAGCTTAAGACAATTAAGTACAATTTATTTATTTACAATTAATTACGTAAGTACAATTTTTAATAAAGGTATTTTATAAACAGATTGTAAATATGTAAGTGATAATTGAATTCTAAATTGTTGATAATATTTGTTATTATTTATGTGGTTTTGTTTATAATATTGAATTGTATTTTAGATGATTTTTTGTAATCTGAAGATGAGGCATAGAAAGTACCTCGAAACGTTGTTATAATCAAGTTTTATATATGTTATAATAAATAAATAAATAAAGAAAGAGAAGAGATTGTTCCAACTACTACATTCATAATTACAATTACTCTTCTATAATAATAATTGATATGAAAAAATATTTTTTAATACAATTTTTTGTTTTTGAACATAAGAACAATAATATACATCTATAATATACCTTTGGAAAGCTGAACATTTAGAAAAAATATTATCTTATACACAAGCTTGTAAAAGTTAATAAAGAGTGATGAAAAGCCGATAAAACTAATTGATTATTTTAGATAATAATATAATAGATTTTTAATAAGTCCTATGTTTCTATGGAAATTCAACTTAATTAATTCTTTATTAGTTTCACTCACTTTTTATTTCTAACTGTATTTGAAAATGATTTAATCAATTTTAACAACGGAGGTAAGTGAAAGAGTGTGTAGCTCGCACCAGGTTTTTGGAATATACAAACGTAAAGGTATTTCTTTTTCTTTTTTCGTGCGCGAAGCGATATTTAGATCTTGGGAGTATCTTAAACGATGACAGATTTTGACACGACAAAGCAATTGAGATGTTGGTCGATTTCCAAAATTACTGTATCCATTAGAAATTTTACAGGAAGGAAGCACGAAAATTTCTCATTACTATATTATTAATCCATCTTATTTGATTCTTTTTGCAGTAAAATTTAGATTTTTTTTTAATAGCACTTTTACAAAGTTATGGAATGAAATAATTCATATAGATTAAGAACAAAATCAAGTGTATAATCAGTACATTTAGAAAATAATGGCATTTCTGAATCGCGTTTTTAAAGAACTTGTTGAGTGTACATTAGATAAAACCAAATAGAAGATTTAGATAAAACTAAATGATGAGAATGCAAATATGTGAAAAAATCAATTTCGTGAAAATTGTTCTTTAGTACCTTTTAAGGTAAGTGAAAGTCGTGTGTTGCCCGCATTAGATTTTTTTAATTATTATTTTACTTTATGATATATCATTCTCAACACTTCAACAAATATAACACTTCAGTTTATGAATAAATTATCAGCCCATAATAACTCAACTATAAATATCAAGAAGAATATACTCACCTCTGCGACATGTCAGGAATGGGATCTATCAACACGACTGCTAGACCACTCTGCCCTTCTTCGCATTTCGTATCTTTTGACCTTTCACGTTCCGTTTTCACTTGATAAAGAGTGTTATTTGTAAAATCAATTCACTGATTAATAATTATCATCGCTCTAATCAAATTGTGTTATATAAAAGGAGTCTGTATTGGCTACAACGTGATTAAAGTGGAGGCAGTATCAGCTCAGAGAAATTTGGTGTAGATCATGTTTTCTTTCCCCCCTTTGATACTACTACTAGAGAAATGTTTTATTTATTGGCAATGCTGCCTAACTACACCAGATTATTCATAACTAGGGTTAGGATTTTCATGTAATTAAAAATCTGGTGGGCGCAACACACGTACACACACACACTTACACTTACCTCCGCTGTTAAAATCAATTTAAGAATTTTTAAATACATTTAGAGGTAAAAACGAATTGTTGAAGAAATAATTAAATTGATTTTAAATAGAAATATGTGTTTTATTAAATAATTTATTATATTTTTATCAACAACAATCAGTTTCATCGGCTTTTTATCACTCTCCATTAATTTTTACAATCCCGTGTATTAGATAATATTTTGTCTAAAATCATTAGCTATCCATCGGTATATTATACATCTATACTACTATTCTTGTGTTAAAAACATAAAAATTGCATTAGCAAATATTTTTGTACTTTTTTCCTTTAGTTGTTTATCAAATTCACTCAACTTGCATATTTAGCCGTTATTTATCAATGATAACAAGATGATGTACCCATTTTTTTGAAATCTACATAATTAAAGGTATTTTATGGAAAGAAAATTTAAAATATCGGCATTTTTATGCTCTGTCAGACTATTTCAATCAGAATGAAACCTACATGATGTTAAAGCCCATTAAATTTTACATCGATATAGCGAGTTTAATCAAAATCGTTAGAGCCGTTTTTAATGAAATCGTAAAAAAGTGCTAAAATCATAGTATAAAGTGGCTCTTTAGGTTAGCTGATTTTGATGAAAAAGGTTCTGTAACATCTCGGGCGTATTGTTGTCTTAAATATGGAATTTCAGTTTCATAGGACTTTTCGTTTAAGGGCGGGACACACACACAGACCTTTTTGCGGGCCTTGGTCATTTTGACTCAGGTGACCCTAAAACGTGTATTTCCGTTGAAAACTGGAATTCGAAAATTTTCACTATCGCAATTCTTCACCTTACTATATATTTCATATATAGGTAAGTGGAAGTAAAAATGCCTAATATGTAAATAAATATGTATTGATTTTGATAAAAATATGGAAATAATTATGTAAAATTAGTGAAATATGTTAACAGTAAATAGCCTTCTAAAACAATCTATACTCTCTTTTTTTTTTATTACAATACAAAAATTGTTTTATTTTAAGCTTAAAAAATACAAAAAAACAACAACTTTTTAACAAACAATATAAAATGTCTCCATCATCTCTGAATATTTCGCTTAGAAACTTGAGAAAAGATTTTTTATAATCGTTTTTGGTTGTTTTTTTGCAACAAAAATGAAAACGAAAGCACAAAATATAATTTTCAAATCGTTTTTGGCAGGAGTAGCACACACTTTACGACTCACAGATGAACAATAAATAAAAAATAAGTTTGGATTTGTTTATTCAGAGCCAAAATCAAGAGAGATGGAATCAGAGAATTGGTTTTTATGGTTTGGTTCCAAGATAAATTAGCAGCTGCAATAGAATGACCATTCAGTAATTGAGATTTGTTGTAAAGAAATATAAACATTTGAAAATGAACAAATATTGAGTAAAATATGTAAAAATTCGCAAAGTATGTAAGAAATATGTAAATTTAGTCAAATATGTAAATGTAAATTGGATTTATTTGGTCCGAATTGCGTTAAAACATATACTACGAATTGTTACAAGGTGATATTGCATTTAGGAGCCAATATTTATTTACATAAGAATCCTAACCCTATTCATAACACAGCACGCTGGACATATTTTACATAAAATATTAATTTTTTTTGTTTAAATTCTTTTAGTGGGTTGATTTATTCCATGTACTGTATATTTTATTAAGAGTAGCGTGATATAGTGAATAGAGCACTAGTCTACTGTTCTTCAGATCCTAGGTTCGGACCATAGCATTTGGCTATTTCAGCGAACCTATGATATGGAGATCTATCTAGTCTTTATAAACCGGAGACCCAAAAATTGGGAAAAAACCTGGCAGCTGAACGTGATCTAGACCTTCACCATCTTGCACTACAGATTAAACATTGGAAATCTCCATAAGTACTAAACAAGACCTTTCATCGGATGTAGAGTTACAGGTTCTTTTTTCTCTTCCTTCCTGTATTTTACAATTTTTCTTTATCTTAGCATTCATTCTTTCTCTCACACATTATTTATTTTTTTCTTTCTATAGCTTAATTTCAAATTAAAAGTTTTGGTGAGCACAAACAAAGATCAAAATGATGTTCTTCTTCTTCCATCACAAGAACTCAGTAATGAGTCAAAGCCTTCCACAACTTCAACCGCCAGTCTACTCGGTTCGTTGCCACTGCCCTCCAGTTCCTCACTCCAAAGATGGACCATGCATCCTCCGCCACTCTATCGGCCACCCGCGATCTCAGCCTTTCATTCCTCCTCTTGGCATTATTTCTTTCTTCCAAGAGTTTCTTGTAAAAATATATAACCAACATAAATGTACACTCTCCTTAAATTGGCATGCAAGTGGTAGTGGATAATTCCCAGGGAGTCTAGAATGACATTCTCGGCCAACCCCGCTGTATCCCTGATATTAACACACAGGTCTTATAAAGAGCTCCTTGTAGTGGAAGGGATGGTTCCATTAGATCCAAACCATCGGCCTCTTACGGAGAACTCTCTCTCTTTCTCTGTAACTCTGTGTCAATCCTCACTTATTTCCCCCTACTTTGATTATTGCTGCATGGTATATGGTGGCCTGTGTACTGTGCTCGAGGACAGGCTAAAGAGATATTTCCTAGGATCATATCTTTGATCTCTACATTCTTATACATTACCCACAGGCTTCTGCAGTTTAAATCGTCAGTCTACTCCTTCCAAACAAGATCGCGCCTTTCTGACCTTTACATTCTCCTACCCATAGAGCAACAACTTTACTACTCTTCTACTCACTGGAATTCCCGACTCATGTCCGCCATGCTTCTTCCCTACCATCATTGAAGTCTCAGTACCTACTGTCATCCCAAACAGACGCTCAAGAAGCCTGATGTTTCAAATCAAATATCAATTAAAAAAGAAAATTTATTATTTATTGTTCACATTTTACTTAGTTAATGGATCAATTATTATGAATCATTTTGAATGTTTAGCTTTGTTTTAATTAATCTATTTAATGTTATTTTTTTATTTTACTCTTTTGCTTTATTGTATAATTGAATCCATTATTTTCTTTTTATATCAATGTGAACACGAATTAATTATTACGAATTAATCCTTTGGTCTTTTTGCTTGACACATTGTATATCTTAAATGTACATATCAATTGTTCTTAAGAAACCCTGTCCCAGAATTAATTTTCTTTTCTATTCTATTATATATTTCTCTCACATACCACTATTTCATCTTTTTATTCTACCTGTCAGATCATTGGTTTCAAATTGAACGCATGGGTCCAAAATTAATGCAGTTCTTCCCTGCTTGGGAAATGCAACGATGTGTGCATACCTCACTGATCCGTCTATGTAGATGCAGTAGACCGGTGAGAAGGAGCTTACCCAACTCATGCTTGATCCTGTGGTGCCGTCGCATCATTCTGCTGACATTCTGCCGCATTTACGATAGTAAGATATGGCTAACCAGAAGATTTGATACGAATATCAGTAATCTTTGCTTCCAAATTCCTAGTTCCTTCCAATGACCATAACCTTATTAGATCAGACATAAAATACAATCAAGCTACCCCTACGGGGCAGACTACTTTTTGGACACATGCTAATACATTTGATCCCTATTATCTTTTTAGGAGTTGGTTTATCATAATTCTGGAGCAAGATGAATGGTTGAATACCTCTTCGAGTATACATCTAGAAATATTTAAAAAAATAGTAGTTTTGTGCCACACTATTATAATGCATTTCTGCGGTTCTCAGAGACAGTTCTCCGTTATAGGTCTAGGAAGAAGCACAAGGAGCTTTTTGGGAAGACCTGGGTGTCGATATCAAAGATGTAGCGGTGTTGGCTGAAAATTTAATTTTAGACCCTTATCCACCATCACCTGCATGGTAATAAAGGAGTGAATTTATCTATATTTTAGTTATATGATGTGCGCACTAAAGGTTTAAAGTTTAAATTTAGTTATAGAGAGGGATCAGCTGATGCGCTCGATGATAACAGTCATACGTTACATCGTCTCTCAGATTTTTGCTTTTTTCAGTAGGAATTCGCTAGAATTCAGTCTGGAGAACATCACTAGACCTCAGGAATATTACGGCAGTGAATATTGGAGAAGTTATAATTTACTTTGTACAATCACGAAAAAGTGAAAGAAGGGTCACTGATCAGCTGATTGCCGCTAGCTCGGCAAGCTAGGGCTTGCTTTTCTTTTAATTATCTTTCTTTTATCTTTAATTCATATCTCATTATTTATTTATTATTATTATTATTTTCTTAATCAATGAGATATTTTCATCAAGTCATGTCCTCAAAGTCCGCAAGTAAAAGATCTAGATCTGCAGGTTCGAACTCGTCTCCCACAAAACAGAGACCCCGCCGTGAACAAAATAAAAAAATGATTCCACCAGCGACCGCGTCAGCTACCTCATTTGGATCTGAACCACAGCCCAGCACATCATCACAAGGAATAACTGATGAATCTCCGTTTTTTACACCGAATCCATTTCAGATCCTCCAAAATGAAAAAGAAACCATGGAATCTTCTCCTATACCCAGAGAACCACTACCTCCACCAATATTTGTTAAAAATATTAAAAATTTTAAACTGATGTGTGCGCATTTAAACAAAGTAACAGATCCTAATTGTTATTATTGTATAAGTAGAACCAATGATACTAAAATATCTCCGACTACTGCTGAAACCTACAGAAAGATTGTAAAATATCTGACTGAGACCAAAGCTGACTTTCATACTTATCAGCTGCGCCAAGAGAGAGCATTAAGGGTCGTAATCAGAAACCTACATTCCTCAACACCCGTTGAAGCAATCAAAGAAGAACTGACAGAATTAGGATTCCAAGTGAGGCAAGTCACCAACGTTCTAAAAGATAAAAGTCCACTGCCTCTATTCTTCGTGGACTTGGAACCATCAGCAGGAGTCGAAAAAATCTATGACCTCAGTAGACTGTACTATACCCGTGTAAAAGTTGAAAAACCTTACACAAAGAAAGAAATAGTCCAGTGCCATAACTGTCAGGCATATGGTCATACCAAAAGTTATTGCCATCACATACCACGCTGTGTGAAATGCGGTGAACAGCATAAAACAGAAGAATGTACAAGATCAAGATCAACACCCGCTGTATGTGCTCTGTGCCTCAAGGACCACCCGGCTAACTACAAGGGATGTGAAATCTACAAGAAACTCAGAACCAGATACCAAAAACCTCAGGATCAGAATGAAACAGCTGTACCAACCAGAAGCAGAAGAGAACCATCTAAACTTGTAAATTCTAACGTGTCATTTGCCCACTTGCTTGGAGGTGGTAACCAGAATCATGAAGTCGAGGCACTGCTGGAACAACATTTTCCTCAACATTCTCAATCTATTGTACAAGAATCTATCCCTCAAAGTTTACCTAATCTTCAAAAAACTCCTCAACATCAAATTTCTCATATCCCTCCACCATCAAACGTCACAGATCTTACCAGTCTAATGACATCGTTCATCTCCGAAATCAAATCTCTTGTTATGCCGCTTATATCACTCCTTACGAATCTAGTATCGAATCTAATCCCTGCCTTAAAAAATCCTTAAATGACTTCACCTAACTCCTTATCCATTCTCCTTTGGAATGCGAATGGTGTTAGAAATCATACTGACGAACTGACAGCGTTGTTGCAAGACAAAACAATCGATGTTGCACTTATAACTGAAACAAGACTAACGACTAAACAGTACTTCAAAATACCGCAATACATGACATACCGTACTGACCACCCAGACGGTAAAGCCCATGCCGGTTCTGCTATCATTGTCCACCAATCCCTCTCTCATCATTTACTCCCACTTCCCACCTATAATTTCCTACAAGCCACAGCCATAGTAATCAAGACTTTTTCCTTTCCGGTAACCCTCACATCTGCATATTGCCCTCCTAAACATTCCATTTCCAATTCTGAATTTGTATCCTTCCTGGATTCCTTAGGAAATCGTTTCATTCTGGGTGCAGACTTAAACGCCAAGCATCAGCAGTGGGGTTCCAGAACCACGAATTCTCGGGGACGAAATTTGCTGTCTGCACTCAACTCCCGAAATTTAAATATCCTGCCTCCTGACTCCCCTACCTACTGGCCAACCGATCCTAACCGCAATCCTCGACTTCTTTATCCACAGCGGATTAGGCTCTCTCAACTTGTCTTTAACTCGCCTTGATGAACTATCCTCAGACCATAGTCCACTAATCCTAAAAGTATCTCTCACTCCAATTCCAAAACCCATTCCACCATCATTCATCCGAGGCCCTGTCAACTGGAACCTTTTCCGCCAAATCCTGACCGATAATATTGACCTCAGAGTAACCCTCAAAACCCAAGATGACCTAGATAATTCCGTCTATTCCTATACCACCGCCATCCAACAAGCTGTCTGGACTGCTTTCTCTCCTAAACACTCCAATATAAATCCAGACCAAAATCATTTTCCACAACCTATTATAGACCTTATCCACACCAAACGCCGAGCAAGATCATTATGGCAGCGCACCCGACACCCAACAGATCGCCGCTCCTATAACTTCTATTGTAGAGAATTGAAGAGGGAGTTGGCGAACTTCCGTTCCCAGTCCTTTAATTCCTACCTCTCCTCTCTATCAGCTCGTGATAATTCCCTGTGGAATGTCACGAAAAAGATCCTAAAATACCATCATGTTTCCCATCCTCTCCGACGTGGTGATGACTCCTGGGCTGCATCTGATGAAGATAAAGCTGAGGAATTCGCCACACACCTCTCCAAAGTATTCACTCCTCACCCGGAATCCCACATCAATCACACCGCAAAAGTGCAAGACTTTCTTATGTCACCGATTCCACTTTCCCTACCTCCTAAAGCTATTAATCCCTCTGAGGTCAAATATCTTCTCCAAAAACTGACCCTCCGTAAATCTCCTGGACACGATCTCCTTACTCCCCAGATCCTCCGACAACTTCCGCAGAAAGCTATTATATTCCTTACTTATATTTACAACTGCATCCTCCGCACCACCTATTTTCCTCTGTTATGGAAACATTCCACCATCATCCTTTTTTTAAAACCAGGTAAACCTTCCAACAACACTTCATCCTACAGGCCTATTAGTCTACTCCCCATCCTCTCAAAAATCTTCGAAAGGCTTCTTCTTAATCGTATCCTACCCATATTAGAATCTCAAAATCTTCCTTCCCATCAGTTTGGATTCCGTCCTCAGCATTTCACAGTTCAACAGGGGCTCCGAGTTGTAGACCATATTTCCTCAGCTCTTGAATGCAAAGAGTATTGTTCTGGTGCGTTTCTGGACATTGCGCAAGCTTTTGACCGGGTATGGCACACTGGATTACTCTTCAAGCTGAAAACCCATTTACCCCAGTCTCTATACCTCATTCTCCGATCCTATCTCTCGAACCGTTCCTTCCGAGTTCGCTGTGGTGAAGAATTTTCTAACCTTTATCCCGTTGAGGCCGGTGTTCCTCAAGGCAGCGTCTTGGGACCCATCCTCTACATCTTTTACACTGCTGATATTCCTACACATCCTGATACCTTTCTGGCAACTTTTGCAGACGACACCGCCATCCTTTCATCCAGTTCCAATCCTGAAACAGCATCCTTAAACCTTCAGAGACACCTTTTCCTTATCGAACACTGGTGTAATAACTGGCGTGTAAAGGTGAACGAAGCCAAATGTAAACACATAACCTTTACTCTTAGACGAAAATCCTGTCCGCCAGTTTATTTCAACTCATTACCGATTCCTCTCTCAGATACAGTCCGGTATCTTGGCTTACTGTTAGACAAAAGATTGACTTGGAACCCACATACAAGACTTAAAAGACAAGAACTCAACCGACGATTCGGACAGTTATACCGACTACTCAACAGAAAATCTGAACTTACAGTTGACAACAAATTATTAATCTACAAGACAATACTGAAGCCCATCTGGACCTACGGACTTGAACTGTGGGGGACAGCTAAACGTTCTAACATCAAACGCATTCAATCCTTTCAATCCAAAGTCCTCCGTACAATAGTAAATGCTCCTAATTATGTCTCCAATTATACCTTGCACCACGACCTTAATGTTCCATTTATTTCAGACCTAATTCCATCCAAATTTTCCAAATTCCACCAGAACCTCATTCATCATCCTAATCCTTTAGCTCAATCCCTATCCAGCTCCACTCATCCATACAACCCACATAGAAGGTTGAAACGGCAGTGGCCCCGCGACCTTTTGTAAATATATTGGAGTTCTAGCACTGGCTAGATTCTCCACTCAATGTGATGTATGTATGAGTGTGTGTATGTGTATATAGGTATAAGTGAATTATTGACTTTTGTATTGATTCATTATTGTGTATATATTTTATTGTAATTTTATGTTGTGTGAATATTGTATGAATGTAGTATGTTTGATGTCATTCAGCACTACTATTAATGTCCAAATTGGGACAGATTGTAAAATTTTCTCAATAAAAATTGTTATTGTTCAAAAAAAAAAAAAAAAAAAAAAAAGTTATAGAGAGAAACAAATAAAAATATGTACATAACTGATAAGAAAAATAAAAATGTAAATATTAGAAATCTCTCTAATTTACTATGCAATTTAATCGTGAGATTGATTGTTTTTGTTTATTTATGCCAGGTTTCAATAGAAAATATCTAGGGTTGTGATTTTTCTTCTGACATGGATGTGATGTTTGAATGAAGTAAATTTATTTCATACAAACTATGTTGAAGGTTTTTCAGAATAGAACGAAATGGAAAATTCGGCATTAAATCTCTACCTTGAAGAAACAATCTAAGTGTTATTGAAGAGCATTTAACAATAAAATGATATAACGAGTTGTTTTAAATCGTTGGAGCCGTTTTCCATAAAAAAAGTAAAATCCAAGATATAAAATGATACTGCTGCTAAGCAATTTTAAGAGCAAAAGTTGCTGTAGCATATCTTAAATATCTTAGATACGAAATAGCACCATTGATTTTTATTTCTGAGCTAGACTACCACATAAATGCACATAGACTATTGTGAGGAAATTATTCTTTTGCATTCAGATGTTCTTAATATATTTATTAACATTTATTCTAATAAAACAGGGACTGAGGAAATTTCACGATCTTAATTATTTCTCTTACAATATATATTTTACATATTTTTATGATTCGTCCTCGTTATTCCGAGGACCCAGCTATACGGCGTGTTAAAGTATCTCCTTCCTCCCAATCGCAGACAATATTTCCTAGGGTCATACCTTCATCAAACCACTAACTCCCTCCCTACATCCACAGTCTTCTGCAAATTAAATCTTAAGTCCACACCCTTGAAACAAGGTCGCGCCCTTCAGACCTTAACATTCTTACCCGTTCAACTAAAACTTTTGATCATTCTTTTCTTGTCCGCTCTACTTCTCTCTGGAATTTCTTACCACCTCATATCCATCATACGTTTTCCTAAATAGAGGTTCAACAATTTTGATATTTTAAATCAAATATCAAACATTGAAAAGGGGTCACCTGTAGCATTCGTATAGAAGGGTAGCCTTTACAGTCTTCTATGCCAAAGGTCACAGGTTCAAACCCTCACGTAGTCCTAGAATTTTTTAAAGGGTGTAAAAAATCCTTAGTCATGCCGTCCTTCGGAGAACGAAAAGTGGTCCAAAGCCTGTAGGATGTCAGATACTCGTTAAAGATCCCTATCCTGATTAAACCTGGATAGGCAAAATTTAGGAATCCCACTGTAGATTCTTCCGATTAGCAACAGTAGCATAAATTGATGTTTCATAAATGAGCTAACAAATATTGAAGAAAGGAAAATTTATAATTTACTCTTCATATTTCATCTATCATAAGTTATTTATTTATTTTACTCTTTTGTTTTATTGCCTTTATTTCTTCTCACACCATCGGAAATAAGAATTAATTATTATCCTAATTGTCCAGAAACATTGTATATACTAATTGTGCATATCCGGGTTTTTTTTTTAAGTGACCATGTTTCAGAATAAAAAATATTTTCTATTCTATTCTATATTTTAGATATATGTGAGTGAACGTTAAAAAACCTTTTTTAATTTAAAAATTTTATACACTCTATACAGGTGATATCCAAACCCTTTCCTTTCCACCTATGCTGATGACACGTGTATGCTATCAGTAGATAATGATCTAATTACTGCCTCCCACACTCTTCAATCCCACATCCGATACCTTTAAATATGGTGCCAGAATTGGAGGATTAAAATTGATTCTTACAAATTTCACAAAATAACCTTAATTCTTCGTCGTAAACTAATGACTTCCTGCCCTACAGGATCCTTTAATGAAACTCCACTAGCCCCTGTTGAACAGATTCGATATCTAGGACTCCACCTTGACAAACTTTTAACTTGGGATCCCCATACAAGACTAAAACGATGAGAAACTGCCCGACGTTTTCGACTACTTCAACACTTACTGGACAAACGCTCCAACCTTCCACTTAATTACAAAAGACTTATTTATAAGACCATCATAAGACCGATATGGACTTACGGAGTAAAGCTATAGGGCTCTACTAAACTATCATATTCTTCTCGTATCCAATCCTTAGAATCCAAAATCCTTAACGCTCCATACTTTGTCAAGAATATGCTCATCCATAAAGACCTTAATGTTCCATATGTTACTTAATTAGCCAGAACCAGGTATCAATCATTTTATGAAAAACTCCATTCCTACTATAATCCACTAGTTTCGATCCTGTCATCCTCTTCGATTCCCGATAATCCTCCGAGGAGTCTGAAAAGAAGATTGCTCCGGGACCTTCTAGTTTGAAATATTTTTAGAGTGCTGCCAATGGGTAGTGTCTCTACATGTATTTCGTGTCAGTTTACTATGTCCATCACATTTACTTGATGTATATAATACAGTTGCATATATCAATAAATATGTTTAAAAAAAAATTAAAAAGTACTATTTTGGTGTTGGTATACTATTACAATGATTTAATAAAAAATAGTATCTTTCAATAAGTTTTATTTTACATCAAAATAGCGAGCAAATAAAGAGAAATAGCACATGACATTTTGATCAAGCAACACCCTTTCTTACTCAGACCCCCACAGAGGCACGCACCCCCTGCAGATTTCTTTTATTTTCGTCAGCTATTGTGTCACATTCTTTCATTCTATATCACAATATAAAAAAAAATGTATTGTTTAATTATAATATTTTGTTCAAAGTTCAGCATCTAAGTTTCAATGCAGTAATTTATATATGGCTTTATCATTTAATCGGGAATAAATACTGCCAAGCTAAATCAACTTTATCTCAATTACGGTGGTAAGTCAATTTCTTGTGATGCAAACGCCAGATTTTCAAATATATCCTTAAATATATTTAATGTATTATATTATATATATATATATATATACATATATATTTATATATATATATATATATATATATATATATATATATATATATATATTATATATATTATATATATATATATATATGGGTCAATCCATTTAGAATCCAAATTTCATTAATTTTGCCACTCAACATTTTTGATTTTAATAATTTTTTTACCCAGTTATTCTCTATTATTTCATGAATAAAAAAAAAACCATGGATCAAAATTTTTTTATGACAAATACTTTTAGCGTTGTAGCCGTTTTAAGTCAGCTTCGCGACTGAAAACATGTGTTGGGAAAATCTCTCTATTTCTGGTAATATAGCAGATAACAAGTCAAAAAAAACTCATGTTATTTTTCCTACTGTCTTAAGCAAAACATTGCATTATTATCATTATGTAAATCAAACGATGATTGAAACTATATTATCATGATAAAAGGATAACTGAAATCATGTAAGAAAACTTATTTGTAGCTATATATACTTGTAAATATTGTATATAAATAAATATTATTATTATCATTATATAAATAAAAAAATAAAAGTAAGATAAGAATATACTTTATCTCTTTTGGCCATACAACTCACACCTTAAAAGTGAAGAAAGTAGTTTAAAAAAATTCGAAAATTAATAAAAAATGAGACATTTCGCGAGTTAAAAGTCTATAAAGGGAAAGAGACACGCCTTCGATTATTTTTTCATACATACATAACTTAGTCACAGCACTACTTGCTATACAAATTTCGATCTTGAGAACAAGGTTTTTTTTTACGTATGAATTTTCAAAAATGGCAAAAACTGTTTTGGGCGAAGTTTACACGGAAATATCTCAAAAGAGACCGAACAACTAACACGTTACACATCTATACCATGTTTATAAGTGATATAAATTTGATGACTGAGACTGCTGGTTCCTGAGTTATGAAATTCTCTTCGCTGTTAAAATATCATTAAAAGCTAAAATATTGAGCGGCAAGGTCTGGACGGTTTCAAATGAATATATATATATATATATATATATATATATATATATATATATATATATAATATATATATATATATATATATATAATAACGTTTTTCTTAAAAATTACTAACTCCTGTAATTTCGCATATTTCAGAGCGTAACAAAAATTAGAGTGGTGATGAGAGTACTGTGTACAGTTTTGATCCTTACAACCGTGGATAAAAAATTTTTCTGGTAAATATTTTTAGTGTTGCAGACGTTTTAAGTCAGCTTCGCGACTGAAAACATGTGTTGGGAAAATCTCTCTATTTCTGATAATTTTGCAGATATCGAGTCAAAACAAAAACTCACAATGAGATAGGGATATGATTTATATCTTTTGTATGTACAATATATTACCTTAATTGTGAAGAAAGTGGTAAAAATAAATTCTCGAAAGTTAATAAAAAAATGAGACTTTTAGTGAGTTAAAAGTCTATAAAGGAAAAGAGACAAACCTTTGATTTTTTTTTCATACATAACCTTGTCACAGCCCTACTTGCTGTTACACATCTGTACGATGTTTATAAGTGAGATAAATTTGGTGAATGAGACTGAGCTGGTTCTCGATTTATAAAATTCTCTTAAATGTTAAAATATGATTAAAATAAAAAATATTGAGTGGCAAGGTCTGGACGGTTTCGAATGGATTGATCATATATATATATATATTATATATATATATATATATATTATATATATAAAAATACGAAGCTGATAATTCATATTTAAGACATCTATATGCCTGGAATGTTACTGCAACTTATTAATCAAATTCGTCAAAAGCCACTTTATGTCATGCATTTCGCTCATTTTTACGAATTTTCAAAACGGAAATCACTTGATCTCAAATTAAATGAGCTTAAATTCCATTTTCTTCTCATTGAAATATTGTTACAGAGCTTAAGTGGCGAATTTCCGAAATTTCTTCCTCTAAAGTATCTTTAATGTTTTTTATTACATATAATTAATCATTTATGCATATTATTTTAGCATAAATTAATAAAAAATGTGAGAATATTGAATGAGAAAGTATTTGATAACCAACTGAAGGAAAACAATAGCATAAAAATCTTCCAGATTAAATTTTTTACCTATCAAATAAGAATAAGAATATAGATATGTAATAACTCTTACAAAACTTATGGTTTTAAAAAAAAATGTTACCTAAAAATGCTGAATTTTTTTTTTTTTTTTATAGTAGAGTCAATTTTGCTAATTTGAAATAATTATCTATGACCATCATATATGATATATAGAAACATTTATGTATAAATTGCTGTTAGAAATGTTAAAAAATCTGGTTCGGGCAACACACGGCTTTCACTTACCTCAATAGTTAAAATCAATAAAAAAAACTATTAAATAAAATTCAAAAATATTTAAAGAATCATATTCAGTTTTATTTAAAACATATGTTTTAGATTAAATAATATAACAATGTATAATTGTTACTTAAAATAATCAATCACGTTTATTCCCTATTCGTCACTTAACATTACCTTACAAAACTTTATATATAAGATAACATATTTGACGTACCAAGGGTATATTATACAGCTATATTACTATTGGTAAGTTTGGGAAATAAGAAACTTCTAAAAAAATATTTAGTTGGTTATCAAATTCTTTCAACTAGTATATTTATCAATGCTAATAAGATTGGGTGGTTATTACTTTCACTTACTATATATAGTAAGGGGAAGTATTGCGATCGTGAAAATTTTCGAATGCCAGTTTTCAACGGAAATACACGTTTTAGGGTCCCCTGAGTCCAAATAACCAGTCCCGCAAAAAGGTCTGTGTGTGTGGTAACTCCCGGGCGGAAACGGTAAGTCCTATGAAACTGAAATTTCATATTTAAGACAACTATATGCCCGAGACGGGACAAAACTTTTTTCATCAAAATGAGCTTACCAGAAGAGGCACTTTATACCATGCATTTTGCACCTTTTTTCGATTTTCTCAAAAACGGTTCCTACGATTTTGATTAAACTCGCTATATCGATGTAGAATTTAATGGGCTTTAATATCATGTAGGTTTTATTTGGATAAAAATGGTCTGACAGGGCTTAAATGCCGATATTTTAAATTGTCTTCCCCTAAAGTACCTTTAATTTTGTATATTCAATAATAATAACTAGATTATCTTGTTAACAATGATGAAAAACAGGTAAATATATAAATTGAATAAATTCGATACCCAACTAAAGGAGAAAACAGAAAAATATTTTTTTTAATGCAATTTTTCGTTTTTGAACATAAGAGCAGTAATATACATGTATGATATACCGTTGAAAAGCTAAAGATTTTAGAAAAAATATCATCTCATATACAAGCTTTTAAAAGTTAATAGAGAGTGATGAAAAGAAGATAAAACTAACTGATTATTTTAGATAATAATATAATAGATGTTTCTATATAAATTCAATTTGATTAATTCCTTAATATTTTCACGTATTTTTATCTCTAACTGTATTTGAAAATTCTTTCATTGATTTTAAAAATGGAGGTAAGTGAAAGTTGTGTGTTGCCCGCACCAGATTTTTTTGTTTAAATCTACAAAAATAAAAGTACTTTAGAGGAAGAAAATACCTAAATTTGGTATTTAAGCCCTGTCAGACTAATTCAATCGAAATGAAAATATAATAATAATGAAACAAAATCGTAAGAAGGTCCCGATTGCATTGTATAAAGTGTCTCTTCTCGTTGGCCGATTTTGATGAAAAGGTTGCTGTAATATTCCAGGCTCCTAAAATATGAAATTCCAGTTTTATAAAACTTATCGTTTTCGAGCTAGACCTACCAACACACACAAACCTTTTTGCGGAACTTGGGTCATTTTTTCATTTAGTCGAATTTTCACGATACTAATACTTTCACTTCCTATATCTAGTATGTATATTTCATACACACACACACACACACACATACACAACACACACATATATATATATATATATATATATATATATATATATATATTTTTTTTTTTTTTTTTTTTTTCTATCAAATTTTTCCATCGCTCCGGTCATCTTCTTCCACTGTCTACCCGTAAGCTCTTTGTATCCTCATTTATTTTCCCCCACTTTGACTATTGCTGTATGGTATATGGTGGCCTCTCGGCTGTGCTCGAGGACAGGCTAAGGCGAATTATGAACATATTTTTAAGATTTGTCCTTGGTACACCGAAGAGATCTCATGTGACCCATTTATACAATGAGTTAAATGATTAGGATTAGGAATGATGATTAGGCGTTTAACTTCGTGGTTTCAATGAGTTAAAGTGGCTCCTTCCTTCTATCCGAAGACAATATTTCCTAGGATCATATCTTTGCCAAACAATCAACTACCTCCATATATCTACAGACTTCTGCAATTTAAATGGTCAGTTCACTCTCTCCAAACAAGATCGCGCCAATCCGACCTTGATATTCCTACCCATAGAACAACAACTTTTGATCATTCCTTTATTGTCAGCTCTACTACTCCTCTCTGGAATTCCTTACCTACTCATATCCGCCATGCTTCTTCCCTACCATCATTCAAGTCCCAGCTATTCCAGTCCCTACTGTCATCCCAAACAGACACTCAATAAGATATTTTAAATCAAATATCAAATCAAAAAGCAAATTTGTTATTTATTGTTCATATTTTTATATGGATCAATTATGAATCATTTCAATGTTTAGTTTTGTTTAACACATCAGAAGTTATTATTTATTTATTTTACTCTTTTGTTTTATTATATCCTTTCTTTTCTTTATGTATCATTGTGAATAAGAATTAATTATATTCCTTTGGTTTAGTAGCCAGACACATTATATATATCTTAATTGTACATATGAATTGTTCATAAGGGACCTTGTCCCAGAATAAATATCTTTTTCTATTCTATATATATATATGATCTCGAATTTTATTCATAAAACCGTCAATATAAAATTGAATTACATTACATCAATTGCAGAGGTGTTATAAAATCAAATGTTTCATTAATCGCTGTAGTTACCTACGGTATAATGTACCGAAAAAGTATCACATTTATATCTAATAAATGAAATACAATATGAAAATTCAAACGGCCACCTCAAGAAACGCAGATTCTGTTTAATATTCAAGAGATGGAGGGAAAGAAAATAAAAGTAAAAAAAACTACTACAGCTTCTTAGACATATTGTATTGTCCTGTTAAAAGACCATGAATTTTTTATACAATCATAAATTTCATGATGATTTTTCAAAAGAAAAAATGAAAAAACGAACCTCTCAAACATTTCTGAATCTCAAGCATATATCTTTTTAAATTGATTGGGACGCTGTTCAATTTTAGGTAAACCAGTTGTAATAAATTTTATTTTTTAAATTTAGTTATTGTAATTTAAAACTGTATAATGGGATACAACCAGTATATTTGAGGAAAATATAAAAAGGCAAGAAACACAAGTAGAGAAGCTTCCCATTGGAAGCACTCTAAAAATATACTAAACTAGAAGGTCTCGGGGCCAACTCCTTTTCAAACACCTCGGAGAATTATCAGGAATTGAAGAGGAAGAAAGAATTGAAACTAAAGGATTAGAGTGGGAATGGAGTTTGTCAGGAAAGGAACTATATCTAGTTCTGGCCAAATCAGCAACATACGGAACATTAAGATCTTTATGGATGAGTTTATTCGTGACAAAGTAAGGATAATTGAGGATTTTACGAAGGATTTTGGATTGGATACAGGAAGAATTTGATGGTTTAGTAGAGCCCCAAAGCTCTACTCCGTAAGTCCATATCGGCCTTATGATAGTCATGTAGATGAGTCTTTTTTAGTTAAGTGAAAGATTAGAACGTTTGTCAAGTAAGTGTTGAAGGAGTCGAAAAGTATGAGGGCTTCAAGTAAGACGTTTGTCAAGATGTAGTCCTAGATATCGGATCTGTTCAACTCTGACAGTAGGGCAGGATGTTATAGTTTAATAACCAGCAATCTTTATTCGATGGCCATTAATTGAGACGTTGATTTCCAAAAGGTACTAAAGGACATTTTTTACGAAACTGATTTTTTTACATATTTGTATTCTCATCATTTAGTTTTATCTAAATATTCTATTTGATGTTATCTAATGAATTCTCTAGTCCTTAAAAAACGCGATTTAGAAATGCGGTCATTTTCTAAAAGTACTAATTACGCATTTATTTTCGTTCCAAATCATTCAAAGAAAATTCATTTCATATCTTTAATATGATGTTATTATTATAGTAAACAAATAATTCTAAATTTAAAGACAAAAATACCCAAATTAGCTGGTTTAATAATATATTAATAAGAGATTTTCGCGCTTCCTGTAAAATTTCCTAGAATGGATATAGTACCTTTTGGAAATCAACGTCTCAATTATGTTCATGGTGTGTGCAGAGCAAAGTCTTTTTGCTTTTATTTAACAATGGACGTTACTGAGGCAGGTAAAACGTTATATTCCCACACTGTTTATTGGACATACATTGCAGTCTACATGTAGAGTTAATTTAGCAATTTGTATATGTATGCCCTTATTAAATAACGAAAAACTATATAACCCCCAAGTTACCCCAAGAATTTGTTTCATAAATCCTTCTAGTCTTTAAATGTTCAAAGAATTTTTGTGATTTATTGCGTTTTGGATGATACATCACAGACACAACACTCCGAATAAAAAGTTTTAGAATCTATAATTTGAAGAGTTTCCTAAACGATTTCAAATACATCTATTAGCAGGTTTAAGCCACTCCGAGCCATTATTAGATTTTTTTGTATTATTTTCCCATATCCTGGAACTTCAAACATAAAATGTAGGGAAGTTTTAGTTTTAGCAAATAAATTTGATTTTGATCACTGTCCGCTCGCAAATCGTGGTAACTAAATAATTTAATTAGTTTTTATAATTTTTTTCTGTAATATGGGACCCCAAAGGTTAAATATGGACAAGTTTCAGAATTTTGTCCACCTAAATCGGTCATATTTTCTACTCTGTGGCAGCTACTTGAGTTGGATGTGGACCAGGGCTTCGCTGTTTTTTTTTAATAATCTTTAAATTACTCGAAGGACTATCATCACATATTGCCTGCCAGTTGTCGTCTACTTGTTATTTGAGTGGTCTTCTAAGTTCAGACTTGGTCAAGCTGGCTTTACCTCGCCCAGTAAGCCTGCCTCGCTGCTTCCATATACCAAGTTACTCAGATCTTACAACATAGCTATAAGAGCTTATGCGAGATATTATTGGATGTATCGGATACAAGTTCTGTAGGCCTTACAGTACGCTTTAGGAGTCAGTTCGTATGATATGTTATTCCATAGTTATAGAATGAGACTTAACTTATAAATAATATATAGTAATTATTAATAACTTCCTTTTCTATACCTGAGGGTGTCACCCATAAACCTAGAAAGGACAGACCAAGTACCGACAAAGAACACATACCTGTACTTAGGACACAGAACCCAACATCTGGAAGCACTTCCTTTATGGTGCCGCCTTCCTCATCCCCTCTACAAAACCTTGCTATATATACCTTTTGATCCTCAAAACTCATCACTCACTCTGACTCACTCACTCACACTCACACAGTCACCAGCTAGCAGCCGAGGAAGAAGGTTCTACTTTTTGAAGACAGAAGACCTCTGGCCCCGTGTTTAGCTTTCTTGACTTGCTAAGATTAGCGCCCTCGAGCTGTCAGGATCCACACATATCCCGTGGAGCATATCTTGACAGCTATATATACCTTTTGATCCTCAAAACTCATCACTCTAGTTGTAACATTTACTTGTGTCACACTCATAGAAGGAGACCTCGGAATGTACACTTGTAGTCACCCTAACTCCTCAGCACAGTTTATTGTATTCTGAATATATATTGTATTCTGATAATAAAAGCAGTATTTTAATATCTCCACTGTGTGTGATTCATTAACTGGCGCCCGAGACAGGCACTGCAAGCATCAAATTTGATTTTGAATGACTTCGCAGTTTCCGAGAGGACGAAGATACTTCTGAAGATGATCTACAAGAAGATAGACACCAAACTAAGAAGATCATCTCGCACCCTCCTTCAGTCAAGACAATACTCACCCGAGATGTCCTGCTGAACCTCACTGGACTTCACTGCTCAACAGGTATCCAGGAGGAATGTTAAGAACTAACGCAGTAAGATTTTAAAATTATTTATTTTATATGTTTGTTTATGTGCTGTTTAATTGTGATAACATTTAAAATGTATGACATTTTATTAATACTAATATAAGCTGTGTAAAAATCACATCAATTTTTTTTTATAATCAGATAATGATTGTTACTGAGCATAGTTTAAGTAAAACTTAAATTATAGTAGACATAAGTAAGATTTTAATATCCAAAAAAAAAAAAAAAATAAATAATAATAAAATAAGAAATATGGAATCGTTACTTTTTCGAAACTCAGACTTTGAGCATATGCCTATGCCGTACTTTGATGGTAAACCGCATACTTTGTTTAATTTCATAAATAACGTAAAAGAAATTAAAGACACTTTTTGTGCAGAAAATAATCCATTTAGAATCGTTAATGAATTCAGGATATGTAAGATGGCCAAA
Source organism: Piezodorus guildinii (assembly GCA_023052935.1). NCBI lineage: Eukaryota > Metazoa > Arthropoda > Insecta > Hemiptera > Pentatomidae > Piezodorus > Piezodorus guildinii. The sequence goes on from CM041295.1 coordinate 44,640,925, forward strand.
TGTCACCTTCCTAAAACAGTCGCGGATGAAATTAAGTTTTATGATTTAAACAATATTGACGATTTGTTAAATATTCTAAAACGTAAATTTAAAGATCATAACCCAACCGAGACAAATTTTAATAAACCTTTTCCACCAGAACATTTGTTGTCCAAAGACGCTGACGAACAGCCAAAAATAAAATCCGGAATTCCAAATAATAAATTTGAACAATTACCTAAAATTAATATTCAAGAAAAGAAAATAACCTCTGAAACATTACCGCTAAAACCAGATTTAAACTTATTAAAACCGGCTGATGTAAATAAAAAATTATTTGTGGTCGAATCCAGTAGTTTAAAACAGTTTATAATGAAAAATACGGAGTCCATGAAATCTTATCAAGAAAATAGTTCAATAACCACAATTGAAACTCATTTAGTTCCAAGTACAGACTTAATAAATATTTCCCAATCTGAAGATAAACTTAATTATAAAACAGAATCTATTTTAAATGATAAATCACTTGAAAGCCCGAATTTCAAACAAAATTCATCTAATGTTAGTAAACTTCAAACACAAAAACTAAAAATAAAGAAATTTACAAAACCTGAGGAACCCGGGAGTATTAGTGAGATTAATGTTAGAGAAATTAGGCCATTGAATAATAATAAAATAAAAGATGTATCATTTATTGTAGTAAATCAAAAAAAGAACTATTTTAAAGTTAATCCGGAGCAGTCGTTAAAATATTCTTTGTTTAGGGAAAAAACTAAACTGACAGAAAAGAAAGTTACCTCTGGTGATATTGACAAAATTTTAAAAAGTAGAGTAAAAGATGAAATTCAAAATATTTCTAGATGGCCCAAGGGCAAGGATGAAATTTGCCTCTGGATGCTTAAACCTGATGAAAATTCTACTACCTATCTGGCGGGTCGAGGTGTGAAAAAAAAAATAAAATAAAATAATAATAATAAAGTAAAATAAATAGAAAAAAAAAAAACCAAGAGAAAAAAAAAGGAATTCGAAAAAATATATTAAAAAAGTAAATCAATTTGGTGCTAAATTGAAAGTTAAATTAAACAAATTGTCAAATCAAAACTTTAAACATAACAAACAATCTATGTATGATGACAGGACAAGCCAGTCTAAGGAGCCTCCGGCTATCCATAAAGATGAATTTGAATTTAAAAATAATAAATCTCTCGATTATAATAACAAAATATCAACTTATACTGCGAGTTTACATAAACAGAATGTTATAATTAAAACGAAAGAAAAAAAAAAAGGGGGATAAATAATAGTAACAATAATCAGGTACTGTTAATAAATTAAATAAAAATATTCATAATAGTGTATTGTTTATTATATTGATGGTTGCACTTAATGTTAATATTCATTGTCAATTTTTTACACTAATTTGAAATGTTATTTTTAGAACTATATATAGGTAATAATAACTTTATAAGATAAATAGAAAAAAAAAAAAAAAAAAATGTTTATATAAAAATTGAGAAAACGTTTTATAGATTGTAATAAAAAACAACATAGTTCATGCTTTTGTTTAATTTAGTGTTATGGTTATGTTTTTAATTATTTATAGATAATAATGAGAAATTTTAGTTTTATATAATTGTACTTATAAGTTTCAAGACTATTAACAATGTATAAATTTGTATAGGAATAATGTAATGACGATTGGTAAAACTAATTAATTATTGTATATAATCTCAATTATTGTAATTAAGTTTCTTTTTAAAGTTTTGATTGTATACATTTATATTCTTAAGAATTATTGTAAACTTTGGAAAAATGTAACTGTTCCCATTCCTGTAGTATCCTTTCCTACAATACACTTTCCTATCCAGAACCTCCATCTGAAGGACTACTATATCATAACAATATAAACTGACAAACTTAAACATTGCACTCAAGGGGCTTCGTGCTTAAGGGGGAGAGTAGTTATAGAATGAGACTTAACTTATAAATAATATATAGTAATTATTAATAACTTCCTTTTCTATACCTGAGGGTGTCACCCATAAACCTAGAAAGGACAGACCAAGTACCGACAAAGAACACATACCTGTACTTAGGACACAGAACCCAACATCTGGAAGCACTTCCTTTATGGTGCCGCCTTCCTCATCCCCTCTACAAAACCTTGCTATATATACCTTTTGATCCTCAAAACTCATCACTCACTCTGACTCACTCACTCACACTCACACAGTCACCAGCTAGCAGCCGAGGAAGAAGGTTCTACTTTTTGAAGACAGAAGACCTCTGGCCCCGTGTTTAGCTTTCTTGACTTGCTAAGATTAGCGCCCTCGAGCTGTCAGGATCCACACATATCCCGTGGAGCATATCTTGACAGCCACCCTGTTAGGGTAAGGGTAGCGTGGCTCTAGCAAGTCCACCACGATGAGTAAGAACAAAGGTGAAAAGACGAAGGCGGCCTCCACCAGCAGGCAGGCCCTCGGAATGACAGCAGCAGCACCACAGTCATCGACTAGTGGGAGAAAGGAGAAGCCCCGTCAGGAGGAAGAAGGGGAATGGTTACTACCCAAGCGGTTCTGCAAGACCGCGAATACGGCGACGAACTTTACCGTGAGTACAATAAACAATTTTAGTATTTTAAGTGACAGTGACACTGGCAGTGCGGGAGCCACAGTGAATAGTGCCGCGCCGAAAAAAGCCCCTCCCATTGTGATGAGTGCGTCGAATACAAACGGTGTAGTGAGCGACCTCAGAGCTTCCGGTTTCGAGGACTTCACTATCCGAAAAACCACCGAGGGTGTAAGGGTCTACCCTGGCACTCTAGAGATACATAATGGCATCCTTACCCTCCTCAAAAACAGAAATATCCCATTTCACACATATTCCACAGGGGGTGGCCCTAAATTTAATAAATTCGTTATCTACGACCTGGATATAGATCACGACATCCAAGACGTTAGAAACGAGTTAACCCAACGCCTGAAAGGGGTGACGGATGTGAGGAGAATGCAGAGAAGTGATAAAGACGGGAAGAGGACCGACCTGCCCCTCATTCTGCTCACAACCACAAAAGATACCAAATTGGAAGACGTCATCAACCTCCGTCACATAAATCGAGTTCGATTTAACGTGAAACCGTACCGTGGCAAAAAAGGCATCGTACAGTGCTATCGGTGCCAAGGTTTTGGCCATACCAAAAACCACTGCGGTAAGGCAGTGGCCTGTGTCAGATGTGCCGGCCCTCACGCCATATCGGAGTGCCCGAGAGCAGTCAATCCGGTGAAGTGTGCAAACTGTGGGGAAACCCATGTAGCATCCTTCTCCGGATGTAAGGCGCGTCAGGCGCTCCTTGAGAGAATTAAGAGATTCAAGGAGAGGGCAGGCCTTAAGAAGTCACCGACCACAAGTAAGAATAAGAGCCAGCCCAACCCCCCACCTCGGCACACCGAGCCCGCTCAGCCTGTGGCTAGCGGGCCAATGGGAGACCAGGCTCAACCCCCACCCAGTTCCCGCCAGACCAACCGGACTTACGCGGACAGAGCCAATCATGACACTCCCCCTCCATGGGCGGAGCTAATGATGAAAACTTTGAACCAACTGGCTGAGAACACAGACAAGCTGACTAGCTTGTTTAAATCTCTGTTGCAGCCATGAACGGACAACTGACTGTACTTAACTTCAATACAGACGGACTGATGCCAAAAATTACGGAGGTTTATGTCTTGATAGCACGGACCCAGCCCACTGTAGTAATCCTCACCGACACCAGAGTGAGCCCCCAGCGCATACGCCTGCCAGGTTACGATCTGACAGGAGATCAACCAATAGAAAAAGTAGGAGGGGTCCTGATAGCCATTCGTCAGGGAACCAGATGGAGGGAACACCCCCCACCAGTGGATATCAGAGACCCCAAGATTCACCACAAAACTGTGCAGGTTCTCCTGGATAAACCAACTATCATCACTGGTTTATACAGGAGACCCTGTACCTCAACAGAAGACTTCTCCCAGCTACTGAACGAGTGTGCCAAGAAATCAAACCATTGGGTTATCGGAGACCTCAACGCTCGGCACACCGTTTGGAATAACATGTCCAATAATAAAGCTGGGAAAATAATACTGAAAACCCCTGTTACAGTAGTGCATCCACCCACCCACACTTTAATACACAAAGCTGACAGGACGAAGAAATCCACAGTTGATCTCCTGCTCACGAGACAACCACACCGCTTTCTGGACTGCATAGCGCTGGAGGACGAAATCTCAGACCATAGGCCTGTGCTTTACCTGGTAGACGGCGAAATACCACCCCCACCCCCATCGAAATACAAATATACTGACGCAGACTGGGAGACCTACAAAGCACAGGTCCATCACAATCTGCCGACAGTCTCCCCTCTGAGGACAAAGAAGGAAATAGATGATTATCTTATTTCCTTCACCGAGATCATTAAAAGTGCCGCCGACACTGCTATCCCGAAGTTCTCACCACTTCCGCCAGCTCTGCGTCCTCCGCCAGACCATATTCTGAAACTTATTGCCCTGCGCAATAAGTGGAAGAATAAATGGTACAGGACCAGGGATCATGAGGTGAAGACGGTGGTAAATTCACTTACCACTCAGATCCGAAACCTCATGAAACAATGGCGGACTGCACAGTGGCATGAGAAACTACGGGCTACGCACGGCGACCACAAAAAATTCTGGAAGCTAATAAAATCAAGCACCAGAAAACGAAGCTCTACAGTCCTTCATGACGGAGAAAGACTGTTGACAGACGAAGAACAGGCCAAGAAGTTTGCGGACTACTACAGTGGAAAAATAACACAACGCACAGGAGCCCCCGCAGAACTTCCCACTGAAGAGATCGGAAACAACTACATGTATGTATCCCCGAAACAGCTGAAGGCAATTCTCCGTCGTTCGAGGGGGAATAAAGCCCCAGGCCATGACGGGATACAGACTGTATTGTTGAAGATGCTCCCTAGAAAGGGGATAGCTCACCTGACTAACCTCTACAACTCCTGTCTCAGGCTGAGATACTTCCCTGAGGCATGGAAAAGAGCTATCCTCTTCCCGCTATTGAAACCCGCGAAGAATGGATCCCAGCCAGCCGACTATAGGCCAATCAGCTTGCTTCCGCACCTGGGCAAGATTTTTGAGAAAATTATTCTTAATTATCTCAAGACTTATTGCTCAGAGGTAGCCCTAATCCCACCGGAACAGACTGGCTTTCAGGCCGGACTCTGCACGGATCACCACCTGGCGAAACTACAAGCGGAAGTAAGCCGAAGCACAAACAAAAACGACGCCACCGCAATGATCTCAATAGACTGTACGGAAGCGTTTGACTCAGTGTCCCATAGTCTACTATGTAAGACACTGCTAGATAACGAATTTCCTGAGCAGCTCTACACCACCTTGCGGTCCTTCCTACAGGGGCGTAAAATAGAAGTGCTGGTTGGCAGAGCCTTCTCCAAGGAATTCGACCTCACCTGCGGAGTCCCCCAGGGGTCCGTGCTATCACCAGTCCTATTTTCAATATACACGGCAGAAACTGTTGGAGCAAGATACACAAAAGCTACTGTAGCGGCCTATGCCGATGACATAGCGATCTACAGTAGCTCGATGAACGCAGAGACAGCTCTACGACAGGCGGAGTTGGCATGCAATGAAATAACTACAAAGCTGGAAAGACTAAATATTACAGTTAATCCCAAGAAGACCGACTGTATTATCTTTTCTTTCCAAAAGAACAAGCGCCCTCTACCGAAGACCTACAAGGTAGCAGGAGTCGAAAATCAGCCAGCCAATAGCATAGTGTACCTGGGCATCACCCTCGACAGGCATCTAACACTAGCCAATCACTGCCTAAAAAAGATTAAATCGGTTAGGACCAAGTCCTACCGATTGAATCACTTACTGATGTCTCCAAACCTATCACTTCGCCTGAAAATATTAATTTACAAAGCCGTTCTCAGACCAGCCCTCCTCTACGGAGCACCGTTGCTAAACAACATAACAGCACCGACGGCAAAGAGACTTCAGCAGTTTCAAAACGGAGTATTACGACGAATGGTAAGGCATACCTCACTACATAGGACAAAGACAGACCAGTTATATGACACCCTAGACCTCCCGACAGTGACGGAGTTCATCTCCCGCAGGCATATCAAATTCTTTGATAGCCTCCGGTACTGCACGAACCCACTGTTTAATACACTGACTCCAACAGGACGGCCACAGCGCTGGCAGGACTACGTACAAACTCTCAGACTAGACTGAGAAAACATAACTTCCTTTCACTGACTCAAAAAGACTAGTGAGCCCCATCACTAGAACTGACTCATAAACTGCTTCCTGACCCCGAAAATCTCCCTATCCTCAGACCCCTCTTAGAATGCATCTGATGCAGTAAAAGAGGACCCTTGATTCCTTCCCTTATCCTTCCTTGACTTCAACCCCAAATCCCATGGGGCTTAGAAAAAAAAAAAAAAAAAAAAAAAAAAAAAAAACTCATCACTCTAGTTGTAACATTTACTTGTGTCACACTCATAGAAGGAGACCTCGGAATGTACACTTGTAGTCACCCTAACTCCTCAGCACAGTTTATTGTATTCTGAATATATATTGTATTCTGATAATAAAAGCAGTATTTTAATATCTCCACTGTGTGTGATTCTTTAACTCATGGAGTTAGGCCGAGTATACGTCGCAGAAGCTATGGAGGTATTCGACTTAGATTTATTAGTTTATATTTAAATAGGATCCGGGATTGTTTAAAGAATATGTGATAGCCTTTTAGTGTATTCGATGAAGGAGCATTTCTGAGAGATGGAAAAGTTGAAGATATGTTGCTGGTGAATGATTTTTGGCAGGATTTGAAAGTATAATTTATACAGTGAAATGTCCCTGAGGAATGATGGAGCTAAGGATATTCTCTCAGAAAAGGGATGGGTCGGAAGACATTTTTTTCAAAAGACTGTAGTAAATCTAGGTTTGAACTTATATTTATGTGTGGGATGATCAATTTTGGGGGTAAAGTTTTGATACTGAATTGGTTTGGGACTCCTCCTTGTACTGTAAAAATGTATATAATTTGATTTGAATAAAGAAGTTGTTAAAAAAAAAAAAAACTAAAATAAAATAGAGTTCTTTCTATCTTGATAATATTAATTGATAAACTTGTCACTATGGAAAGTATTTGAAAAATGTATTTATGGAAGGGGGTCAGTGAGTGTCCAAGCAGCTGACGGCGGTTGAATAATGTACAAACTCAGGTCGGCCCTGTAATTAGCACAGTTGGAGCTAAGGCGGCAAACTTCCATAAACAACAACAATTACAAACTAATGAACTAATTGATCATCACCTAATTGTTATAAATTATTGAAAGTGTGACGGAATAATTTATGACTGGTAACATTTTATTAAGAACTAGTTACTCGGCCTTCTTTGCACGGGGGCAATTTAAATGTATTGTCATTTATGTTTAAAAATGAAGAGTTTAGTCACTTTCGGATTGCAAGTTCATCTATTTGATATATTTCATATATTTATTTTATAACGTCTATTAATTATTATATTTAATCATCGGCAGAAATTAGAAGCATGAACTGGCCAATAAGTTATAATTGGTTCAGTTTATTTGTTTTTTACGTTAAACGGTTCCTATTTTATTCTATTTATTACTATTTTATATATCAAATGAACTTTTTTTAAATATACTTTAAATTAATTTCCATGGGAGTCCCATTTAGTTTACAGTGGAACACTTGTTTTCATTAAATGATCCAAAAGTAGATATAATTAATAACAATGTTTGTTTATGGATTTATATCAACTTTCTATTTATTTTAAAAACATACGTACGATTTGAAACTTATATAACTTACATAATAAATATCTTGAGTACACTATGAAAGAATATAACTTACACGATACTGTATGGAGGCAACACTGAATCACCACTTCACATAATTACAAATGACCTATGTTCATAATTTTATCGGCTTATAACACCAACTTTTTCTAAACACAATTGTCTTCAGAACATGTATTTTTTGTTGTTTAATATTTATTTTTCTCATCATTGTCGTAATTGCTCTTTTGGTTGAATATTTGCTCGATAAATATTAGGCCGTTCTACAAAAGAAATCTTGGATATATTTTTTTAAACAATTTATTTAATTCCCAGTCATCGCAACGTTTCAGCCTCTAGGGCCATAGTTGTATTGCATTTATACATTTTCAACATCTAATATCAACACATAATAAATTATTTTTAATAATTAAGTCACCTACCATGCATATCCATGTTACATATCAATTCATTTCACCGCTTATCAGCAGCGTCGTCATAATTTTAAAAAATATCATTTATCATATTATATTTCATCATCAATCAAAAAAAAAAAAAAAAAAAAAAAAAAAAAAAAAAAAAAAAAAAAAAAAAAAAAAGATCTATTTATTCAAAAAGAAAAGAAACAAAGGTGACATAATTATTAAGAATAATTTATTATGTGTTGATATTAGATGTTGAACATGTATAAATGCAATAAAACTTTAATTGATTACAGAAGCTTGAGAATGGCCCTAGAGGCTGAAACGTTACGATGACTGGAAATTATTTATCGGTCTAATATTTATCGAACAAATATTTATTTTTCTTTCTTATCTGATTATTGTAAATAATAACTAATTATGGTGATTTTGTCTGTAGGCCAGACGGGTTATATTATTGTATATTTCAATGTATATACCTGTTACTTTTAAGGGACTTAGTCCCAGAATAAAATGTTTTTATATTATATTGTATGAATGATTTTTTCGTTGTGGATTAGAAATATTAAAGTTTGAAATATTTGTCAAGATTTCTATGTAAGATGATTGTGGAGGTGGAGTCCTAGGAACCGGATTTGTTCAAAACAAGGTAGTTAAGAAGTATTAAAGGATACAGAAGAGAAGTCATAGGTTTACGATGAAGAGTAAAGATTATTTAATGTTTTTTCCAAGAGGTAATTTTAATTTTCCTGTTCTGACACCATTCTTGATTGCTGTAATGCGATAATTGCTTGGTAATTCAATCAATTTTAAACATATTAAAATAATTTATTTTTTGTTTACCACATAAAACAGTCGTTTCAAACAAACACATTAATATGGAATTAGTAGTCAATTAGGAATCAATATCCAAATTTCAAAGACCAACCTTGGATCTGAAATACATAGGCTTGGGTACTTCAATTTAAAATTTTGTTTATCCGAGGAAAAACAAGAATGTGGATTTAGTTTTGAAAAGTACTCATTTTTAGCAATGGGATGTTTTATTTATCTTAGCAGATCCCGAGACAGTTAGTTGCCTTTTCAGTAGATTCAGAGGGACACCGATATAACTCGATCAAATCATTTATCGAAAAATAGGAAACATGTCCATGAATTGAACTTTTTTGTATTCTTCAACGCAACCTAAGCCTCGCCTGAATTTAAATTCTCCAATACATCCACCATAGTAATTAAATTAATCGATGAGAGAATTCCCCATTGGTCCAAGTAATCCTTTGGGATCTGACCCAGAAAAACATTTCAAAATTTTACTGCTCTCTTATTTTTGACATTTATACATAACTTTAGTTGACTGCTCAATTAAAATTAAACTCAAACATTTACAATAGTTGATTTAATCCAATTTAGAATTATCTTGTTACCCTAAAGAAGTAGAAAATTCCTTTATTTTCTGTTGAAATTCTTTGGGATTAGAAGGTCTTATGATTTCAGCTCCTGAGCACTGCTTGATGGGAAAACCTGGAGGTTGAGAGTGAATGCTGACCAGTCTGCCTTCTTGTTTATTTATTTAACGTCACTTTATGCTACTCTGGCTAATCGGACGATGCTACAGTGGGAGTCCTAAATTTTGCCTATCCAGGTTTTATTAGGATAGGGATCTTTAACGAGTAACTGACATCGCACAGGCTCGGGACCACCTTTTAACGTCCATTCCGAAGGACGGTATAACTAAGGATTTTTTACTCCCATTAAAAAATCCTACGACCACCTGCGGGTTTGAACCCGTGACCTTTGGCATAGTAGGCTGTTATGCTAACCACCCAGCTACAAGTGATCCCAGTTTGCCTTCTTAACTTAGAGAGAGAAAGAATTTACCAAGCAAGTGCTGAACCAAAGAACATTCCTTTACGGGTTGTAGTTACGTAATATTTATTTAATATTTTATTGTTATATAAGTATATTGCTTATTGCATTCTTCTGTTATATCACTAATTAATAAATGTTGTGTTTTGTAAATAATCGGTTCCCATGTTAATATATATATATATATATATATATATATATATATATATATATATATATATATAGGGAACCTACAATAGACTAGGTTATGTACACAATATTCAATCAAATATTACACAAAATAGGTGTGACCAAATAAACCATTTTTTAATTTATTTAAATAAGGTTATGAAAACAAAAAATAAATTATTTTATTTACTTTTAAAAAAGAATCTAAATAACACGATGCAAATGTAACTTCTTCCTTGAGAATTAAATTATTAAATTCTGATCAACTGAATAGTCTTATCACGACGATACAAATTATTATTGACTGACTACTTACTATCACTACTAAAAAAAATATCAAAATTGGGGAAATATAAATATTCACAGGTTATTGTACAATAATTTATTTTTTTTACTATATAATACACAAATAATCAGTAGAATGACTTTTCAAATACATTATGAAAGAATTGTTTGAGCATCTAAATATTTTCTATAACTAAACACTAAGTAATAGCATTTCATGATTATAAATGACTATACATCTAAATCATAAACATAATATTATACAAAAGTTACATAAAATCAACAATAGGATATGCAGAAATTCACAAACCTTACTGCTAGAAAAAATATATATTACATTTAAAAATTATCTCAGAGTTTCAAATAAAGCATAGGCCTTGCTGATAGATACTTTAAAAAGAGGGAAGAAATAATTTACGATCAATATCACTTTCGAAATCTCCAATCTTGGCAAAATTATAAACGGGAGCCCAAATATTACTGAGTATATATATATTATATACATACATATTATATACGTGTGTGTGAGTTTATGATTACAAATATAATTAAAACTACTACAAATTAAGTACAATAATAAAAAACAACACAATAATATAATTTCATTTAATGTAACTAACTATACACTGAACAAGTGTTAAAAAATAAAATAACGTATGTTTAAACTTAAATTTACTATACACGTAATAATTCCCATTTACATCATATACATTAATGAAAACAATTATGATACAATTTTTATTCATGGGAAAACACACACTTCATCAAATTAATAATTTCAATATGTAACAATGAGTTTTTATTTTTAAAATTTCTTTTTGAAACATGTACAAACATATATGATAAATCTAATAAGGAAACATTCTCATAAATGAAACATTAAATAGCAATATTTTAATTTTCAAAACTCAGTCATATATACACCTTATAATTTTTGATAAAAAACTATTCAATTTTTTTTTCTTTCATCTTTTGAAAGATCACACAACTATAAACAAAAAAATGGTCAATACATCACATGTAACATCGATTAACAATAATATGGCATAATTGAACAACTTTTCTCAAATCCTCAAAGAAATTTACGTTTTAACAGATCAGAATGAAGATAAACTTCTAATCATCACATTGCTATAATAAATACAACATGAAATATATATATTATTTTTTTTTAAATATAAGGAAAAAAAGTCAGTGGAATTGTCTCCCTTTTTCGAAATGTTTCTAGCACAGAATATACAACACTAAGTATATAACATCAAAAGGAAGGGAAACGGATAAAGTAATTCTTTCATACGTAGCCAAGGCATTGGATAGGATTGGGAACATCGACACACATATCACACCAACATATTTTTAAGGTAAAGCGTAGATAAAGAGCTATAGAAACAGTCACACATAAGATGTGTTCCGCTCGTCATCCATATCTGTCATTTCTGTAAAAAAACAAAACAAAACAAAAACAAAAAAAAAACCGAAAACTTTGCCATCATTCGACCAAAACTGCACAAAATAGGGCTCGGATAAGTTTAGCCGAAATATTTGTGTCAATAAACCCAATTTAATTTTTGCCGGGAATTTAGCTACCGAGTCTTTCCGACCGTGTTGAGCTATGCCTAGTTACAAAATCCGTACTACTCACAACATATTTTACTAATTTAATTTTCAGATTTGGCCCCAGAATTCATCCCTAAAAGATCCTTGTATTGCAGCCTGGCGCAAGGGTTCACCCATCACATGACGTGCAACTGTCAGATCTGAATGAAATTGCGTCAGAATTGAAATCTGCCGATCCAACTACGACACTCCAGCATGTACACCAATTTCCATACCTTCGACAACTATTACAGTTATTCTTTATGCGATGCGAAATATTCCTTGCAAAGTTTTATTAATTTGTTGATTAAAAACAAAATTCAGCTAATTTTAGTCTATTATGGTCGATGATTAACTTAAATATTCAGTTTATGAATTCCACCTTAAAACAAAAAAAATTATTGTTTTCGTACGAGGTGCTACGAATTAAATAAATCACATAAACGAATCCTTTAACATCTATTTAAAGTTTCATCGCTTCGAAAAATAAAAAGTAAACATGAAAATCATCAACAAAAGGTAACAAACTATCAGCAATGTAATTGGATCTCAAGGACATTTTCTCTTGTGCATCCACATATGATGCAGTAACAGTAAGATTTTATATACATTGAAGTTATATAAGTTGCCTTATTAAATGATAACACCGAAAATCTAACTTGTATCGAACAACAGTAAAATTATACAGGGGATAGTATCATATAGGCCGAGAAATTGGAAAGGTTGCAAGCATTCGTATTATGTTTCAAACTGTGCTCACCGCAACCTAAACAGTCATTTCATTTCTTCAGGAAAGTACAGGTGACAATAACGGGTTAACGTGCTTGCAAGGATTTAAGCATTATGTACAGATATACATCATTCAGGCAACACGTTGAGTGCCTCTCTCCAAAGCCGCAATGAGAACAAATTCAAAAGATATTGTCATGTATTAATCTTTTTTGATATGCAGTTTTAGTTCGTTCACTGCGTATCCCATCGAAATATTTATGACGCTCTCTGTTACTTCGGTGGGTAACACGCCCAATTATAATGAACCCATAATCAAGAAAAAACTTATAGCACTCAAGGAGTTACCATCACCATACCTTGAATTTACACACTGCAAGACCAAGCATAATAAAGGAGACATATTTCCAATAAATATTTTATTGACATACACAGTGTTCATTATGGAGAGGTTTTTGTCAATTCTTGTATTATATTTTTGAATCGACGTTCTAATCAACTATATGCCACAAAAATATTCTACTTTTTTTTAGAAATAGACTGTTAAATATTTTTAATCAAGTTTCTTTTTTCATTTTAAAAGATCTACGAATGGAGGTATATACAAATAAAAGAGCACCACCCAGGAGATCAGGACGTCAAACAAATACAATTATTTTGAAGCTGTTTTAACGGAATCGTAGACATAATCCTTGTTAAAAAGACATATCTCTTATGAATGAAGGTATGTTAACTTTTATTTATCTCGAACCCATGTAAGAAATGCAAATCTGGATTTTAAAAATGGCATAAATGATGTCAGTAATTTATGTTTTTAGGTATGTCCAACGAAAACTACAAAATCTTAATAACATCAGCAATGGGTTTGGGCATTTCAAAGGGACACATATTCTACAGTGAGAGGAGTACAGTTGGGTGGTGGTGGGGGAGGTGGAATGTCGTCAGCAGAGGTCGAGTCAGGAAGAGAAATGGTGGAGCTCCCACCAGCAGTCACCCTCGGGCCCATATTGTCGTACTGAGGTCCCACGCGAAGCACTGGCTCTGTCTCTTTTAACCTAGCTGCCGGTTGGCGCTTGGGCAAAGTAGCAAAGTATGGCTCTGTGGCTACACTCACACTCTTCCGGTGGGGCAGGTCAAGCAAATCCGGGTATCTCGGTGTATCATGCGGTTCCTGGCTCACAGACACTGATATGAAGATGTTGCCAAAAGCTCCTGGTGGAAGAATACTAGTCGAGAACTCCGGTGGGGGTTGATAGACAGAAACAGGTTCCGCCGAGTGACTTTCAATCGTGATCTGGACAGGATCACATACTTCCAGGGGTATAGATTGTAAAGAGTGCTCCAATAGCTCAATATCTGCCTGGGATCCTAAGCCTTCGCAGCTTCCTGTCTGTCGATCGGTCGTGGTAGTGATACTTACGTCCAACAACTTCTTATCTTGATCAGTGTAGCTTTCACTCTGCTTTATTTTCCCTTGCCTCACGTACCTCGAACTTCCTCCTCGGAACCGACATATGAGGCACACAGCTAGTGTGATGAATATTACTCCACCCGAACCTGACCCTGCCCATACTGCCCACATGAACCAAGTATCACTCTTGCTCAGTGTCGTTGCGATAATGACCTCAGGCAATATGAGCGAAACATTTATTGCTGCTTGACCACCAATATTCTTAGCCGAACAAGTGTACTCACCGGCATCATCCTCACTGACGTTCATTATGTTTAGAGTAGTCCACTTTTCGGGTTTCACGTCTCCATCTTCTTCTTGCCTCAAAAGAATCTGATCCATAGTCGAGTTCCCTAGTGTTCTTCCATTGAACAACCAGATGACTTCGGGTTCTGGATCGCCTAAAATCCGACATTTGAGAGTGATATTACCTCCCGGTTCCTCTTGAATCATTGTTTCTTCCACATGAACAGACGGTGAACAAGAGAATTCGAGTGGCTGGATGTCTTCCCATTGTTGAGAGGCCAGAGAAGCAGGTTCGGTGCACGTAAGTGGATGCGAGTACAGATTGGATGACAGAAGCCAATTGCGGAAACCTCGCAACTCACAATCACATTTCCATGGGTTGCCATCTAACGATAGGCTTTTCAGTTTTGTAACTGGCAGAAACACGCTCTCCGATATTTGCTTCAATCTGTTACCGTTTAGGTTGAGAAGTTCAAGAGACGGGAGATGCTTAAAAGAGTCTTTGTGTATCCTAGCGATTTGACAGTGTTGCATCTCTAATGTCTTTAAATATGGTAGATGGGGGAACTGCGCAGCTTGTAATTCAGTTATGGGGTTACCATTGAGGTACAACACTTTGAGCCTGTCATTACCAGCGAATGTGTCCTTGTGTAGTGTCGAGATCAAATTGTCTGACAGATCCACTTCGACAAGAATAGTGAGCTCCTTGAATGCTTCACTGTGTAGTTCATGGACCCCCGATCCCCTGAGAAATATTCTTTGCAGGTTAAGGAGACCGACGCTCTTAAAAGCTTCTTTATTAAGGTAAGGTATTTTATTACGGGATAGGTCTAATACTTGCATATCTGAGTTAAGAGTACTTGGTATAGTTGTAAAATCTGCATGTGTACAAAAGGCAGACTTCTTCCCTGACGTCCACTTACAACTGCAGGCAGAAGGACAGTCCGTCCAGTCTGGAGCAGCAAGGACGATGCAAGACGCAACACCCAGTAGTAATAATTGGACGACCCACATCTTCAAAAGTCATCTCGAGAATCTCTGTGACTCCATTTGGTTCTCCTAAAACAAATAAAAAAAAAATGTAATATTTATAAATGTTCATGACATAATTGTTACAGTTATTAATAGCAATGATAATTATATATATATATATTTTTTTTTTGTTTATTATATTATATATTTATATTATCATATAAATGGAAATGTATTGGTAAGTATGAGATATATTACTATGAATATTAATATATATTAAAAAGAATTTTGTAGAATATTACTTTCATATAAATTTTTAAAATGAACATACTTCAAAAGTATAAATAAATATTTACAAACAATGTTTTCATTTAGATCGTTTAATAAAGCCACCTCTTAAGGGACTATTGAACAACAGATAAATTTCAGGAAGGAATGTATAAGACATCTTAAGAGCTATATTTCCCGTAACGGGAGCACTAGAGATCTTTCTGTCTTTCTTCGATACTGACCCTGAGATGTTAAAATATGGTATTAGTTCATTTTTGGGAACACAAATTTACATCGGCTGTAAAGTGAGAGTATAAAATATTAAGTCAAATCTAAAATAACTGACAATATGTTAGGAAAACAATTTTCACAATATATATTACTAATTCTGATTAATTCCGATTAAGATAACATTTGTACCATGTTAAAGGGAGTAATCAGTATTTTTTCATATCCGTCCATCATTTAATACTCTAACGACTATTTAATTATTTCTTGTCAAAACTTCCAAAAAGTTCTAGATAGATGATGTAAACTGTAAATGGTTATTCAAGTTTAGTATGTTTTTAAAATTTCGATTGAAATTCATAACAGTATCTAAAAAACATTACTTTTTCCACAGTTTCCATAACTTCTAATGATTTTGATTGTTAGGTAATATTTTTTCTAAAATCATTAGCTTTTTTTTTTAAATAATATTTTCCTTTTTTTCCCATTCAGTCGATTATTATATTCTTTAAATTTTTCTTTAGAAGGGAAAATCAAATTTTCTGTAATCGAGACATCAAAAAATTATGACTAAAATATGAGTTGTAATACAAACAACATACCAATAAATAATATACCATTGGCAATCGCAAGATTTTAAAGGAGTTTATATGCAATAAAATAAGTCGTATAATTTAATAGAAAGTTGTTATAAGTATAAAAACTTATGAACATAAGTTATTTGTGATGTTATGATGAGGGAGGTTATGATGATTTAGTGTTGCCACCGTACAGGTTATATTCTTCCATAAAGTACTCAAGATTTTAGAAAAAATATTCCGTACCAAATCGCAGTTAAGTTATTAAAATAAATGGAAAATTGTTATAAATCCATAAACTGATATTGTTATTAATTATTTCTACTTATAGATCATTTCATGAGAACACGTTTCACTGTAAACTAAATGGGACGCTAATGAAAACCAAATTAAACTTTTATAATGTATTTTGAATAGTTTATTTGAAAAAATGAATAGTAATAAAATGAATAAAATAGAAGCCGTTTAACATAACAAACAAATAAACTGAACCAATTTTGATCTATTGACCAATATTTGCCCATGATTAAATATTTTAACGAATATAAGTTAAAATTCATAACAGTATCTAAAAAACATTACTTTTTCCACATTTTCCACAACTTCTAATGATTTTGATTGTTAGGTAGTATTTTTTCTAAAGTCAAAAGTGCACTTTTCGTAACATAGAATACATAATCTCAAAGTTATTAACTTTTTAATAGGTTAAACTGTGCTTTTTAAACCCAAATAATACCTCATTTAAATTGCACCCGTTTGGAGCAAGGGCGGGTCACTAGTTTTATATATAGGCCATTGTGAGTAAACAAAAAGAACTATACAGGGTGTTTCATAAATGTCTCGTCATAGTGTGAAAGCAGATACTAGACCCTATGTGGAACAAAATAGTTGATATGCCCCACAGTCCTATTATCAACGGTTAGACAGGAAAATCAAATTTTGTGATTTTTATTGCTATCAATGATTTTAATCAGGAAAAATCAAATTTATCTACTTGATGTACACGCAGAGAAAAGCAATTGGTAACAAATGGAATAAGAGCAAATTTCCCAATTAGCTAAGAAGTCATACTCTCAACATAAGAAAGTAAGTGTCACCGCAATGCCGTGCATAGAATTAAATTTTAATATTTCTAAATCCATCCTGGTACTGTCCTCACAACCTACGCAGATGACACTTGTGTGTTATCCGTAAATAATGAATGACCCATCTCTTGCTTCCAAAACCCTTCAGTCTCACTTCTCTTCCATTCCAATGATGTCAAAAGTGGAGAATTAAAATCAACCCTACTTAATCCCATCAAATTACCTTCACCCTTCGTCGAAAACCTATGTCCGCCTGTCCCACTGTTTCCTTAAACAATATTCCACTTAACTCAGTTGAACAGATCCGGTACCTAGGACTCCATCTAGACAAACGTCTTACTTGGAATCCTTTCACTAGAGTGAAACGACAAGAAACAGCTCGTAGATACCGCTTACTACAACACTTACTGGAGAAACGATCAAAACTTTCCACATACTACAAAAAAATAATTTATATTACCATCATTAGGCCTATTTGGACTTATGGGATTGAGTTATGGGAATCCACCAAACCATCCAATTCTTCCGCATTCAATCCTTGCAATCCAAAATCCTCCGAAAGATCCTAAACGCCCCTTTGTCACCAATAAAATAATTCATAAAGACCTAAATATCCTATGAGTCGCAGATTTAGCCCGAACTAGATATTCCTCCTTTTATTCCAAATTACCCGTCCACTCCAACCCACTCGTCCGCAAACTCTCATCTCCTATTCCTGATCACCTTCCTAGGCGGCTGAAAAGACGATGGCCTCGAGACCTACTTAGCTGAATTAACTTTGAAGTGCTACCACTGGGTAGTTTCTTCACATGTCTGTATCACGCCCACTTGATCTATTAGCACATTTACTTAATGTATTTTATTATATAATACAGTTGTAAATTTCTTTTAAATAAAAAAAAGTAAAATAAATAAAAATATTTCTAAGTTTGACTAGAGATGGCCGCAACTACAATTCATATCGTTCTGTATTTGTTTTACCGTGTAAACAGCCTTCAAACTTTGTGAATAGTGAGTTAGTGATCTGTTAAACACTGTATAAATCACAACTGGAGATCAATTTAAATAGACACGCTACAGACTGGTGATCGCCAGAGCCTGGAGGTAGTGCGGCGAGGCTGCGTACGGGACCTGCCGGGAGGCTACTAATTCATTCTGGCCAGCTATCTTGTTTACAAGGTCTCGGCCAAGTCACTTGTCAATCCCCACTTCGTAACCGAGATATTATTCATATCTACTTTATTTTTGTTACTCTAAGAATTCATTTCTTTAAAATTATTATTTTGATCTATTTTATTTATTTTTACTTTCACTTACCTATATATATGAAATATATAGTAAGGGAAAGCATTGCGATCGTGAAAATTTTCGAGTTCCAGTTTTCAACGGAAATACACGTTTTAGGGGTCCCTGAGTCCAAATAACCAAGTCCCGAAAAATGGTCTGTGTGTCTGTGTGTCCGTGGGTCCGTGTGTGGTAAGTCTAGCACAAAAGAGAAAAGTCGTACGGAACTGAAATTTCATATTTAATACAACTATACGCTCGAGATGTTACAACAACTTTTTCATCAAAACCGACTAACCAGAAGAGCCACTTTATAACATGCATTTTACACCTTTTTACGATTTTCTCAAAAACGGCTCTAACGATTTTGATTAAACTCGCTATATCGATGTAAACTTTAGTGGGCTTTAATATCATGTAGGTATTATTCTGATTGAAATAGTATTAGTACACGGGCTTAAATGCCGATATTTTAAATTTTCTTCCTCTAAAGTACCTTTAATTTTGTAGATTTCAGACAATTTTGTACATTATCTTATTAGCATTGATAAATAACAGGTAAATATGTAAGTTGAGCGAATTTGATAATCAACTCAAGGAGAAAAGTGCAAATATATTTTTTTATGCAATATTTGTTTATTTGAACACAAGAATAGTAATGTAGATGTAGAGTATACCGTTGGATAGCTGACGACTTTAGAAACAATATTATCTAATTCACGGAATTTTAAAGATTAGTGGAGAGTGATGAAAAGCCGATAAAACAAACTGATAGTCGTAGATAATAGCTTATTTAATAAAACACATGTTTCTATTAAAATCCAATGTAAATAATTCTTTAACAATTTATATTTGTTTTCTAAATTTTAAAAAAAAATCTGAAATTGGTATAAATGACGGAGATAAGTGAAAGTGTTTTGTTGCGCGCACCAGATTTTTTTTATATTCAGATATGTTTCATTTTATTTTATTTTTTTAATAATAATAATAATAATAATAAATCATTGTCTGTTCTGGGACTAGTCCCTTTAGAATAATATAGCAAGAAAATTAAAATAAAAACTTTAAGGTCTTAGAGTATACAAAAACAATACAAAGAAACAATAGATTAAAAAGCAGCCTCATATAATAATATTGAAAATTAAACTAGATAATAAACATAATAAGAAATATGTACATATATACAATTTTTATTAAAAAAATCATTATAG
Organism: Piezodorus guildinii; assembly: GCA_023052935.1. Lineage (NCBI taxonomy): Eukaryota > Metazoa > Arthropoda > Insecta > Hemiptera > Pentatomidae > Piezodorus > Piezodorus guildinii. The sequence continues at coordinate 44,661,152 of CM041295.1, forward strand.
TTATTTTTTTTTTCAATATACTAATAATATAATATGTGCAAAATACAAGATTACATAAAATATAATAGGTAAATAAACGTTTCTATCTGTTTTGTAATTAATTTTAATTAAAATCAGAAAACTAATTGGATTCTTCGGAAATTGGAGGGACAGGAGATGATTGAACAGAACGAGATTTGAATGTCGGAAGAGTATTGGAGTCACAGACACAGATATAAGAAGGAATAGTGTTCCATGAGGTGAGGAACGAATTAGGAAAGATTAATAAGAATATAATGTAAATATTTTAAGGTAAATTTTCTTTTTATTAGTTATTGTAGGTATATGTACATATAATGTCTTCTTATATTTGTTACCATGGACTTAGCTATGCGTATTCGCAATATTTAAAGCGTTGGTTTCTTCAGAAAAGAAATCGTCACTCGAATCTTGGATACAAGAAAATTCTCTTACCAAAAGAAAAAAAAAAAACGGCCAAGATAAAACAAAAACCGAAAAAAATTATATCACCTTCTAAAACTCGCAGTAATATTGCAGCCAACAAGAAGTAACCAAATATGCCTTCAATGTCTACCGCTTCGTCTGCTTCTACAAGCAACAACTCAGTTGCAGCCAAAAACTTAAACGGGATTCCGGCCCATGGGTTAACCAATCCAGAACCACTTAACTGTATTTTCTCTCTAAAGTTAGATATTTGATGTCGTTTGGTCGAGAAATAGCCAACTTAGTTGAGCAGTCTAACTTTTGTTGCTTTTCAAGACATAACGACATCAAAATCAACACCGTTTATAAAGAAAGTCACAAAAAGCTCATAAATTACTTAAGAAGAAACAATTACGACTTCCACTGTTTTCAGTTAAAGGAAGAAAAATCATACCAAGTGGTTTTAAGAGGACTCCACTCAACCACACCTGTAGAAGCTATCAAAAGAGACCTGGAAGATATTAAACATACCGCTCGAAATATTTCAACCGTTTTACACCTAAAAGAAATATACACTTTACCACTATTGTTTTTGTGGATTTCGGACCGACTAAAAACAACACTGAAATAATAATAGATTGTACTAATCTACAGTTCGAACCGAGGAAAAAACAAAACAAGCATCGTTCAATGCACACAGTGTTAAAACTTCGGACACACAGTGACTTACTGCTAAGTGTGTTAAAGTTGTTGGTCCTCAGATGAGCCTTTTGTAGTCAAGTGGACGGTTTGAGCGTTTGTTCAGTAAGTGTTGATGTAGTCGAAAACGTCGGATAGTTTCTTGTTGTTTGTATGACGATTCCAAGTAAGACGTTTGTCAAGATGTAGTCCTAGATATCGGATCTGTTTAACAATGACTAGCAGAGTGTTACTGAAGGAGACTGTAGGGCAGGATGTCATAAGTTTTCGACGAAGGGTAACGGTTATCTGGTGAGATTTGTTGAAATTTATTTTAATTCTCCAATTCTGATTTCATACTCAAGGTCTCCGGTGTGGGATTGGAGAGTTTGAGAGGCAATAGTTGGAAAGTTATTAATTGGTACCAGAAAAGTGTCATAAGCATAGATAGAAAGGAATGCGTTAGGGTGGGATGAGATATTAGCTGTATAAACTGTGTAAAGAATGGGTCCAAGGATACTGACTTGAGGAAAACTAGCAAACTGACTAAAAATGGATGAATAGGAATTATTATGGTTTAAAAAAAAGAAAAGAAAATTAATGAATGAAATGGAATAAAAATGAATGAATAATACTTAATATTCTGGGACATTTCGTCCCCTAAGAATAATACAGTGAACATAGAAAGTCCAATTTGTCTGGCTTCATTTGATACATGATTATTTAACCAAATAGTAAATTATATAAAGTTAAAATAAATAAAAGCTACAAATAAAACAGATATCAACATCGAGTGAGCTTAGTAATTTATTATCTAAGTCAAGATTTGTCACATATGTGCAGAAGACTGATTTTTGAGGAGATGGATAAATAAATGGTGTTTGAAAGTAGTTAGTGAAAGAATAGAATAGAATAGATAATGAACTTCATTCTGGGACATAGTCCCTTAAGAATAACGTTGTAACAACGATAACTGATACCAGACAAGTGTCATCAGCACAGGTAGAAAGGATTGTGTTGGGATGGGATGAGATATCAGCTGTATAAACTGTGTAAAGGATGAGTTCAACGATACTGCCTTGAGGAACACTAGTAGACTGACTAAAAATGGACGAATAGGAACTATTATTATTAATTTTGAAGGATCTGTCAGGCAGGTAGGACTGGATAATAAGGAAATAAGTAGGAAATAGGAATTTGCGAAGTTTGTACAGCAGCTCTGAGTGCCAGAATCGGTCTAACGCCTGTTATACGTCGAGAAAGGAGGGAAGCATTAAAAAAGAGAAAGAAAAAAAAAAAAAAAAAGGACCAGAAACAAAATTTATGCTTAATAAGTGTCTCATAAATGTTGTGGGAGCATATACTAGATCTCAAGAGAAACAAAAAAAAAAAATCATGTGACCCATAGTCCGATTGTCAACGGTTATGAAGAAAAATCAAATTTTGAAATTTTTGCTGTTATCCATGGTCTTCATTGGACAGCAAAAATCTCAAAATTTGATTTCCCTCCCTAACCTATGAGTACAGGACTATGCATCATTGTTCCACCTTATTAGGTCTAGTATCTAGGATCTCACAATATGAAGAGACATATAGGAGACACCCAGTAGATTAATTAAATGAATTTCTTCTGTTAAATTAACGATTAGTAAAAGGAACAATGTTTAAAAGAGAGAAAGAGAAAGGGTCCGCCAAGTAAAAATATAAATCAATCTCAGTTGACAATTGAAACTTTTGTGGAAGATGTCGATAAAGAGGGAAGGGGGCAATGACAAAGATAAGAGAAACCGAAACCGAATACCCAGCTCTTGTAATCCATCTCCTCTGCTAATGCCGTTTAATGTGGAATTCACTACTTGTTTGCCTACCGGCCGATGCATTAGAAATTCGACCCCTATCTTAACAGCCGTCTTAGCTGCCTATTAATAAATTCATGTTTTACATACACCGAATTCCCGAGGTGGGATCGAACACGCAGAAATGTACGATAACATGTCAATCGCTACTGCATGATGCTATCTAAACTAGAGGACACAGGAGAATATATATAAACTTAATATACATAAAAAATCTGAAGCAGAAAATACACGACGCACAGTGGGAAAAAAATCACGATTTAGTAGCCAAAATTCTATAACTCTTGATCTAATCTAAATAAATTTTTTTTTTATTTATTTTTTTTTTTTATTGAGATATATTACAATTTGTTACAAAATGAACAATAATAATATTGATAAGAGACCACATTCATACTATATATACAGAAAATAATAATAATGGTCAAATTACATAAAATAGAACATAAATAAATTCATATATATACAATAAAATAATAATAATAAATAAAAAACAAAACAAATCGAAACAAAAATCTATAATTGAGATAAATAAATTAAATTTTTTTTTTTCATTTATGAGTAGAGAATTCCTTTCTTAGTAAATGTAATAAAATTACTCTCGTTACCTTTCTTAATATTTTAACTTTTTTTTATTTATTTATTGTAATTTACAACTGTATTAAAAACACAATGAGTAAATATACAGTATGAAGAAAAGTCATGAAAATGCCTTGAGAAAGAACTACCTAGTTACCTTTACTAACTATTTAAGGCAGTAGGTGCCGAGGCCAACTTCTTTTCAATCCCTCAGAGGGTTATCAGGGATATTTGAGGAAGATAAATTACGGACAAGGGATTTGTGTGGGAAGGGAGTTTAGAATGATAAGAGGGGTATCTATCAAGGGCTATGTCTGTAACAAATGGGATGTTTAGGTCATTATGTGACAAAAGGTATATTCAGGATTTTGCGAAGGATTTTGGATTGTAAGGATTGGATGCGGGAGGAATTAGATGGTTTAGTAGAGCCCCAAAGCTCGATTCCATTTGTCCAAATAGGTCAGATAATAGTGATGTAAATGAATATTTTAAATTATTTTTCAAAGTTACTGATTTCATACATTTTTGTGTATTTGATCAATTTACTCTATGTAGGAGCATTCGAATCGACAGAAATGATCTATTGTCTGCTTTTGTAGAGCTTTCTGCGTTTATAATTGCCTTAATCAAGAATTTACGACATATACAGAATTTATAAGGAATTATTGTTTAAATGCTAAAAGAACTTTATCGATTTAAAGATTTGACGCCATATTTTTTTAACATTAATTTAGGCAAAATCCTAAAATATGCCTCATATTTCATAATTTGTCTTTTCTTTGTTCTATTAGCAAAAAAAAAATATATTAATCGAAAATATATTATTTTGCTAAGTTAAAGTTGGAAGGGCTCATGGACGTCACCGGACCGGTCAGTTGTCAATCAGATCGATCATATTTTGATAGGTAGACGCCATAGAAGCAATCTGAGAAATGTTAGAACATTCAGGGGAGCAAATGTCGATTCGGACCACTACTTGAGCATAGCACATGTGACGGCGAAGATCTGCTCAGTGAGGAAATTAAAAGCTGCCGAGAAGCCCCGACGTTTTAATCTAAAAAAACTGAAAGACCCGCAAATCCAGCATAAATACACTGAAGCACTTGACATTAAAGTGCGCCAGAGAAGCAGCGATGCTGAGCTGGACATTGAAAAGTTCTGGTCGCACTGTTACGGAGCGATAATGGAAACAGCTGATGAAGTACTAGGGCCATATGAGAAGGAACCAAGGTCACCCTGGTTCGATGAAGAATGCAGTATAGCCACGAACCGGAAAAACAGTGCGTACCAAGGAATGATTAGGGCAACCACAAGGAGGTCTGTTGATGAATATCGACAGAGAAGAAAAGAAGAGAAGCATTTACACCGGAAGAAGAAACGACAGTAAGAGAGCGAGGAACTGAAAACAATTGAAATGCTCCACTGCAGCAAAGAAAGTAGGGATTTCTTCAGATTGGTCAATAAGGGAAGAAAGCAATACCTTAGTAAAGTGATGTCTTGTAAGGATAAACATGGAAACTTGTTGACCAACAAGTCTGAAGTTCTTGACGAATGGAGGGATTATTTCAATGACCTTCTCAATCCAAGAGAAGGAGGCTCTCATGATGAACTAGACAAACAAGAGACAGAAGAAATCAACAGAATACAAGTGGGAGAACAAGGGTTAGACATTGAACTTCCTGATGAAGAAGAGATTATTGATGCCATCAGCAAACTGAAAAATAACAAAACCCCTGGCATTGACGCACTCCCTGCTGAACTCTTGAAATACGGTGGAAATGAGCTCAACAAAGCATTACAAGATCTTCTCCTTGTGATATGGACAGATGAGGTGATGCCCTCCGATTGGAACAGATCAGTTATCTGCCCTATACATAAAAAGGGTGATAGATTACTTTGCAGCAATTATCGAGGCATCTCACTACTATCCTGCGCCTATAAAATACTATCTAATATTCTTTTTAGACGTCTCTTACCATTTGCTGAGCGCGAACTTGGTCCCTACCAGAGTGGATTCAGGAAAGGAAGATCCACCTCAGACCAGATGTTCTGTGTGCGAACAATTCTTGAAAGAGGCCATGAGTATAAAACCAAAACTCACCATCTTTTCATAGATTTCAAAGCAGCGTATGACAGCATAATACGAGAAGAGCTGTACATTGCCCTCAGAGAATTTAATATACCTGAGAAACTTATACGCTTGATAAAGCTTACCATGAAGGAGGTGAGATGTATGGTAAGAGTAAATGGTGACAGGTCCAAGGAATTCTGTGCAGATAAAGGACTCCGACAAGGGGATGCACTAGCCTGTTTGCTGTTTAATCTAGCACTTGGGAAGGCCATAAGAGATGCTGGTTTACGCGAAAGAGATGGGAATATATTTACAAGACTTGTCCAGCTGTTCGCTTACGCAGACGACATCGACATTGTGGGACGCTCTCTACAGTCCGTGACTGATGCCTTTCTGGCTTTGATGGGTCCTGCCAGCAGACTTGGACTGAACGTTAATGAGTCCAAAACAAAATATATGGTAGCAGGAGAAATCCCAATGCTAGGCGAGACAGTCACTATCGGGGTTCATAAGTTTGAGAAGGTCTCAGAGTTCACATACCTGGGATCAGTGGTCACCCAAGATAATAACCCCGATATTGAGATAAGGAGAAGAATAACTGCAGCCAACAAATGCTACTTTGGGTTAGGCAAGCAGCTAACCAAGCGGATACTCTCTAGACAGACCAAGCTCCACCTCTATAAGACATTGGTGCGTCCCGTACTGCTCTATGGATCAGAGTGTTGGGCGACTTCAAAGGCGACCGAGAAGGAACTCCTAATTTTTGAAAGAAAAGTTCTCCGCCGTATTTTTGGAGGAGTGAAAGTTGGAGAGGAGTGGAAGCGGCGCACAAATCAGGACCTCTACAATGCTTTTGGAGAAGGTGATGTGGTCCGGGCTATGAAGTTAAGACGCCTAAGATATGCAGGGCATATTGCCAGGATGGAAAATGGAGAAATGCCCAAAATATTGCTCACTCAGCCGATCCATGGGATAAGAAGAAGAGGAAGACCAAGGTTGCGATGGTCGGATGGTGTGGCGGCGGACGCTCGCATGTTGCTGGGAGTTAGGAGCTGGATGGCATCGGCTCAAGACCGTGATGATTGGAGGAGGCGGTTGGAGGAGGCCAAGACCCGTGACCGGGTTGTAGCGCTGTGAAATAATAATAATAAGTTAAAGTTGCCGATTCTTCGCCTTTAAACAGTAATTCCTTATAAATTCTTTATATATCATAAATTCCTGAGTAAGGCAATCATAAACGCAAAAATACTCTACAGAAGCAGATAATAGATTATTTCTGTCGATTCAAATACTCATATATAGAGTAAATTTATCAAATACAAAATGTATGAAATTAGTAACTCTGAAAAATAATAAAAAATATAAAAAAAATGAAACGAGAGTAATTTTTTTACACTCACTAATAAAGGACATTCTCTACTCATAAATGAATAAAGAATTTTTAATTTATCTTGATTAGATCAAGAGTTATAAAATTCTGGCTACTAAATCGTGATTTTTCTTTCCCACTGCGCAACGTTCAGTAACCTCGCTTCTTGAACAAGAGTTTTTAATAAGTTTAAAATTTAATTTAAGAATATTAAAAAAAAGTATGAGAAATATGTTTACAGAATTACATTATGTTTCGTTGGCAATATATGTTTTAGATTAAATAATATAACAGTATATATTTTTTATATACAACAATCACATACGTTATGCCCAATTCGTCACTTTACAACTTCCAAAACTTCGTATATAATATAACATTTTTTTCTAAAATCTTTAGCTTTCTAACGATATACTATACATCTATATTACTATTCTTGTGTTCGGAAAAAAAAAATACTCTGCACTTTAGCCATGCCAGGCTATTTTAATGAGAATGAAAATAGCATTATATGGGTGAAATCTATTGTTAAAGAACGATTTAAATAAAATTAGCATAGACATTCTTTAACCTCCAACCGACTGGATTCGCCACATTGTGTAGCATAGGCTCTATAGTAAAGTAGCGGTTTGGTTCATAACTCTTGAGACATATATTTTCGAGGTGGTGGAAATCTTTTACAGTCAAGGTGGAATATGATGTATGGAGACTTCCGTTTCCTATCGGCTTCACCACTCCAGCTTCTCGTAAATAATACTGCCTTTTTAGTTCACAAAAGAGCCTTCAGAACGGTCAGTCAATTTATGGTTAAAAAAGTCCATGTAAAGAAAACCGTTTATCACTGAAAGATACATTGATAAAGAAATAACAAATTAATTTTTAAACAGAAGAGTGTTACCAGATTTCATCTAATGGTATTGTATTTAAGCACACATTAATCTATGTTGGAATAGGTTGTTAAGCATATGTTAGGTTGTATTCGTTGAAATATTTTTTTACAAATGTATCCACAATCCAACACGCTATTCTATTAGACAAATAGGTTGATATTCTAAAACACTTTCCCTTTTTTTAGATGAGGAAGATGGTTGGTCATTAGAGAGAAACACACATTAAAACATAGTGCTATTGTAATTATGTGCTGACGTTTCGGCCTACATTGTGGGCCTTCATCAGGGTTGACTCTGAGACGGTGTCTAAATAAGTCTTATTTTCTTTATTTTCAGTTACATATGGTGATATTTCTAGGGATATCATTGGAAAAAATAAAACGCTTAATTATTTGTTTTGTCCGATTCATCTTTAGGGTACCAAGGTATACCTCCGTCTCCCAATTTTATGGCAAGTTCAGGTAATTTTACCCGATCAATCGTCGAAATATTTTCTTGGATCATTCCTTAATCAAGTTATCCAATCCCACCATCCATCATTCATTTTTGACCTTATACAATTCAAATCCTCTGTCCCCGTTATACACGCGCTAGTTAGCTAACATACACATTTCGACAAGTCTTTCCTTACCCGATCCTCAATCCTGTTAAGTCCGAATTCTATTCCTCTTTCTATCCGCCACTCTAGCTCTCTTCCTCCTTTTAGATCCAGATTGCTTAATCATCTGATGACTATTCAGTCACAATATTATTGTAAATAGGGTTCTATTTAATTTTTTTTTCTCGTTTGAATATGTGTATTTTCTATTAGTATTTGTTAATTTATTTTATTTCCTTTAAAACTCTGAAGCCCATTTTCTATATTGTGTAAATGTTATTCTAAAGTGATTTGGTTCAGCATAATAAAGAATTTATGTATTGCTATTTTTTTTTTTTTTTTTTTTTTTTTTTTTTTTTTTTTTTTTTTTTTTTTTTTTTTTTTTTTTTTTTTTTTTAGAAACAATTCTTTATTGAACAATATTACAACTGTCCAATTTAGGACATTTTTAATAGGGATAAAGTACAACATTCATACTGCATTCACACGATATATACAAAACAATAAATTTGTATATAATAATACAATATAAATAAATACAAAACAAAATCAATAAAAATATATACAAAAGTCACTCATACCTATATACAATTCACAAGCATACAGCACGTGAGTGGAGAATCTAGCCAATGGTAGAACTCCAATATACATTTTACAAGAGGTCTCGAGGCCACTGCCGTTTCAACCTTCTAGGAGGATGGTAAGGATGTGTGGAGCTGGATAAGGATTGAGCTAGGGGATTAGGGTGATGGATAAGATTCTGATGGAATTTAGAGAATTTTAATGGTATAAGGTCTAAAATAAATGGAATATTTAGGTCGCGGTGTAAGGTATGGTTGGATACATAATAAGGAGCATTAACTATTGTTCGGAGGACTTTTGATTGGAAGGATTGAATGCGTTTGATGTTAGAAAATTTAGCTGTCCCCCACAGTTCAAGTCCGTAGGTCCAGATAGGTTTCAGTACTGTCTTGTATATTAGCAGTTTGTTCTCGATAGATAATTTAGAATTTCTGTTCAGTAGTCTGTATAATTGTCCAAATCGTCGATTAAGTTCTTGTCGTTTAAGTCTAGTATGCGGGTTCCAAGTTAGTCTTTTGTCCAGAAGGAAGCCAAGATACCGGACTGTGTCGGAGAAAGGAAGCGGAACGGAGTTAAAGAGAACTGGAGGGCAGGATTGTCTTCGAAGGGTAAAGGTGACATGTCTGCATTTGGATTGATTTACTTTGATTCTCTAGTTGTTACACCAGTCTTCAATTTGAGAAAGGTGTGTTTGGAGGCCTGTAGATGCAATTTCGGGATCTAAGTGAGAGGATAGGATAGCTGTGTCATCAGCGTACGTTGCTAGGAAGGTATTAGAGCAAAGAGGAATATCAGCCGTGTATATATTGTAGAGGATAGGACCAAGGACACTACCCTGAGGAACACCGGATTCGACTGTATAATAATTGGAATATTCTGCACCACAACGAACTCGGAAGGAGCGGTTTGATAGATAGGATCGGAGGACTAGGTATAAGGATAGGGGTAAATGGTTTTTGAGCTTAAAGAGCAATCCCGGGTGCCACACCCGGTCAAATGCTTGCGTTATGTCCAGAAATGCACCCGAGCAGTACTCCTTGTTCTCAAGGGCAGAGGAAATATGGTCAACGACTCGGAGCCCTTGCTGAACGGTTGAATGTTGGGAACGGAATCCAAACTGATGGGAAGGAAGAGTGTGGGATTCTAATAACGGTAATATTCGTTTGAGGAGGATTTTTTCAAAGATTTTTGAAAGGATTGGGAGTAGGCTGATAGGTCTATATGATGTCGTAGTGTTAGGAGGTTTACCTGGTTTTAGGAAGAGAATTATTGTGGAATGTTTCCATAAGAGAGGAAAATGAGTAGTGCGTAGAATGGAGTTGTAAATATATGTAAGAAATATAACGGCTTTAGATGGAAGCTGTCTGAGAATCTGAGGAGTGAGGAGATCGTATCCAGGAGATTTACGGAGTGCAAGTTTTCGGAGAAGATACTTGACCTCAGAGGGATTAACTGCTTTAGGAGGTAATGAAAGCGGGATTGGAGACTGAAGGAACTGTTCCACTACTGAAGTGTGGTTTGGATTGGATTCTGGATGAGGTGTGAAGACTTGGGAAACGTATTTGGCAAGTTCCTCGGCTTTGTCTTCATCAGACGCAGCCCAGGAACCATTACTACGACGGAGGGGATGGGAAATATGGTGGGATTTTAGAATTTTCTTGGTGACATTCCACAGGGAATTGTCACAAGCCGAAAGAGAAGAAAGGAAGGAACTAAAGGATTGGGAACGGAAGGTCGCCAACTCCCTCTTTAATTGTCTACAATAAAAGTTATAGGAGCGGCGATCTGTGGGGTGACGGGTGCGTTGCCATAAGGATCTGGATCGGCGTTTGGTGCGGATGAGGTCTATGAGGTGTTGTGGTAAATGATTTTGGTTATGACTTATCTGGGAGTGCTTGGGAGAGGAGGCAGTCCAAACAGCTTGTTGAATAGCGATGGTGAAGGAGTTTACGGCATCGTCAAGGTCATCTGGAGTTTTGAGTTTCACTCTGAGGTCAATATCACTGGTCAGGATTTGGCGAAAAAGGTCCCAGTTTACTGGTCCTCTGATAAATGACGGTGGGGTGGGTTTAGGAATAGGAATTAGGGATACTTTAAGGAGCAATGGACTATGGTCAGAGGACAGTTCATCAAGGCGAGCCACCGACATGTTTAGGGAGCCTAATCCGCTGTGAATGAAGAAGTCAAGGATGTCAGGATTACGGTTAGGATCAGTTGGCCAGTAGGTAGGGGAGTCAGGAGGCAGGAGGTTGAAACGTCTAGAGCTGAGTGCAGACTGTAAATTCCGCCCACGACAATTCGTGGATCTGCAACCCCATTGTTGGTTCTTAGCATTCATGTCTGCACCCAGAATGAAGTGGTTTCCTAAGGCATTGAGGAAGGATTCGAATAGAATGTTGGAGATGGAATGTTTAGGAGGGCAGTACGCTGATGCGAGGGTGATCGGAAAAGAAAAAGTCTTGATTACTATGGCGGTGCATTGTAGGAAATCATAGGAGGGAACTGGGAGTATATGGTGAGAGAGGGACTGGTGCACAATGACAGCAGTACCGGCATGGGCTTTTCCGTCTGGGTGGTCTGTACGGTATGTTACGTATTGAGGTATTTTAAAGAACTGTTTAGTGGTTAGTCTAGTTTCAGTAATAAGTGCTACATCAACGTTTTTGTCTTGCAATAAAGCTGTAAGTTCGTCAGTGTGATTTCTAACACCATTCGCATTCCAAAGGAGAATGGACAAGGAGTTAGGTGTAGTCATTTAAGGATTTTTTAAGGAAGGGATTAAATTTGATACGAGATTAGTAAGTAGTGATATTAGCGGCATAACAAGAGATTTGATTTCAGTGATGAAGGATGTCATCAAACTTGTAAGGTCTGTGACATTTGATGGAGGAGGAATATGAGAAATTTGATGCGGATGAGGTTTTTGAGGGTTGGGTAAATTTTGAGGAATAGGTGGTTGTGGAAGGGGTTCAGGATTTTGAGGTATGCGTTGTTCCGGCAGGGCCTCTTTGTTCTGGTTCCCACCTCCAAGTAGATGGGCAAATGTTACATTGGAATCAATTGTTTTTGAAGGTTGTCTTCTGCTTCTGATCGGTTCAGCTGTTTCATCCAGATTCTGAGGTTTTTGGTATCTGCTTTTGAGGTTCTTGTAGATTTGACATCCCTTGTAGTTAGCCGGGTGGTCCTCTAGGCACAGAGCACATACAGCGGGTGTTGATCTTAATCGTGTACATTCTTCTGATTTATGTTGCTCACCGCATTTCACACAGCGTGGTGTGTGGTGACAGTAAGTTCTCGTATGACCATATGCCTGACAATTATGGCACTGAACTATTTCTTTCTTAGTGTAAGGTTTCTCAACTCTTACACTAGTATAGTACAACCTATTGAGGTCGTAAATTTTTTCAACTCCTGCTGATGGTTCCAAGTCCACGAAGAATAGAGGCAGTGGAATTTTATCTTTTAGGACATTGGTCACTTGCCGCACTTTATAGCCTATCTCCATCAGTTCTTCTTTGATAGCTGTAACTGGTGTCGAAGGGTGTAGGTTTCTAATTACAACCCTTAAAGCTCTCTCCTGGCGCAACTGATAGGTATGAAAATCAGCTTTGGTCTCAGTCAGATATTTCACTATTTTTCTGTAGCTTTCGGCGGTAGTCGGGGATATTTTAGTATCACTGGTTCTACTTATACAAGAATAACTATTAGGATCAGTTACTTTGTTTAAATGCACACACATCAGTTGAAAATTTTTAATATTTTTAACAAATATTGGTGGAGGTAGTGGTTCCCTGGGTATAGGAGAAGATTCCATGGTTTCTTTTTCATTTTGGAGGATCTGAAATGGATTCGGTGTAAAAAACGGCGATTCATCAGTTAATCCTTGTGATGATGTGCTAGGCTGTGGTTCAGATCCTAAAGAGGTAGCTGAAGCGGTCGCTGGTGGAATCATTTTTTTATTATTTTCACGGCGAGGTCTCTGTTTTGTAGGAGACGAGTTTGAACCTGCAGATCTTTTACTTGTAACTTTTGAGGACATAACTTGATGGAAATATCTCATTGATTAAAAAAAAAAAAAAAAAAAAAAAAAAAAAAAAAAAAAAAAAAAAAAAAAAAAAAAAAAAAGGACCAATAATAAATAAATAATGAGATGAGAATGAGAAGGAAAGATAATAAAAGAAAGATAACTTAAAGAAACTTGCCGAGCTAGCGGCGATCAGCTGATCAGTGACCCTCCTTTCACTTTTCGCGATTCTACAAAGTAAATTATAACTTTGCTTACCGATATTTCTCCAATATTCACTGCTGTGGTTTTCTTGAAGTCTAGTGATGTTTTCCAGACTGAACTCAAGCGAATTCCTACTGAAAAGAGCAAAAATCTGAGAGACGAAGTAACGTATGACTGTTATCATCGAGCGCATCAGCTGTTCTATGTGTATTGCTATTATTATTACATATCAAATATATAGTAAGAGAAATTATGCAATCGTGAAAATATTCAATTTTTCTAAGGAAATGGACGTTTTAGGGTCACCTGAATCACGATTCCTTAAGAAAAAAAAACGTTACACTATCTTTCTATACCGAAATCGCCAAACTTGAAGAACAACTTTAACATCCCTATCCATGAAGTACAAGAAAGGTACTTATAAAGTATTGTGTTTAACAATGAACGGCGAAGAAGCAGTTATGGATAAAATAATCCAGTAATAAACGGGTTGATTCGAAGGGAGGATATGAGTCATTAAGGCTTGTCTGTGTAATAAAACAACTAGTAAAACGAACGTTTTATTGGACTATCATGGAAGGCGTTACTTAGTTCACCTTTTGATAGACAACGTGCGCATTTACACCATGTGATACCAAGTTTTAGCATTTTCTCACTTTAACAAACATTTAACTTATAAAATTGTGACTATAGTTCATATAGCTCGAATAGTTTAGTAATGATTAATTTAATTGCAAATATTTACAGGTCTTGCACGAAAAAAACAAAACAATGTTGTTCGGCCAATTACGTTTAAATTTTCTACCACTCTTAATATTTTATCCGGATAAGCCTATATATATAGCTCTAAAAGGGATGTTGTTCTAAGCCCGGTATACTTGACATTTTACTTACAGGATCTCTTAAGCCCCTGAGCCCTATATGTCTCTGCTAGCCAATCTTAGTTCAGATCACAAGACAGTTATATTTCGCATAAAATAAAATACAACCTATTCAACAAAACTAGTATAAAACGATTTTCACTTACCTCTGTTGTCGAAAACAATTTAAGAACTTTTAAATTAAGTTATAGTTGAAAAACGTAACAAAAATTAAATTGAGTTTCGATGGAAACTTATGTTTTAGATTAATTAATCTAGCAATAGAAATAATTGTATACAGCAATTACTTAGTTTTATCCACGTTTCATCACTCTCCATTACCTTATACAACTTTAGATATAAGATAAAACTTTTTCTAAATTATTTAGCTCTCCAACAGTATATTATACATCTATATTACTATTTTCATGTTCGGAAAAAAAAAAAAAATGAAAAAATAACTGATACAATATTTCTACAGCTTTCTCCTTCAGTTGGTTATCAAATGCTTTCAAAATGTTATTTAAACGTTTTTTATCAAAGATAACAACAGGTTATTGTTCATTTTTCCGAACTATAAAATTAAAGGTACTTTAAAGGACGTATATTAAAAAATTACTGCTAGACTATATCCATCAGAATGAAACCTACATGATATTAAAGCCCATTCAATTTTACTTCCATATATCTAGTTTAATCAAGATAGTTTCGAGAAAATCGTAAAATGTGTAAAATGCATAATACAAAGTGGCTCTTCTGATTTGTTGATTTGATGAATAAATTGCTGTAACAAAATGGGTATATATTTGTGTTAATTACGAAATGATTTGTGATCCGTACGACTTTTCGTTTTCTTACTAGATTTGCCACAGACTGAGACAAAGGGCACTTTTCTTGTGACTTGGTCATTTGGCCTCAAGAGACCCTAAAACGATCATTTTTAAAAAATTCACAATCGCAATACTTTCCCTTAGTTTATATTCCATATATAAGTACGTGAAAGTAAAAATTAACTGAATTAAATTTAAATGTTTTCAAAATGATAATTTATAAATCAATCCTACCCTTAACAGTATTAAATTAAAAACTGAATTAACTAAAAATACGATCAGTAAATATATAATAGGATATAATGGCATAAAACAGGATAAAGCAATTATTTATTAGTATCACTCCAGAAATAATACAAAAACTAAATATTTTAGCCGCTTTGGAGGATTATCAGGAATGGGTAAGAAATCAACAAAAAAATGGAATTTGTAGTGTGCTCTTTTATAATTGATTTCATTCTAGTGTCCTAAATATTAGGAAATTTCAACATTACCTTGAAAAAGTACATTTTAAAAAATCCTAGTATATTTTTGCATACGTTTCGGGGTAGTTTCAATTATCAAGACTTTTTTATTAAGCTAAAATTAGGTTTATACCCTTTTATTAAGAAGGATTTATATCCTTACAAACGACAAAACAACGTCTACTTTCACTCATATATTTTTTTAATAGTATGATTTTTTTTAATTTGATAAAATATTAATTTTATTGTTTTATCTGATAACAATAATGTTCATTATTAAATATATATAATGCAAAGAAAAATAATTATTCCTCATAGATTCCCATCAATTCGGTCTTAGTTCCTAAATCATCCGCTAGATGCCATACCCAGTTCTACCTTGGCATCAAAATATAAATATAGAATTTAGTAATAATATCTTTGATAGTTTTTCAAAATGAAGAAAAAGTGGTAAAAACCAAAACAATTATCGTATTTAATTTTGTGATATTAAAATTAACGTATCTCGAATTATTGTTATATTAAAAGTATGTTAACATAATTATTATTAGCCAATGTGTAATTAGAACTTTGAATTTTGATTACTTATAAATTATAAGTTTCCCATTACAATTCTATCAGATGACATTCATTATTTTGATAGGATTCACATTTTTTTTAGGATCAATAATTAATAATAACTCTCTTATTAATTAGTAATAACATTATCCCGTCCAGAATTCAATATTACTCAATAATAATAATTAAAAAAAATAATGATAGTGTGAAATTACATTGTAAATAAACATTGAACGTTCATATGCTATGGAGAATTCAATCTAACATACTAATGAATTTAATTTGTACACATAATGTCAATTTGATATTTCCTATTAAATTTATACGTCACTATTTAATCATGACTTAAAAAATAATACTAGTTTAATGGCACACTCAATTTTTGTGTGGTATCAATTTGAAAAAAGAAATATATATTTTTCAAACATTCTTGGTACATAAAAACAAAAAAAAAAAAAATCCGAAAAATACATAATTGGAAAATTAATGAAGCATGAAAATATACGTAAAGCAACAGTGAACACTTTTGTACAGACGAAATTGGCACACTTAACATAGTTGTGTTATATGCACTCACACACATGAATAGTTGTTAGAGTAAATAATATTACACAGTTAACTTCCTAAGATTAACTGTTATTTAAATTTGTGGTATTAATTTACTGACAATGCCAACCTGCTATAATTCTGATTTTTATTAACTTGAAAGAAAAATTTAAAAACTGAAATAAAGGTAAGATGTAATACGAAAAAAAAAAAAAAATTCAGAAGGTAAAATAAATACTGCTATTGTCTCTAGAAGTGGTGATGTCTTTGTGCCAAGGTTCTTTTGTTTCAGAAGCTTTGTTAAAAAATTCAGTTTAATTAGTAACACCATCACTTGGAACTGCAGTATGAGAAAAAGAAAAAAAAAAAGAGGAAAACTTATAGAAATAACTCAGTTTACGAATAGTTTTTATTTTATTTCAAAAATATAATCTCTCTCTCTCTCTCTCTCTCTCTTATATATATATATATATATATATATATATATATATATATATATATATATATTTTTTTTTTTTTTTTTTTTTTTTTTTATGGATTCAAGGCTCACTAGTATATTAGATCGCTATTTATGAAAAATGAAAAATTGCGAGTTATTATAATCATTGTTTCTTATAGAAAAAAAAATAAGTGCAACCATTCAAAAAAACTTTGTAGATCCAATAACTGGAGCCAACTCAGAAACAATTGAATCTCTCTGGGCGAAAGCTAAAAGGAGAAATAGAAAAGAGTGTGGCACAAGGAGGGATCTCTTAGATTCTTTTTTTTGTGAGTTCTTATGGAGGGAATGGAACAGTAAAAAACATTTATTTCAACAAATATTTGAAGACATGGCTGCTTTTTTTTCAGTTTAAATTCATTTGTCTTACTATTAAATTAAAATAAACATTTCATTAAACTGTATTCTTTCTTACCTAATTATATGTTAATTGAAGCTTTTGCTTTTACCGTAATCATTGGGTGATAAAAAGTAACTGGCAGCCTTAATGTAAAAGAGACACTAAAAATATATGAAGCTATGTATTGCTATGTATCGAGAATACTGGGAGATAAAGAAATAATTTTAATCATTGGGAGGATTAGAAATAATAGGATAAAATAGAACTGTTTTCTGAGAACAAGCAGGAAGGTTTCTTAGAAGGGCTATGAAGAAAATACAACCCTCCACTCCTAGAGCAGGGATAGCCCTCTACCTGTGGAGTCTTAGCCCGGACAAGGGAGGAAGCGGAAGTCCGGCCACGGACGGAGGAAGTCAGAAGTCAAGCTACGGAAGAACTTATGTCCAGTTTTGTCCAAAGGTACCCTTGTCATGTAATATTATGTGGTAAATCTGAAAAAACCTCAGTATTCTCGATAAAGAACAATAACATTGCCTTACTGTGTATTTTTGATCTTTAATAATATGTACTATTTAATAAATAAATGTGTAATTTAAGTTAATTACTTTATTCCCCTTTATGCAACCTGATCTCAATAATGAATTGATAAACATGATACCTTAGGAAAAGAATTGAGGGTTCAAACCCGGAAGATAGCGCTAAGATTTTTTAATGGGAGTGAGCAATCCTTGGTTATACTGATAATAGGAGAAGATTGGAAGGAGAATATTGCTGGTTGGCAACTCCAGAGGAAGACATGACGACCTAGCAAAGATGGACTTGAGACTGGAGGTTGGGTGAGGAAACTTCAAATTTAAGAAATTCCAAAATAAAAATGTAACAATTCCTTGGTTATGCTGCCCTTAGGAGGAGACGTAAAACGGTGGTTTAGAGTGTCTGCGATTTCAGGTTAAGAATCTCTATCATAATTAAACCTGGATAGATAAAATTTAGGACTCCCACTGCAGCATCGTCCGATTAGCCAAAGTAATAAACGAACAAAAATATCTAATATCATATTATTTTATAGAGAATAAATTATTACATGAAGCATTCAATTTTTATTTCTTGTGCAGAGGTAAGTAAATGCTGTGTGATGTGCGTTTTATATTTTGTATTCTTCTTCTGGCAGATCAAAGATCAGTGACGATGGGGCAGTAGTAAATCAGAGACAAGCAGGTTGCAAGTGATTTACTGTGCTGTTCCTCATTTTCATATGGTAATGTCCTCATGAAAGCTCAGATGTCCGGGAGGTAGTTGATTCATACGAGCTTTCTAGAACGCATTATAGTGGTTACATCACTGATTTTTTGTATGATTTATGTATTTCATAAGTGTGAACATTGTCCAAATGCAGTTTAGAGGTATTTGATTTTTAAAGTTTATATTTTGTAGTCAGTACTATATTTAATAGATAAATGACAGTAATAAGTATAGAACGGATATCCACGGTTTTGTAGTTGCACCGAATAGCTATCCGTTTCATTAACTAGAGATTAATAAATTCAAATTTTATGTTGCACTAAACAGCACGTTTTAGCTAAAATGCAGGTTTTTGATTTCCATTTCATTTTTTGCACTTCAAAGTTAAATTTGATTATTAAATTGTAATATTACCACTGATCGAACCGAATATTAGGTATTAAAAATATATAAACTAATAAATATTTAAAATTTCATTTATCATTTTTTTCCCCTCCTGCTTAGCTCATGCACTGCGGCCTCGTATTAGGTTTATTGTGCGCCGACCATTCTCTTTTTAACACAGGCCTATTGCCTTGGTGAATATGACCAAATTATAGGGGTTAATCAGTTCACAAAACTTAGGATCTATTATACTAGGTCACTACCAAAATGGTAAAACTGTACCCCGGCAATCTCTGGACAACTGCATATCACATGATATGCAGTTTCATCCTTCTTGCAGAATCTGCAAGTCAGTGAGGCCACCAACCCTATATTATGGAAATATTTGTTAAGCTAACAGTATTCTGTATACAGTCCTGTCACTAATTTTTCTCATTTTTCTTTGATTAAACCTTTTTTTTTTTTTTTTTTTTTTTTTTATTCATTATAGAGATATTTACAACTGTATTAACAAAAAAATACATCAAGTAAATATGAACATTGAGATATGGACATGAGAGCGTGAGAAGAATCTACAGTGGTAGTACTTCAAAGATTATTCAGATAAGTAGGTCTCGAGGCCATCGTCTTTTCAGCCGCCTTGGAGGTTGATCAGGAATAGAAGGAGAGGTTGCGGACAAGTGGGTTCGGGTGGAGTGGTAATTTGGAATGAAAGGAAGTGTATCTAATTCGGGCTAAGTCTGCAACTAATGGGATGTTCAGGTCTTTATGGATTATTTTATTGGTGACAAAGTGAGGGGCATTTAGGATCTTTCGGAGGAATTTTGATTACAAGGATTGGATGCGAGAGGAATTCGATGGCTTGGTGGATCCTCATAGTTCAATTCCATATGTCAAAATAGACCTAAGTATGGTAATATACTTTTAAATTAGTTTTTTGTAGTAGGTGGGAAGTTTTGAACGTTTGTCAAGTAAATGTTGTAATGAACGATGTCTGCGAGCTATTTCTTGTCGTTTCAGTCTAGTGTGAGGATCTGATGGAAAAATGTGTTTTGTAAAAATTGAATCGGGTGTAAAAGAGATTCCCAAATAGAAGCTCATTGGAAGCCAAATAATAAACAATTCTTTTTAGTAGCGAATAAGGATGTAAAATTTATCATTATTTATTTTGTTGTTAGCTGCACACGAGCATCAAAAAAAAAAAAAAAAAAAAAAAAAAAAAAAAAAAAAAAAAAAAAAAAAAAAAAAATATATATATATATATATATATAAAATGAAAAAAATAGGTCTATAAAAAAGCAGCATTCGGAGTCATTTCATGCGTCCTTTTAGTCAAACTCCATTTTATATAGATTTATGCATGGCTTTTGCGGGATCGTACATTCCTTTTTTTAAACTTCAATCACGACCGCTAAGAACTTTTTTAATGGAAAAAAATACTAAAAAAAAAAAAATAACTATACCTAATGAGAGCACTCTCAGTAACAATTATTTATTTATATATATTTTTTTACAGTACACGAAACCTGATAATTTGAAGTTATCGGTTGTAACATATGGCTAAACCATATGTATTTCTACGTATTAATGTTCTTAGTGGCCTCAAGACCTGCAAATAAAATAAAAATTACAGTGTTACGTGAATGATTGATTGAAAGAAGGATTGAAGTATTACCACTGGGTAGCTTCTTTACAAGACAATTTCATGCCTATATTCGTAATTTTAGCCCTTTTACTTGTTGTATATACAGTACAATATATATTGTATATACAATAAAATCAATAAAAATATATTAAAAAAAAAAGTTTTAAATGAAACACTATCAATGTTTTTTTGCATATTTATAGTATATTAACTTAACGTAATATTTTGGAGTTCTGCTGCACGTTTTTACCTATTTCGAGATTTTTACTCAATGATTTTCCACATTTCGAGGTTTTTATTGAACGAAAATCCGGTCTCTAGCAATAAAAGAAGCTGATGTACTAAGGGTTCATTTGGCTCAAAAATTGTCGGTGCCGAACTTATGCATTTTTCATCAGTTAAGATATTCTTTGAAATGAGGGTTCAGGTAAATAATGAATACCACCCAAACAAAATGAAGTTGAAGAAGTTTTCTCCATTAACCGAGAAAATGAGCAGTTAAAAATTTCATAAAACTGATACGGTATTTCTGCATATGAGAACAAAGAAAATCCCTTAGGGGAGCCTATACCCCATCTAGCTTGATTTTTTTTTTTTTTTTTTTTTTTTTTTTTTTTTTTTATTTATCGAGCAATATTACAATCTGTCCAATTCAGGACATTTTTAATAGTGATAACGTACAACATTCATACTACATTCACACGATATATACAAAACAATAAATTTATATAATAATAATAATAAAATATACATATATACAAAATAAAATCAATAAAAATATATACAATAGTCACTCATACCTATATACAATTCACAAGCATACAGCACGTGAGTGGAGAATCTAGCCAATGCTAGAACTCCAATATACATGTTACAAGAGGTCACGAGGCCACTGCCGTTTCAACCTTCTAGGTGGGTTGTAAGGATGAGTGGAGCTGGATAGGGATTGAGCTAGAGGATTAGGATGATGAATGAGATTCTGGTGGAATTTGGAAAATTTGGATGGAATCAGGTCTGAAATAAAAGGAACATTAAGGTCGTGGTGCAAGGTATAGTTGGAAACATAATAAGGAGCAACATAATAAGGAGCAAGCTTGATAACGTATGCCCTACACGAAGATAGTTTCGTCTACTTTCCTAAAAGAATACATTAATAAATTAAAATCTAATCCTGCCTGAGACCGTGAAATTAAATAGAATTCCAGTACTACAAACTTAGAACAAAGGGAAATTAATCTGACCTAACCTGACTTGACTGGAGACAAAGCATTATCTGGAGAATCTGGAGAATCTCAAGAGGGCTATTGGTGCATTCGGATCAGACTACCGCAATCTTAGGACAAGATTGACCTTGATTTGGTGTCAGTCATTGGAATAATGTCAGATTGAAACACCTCTACTAAGATGGTTCTCCAAAGTAACATATCTGGTGCGCGCAACTCGCGACTTTCACTTATCACATTTGTTAAAATCAATTAATTTTTTTAAAAATACAGTTAGATATGAAAATATTTTATGTAGGGAAGTGAAAGTAAGAGGTTAAAAAAATTATTACATTAGGTTCCGATAAAAAAATGTATTTTATTAAATAATCTTTTAGCGCAACACTCAGCGTTCACTAACCTCTCTTGTTAACGTGAATTTAAGTATTTTAAAATACAGTTAAAGGTGAAGTTCAATAACTAATTAAATTACAAATTGTTATATTTAACAGTTAAATAATTAATTACATTACGTTAGGTTTCTATAGAAACATGTGTTTTATTAAATAATATATTATATTTTTTTCTACAACAATCCGGTTTTTCATTACTTTCCGTTACCTTATTAAAGTTTTGTATACAGAATAATATGTTTTCTAAAATCTTTAGCTTTCCAACGGTATATTATATATCTATATTACTATTCTTATGTTCGGGGGGAAAAAATATCTAAATAAATAGTTTTGCTCTGTTCTCCTTCAGTTAGTTAAAAAATTCGTCCGTTGTATATTTGACCGTTTTTTATTAATTCTAATAAGGTGATATGGTTAATTTTTTGTTATCTACAATTTTTTTTTTTTAAACATATTTATTGATATTTACAACTGTATTAAATAAAAATAAATCTAGTAAATGAGATGGTATTATACAAAACTGTCATGAAAAACATGTAGAGACACTACCCAGTGGCAGCACTCTAAAAATATTCTAAACTAGAAGGTCCATTTCCTTTTCAGGCGCCTCGGAGGATTATCCGGAATTGAAGAGGAAGAAAGGATTGAAACTAATGGGTTTGAGTGAGAATGAAGTTTGTCATGAAATGATTGATACCTGGTCCGGGCCAAATCAGTAACATAGGGAACATTAAGGTCTTTAAGGATAAGTTTATTCGTTACAAAGTAAGACGCGTTGAGGATTTCACGAAGGATTTTGGATTGTAAGGATTGGATGCGGGAAGAATTTGATGGTTTAGTATAGCCCCAAAGCTCTACTCCGTAAGTCCTGATTGGTCTTATAATAGCCATGTAGATGAGCCTTTTGTAGTTCAGAGGAAGGTTTGATCGTTTGTCTAGTAAATGTTGAAGTAGCCTAAAGCGGCAAATCTACAAAATTAAATGTACTTCAGCGAAAAAAAAAAAAAAAAAAAAATCGGCATTTAAACCCAGGCAGACTATTTCAATCAGAATGATACCTACGTGATATTGAAGAGTATTAAATTTAAAACCGATATAGCAAGTTTAATTTAAATATTTCGATCCGTTTTTGAGAAATCGTAAAAAGGTGCTAACTTCATAGTATAAAGTAGCACTTTCGATCAGCCGATAATAGTGCTAATTTGTTTTAACATCTCGGGCGTATAAGTTTCTAAAATATAGACTTTTAGTTTTCATGATATACTTACCATATACAAACAGACCTTTTTGTAGGACTTGGTTATTTGGACTCAGGGAACCCTAAAACATGTGTTTCCGGTTAATACTTGCAAAAATTTTCACGATCGCAATACTTTCCCTTACTATACATTTCATATATCGTAAGTGAAAGTAAAAATTATTATTATTATAAATATTTATCACGAAAAATGGCGACAAAATATACTGAGAGGTAGGAGGCTCCTTCGAACTTTAAATAACTATTTTTTTTTCTTATTGCCACTGTAATAATGTGGTTTACAGGAAAAATTGTTAAAACTCCCAAGAGGGCTAACAAAAATCAATAAAAACATCAAATTAACTAATTGAAATAATCTGATAGGGCCTAAATTCCGATATTTTATTTTGTCTTCTTCTAAAGTACCTTTAATTTTGTAGATTCCAAAAATTAACCATATCATCTTGTTAGCATGGATAAAAAAACCCGGGTAAAACGTAAGTTAACGGCTTAAATATCCAATCAAAGGAGAAAATAGCAAACTATTTCTTTTTTTTATTTATTTATTTTTTTATATTTAATTGACCGGTGGCCACATAAAATGATAAAGTACTCCCCGCAGAAGAGGCGAAGACGAGGAAGACCCCGCCAAAACGTGGATAGAGAGTGTGAGGGAGGACATGGCGGCCAGAGGCTTGACGGAGGAGGACTGCAGGGACAGGGAGCACTGGCGTTCGGAAATATCAAGTTTCGGGATGTGACGCAAGTTGCAGAACCCGAGGAAAAAAAAAATGTAATTGACTTGGACCCCAATCATAAAAGACTAACTGATTGTAGTGGATAATAATATGATATATTATTTAATAAAACACATGTTTCTATTGAAACATTATGTAATATGAATAATTATTTAACATTTCTTCTACTTTAAACGTATTTTGCAATACTTATATTGATATTAACAACAGAGGTAAGTGAACGCTGTGTATTGCGTGCAGATTTAAAAAAAAAAAATTGGATATTTTACCTTAACTTCATAGAGGTGAAACTTCAAAGGAAATTTTAAGTGTAACATTTCAAATCTTACTGATTGAATATTTCCTATCCAAAAATATATTTAAATATAAACAAGCAGCTTTTGCGTGTTCTAAAAATAAAACCAAAAGTTTTGTCTACGTTTATAATGCATATTTTAGTCGACGAAATTAAAATAGGTCATTAACATATTACACCACGCCAGCTTTGTTCCGTTTTGTCACCCCAATTTTCCACGTTAAACGCGTCTTCCACGACACGCTATAAAATTCTTCATTATGAAGATTAAGGTGAGCGCTTGAATATTTTTGACGTGTCACGGGACAAGTGATGCATCCGTTCCATTCTGTCACGGTGAATAATTAACAATATTAGTCTGAGATAATATCAAATATTTTTTAAATTTGAAAATGCAGAATATATTATTATATATATATATATTACTGTTTCTAGGAAAACGGCTGGGCAATGAGGTGATTAGGCCTCGATCGCGCTCAGCCGCCAAAGTATTTCCCTACTTTCTGGGTATCCACTTTTTAGTGGCTGGGTATGCTCCAGAAAGGTGTGGGTCAAACCCCAAGGTCACTCTGCAGCTTAAATAACTGAATAAATAATATGGTGCCACGTCCAGGAATCCTACCTGAAATTTGGAGAACAGTAGAATAGTGAATATGTATAAACGTGTTTAAAAAAAAAAGTGTTAATATAAATATATTTGGTGCAAGTAACCAAGAAGTTGGGCACCTTCTCCAATACCTTAACCCTAACTCTAATTTGGCGACCATTTTAAGATAGTATGATATTTTTTTATTTTTTCAGAATTATTATTTGTTTGTTGTTAATTATTTGTCTCAAAGGACAATAATAATAGTGCTGTAAGATCATATTCATACAATAATTACAGTATAAACAATAGAAAAGTCAAAATACATTAAATGGCACCCGGGATTGCTTTACAAACTCCGCAATTTTCTTCCCCCTACATACTTCCTTATCATCAAGTCCTACCTCACTGACAGATCTTTCAAAGTAAATCATAATAATTCCTATTCATCCATTTTTAGTCAGTTTGCTGGTGTTCCTCAAGGCAGTATCCTAGGACCTATTCTTTTCACAGTTTATACAGCTGATATCCCATCCCATCCTAACACTTTCCTTTCTACCTACGCTGATGACACTTGTGTGTTATCAGTCAATAATAATCCAACTATTGCCTCTCAAACTCTCCAATCCCACATCAGAGACCTTGAAGTGTGGTGTCAGAACTGGAGAATTAAAATAAATGCCAACAAATCCAACCAAATTACCTTTACCCCTCGTCTTAAACCTATGACATCCTGCCCTACTGTCTCCTTCAATAATACTCCTGTTGTCCCGGTTGAACAGATCCGATATCTAGGACTGCACCTTGACAAACGTCTCACTTGGAACCCTCATACAAGACTTAAACGACAAGAAAATGCTCGACGTTTTCGACTACTTCAACACTTACTAGACAAACGTTCTAATCTTCCACTTAACTACAAAAGACTCATCTACATGACTATCATAAGACCGATATGGACTTACGGAGTAGAGCTTTGGGGCTCTACTAAACCATCGAATTCTGCCCGTATCCAATCCCTACAATCCAAAATCCTTCGTAAAATCCTCAATGCTCCTTACTTTGTCACGAATACACTAATCCATAAAGATCTTAATGTTCCGTATGTTGCTGATTTGGCCCGATCTAGATACCATTCCTTTCATGGCAAACTCCATTCCCACCCTAATCCTCTAGTTTCAATCCTTTCTTCCTCTTCAATTCCTGACAATTCTCCGAGGCGTCTGAAAAGGAGATGGTCCCGAGACCTTCTAGTTTAGAACATTTTTAGAGTGCTTCCATTGGGAAGCTTCTCTACATGTGTTTCATTAGATATATATTTCATATATTTCATCTAATTTACATGATGTATTCCTGTATACAGTTGTAAATTCCAATAAATAAATTTAAAAAAAATACATTAAATAAATAAATAAAGGTATATAATAACAAAATTTATAAATAAAATAAATACAAGTTAACAAATAAATGAACAAACATTAACACACTCATACCTATGCACAATATTTAAAATCTGCTGGGGAACCCTGGGCAGAGCTAGTCCCCCCACTTGTGGAAGGACAAGCAATAAAATACTAATTTAAATAATAGTTTGAGTGGTTTTTCTGGTTAGTCGATTTTGAAAGAATGAAGTAACATACTAATCCAATACTTGTCTTAAATAGAAAAAATTAGTTTCGTATGAAATTCCGTACTTCGAGTATTTAGTAAATTTTTAGAGCCGTACTAACACTTAACACACAGACCTTTTTTTTTTTTTTTTGCAGGACTTGGTTATTTTGACTCATGTATCTTAAAAACGGGTAAAACTTCGATGAGAACTCAAATACAAACATTTTAACGATTGTGATACTTTGCGTAACTATATATTCCATATGATATGAGTGACTATTGTATATATTTTTATTGATTTTATTTAGTATATATGTATATTTTATTATTATTATTATATAAATTTATTGTTTTGTATATATCGTGTGAATGTAGTATGAATGTTGTACGTTATCACTATTAAAAATGTCCTGAATTGGACAGATTGTAATATTGCTCGATAAATAAAAAAAAAAAAAAAAAAAAAAATATATTCCATACAATATATTTCACAGTCGCACACAGGGCAAAATCACAAATTTAGGTGGACAAAAGTCAAGTCAAAAGTTTGGAATTTTCCTGTGCTTCACCTTTTTATTATTATTGTAGTTGGCAAGACCCTTAACACTAATATTTCTCGCCCTACTTTGTTTACAAATAAATAGTAAATGAGTGAATCATTCATGTTCGCACAAGTGCCTAATAACCGACATTGGAATTATCTTTATTCGGTGGCCATTTATTGTGTTCAAGATGTGTTTAGCGCAAATCCTTTTTGCTTTTATTTAACAATGGACATTACATCTCTAAACATGTCATTGAATATACATTGCAATCTACCTGTAGAGTTAATTTAGCAATTTGTAGAAGTATGCTCCTATTCATTGACGAAAAACTATACAACCCCCAAGTTATCCCTAAGGATTTGTTTCATCAATCCTTCTAGTCTTTAAATATAACAAATAATTTTTGCGATTTTTCGCGTTTTGCGTGATACATCATTTTTTTGAGACACAGCACTCCGAATCAAAAATTTTACAATTATAATTTGAAGAGTTTCCTAAATGATATAAAATACATCTATTAGCAGGTTCCAGCAACTCCGAGCCATAATTAGATTTTTTGTATTATTTTTTCCCGTATTCTGGAACTTCAAACGCAAAATGTAGGGAAGTTTTAGATTTCAGCAAATAAATTTGATGTTTGACCACTGTGCGCTCGCCAATCTCGTCAAAAAATTAATTAGTTTTTATAATTTGTTCTAATAATAACTTCTCATATTTTTCCCCTAATCTGGGATCCCAAAGGTTAAATATGGACAAATTTCAGAATTTTGTCCACATAAATCGGTCATATTTTCCACTGTCCTTCGGTTAAAAATTATTATTTTCCTAATGAAAATCTACTGTATGCATTACACATCTTTCACTTCCTTGATTATCCGGTAACGAGGAACAAGAGTCACAAAGATGTTTTACAGTATTATATATTGGGCTGTGTCACATGAAATGTCCGTTTTCAAGGTAAAGGATTTTTATTAAAAATACGATATGAAAGCAAGATAATTTTATTCGAAGTATTTACCATCTTTTTCTACACATTTTTCCCAACGTAACACCAACTTTTTTATCCCCGAACTGAAAAACTCTGAGCTTTGAAGTGATACAAAATCTGAAAACGCACTTTTCACTTGATCATCATTTTCAAAAAATTTTCCTTTGACGAAGTAGTCTAAAATCCTGAACAGGTTGTAATCTGTTGGAGACAAGTCGGAAGAATATGGTGGGTGCGGAAGAACTTCGTAGCCCAGTACTTTCAATTTTTGCACGGTATGTTTTGAAACATGCCGCTCAGTGAGATCATGAGGTACCCATGTATCGAGCTTTTTTACTTTCCCAATACACTTTAAATATCTGGAAACGGTAGATGCACTTGCATTTAGTTGTGCTGAGAGTCCTTAAACTGTTTGGTAGGGGTTTTCTTCTCCTGTATGTTTGAGAACATTGTTGTCTATTACGGACGGAGTTCTTCCTTGGGGCAAGTTTTCGAAGTCGGTATCCCCATCTGAAAACTTAGCAAACCAATGGCGAATGGTCCGTTCATTAACACTCCCTTCCCCAAACGCCTTGCAAATATTTCTAGCGGCCTCAGCTGCTGAATGGACGAGTTTAAACTCGTAGAAAAATATTACTCGAAAATTGCGTGTTTCCATGTTCATATTTGGAGGTATACTAAAAAGTGGGCAATTGATTGGGAAGCTAATGTTTATAATATAAGGTAGAGGATTAGTAACTATTTACTTTAAATATGTAAACATTCGGAAGAAAACAACAGAGACCTGCAAAATCCTTTATGTATTTCAGAAACTATAAAAACGGACATTTCATGTGAAACAACCCAATAGTGTTTGGAATCTCGACTTAAATATATCGATTTTCATTCAATCAACATTATTCACCCCTTGCGTTGGAAATTAAGTAGTTTGATTGTATCAATAAAGAGATGGGAAGATAGGAAGAAGAAAGCTGATACAAATAGGTCATTCTCTCCCACCATTAATCAAATCTACATCTCATGAGGCCCTCTTGAAAAAAGATATTTATCACAACCACCTGTCCTTTTTACTTCATTACTTTTTCACTATACTTCCAAGTTTAATCTCTTTTTCTTATCCTTAGGCTTTACGGTATATACATATATCAAAATTATATAAATAAATAAAAAATAATGCACAAAGGCACAGTAATCAGATTTATGATGAAACCCCAAAAGATCTTTTCTTATTCAATTTTACTTTTACTCAATATATATATGAAAAATATTGTAATTGCAAAAAATCTATACACGTCCTTTACATACCTCGATTGTCAAAAAAAAAAAAAAAAAAAAAAAAAAAAAAAAAAAAAAAAAAAAAAAAAAAAAAAAATCAAGCATTATTAAATAAAGTTAGAGTTGAAAATATTGAAAATAAATAAGAAGTAGTTTCGGGTCGGGTGCAGCCAAATGAGCACTCAATTAAGTGGAAAGTTAATTTATTTGTGTCTACGTTTCGGTCTAAATTTCTGGCTTTCTTCAGGGCTATAAAACAAAAGATAACAAGTAGTTGTATAATACAATATATAAAGATGATAAGTAAAAGAAATTATACTTATAATTAGAAATAAAATAAATACAGTAGTTATAAAAATTGACAAATATTATACTAATTAGAAAAAAAAGTCTACACTCCTTATCATAGAACGAAAATATATTATTGCTCCTTTTCAGCCCGATCCACTGCCTTATGGAATACTTTCCCTTCAAACATCCGTCATGCTCCATCCCTATCATCGTTTAAATCCCTCCTCTTTCAATACTTACATTCTCTCCATTACAATCAGATATAAGCTAATTTTTATTATGCCAACTTATGTGAGGTGAATAGAGTATTTACTTTAATGAGATGTAAAAGTTAAAATTTATGTTTATTCTTAATTATTTATAGAATTTTTGGCCAGTTATAATTTTTAATTTTGTTCATTAATGTTATTCTTGAGGGACATTGTCCCAGAATAAAGTTTCTTGTTCTATTCTATTCTCTCTCTCTCTCTCTCTCTCTCTCTTAACACCGCAATCCGATTTATCTTTAGCGCCAAATGGGACGAGCATATAACTCCTTTAATGAAAGAATTAGGCTGGCTGCGTGTCAAAGAATATCGCCGAATCAACCTAATGTGCCTAGCACGTAAAATACTAGATACAGGGATTCCGGAGGCACTAAGAAGTGAATTCGTGGAGGTGCGGAGCGAGAGAATGCAGGGTCTATTCCAATTACCTGCCTGCAGAACCGAGACCTTTAGAAATGCTTTCCACGCTGCGGCCGCGAGAGAGCTCAACATGCTTCCGGTGGAGATCAGGTTCGCATCCTCCTTCCGCAGGGCATGCATTCGACTATTTCTAGACGGAGACTCGACGAGTGCGCCTTGAAGCCTTATGCTCTCTGTAAACCAGTTGCCATTTCCTATCCCTTTCCTGATATTCCTTCTACTTAATTATTCCTATTCATTATCCTTTATTATTAGCATCATTCCTTTTTTTTTTATCTTCCTTCAGCATATTGCCTATATTTTATTTCATATTTTTCTAAAATTTGGAAAAGATAATATGTAAAAAATTTTCTGTTAATTATAAACATAACATTGTACAAATTAGTAGATAAGAAATTCAATTATATTTTAAATAGCACATTTGTATGTAAAAAGTTTATAATTTTGTCTGTAAGAAAGGGCCTCTGGCCCTAAGACAATAAAAATCAATCAATCAATCAATCTCTCTCTCTCTCTATATATATATATATATATATATATATATATATATATATATATATATATATATATATATATATACATATATATTTGGTACCATTGATCAAATTAATGTTTATTCTTAAATTTTATTTTAGACATCCTATCTAAATAGAGATACGAAAGCAAAAATAGGACCATTGAAGGAAATTGAAAACAAACATTTAATCCATTTACAGTTGCCAAGTCATAGACTTCTAGAAACGAAACGGTCACGGGGGTTGAGAGGGGGAAGACACTCCATCGTCTTGCTATTTATCTGACCTGGGAGAGGTTGAGTCAACACAAGTCCACCATCTACCTGCCACGATTCAATTCTCAACCTGGAACCAGCAACTCAGAAAAACAGTTTCTTTCGGAACTTCGTGAACGCCTCAAACATATCTATAGATTCAACTACTCTTCGCCAAACTACATTAGGAAACTATATCTTCAAAGCCACAAATCAATATAGTCTGTTAAAATGGACAATGCTGTCCAAAAAAGAGCACAAAGCGAATAAGTTTTTACCTGGATAATGATCCCAGAGCCTCTAATGAGTGCTAAATAATTTTCCAAATATGTGAGAGACTTCTTACCGGAGTCTCAATTTAAATTTAGCTACCATTTTTACTTTGACTTACCTGTATATAAAATATGAACATTTTAGAATTCTAGTTTACACCGGAACTACACGTTTTCGGCACCCCTGAGTCCAAAAGACGAAGTCTTGCATAAAAGTAAGTCTAGCTCAAAAACTAAAAGCTGTGCGAAACTGAAATTTCATATTTAAGACAACTATAAGCCCGAGATGTTACAGCAACTATTTAAGAAAATGCGCCGACCGGAAGTGCTACTTTATACTATACATTTTGCACTTCTTTACGATTTTCTCAAAAACGGCTCTAATGATTTTGATTAAACTCGAAATATGGATCTAAATTTTAATAGACTTCAATATCATATAGGTTTAATTCTGATTGAAATAGTCTGAAAGGGCTTAAATGTCGATATTTTGAATTTTCTTCCTGTAAAGTACCTTTAATTTTGCAAATTAAAAAAAAGATAAGCGTATCATCTTCTTTGCATTGCTAAAAAACAGCAAAATATGTAAGTTGAGCGATTTTGATTAACAACTAAAGCAGAAAAGTTCAAACATATTTTTTATGCAATTTTTAACATAAGAATAGTAATATAAATGTATAATATTCCGTTGGAAAGCAAAAATATTATTTTATACACAAGCTTTTAAAAGATAAAGAGTGATGAAAAGCAGAGAAAACTAACTGTTTGTAGCGGAGTGGGTACTCAAACCTTCAGTTAATCGTACCACTCGCAAGCATAAATCGCGTTAGCCACTTGGTCACATAATTTGTCTAATTTGTATTTTTGGTTGTGAATATTTCTGATATGTTCATTAAATTTATTTGTATATATTTTATAAAATGTGTACCAGGTGGCTAACCAAAAAGTAACCTTCCTGTAAATAAAACATATGTTTTTAGAGTAGTTGATAAAGCTTGTATGAAGATAATAAGGTGTGCTTTTTGGTTATAAAACTTTAAATTTATAAGTAAGAATTAGTTTTAACGAAACACGTTAAATGTTTGTTTTAGATAACAATATAATAGACTTTTTAATAAAACACATGTTCCTATAGAAATACAATTTAATTTATTAGTTTCACTAATTTCATCTTCAATTGTAATTAAAATTTTTTTAATCAATTTTAACAATGGAGGTAAGTAAAAGTCATGTGTTGCGAGCATCAGATTTTTTGATTCAAATCAATTCATAGACACAAAAACAAAATATAAGTTCAATAAAATATCTTAAGGCTTTGTTGTTGCAAGAATTGAAAAAAACAACAAAAAACATCCGTATTGTCTTTGAAGTTGGCCTAATCATTATCCAAAAGACTTGAAATGCAGTTAAAATATCTGGTACGCGACCTATAAAATTGTTAAAATCAATTATCAACAACAAATTATTTAGTTTGAGTATAAACATTAATTTTAGATTACATTTTTAGAATAATAGAATTATAGGTGGGATAGTGAATGTGATGAGGGTTTGGATAATATAATCCTCGCGAGGAAAAAATTATATTAAAATAAAGACAAAGAAAACTACAAATATAATAAAAGAAATAAGAAAGCCTACAGCTAAAATAACAAGGAATGCAAAGTGAATCCTTCCAAAGGGGAAAAAAAAATGGACTATGACAACATTTTTAAATGTATACCCCTTGGTTTTATAGGGGTGCCCTTGGCTGAGTGGCTAGCGTACTAGTCTTTCCGCCAAAGGTTGTGAGTTGGAATCCCAGTCCCGGCGGAACTTTTTCAAGCATATAATTCAATGGGGATTCACTTACAGCCTTTCACCCGGGTATGTGAGGTCCGTCAGCCAATTGGTGGCCATCCACAAAAATAGTCGTAGGGATTGATGACCCTACTCTTTAAAATTTCATCGAAAAACGTGAGTGTATTCTCCCAGTAGATTACACCACGCGGCCAAGGACCTACATGGCCTGTCGCGCCAGCTGAAAAAAAAATATGACTTCTCAAAATGAATTTTGAGGTTGACTTACCACATACACACACGTAGAGACCATTTTGCGGGACTTGGTTATTTCAAATGATATCCTAATACATGTATTACTGTTGAAAACTCGAATTCGAAAATTTTTTCATTCGCAATACTTTCCCTAACTGTAATATTTCATATATAGGTAAGGGAAAGTAACAAAAGAACGTATTAAAATATTTTTTTTTTTAAATATTTATTTATTGAAATTTACAACTGTAATTTATATTACAACAAGTAAATATGCTAAAGAAAAATCACATGAGACAGACTTGTAGAGCAGCAACCCAATGGAAGCACTCCAATAACTATTTCAAACAAGAAGGTCTCGAGGCCATCTTCTTTATTAAAATATTAATTTAAAAATTAATAAAATGGAATACTATGTTATATAATCATTTAAAAAAAAACTTTTCCCTCATCAAAACTAGTATTATTTATTTATAACAGCATGACTGACAAAAAAATAAAAATAAATAAAGAGGATATTATAGATAGGATTAATTAATTTTAAGGAACGAAATCCTGTCTAAATAATAGAAAAATTTTCTATGTTGTCCTTCTTTCTATAAAATACATTTTTGTAACAACATTTCTGGGATGTAACAACAAGCTCTTTTTCCAAGAAATATTGGTACAATAGGAGCCATTTCCTGGAGGCCTTACATACCCTAGAGTTCTAGTTACATTTACCAGTAATATTTTCCTGGAAATCAGCTTTCTGAACAGAGCTAGTTTGCATAAACAGAGTTCATCTAGTGTAGACCCGTTTTTATGAAAGATTATACCCCACGGAAAATCATTATATTGAATTTCATTGAGATATGATATGATATATTATAAAATATATTATATGACAGATGGATGGATGAAGTCGCTGCTGATGCTCGTACTATCCTATGCGTCCACAACTCCATGATAGCGGCACAAGACCGTGACAACTGGAGGTGATTGTTACAGAATGTCAAGACTCGACAACGATTTGTAGAACTTCGTTAGATAAATATTGTAATATTTTATAAGCACAAAATTACATAAGACCTATTACTGCTAATATATATTTTTTAAATCAAGCCTGGGCTTTAGTTTACATAATTACCCTGTATTAAAACAAAATCACGGATAATGACTACAAAAAAATATTTCTAAAATGAGCATTTCGTTTGCTCAAAAAATAGGAATAATATAGTTTTAGTTTTCTATTATGAAGAGTAAAATTGTATCATTATATTAATTAGAACTATCTCTTCTATTTAAAAATATTTAACCAAATTAATGAATCTATTCATATTTAGTACTTAAAGTTTCGAGGTCCCTCCATATTGCCTCATCTTCAGAACTATTCATTAAAAAATATTTTCCATATTGAAATAATACAGGTCATTTATCATCATAAAATATATTTTTATTTGTATTTCACTATTGTCATCATTATTAATATTTCCCTAAGTGATTATTTCCCGCTTCCAAACGATAATGTTAGTTAACCGCTGCGAATATTTTAGCTTAGAAATAATTCAGTCTTCACTAAAATGCCAACGCTTGATATTGGTAGTATGATGCTTCACGGGTTTAAACTCTGCCGGAACGAGCGAAGACGGCCAGAAACATCAATCTAGTCTGGAGTATGGAAAGCGTTAATGAGAGCACTATTCAACGGTAGTTTAAAAAAAATTAGAGGGAGACTTCAGCCTTGAAGACGAAAACGTTTGTGAAAGGATTTCCTCTCTTGATGACTATGGCTTTGATGAAATAAATCCCTAAAACAACTGTTCAAGAACTTGCAGTGATACCTAACAGTAGTGAATCGACCATCGATGACCACCTAAGGCGATTGAAAAGGTAAAAAATCTTGAAGCTTGTAAAGTTGGGTTCCGTGTGCGTTAATCGACCGCCAGGAAAAAAACAGCGTTATGAATCATGCGATAAACTTCTTTGCCAAAACAAAGACAACCCTTTCCTGTCTGTCCAGAATTGTTGGAATGATGAAACGTTGATATTTTAAACGAAAGTAGATTTTTTGGCAATAGCTTGACAAAAGAAAGCATCACACTATTTTCCTCAGCCCCAACTCATCAGAAAAAAGTGACGGTTACGGTTTCGTGGGTTTCATTTGGTTTGTTACACTACAGCTTCTTAAATAATAGAGAAACCATCAATGCTAATGAAACTTAACTAATGAAACTTTGGAAGAGCCCATTACAACGCGTTGCAAGGTGTGGTGTAAGTTGCATTAAAACGCCCAGTCACATGTCTCATGGGTGTCGTTGGAGTGCTGCTTGAGCTTGGAAAACCCTGCCACATCCGCTCAACTCTCTTAAGACCGGACATCTCGCTTAAGGATTCCATATTTTTAGACACCTTGAAAAATTTAATGGGCAAAGGGAATTATAAAACGCGTTCTTGATTTATTAATTCTAGTAGGAAATATTATTTGGAGGGAGTTGAAAAATTGCCAACTCGTTGGCAGAAATGTGCTCAAATAAGAGGAAACAATTTTGAGTAAATAAAACAGTTGTGAATGTTTCTTTTTAAACCAATAACCTGCAATATTTTTCGCACAACCCGATATATAATGTTCTTACCGAACAACACGCATTGAGAATCTCGACCTATTTTTTAAATCCGATTCGAAATCTGTTAATGTTTCATCATCAAGCAGGTCTAAATCTTGGATTAAACTATATTTATGGACGGGGCTCACTAAAAAACACTAAGAAAAGGTTATGTAAAGGGAGGGAGGAGTGTACACGGGGAAAGCACAAGAGAGCATGTTGTGACAAAAGAGGACCGGGCACAATGGATCTCCTTTCCGGGCGGACCTAGCCGCAGAACAAATAGTCCCAGGTTCAATGCCACTCTAACACACAGTAGCGGCGTCTTATATAAATTGGAGCACGGAGGATAAACCATAAAATAGACGTCTGTAGGAAAAAATTAATTTTTAATTACTTATTATAATGGTAAAATATTATAAACTGATTTTCGATTATCGTGAAAATTTATATATGGGTCAATTCATTTGAAATCGTCAAATTTACGTTAATTTCGCCGCGCAACATTTTTGATTTTTATGATTTTTTTTAACCAGTTATTTCCTATCTTTTCCTGAATATTAAACTGTAGATAAAATATTTTTCTAGCTAATACTTTTGTGCGGCTGAAAATATGTATAAGAAAAATCGTTCAAACTCTTGAAATTATGTAGATATCAAATCAAAACGAAAACTAACAGTATAACAACAAAAGTTTCAAATTTTGTGTTCTCACAACTTAAAATATACCGCTCAACATTTTTGATTTTTATGATGTTTTTATATTTTTTTCAGTATTTTTTCCTGAATATTAAACCATGGATAACATATTTTACTGTTTGGTAATTTTCGTATTTTAGCCGTTTTAAGTCAGCTTCGCGACTGAAAACATGTGTTTGAAAAATCTCTCTAATTCTGACAATTTATTATACGTCGAATTTAAAAAAAACAAAAAACAACAACAATATAATAATAATATGATTTATATTTATTGTTCACACAATTCATTACCTTAGTAGTGAAGAAAGTGGTTGAAAATTGTTTCGAAAATTAACAAAAAGCAAGACTGTTATTTTTAACAGCGAGCAGAAATTTTTAACTCGGTAACCAGCTGTCTCAGTCACCAAATGCCAAATAACAACGCCACTTATACTCATCATATAGTTTTATAATTTTTCACTTAGTCCTTTTGAGATATTTGCTTGTTACATTACGGAAAATGGTTTTTTGCCATTTTATAAAATTCATAAACGAAAAACACAAAATTTCTCAACATCGAAATTTATACAGCAACTATGAATATGACTGAGCTATATAAGAAAATATAATCAAAGTTTAGTCTCTTTTTTCTTTATAAACTTTTAAATCGCTAAAAGTCTCACTTTTTGTTAATTTTGAGAATTTTTTTCACTACTTGCTTCACTACTTAGGTAATGAATTGTGTGGACAATAAATATAAATCATATTATTATTATATTGTTGTTTTGTTTTTTTTTAATTCGATGTGTACAAAATTTCCAGAATTAAAGAGATTTTTCAAACACATGTTTTCAGTCGCAAAGCTGACTTAAAACGGCTAAAATACGAAAAGTACCAAACAGTAAAATATTTTATCCACGGTTTAATATTCAGGAAAAAATACTGAAAAAAAAAAATAAAAACAAAATGAAAATCAAAAATGTTGAGCGATATATTTTTGATTTTCATGTTTTTTTAAATCTGTATTATATAAAATATTCCATCGAAATTCAATGTAATCCTTTAAATTTGTTTCAACTCTAATTCTATTTACAAGTTCTTAAATTTATTTTGACATCGGAGATAAGTGACAGTTGTGTGTTGCTAGCCCCGTTTAAATGTTTATATGAAAAGGTGCGGTATTGCTATATCTGCCATACCGCATAATCGCTTTTTGGCGAAGTAATTAAATCTTTGACTGCGCACAAATAGGCCGTAGTTGTTAATGATGAATTTGTTAAAACAGTAGGCCTTCAGTTGACTATACATAATAATAGGTGGCGGGTGGAGCATTCCTTGGGGGCATATCGCTTCGTAACCATTCGGCCGTAAAATACACAAACTAGCGGTAGCAATAACAGTGATCAGCAGTAGCTTTAGCTTATCAAAGCGCCCAGTTTTCAGCTTAAGCAAATAAGCATATGCGTAAGCTTGTTAATTAAATTAACAGGAATTCTTTATTTACACCTATGCTCATAACATCAGATTTCTCATTAATTTTTGTTTTTCCCTGGAGATGGTTTTTGTTATTTATTTTAGGTCTAGCTCAAAAGCGAAAAAATATAGGATACCTCCATTACATATTTAATTGGTGATGACACTTGTGTGATATCAGTAGATCCAGTTACTGCCTCCCACATTCTTCAATCTCACATCCGAGACCTTGAAGTATGGCGTCAGAATGGAGGATTAAAATTAATTCTAACAAATCCCACCATATACCCTTTACCCTTCGTCGTAAACCGGTGACATCCTGCCCTACAGTATCCTTTAGTGGAGTCCAATGACACTCCACTAGTCCCTGTTGAACAGATTCAATACTTAGGACTTCACCTTGACAAACGTCTCACTTTGAATCCTCATACAAGACTGAAACGACAAGAAACTGCCCGACGTTTTCGACTACTTCGAATACTTACTGGAAGAACGCCTTCCACATTCCACTTAATTACAAAAGACTTATTTATATGATCAGCATAAGACCGATACGGACTTACGGAGTAGAGCTATGGAGACTCTACTAAACCATCGAATTCTTCTCATATCCAACCCTTACAATCCAAAATCCTTAACGCTCCTTACTTTGTCACGATCCACTAGACCACACCGTTCCCTCATTTCATTTATGTAAATATATATTTTTTTTTTTTTAACATACACATTAATATTTACAGCTGTATTATATACATCAAGTAAATGTGATGGACATAGCAAACTGACATGATACACTTGTTGAGAAATTACCTATTAGCATAAATAAAAAATATATATGATAAACGAGAAGGTCTCCGTCTGTGTTGTCCGCACCTGATTTTTATATTGAAGTATTAACAAAACAGAAAAATATCATTTCTTTCCTTTTATAATTTTTTTTTTGGAAGTTTTATTCAATAGTTAAAATTCAAAAAAGTACTTCTTAACTTCCTTTTCTTACACATTTATTTTTCTTCACTATCTATTACATTGTTTTTCTAAGTTTTGTGGTTCTTTCTCCATTATCAAGACTAAAACAATTCTTATAGTTTAGTTAGTAAAATTACATTATTTGATTATTGTCTTTGAAAATTATCTTCATTAATTTAGTTTATAAAAACTTATTAATATAAATAAGGAGTTTTTGTTGACCGTTAAGAAATTAGATGAGAAAGATGGTTGGGGGTGCGGTCATAAAATAGAAACACACATTTAAAACAAGTGCTATTTTAATTATGTGCCGACGTTTCGGCCTACATTGTGGGCCTTCATCAGGGTTGAATCCGGGACGGTGTCTAAAGAAGTAGACGTCTTAGAAGACTACTTCTTCTTCTTTCTAAAGAAGTCTACTTCTTTAGACACCGTCTCAGATTCAACCCTGATGAAGGCCCACAATGTAGGCCGAAACGTCGGCACATAATTAAAATAGCACTTGTTTTAAATGTGTGTTTCTATTTTATGACCGCACCCCCAACCATCTTCCTCATCTAAAAAGTTATTAATATGATTTACCTTTTTTTAAAATCACTTTTTCACACACAAAACATAATATTACATATCTAGCTTACTGCAATTCGTCCTATTTGATGTTTATTGGCTAAATGTTACTATTATTTCTAATTTTACACTTTGTACCGTGGTATACATATATAAATATATACATATATACGTGGTATACATATATAAATATAAATATATTCTTCTAGGATTCCTATGTAATCCCAGTGCCCTTAAATTTATAAATTTATTACTGTCATATTATTATTATATACCTAACGCATTATTAAGTCTATAATTACATTGGTTGTTATCTTGTTTCTTTTAGCCCTGATGAAGGCCCACATTGTAGGCCGAAACGTCGGCACATAATAAAAATAACGCTTATTTTTAATTGTGTGGTTTTAATTTATGACCGCACCCCCAACCATCTTCCTCATCTAATTTCTCTACGGTCAACAAAACTCCATCATTATGTATTTATTTTTTATTTCTATTAATTATATATTCTAATTATGGTTTTGGACTATTGTTATATTTATTTTACAATTTTACGTTATTGATGATATCTGTATAATGTGTTCCTAGTTTTTTAAAAATCTGTTTTGAAATTTATTGTTCTGTTATTATTTTAGGTAATGTGTATTGCCCCTAGTTATTTTTCATTTATATTATTTTGTGATACTTAGCTTTTTTGACTGTGAAAAAAAAATTAGTTTGTACATTTTTGTCATTGTTAAGGGACTATTTCGACCCAGAATAAAATTTTAATTTATTAATCATGAATATATGCTTGCTTCAGAAAAAATAATATCGTCATGGTTTTATATTTCTCTTTTAATAGGGCTTTAATCATTCAATCATTGTTCTAGTAAAATGAAAACATTTCACGTGTAATGCTTAGTTGTCGGGAAGTATAATGCCGACAACGCAATTTGAAGTGTTGTATACTGTGGATTGTTGTTTGCTAACCTCGTACATATGATTTGAATGGCCTCTGATTTCCTGTAGCCAGAGTTGGCACGTGTAACTCTAGGCTAGGGAGAACTGAGGCCAATTCTTTGAATGAATGAAGTGTAGGGATTGTGCCAATCAGCCTCTACTTCCATGCTTACCTTGCTACTCAGCAATTCCAACAAAGCTGTGGAATTAATTCCATGGCGTACATACTTCAGGGAAAAAGGTATTGCTTCCAAAATAATAAATCCATAGCGGTCGTTCGAGGAAATTAAATATCACAAAGGGAGATCACTTGTAGCATGGTGACTAGCATAACAGCCTTCTATGCCAAAGGTCTCGTGGGTTCAAACCCACAGGTGGTCCTAGGATTTTTTAATGGCAGTAAAAATAGGTGTGAGGAGTGATGACCCTACCTTAAACATTTCATGAGAAACGTGAGTATATCCTCCCAGGAGTCTATACCACGCGGCCAAGGGCCTACACGGCCTGTCGCGCCAGAGAAAAAAAAAAAAAAAATCCTTAGCTATGCCGTTCTTCGGAGGGGACATAAAAATCAGCACTTAACATTAAGTGTCAAAAAATAAAATAAAATCGATAGGATGTTCTGAAATTATTTTAAAATACAGAATTTTAATTAAAAAATACATTTATCAATAAATAAATGAAGTTGAATATTTAAGTACTGAATATTTACTTAGTATAATGTAGTGCAATATTTTGTCACTAAAATTGTAATTAGCATTTATTATTTTACTTTCACTTACTATACATAGTAAGGGAAAGTATTGCGATCGTGAAAATTTTCGAATTTCAGTTTTAAACGGAAATACACGTTTTAGGGTCTCCTGAGTCCAAATAACCAAGTCCCGCAAAAAGGTCTGTGTGGTAACTCCCGAGCGGAAAAGTCCTATGAAAATGAAATTTCATATTTAAGACATATATATGCCCGTGACGTTACAAAACCTTTTTCATCAAAATGAGCTCACCAGAAGAGCCACTTTATACCATGCATTTTGCACCTCTTTTCGATTTTCTCGAAAACGGTTCCGACGATTTTGATTAAACTCGCATTATCGATGTAAAATTCAATAGGCTTTAATATCATGTAGGTTTCATTCTGGTTAAAATGGTCTGTCAGGGCTTAAATTCCAATATTTTAAATTTTCTTTCTTTAAAGTACCTTTAATTTTGTTGATTCTATAAAAATAACTATATTATCTTGTTACCGCTGAAAGGTAAATATATAAATTGTATGAATTCGATACCCAACTAAAGGAGAAAACAGAAAAAATATTTTTCAAATACAATTTTTCGTTTTTGAACATAAGTTCAACATTTTTTGAACATCATCATATACATGAATGATATGCCGTTGGAAAGCTAAAGAGTTTAAAAAAAATATTATCTCATACACAAGCTTTTAAAATTTAATAGAGAGTGATAAAAAGCCGATAAAACTAAGTGATTATTTTGGATAATAATATAATAGATTTTTAATAAAGAACATGTTTCTATAGAAATTAAATTTAATTAATTTTTTAATAGTTTCACGTATTTTTACCTCTAACTGTATTTGAAAATTCTTTCATTGATTTTAAAAATTGAGGTAAGTGAAAGTCGTGTGTTGCCCGTACCAGATTTTTTACTTTACATAGTTATCATTATTATTACTTTGTATCATAATCCATATTATTTCTAATTAATTATAATTATTTATAATTAATAGGCTTTACCAGTAAAAGCAAATATATTAAAAATATATAGAGATGAAGCAAATATGAGCTTTTCAGAGCTTTAGATTTATTTTTATGTTCTGTCAAAGAGACCAGAAAATCAATAATATTGTATAACATGATTTTCATACTCCACATCACTACATCAAAAACTAAAATAATAAATAATAATAATAAAACAACCAATGGTTTACCTTTGTCCTTTTTCGTTAATTTAA
The DNA here is from genome assembly GCA_023052935.1 of Piezodorus guildinii. NCBI lineage: Eukaryota > Metazoa > Arthropoda > Insecta > Hemiptera > Pentatomidae > Piezodorus > Piezodorus guildinii. The sequence continues at coordinate 44,703,936 of CM041295.1, forward strand.
GCAATTTAATTTGTTTTGAAATAATATATTTCACATCTATATACCTATAACATATAGATAATCAGACATATAAATTACCGAGATCAAACAGAAGTTTCGAGAATCCGGTATGTAAAGTTAACAATATACCACAAAGGCTGAAATGGGACTTGAGGGCTACTGTCGATTTTCTACGCACATACCTTTCATGTAATAATATATCATTGTGATACAATGATATGATACTATATCCCTGGCTAATTACTGTTTCCCAGGAAGGGCTGGCAGAATTATACGAAAAGGATCTGTGGAATGTAATCTTGGCCGAGAGATGGTCGGTGTAAATTTGCCAGAGGGAGGCTTCTGTCATTCCTGAGATGATACGCTATATTGGCAGTTAATAACCAATAGCAACTAGCCAATGGTTTCCAATACCTGCCCATCTTCGGAATTTCGCTGTCAGGCTTAAAAGTCAACGCCCTCCGTCGGCCTATAGGGACACAGATTTAGTCAGGGGTCGATCATCTAACGGAGTGTATACAAAAATGACCGTTTGTAAAATTCAGTTTATTTATTTGTTTGAAAGAAGAAAAATGGTAGTGTCGTGTGAAATTTTCGTAATTTCAAGGCATTACTGAAAATGAAATTCACTGTAACTGAAGTGACTCATAAAATTGTTAAATATGGACAGAAATATGTCCTGGACCTGGGCTCTGCGCGGCGTTGGTTTGGAAAATTTAGGAATAGAGATATGACTTTAGAAAAGAAAAGGAACTTTTTTTTTCTATACACCTCATTATAAAGAATCAAATATATATATATATATATATATATATATATATATATATATATATATATATATATATATATCTTCTATATAAGAGAGGAAGATAACATCTGAATGGATGAAGAGTTGCTGGGCAGACAGAAAATCACATAGCATCAAACAATAATTAATCTACGTACCCGAAAGTGGGTAAAAAAACAAAACAATATATATATATATATATATATATATATATATATATATATATATATATATATATATATATATATATACGGGGAGCCCGTAGCTGAGTGGCTAGCGCGCTAGTCTCTCATGCTGCAGGTTCTGAGTTCGAATCCCAGTCCCAGCGGGGCTTTTATAAGGATGTAAAAAAATAGGGATTCACTCACAACCTCTCCCCCAGGTATGTGAGACCCGTCAGCCAAAGGGTGGCCACTCACAAAATTAGTCGTAGGGAGTGATGACCCTACACTAAAAATAGCATCGAGAAACGCGAGTGTTATCTCCCATATCACAACGCAAGGCCCAGGATCTGCACGGCCTGTCGTGCCACTGAATGAATGAATGAATGAATATATATATATATATATATATATATATATATATATATATATATATATATATATATATGAAGGTTCATGCGTATACTTAATTTATATCAATATAATTATGATCATATTGTTTCTGATGGTTCATTGGAAGTTGGAAATCACATACCATCAAACAATAATTAATCTACAGTACCCGAAAGAGGATAAAAAAAAAAAAAAAATTAATATATATATATATATATATATATATATATATATATATATATATATATATATAACTTATGCGTTGTCCGAAATATGAATTAAAAAAAATAAAGAAAGGGGCATAAACAACACGCTTGATGGCTATTCAAACACTAACTTTATTTGGTCTTCTAATCCTCTATATATACATTTCTTTTGTTTACAAGATGTGGTTTGGAATTAAGGCTGATAGTCTACCTTATCAGTCCTTAACTCCCCCCCACCAGTTTACGAACAATCCTCGTAAACTATATACAAAAAGTTATGGAAATCCTCCATGAGATAAAAGAAAACAATTTGAAATACAAAAAAAAATGACAAACTCAGAAATAAAATAACACCTGAAAAGAGAATACAATAGATAAAAAAGAACAACACTTCCTGCAAACTGAACACTGCATAAAAAAACTGACAACTTCACAATAACAAAACAAAAAAAAATACAAAAAGCTGAGGACACTCCAGCGTCCTAAGATGCCTCCACCGGGGAAGTTTCAATTGTTCTAGATGAACCGTACGCCGCTTCCTGGGTTCGCGCACGCTCTCGATCGTGACCAAATTGTGTTCACAGATCACAACCACCCGGAAAGGGCCCTCATAACGCCGGAGTTCCTTCCCTCTGTTGGTCCCCACACGCCGGTAGACCACCGTACCGATTTTGACAGGTCCCATTAGATCCCGCACTCCAAGATTATGCCGCTCCACCCGGCGACTCTTTTCCCGCTCAATCCGATCGCGAACCGTGACCCACAGCTTCTTAAGCGCGAGACTATTGCTCACAATTCGCCCTTCATCATCCGCCGCACCGCGGCAATCACGCCGGCGACCCTGCAACCCGAAAAGGATTTCGTAAGGGGTAAATTCCGTGACCGAGTGGACGGAATGGTTGTACGCGACGATGGCACGCTCCATAGCCACGTCCGGCTCCAACCCCTTCTCTAATTGAAACACCCGCAGGTGGTCACTCAACGTGCTGTGAAGGCGCTCGATACCTCCGCGACTTTTCGGATGACCCGGTGTGTTAAGATGCCACGTGACACCCAAAACCTTCATCTCCTCCCGGACTTTGGCGTTGTCAAATTCGCGGCCACTATCCGAAGAAACCTTCTCGGGGACGCCATAAAACTGAAACCAAATCCACAGGGCCCGTAACACAGCCTCCGCCGTACGCTCTTGAACGGGATACGCCATCGCTAACTTGCTGAACAAATCCAAAACCGTGACCCACTTATAGTTTTTCCACGTAAAGGAATCGATTTGCAGATCAACCAGAGGCGCCTCAGCGGTAGGGGTTTCCTCCTGGAGGGCCCGAGGTGGATGACGATCATACTTGGCGCGCAGGCACACATCGCAATTCCCAATGGTCTCCTGAATGGTGCGCTTCATCCCCCGCCAATAGTAACGCCGCCGCAACGCACGCAACGTCTCGGTGAGGCCCCGGTGGTTCGTCGTCCCCTGATGATAAGCGAGCGTCACCTCCCTCTGCCGTTCCTCATCACGGATGGTCTCGGCGAGCATGGAACAACGGACAAACGACCGGTCAACCCCGATACGCTCCGCCCGCCACAACCGGTGGATCCGTCCCCATACCACGGCGTTGCCGACAAATAGGTGGTGGGTCCTGCCCGGCTTAGACGCGTCCGCCAGCGCTCTACAAATCTGGTCATCCCCGACGGATGGCTGAGACCAGACCGTGACGACCGAACACCCGCCGAAGCGTTGAAAATCTATCTTAAGGAGCCCCGACGCCCTCGTCTTCCAGATAATCTGGTGGCGCTTGTCGTTCTCGATGTCGTCTATTTCCTCCATGTCCACAGGACGCCCCTCAGAAGAACACTCGTCCTCCGACGACGCGACCACACCCGAAACTCCAGCCGTGCCAGACGGGGGTTCCTCCCTAGGAGTCCACTCCCTAAGAAACTGCCGAACATCGCGAGAAGACTCGCCCCGATCCTCCTCTACGGCGTTTACCATGAGCGCACGCGACAGCCAATCCGCGACAACGTTCTCTCTGCCCGGTTTGTATACAATCTCCATATTGTACTGCCCCAGGAGCTCTTTCCAGCGTGTGACCCGTGCGGAAGATTCTTTCAGCCTCCCTACCCATTGTAGCGGACGATGGTCTGTATGGACTCGGAACCGCCTCCCGAAGACGTACGGCCGGAAATGGTCGACAGCCCACACAATTCCGAGGAGTTCCCGCTCCAAGGCGCTATAACGAGACTCCGCATCCGTAAGACGCCGACTGGCGTATGCAACAGGTCGTTCCCCCCGGTCACTGTCCTGAGATAACACTGCCCCAAGAGCGTATTCACTGGCGTCAGTCGTAATAGTGAACGGCCGTTCGAAGTCCGGAAACGCGAGCACCGGATCACGCTGTAAGTGTTCGATGCACCGGCGCACCTGGTCCTCAATATCCGGGGTCATCACGACTTTACACCCTTTTCGCAGTAAATTATTAAGGGGCACAAGATACGCCGCCATAGCTGGAACAAAACGGCGATAATAGTTCAAAGCGCCCATCAACCGCCTGATCCCCTTCACCTCGGTCGGGATGGCCATACGCTGTAAGGCCGCCACCTTCTGAGCATCCGGCTTCACGTCCTCCGCGGAGATCGTATGGCCCAAAAAACTAATTTCCCGCTGACCCAAGATCGACTTCTCAGGAGAAAGACGGAGACCAAACTCCCGCATTCGACTAAAGACATCCCGGAGATGCCGAACGTGGTCCCGTTCCGACCGACTGAAGACCAAGAGGTCATCCATGTAGACCTGGCACACGGACTCGTCCAGACCCCGAAGAAATTCGTCCATCAACCGTTGGAAAGTGATAGGGGCATTCTTCAGGCCAAACGGCATGCGGGTGAACTCATAATGGCCCCTCTCGAAGGTAAACGCGGTCTTGTGTCGGTCCCGAGGATGCATTCCGATCTGATGATACCCCGCCTTCAGATCCAAAGTGCTAAAAATTTTTGCACCCCCCAACCGGTCCAAAATATCGTCGAAGCGCGAAAGAGGATACTTTTCGTCAACCGTATTCTCATTTAACTTACGGTAATCGATGACGACCCGATATTTTTCCGTTGTCTCGCCGGGGGCACACTTCTTCTTGACGGCCCATAACGGACTATTATACGGGGACGTGCTGTCCACGATTATGCCCTGCCGCCGTAAATCGTCTAGCTCTTCCCGAATATGCCTACGAAGCGCCTGAGGATACCGTCTTTCCTTGACATAAACGACCCGATCCTGCTTAAGTGGAATTTCATGCACAGTCCGACCCGTAACCCCAAGGATATTCCCCTTCCTTAAAAAATATATCGCTGAATTCTTCCAGGATAGACGTTTTCCAATTATCGACCTGATTCAGCGCCCCAATACGCGCCTCGCCGCCCGCAGCTACGCGAGTACAGGTATACATTCTACCTCCGATTCTGATAGCCCATTGGCCCCCCAGGTTCCTAATACGCGCGCCGATTTTCCCTAATAGGCCATTACCGATTATGGCCTGATACTCCCTTGGCATCTTACTTACTACATGGACATGAAACTCCCCGCTCCTTTCCCCCCATGTACTTAAGCCCAGCTCGATTTCCCCCTCCACACGACAGGGCCCTCCCAGGGTGATTAAATTACATTGGCATACCTTAACCTGGAGTGCCCTCTCTCCACCCTTCCACTTCTCTAGCGCCTCTCTGCATGCGATCGTGCACGAGCTCCCGGTGTCCACCAAGCATGCGACTCCCTCCACGCTGATGATAGGCAGACCGCCGCTCTCTCCCCTCGCATGGTAGCTCACCAACGTGCGGTTGCCACTCTGCTGATACCCGCCTCAGATTTCCTCACGGGATGACTGCGCTGCCGTTTCCGGTCGCCGCCACACACTCCTCCTGCTCCTCTGGCTACCTCCTCGAGCGGGAACGTCCGCCTCAGTCTCCGTTTCCGTTTCCTCAGACCCTCCGGATGATTCGCTTGCCGATGCCACATGCCTCCTCTGGAACCGTCCCGGTCGGACTCTTTGAGCATTTACTTCCATGGGTTCCGGTTGGTTCGCATCGCGCCGCCGGTACATGTAAGGACAATGTCTTGCCATATGTCCCTCCACTCCGCACTCAAAGCACCTAGTGCGTGGACATTGGGCCACCAGATGCCCGAGCTTGCCACAACCATGGCACTTGCGGTCCTCCCGCCTCCCGCTGCTTCTCGGTTTTGCTGGCCGTCGATCACCTTGCGGAGGCCTCTCTCTCCTATTCTCCCGAAAATCTCTTCTTTTCCACACGGGAGTGGTCCTGGGCTGATGGTGCGAGACCCGTGTCCAACCGTGTTCCTCCGTCTCCATCCGAGATTCTTCCTCGCGGGCACTGGCGTCCATCATTTCTTGAGCGCATTCGATGAACGAGCGCTCCCTCTGAAACCCTTCTCTTTTACCGGCTTCCTTCGCCAGCTGCACCTTCAGAATTATCGCTAAGAAATCCATCCTAAAGTGGACCTCCTCAACACTAGCGGTCTCTCGCATTTTCTCGGTGATCCGATTAAACTTCGTGAGAAGTTCTCCCGCATACTGGCCATTAGACTGCCGCGGCTTCTTAGTTTCCCTTATTAGGTGAAACACATCTTCTTCAGGGGCCCATCTTCCCCCTCCGTAGGCCTTCTTTAGTCGCTCTTTCACGACGCTCCAGGGTGTCTCCTCGTCGGCTTGGATATGGTTCAGGATGCTCCTCCTCACCCTGCAAACCACTGCAGCCTTAACGCCTCAGCATCTTCCCCGTCTAACAGTCTTTCGGACAACTTAGACTGAATCCTCACCATCAAGCGATCGCCCCCTTTTAAAAAGTGGTTGAGCTCACCAATCTCTCCAGTAAATCTGTCAAGGTCGGATGTAGCCTTCCTCAATTCCTGAGCTGTCGCTGTTTGGATCTTCACCCACTCCAGCGTCGTCCTATGCGCCTGCGCCAGTGAAACTTCCGGTAGTGGCGGTAACTCAACTGCCGCTGCTGTCGCCTGCTGGGGCACAGCCGGTGGGACATTCAGAACGGCTGGCCTCAAAACTACGTTTTCTGCCATGATATCGGTTTCTCACTGGCAAGAGATTAAATAATAAAAAAAAAATAAATGAACTCACGTACGCTGAGTAACAGGCAAGTACAAAAAAAAATTATGTTTCGAACTTATCTAAAGGTCCCGGGTTTCGGCACCACTTATGCGTTGTCCGAAATATGAATTAAAAAAAATAAAGAAAGGGGCATAAACAACACGCTTGATGGCTATTCAAACACTAACTTTATTTGGTCTTCTAATCCTCTATATATACATTTCTTTTGTTTACAAGATGTGGTTTGGAATTAAGGCTGATAGTCTACCTTATCAGTCCTTAACTTATATATATATGGAAGGTTCATGCGTATACTTAATTTGTATCAATTTAATTATGGTCATATTGTTTCTGATGGTTTATTTGAAGTTGTATATAAAGTTGTAAATAAAAAAATAATGATGACTAAAAACTAAATGAAAATTTTAGATATATATATATATATATATATAATATATATATATATATATATATATATATATATATATATATATATATATGATAGACGAGGGATAGTTTAGTTAGTCAGTGGCTCTATAACTGCCTGCGCACTTGTCCAGAAAAATCTCACTCTAATGAAATCTCAGATGGGTTTTAGTACAGCTAGTTAAAAAAAAAAAAAATCGGTTGTAACGAGCCTGTCTTGATAAACGCCAAATCTATCGAGAAATGTCGCAAAGAAACAGTCTTTTTTTTCAGTAAAATGAATCACAGAACTGACTTTTCCGAAAGATGACAAACTCATGAATATTTAAGAGATTGTCAACTCTGGCCTTCTCTAGACCATACGTCACTGTCTTGAGGAAACTAGCTCAGCAACAATGGTGAATCTTGAATGAGGTTCATCTTGTCATTAATAGTTAAAACAAAGTGCTTAAACAAGCGAAAATCAACGTCACTATTTTTGGAAGATTTATCTCTTTGGATATTGCTGATTCTAAAAATATCATCTAGTGATATTAAATTAGATTTAGTGCCTTGAGTGGATAGCCCAAAAAAAATTATTTTATTCTTTTTAATTTTTTTGGCTTCTCAATACTAGAGGTACTGCTATATATTCTTGCAGTAAGTGAAACAAAACTTTGTCTTCGAAATTGCAACTTTAAGTTAAGAAATTCAATGAGCGAATTTGGTTGTGTCTCTTTAAGTTATATTCAGGTGACCCAAATCTTATCACTCTGATCAGATTTACTTTTTATAATAATTATCCAGTTCTTTTAATCATTAGAAAAACAAATGTTCCCAAACTGTAGCAAGATAGTTAAGAAGAATATGTTTAAATTAATGTAAGAATATAAATAGTAGACTAGTCTCTTAAGTAATCACATAACATAACTATAATATATAAATTCACAATGAAAGAAACAATAAATATAAATACTTCCCTAAAGAAAAAATAAATATGAAAACCTCAAATATAAGCATATCGTTTTTCAGCTCGACTTACCACACACACACACACACCTTTATTTAGCACGCTTTAAAATAGAGGATCGTCGTATCCTAGTTGTCTGTCTGAGGATCAAACAATGGATTATGCATTATTTTATAGCCCAATTTTCGCCAAAGAAAAGGACGAACTAGACAGCATCCTTGGAAAGAAGGCTGTTCCAGAAAACTTGGCTACCCTGATGATGACCTAAGAGGAGAAATGGAATGGTATGGTAGAATATGCGGCGCAAGTCGGAAAGAAGCTCAGATCCCGAGAGCGCGAAAGGAGTTATCAATTATTACGATAGATAGAAAACTCAAAAGATAGAAATAGCATAATAGCTGATAAAGATGTCCCTTAATGTTGCCGGCAGATAGCCAGCAGCCATACTGCCCCTAACGGCAGTTTCATGGGGTAGTGAAGGCGAATAAGGAGGTGGTTTTTTAGTGAGTAGGAATCTCACACAGTTGTGGACTTGTATAGTCACACATCGTATAAATAAGATTTTTCTCCTACCTTGAAAAAACAAAAAAAAAAAAAAAAAAACATACCTTTTTGCGGGAATTGGTCATTTGGAATCAGGGCAACCTAATACGTGTATTTACGGTGAAAACTCAAATTTGAAAATTTTCACGAACGCAATACTTTCCCTAATATATTTCATATATAGGTAAGTGAAAGTAAAAATTAGAGTCACTTCCGTAATATATAATTCCTTTATATTAAAAAGATGAATCCACAAATAAGTCTAAAAGTATTTACCATGAAAATAGTTATGAAGTGAATAGAAAATTTGGATAGGATAATGTTAAAAGAAAGTATTAACAAAATCAACTCTCCCGGTTTCCTTATGGAGACAGTTGACGAAGTGAAAACCTATTTGTGAAGTTTGGAACTGGTAAAGCCTCTTAAGACAAAGGCAGTCAACAGCTCTAAAGGAAAAGTTTTTGTAAAATATCTGACGAGGTGATATGAAGATGATAAAGCGTGTTGACTTAACAAAGAAAATGAGATGTCTATGGAAAGAGAAAGTGTTATTGGTTTGTTGTTTACAAGCTTTTACTTCCCTACGGCATCCCATATTTCGGAGACCCACTCAACATTTTTCTATATCCTAACAGTGGTCTATGAAACTATATATCGATGTATCAAATCCAAAAATAAACTATGAAGAATCTTAAAAAATTAAAATCCATTGACTTGAACTCATTATGAAATGAATATACTTTAAACAATTAGTTAAATATTGAGGATGTGTAGTTGACTGTAGAAATTATCACAGGTAGAAATAATCGAAAGAATTTTTTAATATTTTAATTTTGCCGACGTTTCGGCTCAAACTTGTGAGTCATTATCAGGGCATTACTGAGCCATGTCAAGCATAAACTCTGCTCATGATTGTCATGGCTCAGTAAGACTGTAAAAAGACTGACTCCCGATTATGTCTAACTATAATTAGTTAAATATAGTTTGTTCATTTATTAAATAAATACATGCATAAATATATATTGTGAGTGTCGTGTTACATTGAATATATGAGCACTGGACTACTATTCTTCTGGTCCAGGTTCGAACCCCTGGTATGGTAGGATAATTATTTGTTGTCTTTCTTTTATCCGTAGGAGGAACCCGGAATCCCTCCTGGAGTAATCATAAAACAGTATCATGAACAACGATATTTAAAATGGTAATTACTATGTTACAATACATAATATTATTAAATAGAATGACTTATTTTTGTCTGACCGGTGTAGGCGCTGCTTGCGCTACCTGTGAGCGAGCGCGTGAACCCGCTGTAAGTCCGCTATATCACATCGATATTGTAATATTTTATTTACTAATAATAAACTCACATAGAAGACCTCGAATTTATTCAAATTTAAAATTGAATATTTGAAAATATTTTTAAAAATTGTTTAATTATGCCTTCCCATTTCGGCTTCTTATTCTTTTGTAAGCGGGAGGATACTTCTAGATGCGCTGCATCCATTTCCCGCTTTGAACCACACTAACAGCAAAGTGGAGACTCAACCACTCCAATCCGAAGCAAATGCTTCGCCAGGTAATTCAGAACCGTGCAACAGCATCTTTTCCTTGTAAATCGAACGGTATCCTTTCTTCCTCAAGGAGTTTGGCCCATCATCACTTATTGATCGAAAATTGTGAATAGAAATGAAAATGGTGTATTAAAACATTTAGTTTCATTGCAACAAATACGCAATTGGGTCATAAAATTACACCTGGCTATCCCAAGATTTCTAGGAGATTTTTCATATTAATAATAATAAGAAGAAAGTTAATGTCCACGAATCAAGGTGATAAAGTTACGTTTCATTTTAAAATGAACGCTAATCAAGAATGACGTTTATGGAAAGTAACATTGAGCTCTATATAAGTGGTATATTAGTGTAAAATAGTGCAGAAATTTACATAGTACGCAAATTAGATTTTATGATTTTCTAATTATATACTTTAAAAAATATATAAAAACGAAAGTTATTGCAATTTTTATCAAGTCCTAAGATAAAAATTGATTTAGAATTAGAATTATAACCTGGTGTGGTGTGCTCAATAAAATACTTCCTTACCAACCTCTATTAATCGTTTTTGAAATAATTATGAGAACTAAGGTAAGCACGACATGAACTATTTTTAGCTTAATGTGTTCCTTCACGCCCCGATTCAACAATAAATCATATTTCTTTTATAAAATTTGCAATACGAAAATCGTTCCTTAAAGTAGCACCGAGACTGGTAAGAAAAAAAGGGAAAAGAATACTTAAAAAAAACAGAAACAGGACTTGGGTGGTGTTTCTTTCAATACGGAGGCAGGTGAAGATTAATAGATAGCCGGGCAGCAAATACTTTATTGAAATAAAGTAGCTCCCACGAGGAGCAGCGTTCTTCATGATTAGGATGCAAAAAAAAAAAAAAAAAAAAGTATGGCACCAACCACTGATTCTTTATCTGATTCCACCACCGATTTTAAAATTATAAGCATTATTAATTGTTGTTGTTGTATTTTTACTTTTAATCATCTATATAAGTAATATAATACTTTATAATATAAAGTCCACAAAAAGGTCAGTAGCTCAAAAGTGAAATTTCGTATTAAGGACAATTATGTGCTTTGGCGGGGGCGGGGTGGCTGAGCTGGTTAGCGTGCGTTGCCCTGGAAACCAGAATCTTAGAAAAAAATACATATTAGGAGTTCGTGTCTCAGGTGGGGGGATTTCAGCTCGGCATTTTTCTCCCGCCCTCATCTTCTGGCCAGAGAACCAATGAAATAGTCTGACAAGGCTTAAATTCCGATATTTTTTATTGTCATCAATAATAAGTAAATTAAAATATATTTTCCATACTATATATATGTCACATATAGATAAGTAAAAGTAAACAAATATAACTTTTACCCTTACGGTTCAAAAAAATAGTATTTTCTATCAATGAACAACAATAAAATTAAAAAAAAAAATTGTTTTAAAATATTCTCAAGATAACAGAACGACCTGATGATCATTAATGTAAAACTAATTAACATTCCATAATTATCTCTCCTTGAGAAAGCAAGAAAGTTTGTTACATTGAAATTTATTAGAAACTTTCTCATTCCGTCATTTCACGAACGAGACTTAAAAGTCAACCTACAGAATAAAGTCATATGCGTAAGAGGAAAGTTTTATAAGTATATAAACCGAAATCCCACGTAGTAAAACAAAATTTGCTGTTCAAAACTGAAAATGTGCAGATTTGTGTTCAGACAACTCGAAATCTTATGCAATAGTTCTATCTACATATCTACTCGTATTTTTGAGAAAAAAATGTAATCTAGAAAAATATCCATCCTCTTTTATAGACTATACATCACACTTTATACTTATGTATTTTTTAATTAGGGTGAATGATGTTTAAATATTTCAAATCAACAAAGCTAAAGTTAATTTAAAGAAAGGTTTTTTGGAAATCTCCCAATTAAGTTCTTTCAGACAATTTTAATGAGTATAAAATCTTTCTGATACCACAAGCATTATAAAAATTGTTAGAGTCACTAGTCAGGAGAACATAGTAAAAATGTGTTAAATCGATTATATAAACTAGCAATTGTAGTATGTCGTTTTTGATGTGTGGGTACGTTGTAACTCAACCTCGAAAACGATGCATAGTATAAAAATCAAATTTCATATTTCAAAGGCGTATATCCCTGAGATATTACAGCAACATTTTATACCATGCATTTCGTACAATTTAACGACTGTCACACAAACGGCTTCAACAATTTCGATTAAACTCGCTATTTAGGGATACAATTTAATGGGCTTTAATATGATGTAAGTTTTATTCTGATGGAAACAGTCTGACAGGGCTTATATGCCGATATTTTTAATTGTCTTGTTAGCTTTGATGAAAAACGCGTAATTATACAAGTTGAACGAATTTGATAACTAACTAAAAGAGGAAAAGAGCAAATAAATATGTGTATATATATATATATATATATATATATATATATATATATATATATATATATATATATATATATATATATTTACATAAGGATAGTAATAAAGATGTATAATATATAACGCATAAAATACCGCTAGAAAGCTAAAGAATATAGACAACTTATATATTATATACAAAATTGTATAATTTAATGCATAATGATTAAAATCATATAAACTAAGTGATTGTTCGTTATAATTATTTTCAACACTGTTATAATTAATGGAAAAACTGTATGGTACCGTATATACCAGCTGGGTATACCGCCCAACATATCAATAGCCCTGCGAGATGATAAGCCCGTTATAAATGCAGTCATTTTATTTCTAACAAGGGCCAAACTGTTAAACAGCCTCTGACTACCCAACACATCTATCGAGGACGTACCCCCTTAATTATGTATCTGTTTAATTCCTAATGGGAGCGGCGTGGTCTAGTGGGTAGAGCGCTAGTCCAGTGTGCTCCGGGTCCTGGGTTCGAATCCCGGCTGTGGCGGAGTATTATTCTATTATTACAGCCGGGTGAGGGGGGGGGGGCGATCCTGGGGTACGGAGACCCTCCTGGGGCACACCAAGCCTCTATAAAGTGGTTACCCAAATATGGGGAAAAACGTGGCGGCTGAGCGTGATCTCGGCCGAATCACCTCGTTGCACGGCCGTTGGCCTGGAAACAGTTCGAATCTATACATATAACTGAACCCAAAACTCTTCATGGGTTGTAGTGGTACAGTTTTTTTTTAATTCATTATCCTATTATTATCATTTTTTATTTTTTTTCTACCTTTATCTTTTATTTATTATTATTATCTTTATCTTATTTTTTATTTATTTATTTTATCATTTTAATTCCGTTTGAACTAAGAATAAACACCTTTGAAGGATAAACCATAATAACTTACCATTGGGCGTTGATGACCAAGCTGTTGTACGTCCTAAAATCGAACAAAACAAACAAACCAACTGTATGGAACCTTCTAATTAGGTTACATTTGAATATATTTTTTTTTTTTATTTTATTTTATTTTTTTTTTATTCGTATATATTACAATTTGTCATAATAGACAATAATAATAGTGCTACAGGATCTCATTCATACAATATTTACAATATAAACAAAAGGAAAGTCAAATTACATAAAATAAAATCAAAATAAATAAACATATACAATAACAAAATTTATAGACAAAATAAATACAAATAAATGAAGTTAACAAATAAATAAACAAAACATGTCTCATTCATGTCTCAGTCTTAAAAAGAACATACATTAACCCTTTTTGAATAAAGTTATTTTAATTCAATAATTTTAACTAAAAATTACAATAATTAATTGTAGATAATAATTTCTTTTGTTGGATTATTTAATCTGAAAACACATGTTTCCATCGAAATTCAATGTAATTATTTAATGGGAGAAGATAGTTCAGGGTACATTCAAAAGTATAAACTTAATTGTGTTTATTTTGACTGCACCCTGAAGTAACTTCTCCCATGTATCCACTACAGTCAACCATTCTCACTTCACGGTAATTATTTAATATTTTTTCAACTCTAACTTTATTTAAATAAAAAGTTCTCAAAGTGATTTTAACAACGGAGGTAAGTGAAAGTCATGCCACACTATATTTGTTTTAAACTTTTTAAATTAAAATAAATCTATTGAATTTGCAAGAAAGCCGACTATGGAGGTAAGTTAGATGCTAGGTTTGTACAAAAATAACCTTGATGTATTAGTGTTAACTTTATCAAATATATCTAAAAATGTTCTCATCTCAATTTAGATTTAAAGTTAGTCTTAATATTTTTCACCTCACACATAGTAATATTTTAAAGCTATTTCCTAGAATAATTTTTAAGATATCGGATGGGACAAACTCTAATCAAGAAGAGACAGGGATTATTTATTTCTTTTTTTTTACATTATCTATTTCTTTTCTTTTTAAGGGATCCATTACAGGAACATTCAAGTTCTTCGAACTTTTAAAAAGTAAGTGAAAAACTTCGCTGAGCACCTCTTATAGGGGTTATAGGATTAGCCAAGCTGAATTTTTTGGAGGGTTTTTAACTTTTCGTCTGGTGAAGTGTTCAAATCCTCTTATTCTTTTTAATTCTAAATATCCCTTTTTATTTAATTATGTAAATATCATTATGGCTGTGTATTTAAAATATGAATCTTTTACGAACAGAAGGATATACGGCGAGTGTCAAAAGTATTCGGAATTCTTATTTGTTTTTATTTAATTAAGCATTTTTCACAACTATTAATTTATATAATTATTTTTAACTAATAAATTTTTTAAAGAGACTCCCATAAAGCAAAATTACTAACCAGATAACCGAATAGTATGTTGTTTTTAAATATATTCGATTAATAATGTGAAATTACTAGATCCATGCAGTGTCGAAAGTATTCGGAAATCGTAATATCCTGTTGTTTTCAACGATTCAATGATTTCAAATGTTCATATTATCACTAATCTTCGACAAAATTTTATGTTCAAAACAATTATTATTTCTCATGTAACTGATACCCAACTTTGGAAAGAAATATTTTTTAAAAGTAAAAACTTAACGCGGTGATATTTTTTTTTGAATAGAAAGTGTTGAAATGTTTAAAAAAATGATGAGAATATGTGGATTCCTGAGTATAGTGTGGAGGATATAACAGTATTATACAAAAGCAAGAAGTGACTGTACAAAAAATATTAAATGTTAAAAATAAAAGACTGATTATTAATAAAAATTAAAAAAATCCAGAAATGAGTAAACTTAGCTTATTTCTGAATTTTATGAGAACATCCGGATGCACAATTAGTGTTTTAGCTGTTTGCCTTACAGCTGTTGCATTTACAAATAGCGACATTTAAATTATAAAAAGGGCTCCCATTATGTGATATTTGACAATAACATAGATTAAATCCGAACATGTTAAAATAAATCTCTGGTTAAATGATCAATCTTAGAATCAATAAAAAATTCACTGAGAGAACCTCCAGAAAACCAAATTGAGACCATAGTATGAAAAAAAATTCGATAAAGTTGAAATAACTATCTACTTGAGCTAACGCACTTAAAATTAATAGTATAATCAGTATGCGAATCCACGGAACGCAGCTACTGAGCCTAGCACGGAATATATCCGAAAAAGATAAAATAACTACCTACTTGAGCGAGCGCACTTAATAATAATGTTATAAGCAGTATGCGAACCCCCTGTAACGCAGCTACTAAGCTCAATATCGGATAAATAGGAAAACGTTCCTAAAAGTTAAAAGAAATCGATATTTGAACGAGCAAGCTAAAAGTAAAAATCAAACGAACTCACTATAACCCAAATAACAGCCCTAGTATCGAAAATGTGTTGTAAGCTATAATTAATCGATACATTGTCTCAAAACCTTGAGTAAGTTTATGCAGAAAGGCCCTTGGGAACAGTTAACAAGCTACATTAGCTAAAAACATAGTTGATAATTAATATAGGTAACTATATAAACATAAAATTATGTTAACTCGATTTTTATTAATTTAATGAAACCCAAAAAGGTTATATTTGAATTGGAAAAGGTTGAATTTGACTTGAAAAAGGTTGATTTTGACTTTGAAATGCTATATATTTAATAAATAAATTAAGTGGTTAAGATGATCAAACTCCAGACGCTGACCTTGAGAAATAAAGAATATATGTGTGATTTTTCCGGCACCGAGAAGAGAGTTACTATATTAAAAAGTGTTATTCGTAGTGTCGTAATCGAGTTACCATTAAAAATATTTCTATTCATATAATTTTTAAAACGGAATCAATTCAAAACTGGTGGTTCTCTTCTATTTTGAATCGAATTCTAGTTACAAGTTGTGTTTATTATTCAGAATCCTTTCAAGGGGAATGGCGATTTGAACTTAAATTCGAACTTGAATTCTATTGTATTTGAAAAAAGTTGAATTTGATTTGGAAAGTCTATATATGTACATATTTCTTATTTTACTTATTTTTTTAAAAATTAAGTACCTTTTACTTCCAATTATGTTTTATTTGATTAACAATTTTATAAATATATTTAGGCTACGTCTCGGGGTTGTTCTCCGCATTTTCAACTCTTCTATTTATGTGTTATAATCAAAATATTATCATAGCAACATTACTATGGGTAATTACTAATGATTCATATTGGCTCACTCATTTGAAACTTCCTCAAATTAAGAAAACAGAAAAAAATTATATTGTTTGTAATTTTTTTTATTTATAGTAATTTAACTGTATTAAATAACACAATAAGTAAATATGAGGAATGAAAAAACAAAGTCATGAAAATGTCTTAAGAAAGAATTACCCAGTGGTAGCACTTCACTAACTATTTTAACTCAGTAAGTCCCGAGGCCACCTTCTTTTCAGTCGCCTTGGAGAGTTATCAGGGATATCAAAGGAAGATAAATTACGTACAAGTGGGTTTGTATGGGCAGGCAGTTTAGAATGAAAAGAGGAGTATCTATCACGGGCTATGTCTGCAATAAATGTGATGTTAAGGTAATTATGAAGGAGTTGATTTGTAACAAAATAAGGGGATTTTGGATTGTAAGGACTGGATGCGGGAGGAATTAGATGGCTTCGTACAGCCCCAAAGCTCGATTCCATATGTCCAAATAGGTCTGATAATAGTGATATAAATGAGTCTTTTGTAATATACTGGAAGTTTTGAACGTTTGTCTAGTAAGTGTTGTAGTAATCGATATCTTCGAGCAGTTTCTTGTAGTTTCAGTCTTGTGTGAGGATTCCAAGTAAGGCACTTGTCAAGATGGAGACCTAGGTATCGGATTTGCTCAACAGGAGTAAGGGTAATGTTATAAAAGGATACTGGGGGGCAGGAACTCATCGTTTTGCGACGAAGGGTAAAGGTGATTTGGTGGGATTTGTTGGGGTTCATTTTAATCCTCCAATTTTGACACCATTCTTCAATGGCTGTGATGTGGGACTGAAGGGTTTGGGATGCAGTAGATGGATCATTATGGACGGATAAGACACACGTGTCATCAGCATAAGTATTGAGGACAGTATGAGGATGGAGTGGAATGTCAGCTGTATAAAGGGAGTAGAGGATAGGACCTAAGATACCACCTTGAGGCACTCCAGCAGAATGGGAAAATATGGATGAGTAGGAAAAGTTATGGTTATTGTTTGTAATTTAAATTTTTTTTTTTTTACTCTGACACTAAAGTTTCTGTTTTGATTTTGTTGTAATATATTATTCTAAATGGACTTGTCCCAGAATAAATAAAGAATCTATTATTGTATAGTATATGTCCGCTTAGCTAATCTCTGGAATTCCCTATCTACTCATATCCGCCATGCTTCTTCTCTATAATGATCCTGTTCTATTTTCTCTATAAAGTCCCAACTGTTCCAATACCTCCTGTATTAAAAAAAAGACGCTCCTCAGCAATGACGTTTTATATCAAATATTAGATTTTGAATTTAAAAAAGAAATATTATTTATTGTCCATACCTAACTTAATTTATGAATTAATTTTAAATTTAGTTTAGTACCAATAAAGTTGATTTATTTTATTCTTTTGCTTTATTGTATAGATATATTTCTTTTTTTTACTTCTTACACCATTGTAAATAAGAATTAATAATGATCATTCGGTCTTTTGGCCAGACACAATGTGTATACCTTAATTGTACATATTTGTTGTTCATAAGGGACTATGTCCTAGAATAAAGATTTTTTTTTCTATTCTATTACATATTACGTTTAAATTTAAAGACAAAGAATAAAAATGATGGATCATAAGCCGTCGAGTAAAGGCATCTATTTTTAACTATTCACTATATTCCTTATTTCGGAGAAGAAGGTAAGGGTAGACAAGGATTCTTGTACCCCCGATGAACTTTGGCCATCAAAGGATGGATTTATGAAAGAGGCTCTTCCGAATCCTCTCGACCTCTAGTGGCGGAAGATGTAAGGAAGTCCGAGACCAAAAGCCTCTTCAATCGACCGTCACTTGAAGCAGCTCAAGCACGCCTCTTCTTAGAAAGCGTTAAATGGAAAATTCAATGCCAATTCTCATTACCTCAGTTAATGACACCAAACGTTAATGGAGTTAATGAACGAGATTTCAAGACCATCGTAAAATTATTTGAGTAATTTAATATTTTATGTCGAAAAGTCATTAAGGCTTGATTTTAAATTGAAATCATTAAAAGTCACATTAAATTTAGTCGAGTTGAATTGTAGATGAAGGTTGATATTACTGAATTAACCCATGTGAACGTCCATTTAGTTTAAAATTTTAATCTAATTTCAAACGGGGTATTGATTTTCTCTTATTATTGTTTTAATTATGAGAGTAGAAAATCCTTACAAGGAGAGGGTAAAAAATGTGTCGCACCGGTTTTGATTATTTTATTTTTAGAAACTAGACATTCTATTATATTCTATAAATATAAATTCAAAAGTATGCTAGTAAAACAAAAAAAACAAGTTTTCTAGTTCTAAAACCCTTCAAATCTTGTTTGTTTATTTATTTAACGTCTTTTTATGGTACTTTGGCTATTGGGGGAGTTCTAAATTTTGCCTATCCAGATTCAGTTAGGATAGAGTTTATTAACGAGCACAGGCTCGAGACCACCATCTTACGTTCCCTCCGAATGACAACATAACTAACAACTATTTTTATTAATAAAAATAATTCTTTATTTTATATTATTTGTTTACTTTTTTTTAATTTGTTTTCCTTTATTTTTGTATTATAAATTATTGTGTGTTATATATTTGTATTTCATTTTATTTATTATTATTAGTTTTTTTTTTTTCATTGTTATTAATTTCATTTATTTTATTTTATTTTTATTTATATTTATTTTTATTATTTCTCTATGCTATTGTATTATTTATTTGTTTTAGTATTTTGTTCGATGTTTTCTTTTCTTAATTTTTTTCTGCTATCTTCATTTTGGTAAATCGTTTTTCATTTTGTTTTGTTTTTTGTAAAGATGTGAGGGTGATAATAACCATCAGCAGTTTTTTGCGCTTAAAATTTAAACAACAAAAACTAACAAGGAGCGGATCCCAAATGTGTTTAACCGATTTTGGTGAAATTATTTTAGATAAAACTAGACATTAGGTAAACTAAGGTGCCAACACTTTCCAGGAGTCGCGTAAAAAAAAACAAACAAAAAAACATAAAATATAAATATTTTAATCAATTACTTTTGCAATTATTCCGCTTTGAAATATGATAATTTTGACACTAAACTTATTTTTCTACCTTTACTTTTTTAATAATAATATTGCTTTGTTGAGAAATAATACAATCTGCCACTATCTTGGGCAATAAGTATTAGGGCTAAAATAAGTAATTGATACCATATGTTTAGAGTAAAAAACATAACAAAACAAGACATAACAATAATAATAATTATAAAAAAAATAATAATATAATAATAATATCTCAGTCAGCCGCGCCACCAGTCTAGCCAATGGAGACTGAGTGAGGGCGCTAGAGCCACACATCTCAGGCATGAGAGGAGAAGTTGGCCATTGCCAGTACTCCAGTTGCATTTTTATAAGAGATCTCTCAGCTACTGCCGCCTCAACCTACGAGGAGGGTTGTAAGGATGGTTGGTACTAGATATGGATTGTGCCAGGGTATTAGGAAGAAGAGTACGTTTCTGGTGGAAGGATAAAAATTTGGGTGGGATGAGATCGAGGACTTAAGGGATCTTGATCAGTCTTGTTTGTAACATAATAGGGAGCATTGACTATTGTTCTAAGGACTTTGGACTGAAAGGATTGGGTACGTTTCATATTCGAAAATTTAGTAGTTCCCCATAGTTCAATTCCGTAGGTCCACATTGGTTTGAGAATTGTCTTGTAAATCAATAGTTTGTTTCCAATGGAAAGTTGTGATGTTCTATTCAGTAGTCTATATAATTGTCCGTATCTTCTGTTGAGATCTTGTCTTTTAAGTCGAGTATGTGGGTTCCAGGTCAGTCGTTTGCCTAGTAAGAAACCCAGGTACCGGACTGTATAACTTTACTAAAACCAAATATTAAATAAAATGTTATTTTTGCACACAAACTTTTTTTACGCGACTCCTGGGAAGCGTTGGCCCTTAATATATTGCAGAGTCTAATGGTTTAATGTATAGTTTCCCCTAACAAACTATACTATAGAGTTTTCATTTAGTTTAATCAAATACTAAATGTAGTTAAGAGTTAAATTTTATTTGATTATATTGCTACCAAATTAATTTAATTATTATCATTCTTTTTATTTATGTTAAATTTTTTTTGTTTTTTGTTTGGCCTTATATAATAGATATTATATTATGACAAATGTTATGCTATTATTAGGGGACTTGGTCCCAGAATAAAGTTTGTTTTCTTCTTCTTTTTATATTGGTTCGTTAAAATTAAGTTATTCTAGGCCCTTTTTTTATTTATTGTTGTTTTAAATATAAATTTTTGTACAATATTCGAATCCCTTTTGTTTTGCTATAATGTTACATTACTTTTTTTCTGCTTGCTAATCACTAAGTTGCTAATCACTAATCATAACAGTTTCTTTACTAAAATGGAACGTATGGTAATATTTTAATTTAGGGAGACCCTTCTAGGGCACACCCAGCCTCTATAAATTGGGAAAAGCTGGCGGCCTAGTCACCTCATAGCACTTTCAAATATATTTACATTATAAAAACGTATGCTGTTCATCAGAGTACTTATATATATATATATTTCATACTGTATTGTCATATCATCCAACATTTGTTTTTGGTTCCATCTTCTTTTGATTAAATTAAATTAATTTCATGTATGAAATTATAAATTATGCCTAAATATTTGGTATGAACGGTCAATCAGTAAATAATTATGGGAGCTCTTACAAAGATATAATTTAATTAATATACGGCTTTGTATTTAATTTCAACATTATATTTATTCCTGAAATAGCTGAATAATAATTAACAAATCTAATCAGCGTTAAATTGATGCACATTATAAGCACTTACGTACACAAATCAATTTATTACTCCCATTATAATTTGTCGTCAAACATGATTGATATTGGTAAAATATGGATGACTTTAATTACAACATGACTTAATTAACTAGAATAATAAGATCGTGTACAGTGGTAGGTGTACAGGTAATGTCAGTATAATTATTACTATCAATATTTGTGCTAATAAAAATAAAATACTTTAATTATTTGTAATTGTATTTTTAACATTCTCGGTTGGGAGTTTCTAATATTCTTTACTTGAGAAACTATAATTATTTTTAAAATCGACTTTCAGGAATCAATCGAAGAAAAATTGTTATAAAAATAAAATAATAATAAGCACAACATTTGTAGAAATGTTTTAATATAAAAAAAAAAAAAAAAAAAAAAAAAAAAAAACTAGTGACCACAACACGCTACTTGACATGCCTCTCTTTTTTTTTTTTTTTTTTTTTTAGTAATAACAATTTTTATTGAGAAAATTTTACAATCTGTCCCAATTTGGACATTAATAGTATTGCTGAATGATATCAAACATACTACATTCATACAATATTTACACAACATAAAATTACAATAAAATATATACACAATAATGAATCAATACAAAAGTCAATAATTCACTTATACCTATATACACATACACACACTCATACATACATCACATTGAGTGGAGAATCTAGCCAGTACTAGAACTCCAATATATTTACAAAAGGTCGCGGGGCCACTGCCGTTTCAACCTTCTAGGTGGGTTGTATGGATGAGTAGAGCTGGATAGGGATTGAGCTAAAGGATTAGGATGATGAATGAGGTTCTGGTGGAATTTGGAAAATTTGGATGGAATTAGGTCTGAAATAAATGGAACATTAAGGTCGTGGTGCAAGGTATAATTGGAGACATAATAAGGAGCATTTACTATTGTACGAAGGACTTTGGATTGAAAGGATTGAATGCGTTTGATGTTAGAACGTTTAGCTGTCCCCCACAGTTCAAGTCCGTAGGTCCAGATGGGCTTCAGTATTGTCTTGTAGATTAATAATTTGTTTTCAACTGTAAGTTCAGATTTTCTGTTGAGTAGTCGGTATAACTGTCCGAATCGTCGGTTGAGTTCTTGTCTTTTAAGTCTTGTATGTGGGTTCCAAGTCAATCTTTTGTCTAACAGTAAGCCAAGATACCGGACTGTATCTGAGAGAGGAATCGGTAATGAGTTGAAATAAACTGGCGGACAGGATTTTCGTCTAAGAGTGAAGGTTATGTGTTTACATTTGGCTTCGTTCACCTTTACACGCCAGTTATTACACCAGTGTTCGATAAGGAAAAGGTGTCTCTGAAGGTTTAAGGATGCTGTTTCAGGATTGGAACTGGATGATAGGATGGCGGTGTCATCTGCAAAAGTTGCCAGAAAGGTATCAGGATGTGTAGGAATATCAGCAGTGTAAAGGATGTAGAGGATGGGTCCCAAGACGCTGCCTTGAGGAACACCGGCCTCAACGGGATAAAGGTTAGAAAATTCTTCACCACAGCGAACTCGGAAGGAACGGTTCGAGAGATAGGATCGGAGAATGAGGTATAGGGACTGGGGTAAATGGGTTTTCAGCTTGAAGAGTAATCCAGTGTGCCATACCCCGGGCAAAAGCTTGCGCAATGTCCAGAAACGCACCAGAATAATACTCTTTGCATTCAAGAGCTGAGGAAATATGGTCTAAAACTCGGAGCCCCTGTTGAACTGTGGAATGCTGAGGACGGAATCCAAACTGATGGGAAGGAAGATTTTGAGATTCTAATATGGGTAGGATACGTTTTAGAAGAAGCCTTTCGAAGATTTTTGAGAGGATGGGGAGTAGACTAATAGGCCTGTAGGATGAAGTGTTGTTGGAAGGTTTACCTGGTTTTAAAAAAAGGATGATGGTGGAATGTTTCCATAACAGTGGAAAATAGGTGGTGCGGAGGATGCAGTTGTAAATATAAGTAAGGAATATAATAGCTTTCTGCGGAAGTTGTCGGAGGATCTGGGAAGTAAGGAGATCGTGTCCAGGAGATTTACGGAGAGTCAGTTTTTGGAGAAGATATTTGACCTCAGAGGGATTAATAGCTTTAGGAGGTAGGGAAAGTGGAATCGGTGACATAAGAAAGTCTTGCACTTTTGCGGTGTGATTGATGTGGGATTCCGGGTGAGGAGTGAATACTTTGGAGAGGTGTGTGGCGAATTCCTCGGCTTTATCTTCATCAGACGCAGCCCAGGAGTTATCACTACGTCGGAGAGGATGGGAAACATGATGGTATTTTAGGATCTTTTTCGTGACATTCCACAGGGAATTATCACGAGCTGATAGAGAGGAGAGGTAGGAATTAAAGGACTGGGAACGGAAGTTCGCCAACTCCCTCTTCAATTGTCTACAATAGAAGTTATAGGAGCGGCGATCTGTTGGGTGTCGGGTGCGCTGCCATAATGATCTTGCTCGGCGTTTGGTGTGGATAAGGTCTATAATAGGTTGTGGAAAATGATTTTGGTCTGGATTTATATTGGAGTGTTTAGGAGAGGAAGCAGTCCAGACAGCTTGTTGGATGGCGGTGGTAAAGGAATAGACGGAATTATCTAGGTCATCTTGGGTTTTGAGGGTTACTCTGAGGTCAATATTATCGGTCAGGATTTGGCGGAAAAGGTTCCAGTTGACAGGGCCTCGGATGAATGATGGTGGAATGGGTTTTGGAATTGGAGTGAGAGATACTTTTAGGATCAGTGGACTATGGTCTGAGGATAGTTCATCAAGGCGAGTTAAAGACAAGTTGAGAGAGCCTAATCCGCTGTGGATAAAGAAGTCGAGGATGTCAGGATTGCGGTTAGGATCGGTTGGCCAGTAGGTAGGGGAGTCAGGAGGCAGGATATTAAAATTTCGGGAGTTGAGTGCAGACAGCAAATTTCGTCCCCGAGAATTCGTGGTTCTGGAACCCCACTGCTGATGCTTGGCGTTTAAGTCTGCACCCAGAATGAAACGATTTCCTAAGGAATCCAGGAAGGATAAAAATTCAGAATTGGAAATGGAATGTTTAGGAGGGAAATATGCAGATGTGAGGGTTACCGGAAAGGAAAAAGTCTTGATTACTATGGCTGTGGCTTGTAGGAAATCATAGGTGGGAAGTGGGAGTAAATGATGAGAGAGGGATTGGTGGACAATGATAGCAGAACCGGCATGGGCTTTACCGTCTGGGTGGTCAGTACGGTATGCCTCTCTTTTTAAAAGGAATTTTAGAACTCTTAATAAAGATCAATTTGAATTTTTTTAAATATTTACATTGAGTATCGATGGAAATATTTATTTAAGACTAAATAATATAACGATATAAGATATAATCTAAAACATTACATGATTTTATTTAATTTTTATTACCATACATTAACTTTCCAACTTCTATTCGGGTCAATCCGTTTGAAATTATTTGTATTCCTCCCAGTATTCTTGATACATAGCACCACTTGATGTCAAACCAAATTAATAACACTTGAACCAGTTGAGACTCAGCCATCAAATATCCTTAAGTACTTATTATAAACAGATATAATCTGAACGAGTTCCATCATTTTTCACTCAGTCCCTTTTGAGATGTTTTACTATAAATATTACTGAACTTGGAGCATTTATATTAACAAGAAGGACAATGCTTACACGATCGAAATTTCTACAAGTAGTGCAACGTTAAGACAATAAAAGAGAAAATAAAGCACAGGAATCCTTTCTAACTTCCCTTGTTATAGCCCGCTTTAAGTTTTAGTTGATTTAAATTTTTGTGAATTTTTCAAACGAATATCCCGGCTACTTAGGCAATATCTGTATACTGTACTATCATTACCACTGCAATTTTCGTTTCGTTCTGGAATATGCAAAATTACAGGAGTTGATAATTTTTAAATAAAACGTTATTTTAACCGCGAAGAGTATTTTATAACTGGGGAACCAGCACAGTCTCAGTCATCACATTTATGTAACTTATAAACATTGCATAGATGTGTGGCCTGTGTTAGTTTCATCTTTTTTCACTCAGTCCCTTTTGCGATATTTCCGGGTAAACTTCGCGAAAAACGAGTTTTTGCCATTTTAAAAAATTCATACAGAGAAAAGAACTATGTTCTCAAGATCGGAATTTTAATAGCAAGTAGTGCTGTAACTAAGCTATGTATGAAAACATAATCAAAGGTGTGTCTCTTTCCCTTTTTTGACTTTTAACACGCTAAATGTCTCATTTTTCATTAGTTTTCGAAAACTGTTCCAACCACATTCTTCACTTTGAAGGTAATGAGTTGTTTGGTCAAATGATATAAAGCTTATCCTTATCTTACTCTTATGTATTATTAAATTTTTTTGAGTAATTATCATAAATGATCAAGGGAGCGGCGTGGTCTAGTGGGCAGAGCGCTAGTCTACTGTGCTTCGGGTCCTGGGTTCGAATCCCGGTTGAGGCGGAATATTATTTATTTTGTTATTTCAGCCGGGGGGGGGGGGGCGATCGTGGGGTACGGAGACTCTCCTGGGGCACACCCAGCCTCAATAAAGTGGGTACCCAAAATGGGGGGATTTTTTTTTTTAATCTTAAATGATTACCTATGGCATGCCTTAGTTTAAACCACATTTTCAACAGGATAAATCGTTGCAGTACGACTTTTAAATTTTTAAATAGACCTACTTTATGTACAGATCATTTTGAGCGAATTGTTTTTGTTTTGTTTTTTTAACTGAGGGAACATTATGACACAAGTTTTTCTGTTTAAAACTTGGATCCGAAATTGTACACGATGTTAAATATTTTCTCTGCCCATACATTTCTTATATAAGTGATGGTAAAAAATACTATTAGCTAGTCGTAAATGAAACAGTAAACAGCGCTATTAACTCCAAAAACCCTTTTTATTTTATATGACCTTAGAACCGTATATTACAGATTTTTTCTATAATCTGATCCATTTCCTTGATAAAAAAAAAATAGGGTACTTAAGAATTAATTGAATTAATAATAGTGTAATATCAATTTGATTATGTAATTAGTAAAATGGCATTGTAACGATATACCTTACTCAGCTGAGGAACGGAATTTAGTTTAATCCCCTCTTACTTAAAAAAGGAAACAAGGGGATTATAATTAAGAAAACGACTTTTTCCCCAGAACGGCTCTTCTGGTTAATTACCTGCCGGCCGCTCATACCATATGCAAATTACGTTATAAGGGAATTATCAGTTAATCCCTACTTTAAATAATTTCCGTTAGCTACGCTCACAATTTAAAAAAAAAAAAAAAAAAAAGTAAATTATTTATAAAATACTTGAGGAATATTATGTGTACAGAGCATTTAAGCAGACGGAGATTACACAAAGATTAAAAACAACTTATGCCATATTTTAATTACTTATTTTATTTTGTAATTTAACATAATATTCAAACAAACTTCTTTATTGAGTAATATTACAAATTGTCTAAATCAGGACAGTAACAGCAGTGCTAAATTACCACATTCATACAATAGGGGTACTCACTACGTTTGCTATAGCATGCTATTTGTGCTATTGTGCTAAACCCATCAATTTTATACAGGAAATAACTGTAGAAACTCTACGGGTTTAGCGAAATAACACAAATAGCATGCTATAGGAAACGTAGTGAGTACCCCTATTGTATGGAAAATCTATAAATAAAATAATAAATTTCCTCCCGCAATCAATCCTTGCAATCCGAAATCCTCCGAAAGATCCTAAATACCCCTTACTTTGTCACCAATAAAATAATCCACAAAGACCTAAATATCCCATTAGTTGCAGATCTAGCCCGAACTAGATATACCTCCTTTAATTCCAAATTACCCGTCCACTTCAACCCACTAGTCCGCATCCTCTCATTACCATCTATTCCTAATAATCCCCCAAGGCGGCTAAAAAGACGTTGGCCTCGCGACTTGCTACATTAAATAAACAGTGGTGCTACCACTGGGTAGTTTCTTCACATACCTGTACCAAGCCCATATGATAAATTAACATATTTACTTAATGCATTTTACTGTAAACCGCAATTGTAAATTTCTTAAAAACAAAACAAAAAAACTAGTTCGATTCCACTGGCAGAAGCTGTGAAATCCGAAAAAGGGCTAAGCAAAGTGACGTTACAATTTTGATTTTTTAAGAAGGATGTGAATCCAAAGGATATCGAGTCGCTAAACCCGGAAAGTTACATACAGTCACATTAGTGTAAAAAAAAAAAAAAAAAATACAGGTCAGGAATTATGTTTGGTGACGAACGATCGATGCTGACATTGAGAAGGAAGCAACAACCATAGCAGTGGCTTTACCTGGATTTTGATGGCCCCATCCTAGGATGTTACTTCTTCATCCAGGTAGATGCATTTTTGAAGAAAGTTAGAAGTGGTAGATCTTCCAAACATTACAACGCAGAGGACAATTAGGGAGTTACGAAGTATTTTTACAAGATTTGGACCCTTCAGTATTTAAAAAAAAAATTATGAAAATTAACAGAATCATACCATACGCCTTTCACACCTCCTAGAATCTCAGATGGTTCTGATGCAGTATAGGAAGGGACCTGATAGTAGCACTCATATTAGCCCAGCAAAAATTATACTTGGGGGAAACTCACGAGTGGATTTATTTAAGGAATCAGACCTGTAGAAAATTTAGAGGTGAGGAACTTACATATTGGAAATACGCAGAAATAAGGAACTAAAGTGGTAATAGAAAATGGAACTTTTGAAAAGTTGCAGAAAAGGATAGGAATTTCCCATCTCGGATTGAAGTTAAAGAAGGAATGTAAGCGGATCTGAAAATGGAAAAGTACGGTATGTCTGCACGGTTCGTCATATATAGATTTACCCAAGAGAGAAGAAGTCTCATCAGGACTAACTAACAATTCAACGGATGTAAGATCCCGTCTCGATAGGAAACCAGCTGGAGATAGAAGAGATCAATCTATTGTAACATCTATCAGAAATAAAGGGCTACCGGCATTTGAAAGCGGAAGAAATAGAGAGAGTATGAGCTTGTGATCCCTCATCACTACAAGGCAGCACAGGTCAATGGCGAGTTTAGATGTGTAAAGATTTAAGTAAGGAGGATAGTTATATATCTAAGCATATGCAATAACATTTTATAACCAATTGCATGTGCAATGTATATTTTTATTGTATTGAGGTTTTTAAAATTGTATAATTTATTTGATTATCTGTTATATAGATCTAATTATAGCTTAATTGTTCGGAAACACTGAACTACGTCAGGCGGACACAAGATAGAGGATTCCTCTAATAAACTATTGCAGTGTTATTACGCATAACAACTCGACATTAATAATGAAGGAATAGGAAAGATTTCCATATCAAACGACTGCTTTTCGATTTTCCAGACCATCACTCGAAAATATACTTGGTCGATAGGGGAACAGACATCCCTCCAAGCATTTTTATAGCGATATCTTGCCTTCCCTATCCTTAATATTTAAAAATTGCCGGCGTCCCCTTAAAGATACGGCCACATAAATTTCCCTTTGAGCGCCCCTTTCTAACAGCCTACACCACAGATATTCGCCGTGCCGACTGTATATTAAACAGGAAGGGAGGCCGATATACCATTGCGAGGGAGGCCGTTGAAATGGAGTATCTCTTGTCGCTCAAGTGTAGAATAATCTCGAGCAGATCTTATCCACAGTTAGTGAGGGTGAGTTATGACAAATCAAAGTTTTGATTCTGCATTGATAAAAAATCAAACGAATTCGTCCGTTTCATCACATATTAAAACTAATTCATCAACTACCTCGACTTATTAAAATAATATTTATTGGGTTGTATTATTATATGGATGATAAGAAAGGTTCAGATGTAGTATTTAAAATATGGTCCTCGTTTTCAGTTACTTCAACACTTACTAGAAAAACTTCATCAGTATGACTATCATAAGACCAATCTGAACATTCAGAATAAAGATTTGGAGCCCTAGTGAACTGCCATAATGAATATTAGGAAGATCTGAGTGTCGATATAAGAGATATAGTGGTGTTAGCAGAAAACGTGATTTTGGACTCCCTGGGGATCATCCACCATCACCTGTATGGCGATTAAATGGTGAATTTATTTATATTTCGATTATGTAATGTGGGCACCAGTGGTCTAAATTTCAAACATAGTTGTAGAGAGAAATAAAATAATTTAAATAACTTAAAGGGAAACAATTGTAAATACTATAAATTTTTATTAGAATAGACAAAAAAATTGGAAATGTATGTAAAATGTGTCCAAGGGATTGATACAGTATGGTTTGTTATTTAAGCAACCTGATGTATTTGGGCAACATTGCCAAATAAATAATGCATTTCTCTCTTCTCGAAGTCAATCCTTACAATACAAAATCCTTTATAAAATTCCCAACACTCCCTACTTTGTTATGAATAAACTCATCTATAATGATCTTAATTTTCCATATAATGCTAATTTGGCCGGAACCAGGAACCTCTACTTTCATGACAAACTTCATTATAACACTATTCCACTAGTTTATATCTCAGCATTCTCTTTGATCTTTGATAATCCATCGAGAAGTTTGAAAAAAAAATGGCCCCAAGACCTATTTGAGTATATTTTGTGATGCTAATGGGTAGTTTCTATACAAGTGTATTAGGTCATGATTTAATGTATTCCTCATATTCACTTGATGTATTCATGAATACAGTTGCCAATTTCAATAAATATAATTTAAAAACATGGTTCTAAAAAGGCACACGACATATTCATATTTAGATTATAGAGTGATGTGATTTCTTAGACGTAATATGGTTTTGCTGTCATCAAATTTCAAGTTCATAGGTAAATGTTTAAGATAATAACGTTTTTACCTCCCGTTTTACACATTTATCTGTAATAATATGTAGAAGGTCAAGGACGATTTCATTAATAGAATAAAAACAAAATAACTTAATAAAGTCCGCTAATAAAATCTCAGATTATTACATCCGCAAGCCCTGTTGTCACAAGTTCTCCGAAGCCCCGTGGACACAATCAGGCGGTTATGCCTTGGCGCAACCTCTCAATGACAGGCGAGAGATCCCCCTTAATTGTGTAACACCAGATAACTCTCGAAGCGCCACGTGGAGGAACAGATTAATCTACAACTCGACATAAAATTTAATATGTATCGGGGTTTAAGAAAAATGATTATAGGAGACAAAACCGTAATGGTCTCCATATCGTCACTACTTTAAGTGTCTGTTTTGTATTGAATTTCGTTCCCTGTACAAGGAATTAACCCGAAACCGAAACCTATGCTTCTTTTTTAGACTTTGTAAAGTTTTCAATATTTCTTTCCAAAATCATGACCTCATTCCTCATTCCTAAAGAGACTAATGAACTGCTTCACTAGATCCATCTTTGGAATTCCCAGGCGCTCTCATGTGTCCACTTGGTACGCGGAGTTGAAATGACTCTACCCGATATTCCGACGGTAATACCTCCTAGGAACCTACCTATCAATTCTTTAGAACCAGAAAACCCCTCTATATTTACAACATGTTCACCCGACCCTCCTCTGCCCACTCTATCAACACAAGATCCCAGTCCTTAAATCTACTCATTCTCTCTAATAGAACTACTTCCTTTAAGATATCCTTTGTTATTCGTACATCCTTATTCTGGAATTCCTTACCAAAGTCCATTCGTACATCTCAATCCTTAACTGCCTTCAAATATTAACTATTCATCAATCTCCTAGAATATCAATCTACCGTGCCTTAGTTAAGTTGAACTATTTAGCCTCTTTATTCTTTTTTCAATATTTATTTTCTTCAATTTTTATCTTAATTTTTCATTGTTTAAGTATATGTTTTTATTGTTTAAAAATTCTTAAATATATATATATATACATTTATTATTGTTTGCAATCCATTAAGTATATAAATGATGTATATGATATTATAAACTATTTATAGCCAGAAGAGGAATCTCAAAATTGTAATTTATGTTATGCTTGGGGGACTTGCTGTCCCAGAACAAAAATTAATTTTTCATTCATTCATAATTTTTAAAAATGTTGACTCCGGTATTTTTCTAGTTATATATATTCAAAGTACAATTATGTTATATTGGATATGATTTTAGAAAATAAAGGAGAATTCGCAATGAGTCTACGAGTCAAACAATCAGAGGTTCGGCCATCAGTTTTTATCATCACCATGCAGTTTCTAATTAACAAACATTTATGTATTTATGTATATCTTCCGAAACGTCATACCCTTATTTTTACTTATATTTATATATATTAGAAATATACAGTAAGGGAAATTATTGGGATCGTGAACATTTTCGAATTCGAGTTTTCCCTTTAAATACACATTTTAGGTGCCCCGGACTTTAAATGACCAAGTCCTGCAAAAAGGTTCGTGTGTGTGTGTGTGTGT
Organism: Piezodorus guildinii; assembly: GCA_023052935.1. Lineage (NCBI taxonomy): Eukaryota > Metazoa > Arthropoda > Insecta > Hemiptera > Pentatomidae > Piezodorus > Piezodorus guildinii. The sequence goes on from CM041295.1 coordinate 44,735,964, forward strand.
GTGTGTGTGTGTGGTATAGCTTGATAAAATAAGTAATATGAAATTGAAATTTAATATTTTCAAAACGTAGATGCCTGAGATGTCACATCAACTTTTTTTAAAAATAAATTCAGCCAACCAGAAGAGCTATAATACTTTATAATGGTATAACGAATATAATTAAGTGTCATATTATAATAACCGTTATAATTTATATTATAATATAAAGCGTTTTCTACTTTTTTATGATTTCTCAAAAACAGCTGTAACGATTTTGATCAAACTCACTAAATCAACGTTAAATTTAATGTGCTTTAATACAATATCATGTATGTTCCATTCTAATCGAAATAGTCTAACAGGGCTAAAACGCTGATATTTGCATTTTTCTCAAGTTGTTAGAATTGTTATCATTGCTAGAATGCTATCTACAAGATAAAATAATATGAAAGCCAACTGAAGTAGTAATGAGCAAACATGTTTTGGTATGTAAACTTTCTTCTTCCGAATATTCGACAGAAATATAGATGTATAATGTACCGCTTTTAAGAAATAGTGTTATATGATATACAAAGTTGTTAAAGAAATGCTAGCTGACATAAATATTTATATTGTTATATTATTAAATCTAAAACATATGTTTCCATCGTAACTTAATGTACAATAATTCTATAACCTTTTTTCAACTTTAACTTTATTTACAAGTTCTTAAATTGATTTTAATACAGGAGGTAAGTAAAAGTCGTGTGTTGCGCGCACTAGGTGTTTTTTAAGTAATTCTAATTCAGTACCATTATTAATTTCGATAAAATATATATATATATATATATATATATATATATATATATATATATATATATATATATATATATATTCATGTATAGTTAATGTATTTTCCAATATAAAATGATATCTAGCCATAATGCTATTCGTTGTGATAGAAAATTAAATTTAACACAAAGCTTCAACACAATAGCTGACAGCAAGAAATAATCCTCTTAAAGAGTTAGTGGCCTTCTTAAGGACGAGATTTAAGTCAAATAAAACTTTACAGTATAACTTAAATATTATGGTTTGTTTGAGTTTTCCCGGTTAAAAGCCAATCTACACACGCCTGCTAAATTGTACTTAGAATCATAATGCGCTATTTTCTGTCATTTAATGTTGTATTAATGTTATATTTATGTATTAGATGTGTGCGATTATTTAAAATAATAATATCTATTACTTGGATTCAGTACTTAGTTCAATTTTGTAGTTTCAAAGCAAACGGGTGTGCAAGGAGATCATGCTCAAACATCCCTGTTTGTGGTTGTGCCCCTCCCAATCCATACTTGTACGGACTTGCTCCTAAGGCATCACCGGCATCCTTTTCGGAAATAAAAAATCATTAAATGACGAAATTGAATTTTTTTCTCTTTGTTTTTTTAAGCAAGCATAATACCACTTAAAGATAAGGAATCTCGGTTGAAACTGATGCATGAAAGCAACTTAACTGATCTTTTTTTAGAATATGTAAAGATTATTGACCAAGTGTTGATAAAATATGTAATCGATTATGATTTATTGAAATCGATTACATATTTTGTAATTATGTTTTTGAATTCATTTTGAGCTATTTTACTAATGTTTTGAATATCATTTAGTAGGATACAAATACCTTAGAAACACATAGTTAACATGATTTTATGAAGACGATGATTTTTTTTTTTTAAAACATATTTATTAATATCTTCAACTGTATTAAAAAAAAAATCAAGTAAATGTAATTGTAATATAGAAAAATGTCATGAAATACACGTAAAGACTACCCAGTGGCAGCACTGTAAAAATATTCTAAAGTAGAAGGTCTCGTGGCCATCTTCTTTTCAGACACCTCGGAGGATTATCAGGGATCGAAGAGGAAGCAAGGATTGAAACTAATGGTTTGCAGTGGGAATGGAGTTCGTCATGGAAGGAATAGTACTTGTGAAGCATTAAATTGCAAAATAGTTGCACCACGACCTTAATGTTCCATTTATTTCAGACCTAACTCTATCCGAATTTTCCAAATCCCGCCAGAACCTCATTCATCATCCTAATCCTCTAGCTCAATCCCTATACAGCTCCACTCATCCATACACCTAGAAGGTTGAAACGGCAGTGGTCCCGCGACTTTTGTAAATATATTGGAGTTCTAGCACTGGCTAGATTCTCCACTCAAACAGATGTGATGTATGTTTGAGTGTATGTATGTGTATATAGGTATGAGTGATTTCTTGACTTTGTTGTATTGATTCATAATTGTATTTATATTTTATTGTAATATTGTATGAATGTAGTATGTATGATATATTTCACCACTACTATTGATGTCCAAATTGGGACAGATTGTAATTTTACTCAATAAAATTGTTGTTGATTGATTGATTAAATTGAGGTATCGAAAAACGTTACGAACTTATTTTACAACCCTATTATTTATATTTTTGGCCAAAACTGTATGATAATACGGGACAAAATGATAATTGTATATTTTTTTTTTATTTCCATTTAAATTAGTTATAAATTTTTTTTTTCAATATTTCTTTTTATTTGTTTACTTCTTTGTTCTTTCTATATTATCCATGTTATTAATTTTTTTTATTCTTAATTTAAGGAACTAAATACCTTAATTAAGAATATTGATTTAAAAATTATGATTTAAAAAAAAAACACTCACAAAAAAACGAACGATTAAACATTTAGTAACTTTCAGAGAACCTACAAAAGTTTTTCGGGATAGAAAAAAGGTTGAGCAGTCCTGCTCTAGATAGTTAATCGAAAGCAAATTTGTATTGCCTTTCTTAATATATGATCCTGAAACTAAGGGACTGATGAAGGGATGGCAATGATCGTCAGTCAATCCTAAACGTTTTTGAAACTGCTTCCTTAGTCCTGGTCAAAGCGGTACAGATATCAGTATGCATTATAGAAGAAGGGAAAATTGCCATCTCTTTGATACGAGACAAATAGCTTGGGAGGAAGTGAAGGCGGGATCAGCCGATATCCTCTTTTCAGCTTTTAGAAAGCTTTGATGAACGATCCTGTCAAAGGCAGTCCAGGGTTGGTGACACAGCCTCCTCATCTTCTAACTATCACACAAAACCTACACTTGCGAAATAATACGAGCAGCCTTAAAGTTTCCTTAGGGACATGATTTATCGCTCAGTCAGGTTAAGCATTTGAAGATTCCTGGCCAAGGTCTATAAGGGAAAAAAAACTGTAGAGAATAATAGAAACTTTTTTTTTACTATCACTTACATATGAAATATATAGTAAGGGAAAGTATACACGTTTTAGGGTCTACTAAGGCCAAATGACCAAGTCCCAAAAAAAAGTCTGTTTGTCCGTCCGTCCGTGTGTGAGGTAAGTCTAGCGCAAAACCATAGGTCGTAAGAAACTGAAATTTCATATTTAAGACAACTATACGCTTGAGATGTTACAGCAACTTTTTCATCAAAATCAGCTAACTAGAAGAGCCATAGTATAAAATGCATTTTGCACTTTTTTTATGATTTTCTCAAAAACGGCTCTAACCATTTTGATTAAACTTGCTATGTTGATGTAAAATTTAATGGACTTTATATCGTGAAGTCTGACAGGGCTTATATGCTGATATTTTAAATTATTTCTCTCAAGTACCCTTAATTTTTTAGGTTATAAAAAAATTAGGCACATCATCTAATTAGCAATGATACATAACAGCTTAACATTCAATTTGAGCGAAATTGATAAACAACTAAAGGAGAAAAGTGCAAACATATTTTTTTAATGCAATTTTTGCGTTTTTGATAATAAGAACAGTAATATTGACGTATAATATACCGTTGAAAAGCGAAATATTTTAGAAAAAAAATATCTGATACGAAAAGTTGTAAAAGGTAATATAAAGTGACAAAAGGGGAATAAACTCATTACTGATTAACAATTTAATATTGTTATATCATTTAATCTAAATCATGTGTTTTTAGGGAAAATGAATACACGATTTATTAAAATCAACTTCAAATATTTTTCAAATTGAAGTATATTTAATAGTTTTTAAATTGATTATAACAGTCGAGGTAAGTGAAAGTAGTGTGTTGCCCGATCAGGTTTTTGTTACATCTGGGTCAATACATTCGAAATCGACCAGAGCTTGCCGCTCAATATTTTTTATTTTCATGATTTTTCGACCAGTTATTCATCATATCTTTTCTTGAATATAAAACCATAAATTAAAAAAAAAATCTGGCCAATACTTTTAGTGTGGCAGTCTTCACGGGCGAAAACATGTACTGGTAAAATTTCTCTAATTCTTGTAATTTTGCAGTTGTTGGTCCAAAAGAAAAACTAACAATAATATAAAGATGTGCTTTACATATTTTTCCTTACAACTTATTAATTTAAAAGTGAAAAAAGTGGTTGGAAAAATTCTAGAAAATGAGACTTTTAGCGAATTAAAAGTTTATAAAGGAAAAGAGACTCGCCTTTGATTATTTTTACATACATATCTTAGTCACAACCCTACTTGCTGTAAAAATTTCAATCTTCAGAACGTAATCATTTTTTGTATATGGATCTTAGAAAATGGCAGAAACACGTTTTTTGCGAAGTTTACACGGAAATATCTTCAAAGGGACTGAGTGAAAAATTATGTAACTAATAGGGATTAACTGTCTATACGATGTGTTTAAGTTATATAAATTTGGTCTTTGAGACGAAGCTGGTTCTGGAATTTAAAAAAATCTCTTAACTGTTAAAAAAACCTTTTCTTTGAAAACAATTTACTTCGGTAATTTTGCATATTTAAGAACCAAATAAAAATTAGAATGATAATGAGATTATTTTATATAATTTTGGTCCTTACAACACATTACATAAATAACTAATAAAATGGTTTAAAAAAATCAAGAAAAATTACATCAACTGAATCATTTCTATGACAACGGAGGTTAGAAATGATTTTCACACTTAATTTTTTTTCTCTTATATAGTCTTATCACTGCACTACTTTTTAATTAACAGATTATACCTCTATACGATAAGTACTATATGGTCAAATTTAATGCTTTTAGTGGCGAATTTTTTTCAGGTGAAACTTGATATTAGACCATTATTAGGGGCCAACGCTCCACAGGAGTCGCGCAAAAAAATCGGAAACTTTGCCTGCAAAAAAACACATTTTATTTAATATTTTAAGTTTTAGTGCAGGTAGAAAAATATTTTTCATGTCAAAATTACCTTATTTCATAGCGGAATAATGAAAAAATGACCATATCATATTGTCAACTTTGATAAAAAACGTGTATATATATAAGTTGAACAAATTAAATATCCAAATAAAGGAGAAAAGGCCAAAAATATTTTGTTATGCATTTTTTTGTTTTTGAACATAAGAACAGTAATAAACATGTATAATGTAATGTTGAAAACGTTTATTTAGATAAATCTTCTTGTAACCAAAATTGTAAAAGTTAATGAAGAGCGATGAAAAGCCTATAAAACTAACTGATTGCTTCAGATAATAATATAATAAATTATTTAATAAAAATCTGGTGAGCGCAACACACGACTTTCAGTTATCTGCGTTATTTTTATATCGATCTAAGAATTTATAAACATATTTAGAAACGAAATAACATATGTTTGTAAAATAATCTATTTTAGGGGTACTCACTACGTTTGCTATAGCGGTTATTTTGCTAAACCCGTCGAGTTTCTACAGTTATTTCCAGTATAAAATTGATGGGTTAAGCAAAATAGCACAAATAGCATGCTATAGCAAACGTAGTGAGTACCCCTTTTATTATCATCTGCGACAGTCAGTTAGACAGCTTTTGCTATTGCATTAAAAAAATATTTTTGCAATTTTCTCTAGTTGGATATCGAATTCGTTCAATGTATGTATTTACCTTTTTTTTTTAGCAATGATAATCAAATGGTATGGTTATTTTAATAGAATCTACAAAATTAAAGGTACTTTAGAGAAAGAAAATTTAAAATATTGACATTTAAGCCCTGTCAGAGTATTTCTATCAGAATGAAACATACATGATGTTAAAGCCCATCTAATTTTACATTGATGTAGCGAGTTTAATCGAAATCGTTAGAGCCGTTTTTGAGAAAAACATTAATAGGTGCAGAGTACATAGTTTAAAGTGGCTCTTCCGGTAAACCGATTTTGGTGTAAAAGTTGCTGTAACATCTAGGGCGTATAGTTGGCTTAAATATGAAATTTCAGTTTCATAGGACTTTTAGTTTTCGCGCTGGACTTACCACACACACACACACACAGACCTTTTTGCGGGACTTGGTCATTTGGACTTAGGGGACGAGAAAATGTGTATTTCCGTTTAAAACTGGAATTCCTTACTATTTATTCCATATTTGGGTAAGTGAATGTAAAGAACATGTTTGTATTAAAACTAAATATAAATGTATTGTATTAATATGTATTACATTGTATTAATAACAATGTAATTAATTCTTTAGCTTTATTTGTCTTCTCTAACTGTATTTAAAAATTCTTAAATTGAATTTGAACAAAGGAGGTAAGTAAAATTTAGCTGTTGCGCTGAAGCAGATTTTTATTTTTTTGCCTCAGCTCACGGACCATAAGTAGTATTATAGAATATTAAATGTAAAATTAATCGTCAGGATTTCAGTTAAGATACGGCATAATGACTGTTCTTAGAAGGGAAAAAGGGGAAAACAATTGACCTCTAACTGGGGGAGGGGAGTGTCCTACCCCAAGCAAATAATGAACTGTTAAGAAGGTGAGAGAATAACAAGGCAAAAGCCGGCCATTTGAGCCGAGTAATTTTCTCCTTTATATTTGCTCTCACAACAACCTTCCCTCTTATTACTTTTCATAATTAATGTCCCTCATGCATAACAAATCCGACTTTTGACAAATAAGTTGCCCCCTCCACTCCCCACCTTCGCTCAAGCCATGAATTTCTTAGCTAGTTCAATTTGAGGGGCATCGTTTTATTGCTAATTTTCCAACTATTTCTAGGCTAGGCTCGAAGAGATGCGCAGAAATATGCAGGCGAAATTATCACTGACCAGGATGGTAAGAATTAGAGAGGAAAATGCTGTATTTTTTGGGGGTGAGTAAAAAAAAAAATTACCCTTTTAAGTATTAAAATTAACTTGATTTTTTGTTTACCTCAAATAAGTTTTAGGCGTCAAAGTACAGTCCATTATGCTCAATGTTTTGTTGCCATCTAGAAACCAACTGTTCAATTCCCAACCGGTACAAGGTTTAGGTTTTGAATTATAAAAGTTTTCTATCAAAATATTCAATTACTCCAATGTAAGAAAAGTTTTCCCCTTAAGGAAGTAAGTCATAGCTCTGGAGAGGTAGTGATAGTGCAAGATCAGGGCTGTATGTTGGGTGTGGTAGAAGTTCGATGGCATCCATCTCACCAAGATAATGCTTCGTATATCGAGAACTGTGTGGCCGGGTATATCGCCCCTCCAAAACATCATACATCCGTGGCAGCTGTTTCGAATAGAGTACTGAATCAACAGAACACCCATCTGGCAAAACTCAAACTGAACTACTCCTTCAAAATTAAAAAAAAAAAAAAAAAAAAAAAAAAAAGTATTTTTTTATAATTCACTTCTCTTAGCGGCCGGTAAATGGCGCAAATAAATGTATTCAAAACAAAATTAAAATTTGGGCTAAACCCAGTTATTTTCATTCCTTCGATATCACAATTGCTGATCGTCTATTTAGGATAATAGAAGTATTGGAAAAGTTGGGATTTGAATGAGGATAAAGAAACAGCATGGTGGATGCGGGATGGCAAGGAATTCCAGAGCGTAGTAGAGCGGACAATAAGCAAACGGCATAAAGTTTAAGTTCTTTGGGTAAGAACGTAGAGGTAAGAATAGGGCGATCTAGTTTCAAGTGAGTGAACTGAAGATTTAGGGGAGCCCGTGGCTGAGTGGCTAGTGCGCTAGTCTCTCATGCTACAGGTTCTGAGTTCGAATCCCAGTCCCGGCGGAGCTTTTATAAGGATAAAAAAAAATGTGGATTCACTCACAACCTCTCCCCCGGGTATGTGAGACCCGTCAGCCAAAGGGTGGCCACTCACAAAATTAGTCGTAGGGAGTGATGACCCTACACTAAAAAATACATCATGAAACGTGAGTGTAAACTTGCAGGAGCCCACACCGCGAGGCCCAGGGTCTACACGGCCTGTCGCGCCACTGGAAGAATTAAATATTTAAATTGAAGAATACGGTGGATGTAGGCGGGATGTTGGGAGGTCATAGTTTGGTATAGGTATGTTCCTATAAAACATTGTCTAAATAGCAAGATAAGATAATTTACGAAAATCAACATACACCGAGACTTCATGCAATATTTAGGATCTGCTGGGGAACCCTGGATGGGGCTTGTCCCCCACTTCTGGGAGGATATGCTGGGTCCAGAGGAGAGCCAGCTGAGAAAGATGAGTGTGGGCGCCATATCTACAAACACATCGCACATGGGAGGAGAATCTGACAAGTGTCAGAACTCCAGCATATTTATTTACAAGACGTCTCGGGGCCACTGCCATATCAACCTTCTAGGAGGGTTCTATGGATAAGAGGAGCTGGATAGAGATTGTGCTATAGGGTTATGATGATAAATGAGGTTCTGGTGGAATTTGGAAAATTTGTATGGAATGAAGTCTAAAATAAATGGAACATTAAGGTCGTGGTGCGAGGTATATTTGGTGACATATGAGGAGCATTTACTATTGTTCGTAGGACTTTGGATTGAAAGGATTGAATGCTTTTGATGTTAGATCGTTTAGCTGTCCCCCATAGTTGAAGTCCGTAGGTCCAGATAGGCTTCAGTATTGTCTTGTAGATTAATAATTTGTTGTCAACAGTAAGCTCAGATTTTCTGTTTATCTGTATGACTGCCCAAATCGTAGGTTGAGTTCTTTTGTTTTAGGTCTTGTATGTGGGTTCCACGTCAATATTTTGTCTAGTAGTAAACCGGGACTGTATCTGAAAGAGGAAGTAGAAGAGTGTAGGTTACGTGTTTGCATTTGGCTTCGTTCACCTTTATACTCCAGTTATTACACCAGTGCTCGATAAGACAAAGGTGTCTTAGCAGGATTAAGGATGCTGTTTCAGATTTCAGCGAGGTAAAAGTTAAGTAAAGGAAAAGAGACCCACCTCTGATTTTTTTTTTTTATTTCGTTCTAGTTTTGTTGAATTATAATTTTTAACACTTATAAATCATGATCACGTTTTATTTTGATAGACAGAGAAAAGTTCCCGTTTTCTTATGAGAAAGGTTGGCCGAATTCGTCATTTTCCAAATGGTGGAAACTAGTGACAGACTAGATCCGACTTGTTGGTGACAGTTTCCATTTCAGACAACTTCACCGCCTTTGTATTGACGTTCCTGTCACTCCCATCTGGTCTTACATTTGCAGTTGGCAACTAAGGCACAAGCTTTCCTTTCTCACTTTTTTAAATTTTCTTTTCTTTTTCATTATTCTCATTTCTTATAAGCCCGTTATAATTTATAGTACCTGAAAATTTCTCTTTCCCAGCAAAAACCAAGTATCGAGGCTTATTGGACTTTCAGCTTTTGGTCCGAAATAATTTGGTATGCTCAACATATGACCCTTCCCTTCTTGAAATAAAGTTTTTCAACAAACATACATAGTATGTATACGTAGCACACGAATTTCACCTACCTCGGTTATTAAAATCTATTAAAGAAGGTTTAAGTAAAGTCGGAGTGCAAAAAATCTTAAATTTTCGTTGGAAACGTATTTTTTAGATTGAATAATGTAAAATAATATAAAATTGTTATTTACAACAATCATCTAAATTGATTGTATTACTTTCCATAACTTTGTACACAAGATAATATTTTTCTCAAATCTTTACCTTTCCAACGGTACATTGTACATCTATATCACTTTTCTTATGTTCAGATAATAAAATTTATCTAAAATACTTTTACTCTTTTCTACTTTACTAAATTCGTTCACCTTATATATTAAGACGGTTTTTATCAATGCTAATATGATGATGTGGTTAATTTTTTGGCGTATACAAAATTAAAGGTAATATAATTTATCAATATAATCATTTAATTAATAAATCAATAAGTTGTTTCTTTGTTTATTCATTTAACGTAAATTTATACTGCTGTGGCTAATCGAACGATGATACAGTGAGGGTCCTAAATTTTGCCTTTCCAGATTTAATTAGGATAGGGATCTTTAACGAGTACTTGTGATCGCACTGGCTCGGGACCACCTTTTAACGTCCCCTCCGAAGGACAGCATAACTAAGGATCTGTTACTCTCATTAAAAAATCCTAAGGCCACCTGTGGGGTTATTATTAAGCAATATATTATAATCAAATTAATATAATATAATTATTTAGTTTATCAAGATTAAAGGTATAAAATTAAAGACATAAACAAAATTAGAGGAAGAAAATATGAAATAAGTATTTAAGGAAATCGAAGAAAGATGCAAATAATGTGACAATTCTGGTTTCCAGATTTTAATGACAAAGTTGGTGTAAAACCTCTGACATTTTTTGAAAAATTAAGAAAAAAGTAAAATCGATTCACATTTTCGAAAAAAATTAAATATTGTTTAGAACTTTATTTATAAAACCATAAACATTTTTTTTTTGTGAAAATCGATTCATCCGTTCAGGAGAAAAAATTGTTTTAATTTTATTTTCCACCTTGAGGTACACTTATGATATAAAAAACAAATATATAATTAAAAAATAAATATATATATATATATATATATATATATATATATATATATATATTATGGAGGACCCTCCGATTAAATATAGTAGGAAAAAATTGGAGGTGTCCTAAGCCATCATAACCAAAAAATAAAAAATAAAAAATCGACTCACATTTTTGAAAAAAAATTAAATATTGTTTAGAACTTTATTTATAAAACCATAATTTTTTTTTTGTTTGAAAATCCGTCCATCCGTTCAGGAGAAAACAATTGTTATAATTTTATTTTTCACCTTGAGGTACACATTCGATATAAAAAAAATCAAATAAAATAAAATATATATATTATGGAGGACCCTCCGATTAAATATAGTAGGAAAAAATTGAAGGTATCCTAAACCATCATAACAAAAAAAAAAAAAAAATATATAATAAAAAGTCAACTCCGTTTTCGAAAAAACAAATTTTAAATCTTTTATGGAACTCTTCTAGAAAACCATTAACATCCATCATAACCTAAAAAAATAATCGGCGAACGTTTTTGAAAAAAAATTTTTTAACTCTTTTATGAAACTTCCAGAAAACCATTGAGCTGTTGAGGAGAAAACTCTTTTATTTTGTTTTTTATTTTCGCCTCTATAATTTCCCTCCCTTAAGGATTAAGGAGCTAAAAATTTGCAAAAAGTTGTTTCTCATAGATATGAATTATTGGTAAATATTTGGTTGTGATATACGTGGGGGCAGATTTCGCATACTTCTTTCACTAGACCCTTTAATAAAAATTTCTTAATGATTTTAATCATGTAGATAAAGTCGTGCGTTGAGCGCTCTAGTTTTTATTCGTTCTTTTTTTAACTTTTTTTAACATGAACAGAAAACACGAAGCGCTATTTTTCCATGGATCGTCTTCCGAAAAATATGGTAGCTGCGGTGGTATGAAGAGGGGATTGTGTGGTGGTTAGCATATTGCAGAAGCCTGAGGGCATTATACCGATATTTACAGTGCCCATATAAATCAGAGGATATAATATTGTGGGAAGGTAATCCTCCTTGATCCCGGCCGACACCGACTGATTGCTAACGCTCATATCTACATCATGGCCCCTTCTACCTCCTCTTCCAACATCCTAAATGCTAATAAATCTAAAAAAAGTAAAAATATTATCTCAAGGATGGCATAAAAAAAAATCAGAATCAAGTAGTTATTTGGTTGTGAAAAAAAGTACGTAGAGACAATATTGTTGAACGAAATGTAAAATAGGTCAGAGAGGGGGTAAATAAGTTAGGATACAAGGAGTTAATAAGTGGATAGTGGTTATGTTAATTTATCGTTTATGTTATATATATTTTTTTATTTTATTTTTTATATTTTATTGAAATTTACAACTGTATATTGTAATACATCGAGTAAATATGCTGATAAAAGATAGTGTACATGAAAAACATGAAGAGAAACTGCCCATTGGCAGCACTCTAGTAGTGAATCTAAACAAGAAGGTCTCGAGGCCATCTTCTTTTCAGACCCCTCGGAGGATTGTCAGGAATGGAAGAAGAAGCAAGGATTGAAACTAGTGGGTTAAAGTGGGAGTGGAGTTTGTCATGGAAGGATTGATACCTGGTTCGGGCCGAATCCGATACAAAGGGAATATTCAGGTCTTTATGAATGAGCTTATTTTGACAAAATAAGGAGCGCTGAGGATTTTTCGAAGGATTTTGGATTGTAAGGATAGAAGACGGGAAGAATTTGATGGTTTAGTGGAGCCCCATAGCTCAACTCCGTAAGTCCAGATAGGGCTTATGATGGTCATGTAGATGAGTCTTATGTGGTTAAGTTGGAGTTTAGAGCTTTTTTATAGTAAGTGTTGAAGTAACCGAAAGCGGCGAGCAGTTTCTTGCCGTTCCAGTATATTGTGCGGTTTCCATGTTAAACGTTTGTCAAGTAGAAGTCCAAGGTAGCGTATCTGTTCAATTTGGTTTGATTTATTGGAATTTATTTTAATTCTCCAATTCTGACACCATACCTCAAGGTCTCTGATGTGGGATTGGAGACTTTGAGAGGCAATAGTGGGATCAATATTGACTGATAATACACAAGTGTCATCTGTATAAGTAGAAAAGAAAGTATTAAGATGTGATGGGATATCAGTTGTATAAACTGTGTAAAGAATGGGTCCTAGGATGCTGCCTTTAGGAACACCAGCAGACTGGGTAAAAACGGACGAATAGGAACTATTGTTATTTATTCTGAAGGATCTGTCAGAAAGGTAGGACTGGATGATGAGGGAGTATGTAGGAGGCAGGCTATATGTTATATATATATATAAAAAAAAAAAAAAAATCTGGTGCAGGCAACACACGACTTTCACTTAACACGACTGTTAAAATTATTTTAAAAACTATTAACTATACCTTAATTTAAAGAATATATTAATTTGATTTTAATAAAACGTGATTACATTTTCGTTGGAAACATATGATTTAGATTATATAATGTAACTATATTAAATTGTTAATTAGTAATAAGTGTATTCCCTACTCATCACTTTATATTACCTTTTACAACTTTTTGTATCAGCTAGTATTTTTTGTAAAATATTTCTCTTTCCAACGGTATATTATACGTCTATATTACTGTTCTTATTATCAAAAAAACAAAAAATTACATAAAAAAGAGTTTTGCTTTTTTATCATTTCGTTACTCAAATTTGTCTAACTTGTATATTTAGCCGTCCACCATGAATGATATTAAGATGATATGGTTAATATTAGGGAATGACAAAATAAAAGGTAGTTTATAGGAAGAAAATTAAAAATATCGGCATTTAAGCCCTGTCAGACTATTTCAATCAGAATGAAACCAACATCACATTAAAGCACATTAAATTTTACAACGATATAGCGAATTTAATAAAAATTATTCAAAAGGTAAGTGAAAGTAAAAATGTATAATTGAATACATCAAGTGAATTTGAGGAAAGTGTTAAACAAAAACAAAATACACTACTAGAGAAACTACTCATGGCCAGCATTCAAAAAATATTCTAAAAACATGTCTTTAGGCCATCTTCCTCCGACTCCTTGGAGAATTATTAGGAATCTAAGATAAAGCAAGGATAGAAAAGAACTCGTGTGTTAAAATGGGAATAGAATTTTTCTCACTAAGCTCAACTCTGTAATTCCTCTGTAGCTGTAGCTCAAAAAGGCGAGGATCATATTTTAAATATTTCATCTAAACCTTTTTTTATCAACCATATACTAATCCATTTCTATCAATATTATTCTTCAAACTTGAGGTAGTAGAATAATTAGTTTTAGAATTTTATGAAACGGACGAATTCAAAACTTTATGTCGTAATTCAAGACTTTTCTCCAAAATACATTTGACAAACTGAGTGTTTTTTGTACTAAGTGTTGAAGTAGTCTAAAACGACAAATGTTAATAAATATTTTTACATTTATACCAATTGTTACAATTTTTTGTATATCAAGTGGAAAACTAAATTCGTTACTTCTTTTTATTTATATATTTTTGTTATGCACGCGTCTCTGAGTTTTATACAGTATGTATAAACTTCAGATTCTTGTAAATATTTTTAATCAATTATATATGACCCATTTTGATCTATAACAAGTTGCCATCTTTACGTTAATTATTGGAATTTGGTCATCATCAACAGTTGAAGGACTAACCGAGAGCTTTGCGTCTTCCAAGTCAAAAGTTCTGGTTCTGAACCGAGCAAACCATTTACGGACGGTGCTTTCTCTCAAGGCATCATCGCCATACACACTACATTTTTTTAAACTGTTTATGCAGCGGATTTAAATTCAGATTCAGATATAAAAAAATATTTTTCCAGTGGCGCGACAGGCCCTGTAGGACCTGGGCCTCGCGGTGTAGTCTCCTGGGAGGCTAGACGTTTCTAGATTTGGCTGACGGGCACACCCGTAAAAATAAATATTATTAAATAAAAAAATATTAAGTGACGAAAGTGAATTTTTTCTCTTCCGTTTTGAGCAAGCAAAATACACCTTAAACATAAGGAAACTGATGCATAAAAACACCCTAACTTATCGGTTTCTCGAATATGTGAAAATTATTGACCATGTCAACATGATTTTATAAACACAAAGAGGATCAAATTGAAGTATTAAAAAACATGTGATACCAAATGAAAGAAGATAAAATTTCCCGGAATGTGAATTTTTCAGTTTTTCGACAGTAATTAAACAGCGACATAAAATAACTAGCTCATTCTTCAACTTGCATAATATAAGTGTTTGGAAGTCCGGCTCAGTAGGCCACTGAGTCAAGGTAACATACTTACGTTACTTAAGTTCATATTTAGCACTAGGAACTTTTAACAATTCAGATCCCGGAGAAATAAAATTAATTCAAGAAAGAAGAATTAATACGAAAATTGTAACGAAGCATTATAATTTATTTTTTGTTAAATAATGTCTCAAATTAATTCATCCATTCCTAAATGTTCACTATGTTACTGATTTGGCCCGGACTAGGTAGCTTCTCTACACGTATTACATGTCATTGTATTATATAACTATCACATTTACTTGATGTATTTTTTAAATACATTTAATACACGTGTTATAAAAAAACAACTAAGTTAATTGAAAGTCGTGAATTATGCGCACAAAATTTTTATAAGTAAATATGAATTTAGTCAAGAGATTTTGGCTTATTATTTTAATTTTAATGTACATCAGTTTTTCCTATAATGTTAGTGTTCAGTTACTTATTAATTTTTTTTTCTTATATTTCTATTTTTTTTTTTTTTTTACATTTGGAATGTTTGTTCTCATAGCTTTGATACTGATTGCCCTAGAGTATGGAATATTGTTATTTGTTTAAAATAAATGAGAAGCAGCGTGGACTTGAAAAGCTAAGGATTTGAGAAAAAAAATGTTATATTAGAAGTTGTAGAAGGTAATGTAAAGTGACAAAAAGAACATAAAATTAATTGATCATTCTACATTGTAAATGTTATATTGTTCAATTATTTTATCAGAAACAATTTCTATAAAAAATAAATTTTCTTCTCAATGATTTTTCTAACTTTCTTTAAAAGTTCTGATTCATTTCCTAGTGGTCATTGGTTTATGTTATTTATTTATTATTATTATAAGATTTTTGGGGAGCCGGTGGCTGAGTGGCTAGCGCGCTAGTCTCCAACGCCAGAGTTGTGAGTTCGAGTCCCAGTCCCAGCGGGACTTTTATAAGAATATAATTAAATAGGGACTCACTCACAGCCTCTCCCCCGGGTAGTGAGACTCGTCAGCCTACTGGTGGCAACTCGCAAAAATAGGCATAAGGAGTGATGACCCTACCCTAAACATTTCATCGAGGAACGTGAGTATATTCTCCTAGGAGCCTATACCACGCGGCCAAGGGCCTACACGGCCTGTCGCGCTTGAGAAAAAAAAATAAGATTTTTACTTTCACCTACCTATATATGAAATATATAGTAAGTGAAAGTATTGCGATCGTGAAAATTTTCGAATTTCAGTTTTCAACGGAAATACAGGTTTTAGGGTCTCCTGAGTCCAAATGACCAAATTCCACAAAAAGGTGTGAGTGTATGTCTGTGTCGGTGTGTCCGAGTGTGGTTACTCCCGCGCGTAAACGAAACTGAAATTTAATATTTAAGACAACTATACGCCCGAAATGTTACAAAAAAATTTTCATTAAAATCGGCCTACCTGAAGAGCAACTTTATACAATGCATTTTGCACCTTTTCACGATTTTCTCAAAAACGGCTGTAACGATTTTGACCATACTCGCTATATCGACGTAAAATTTTATAAGCTTTAATATGATGTAGGTTTTATTCTGATTAAAATAGTCTGACAGGGCTTAAATGCCAATATTTTTAATATTCTTCAACTAAAGTACCTTTAATTTTATAGATTTCAAAAAATTAGGCACAACGACTTGTCAGCATTGATTAATAACAGCTAAATATGAATGTTGAGCGAATTTTATAAACAAAGAAAGGAGAAAAGTGCAAAAATATGTCATGGAAACAGGGCCCTTAACATATTTCAAGTGCTGCCCTCTAGCAGACAGCATCATTATCAAGAGCCCAACGCTATCTAATGGCAGCCAGAGGCAAGGAACTCCCTGCCAAAAATTGCAGGGTAGGGCAAGATCCCAGACAGGTCTGCAATAGGGCCTGAGACACGAGTTGAGTAAGCACATGTGGCCTCAATATATTGTTTAATGTAAATCATATGTTTCCAAAGAACCTAAATTAACTTTTTATTTAAATTACCGTTAAAAACTTTAAATTCAAGTTTATTTAATAGTTCTTAAATTGATTTTAACAGGCGAGGTATGTGAAAGTCGAATGTTTTCTACACCAGATTTTATATAAAATCTAACTTTAACTAAAACTGATTGAGCTAGACTCCATAGATACTTTGCAATATAGGCCAATAAAAAAAATTAATAGAATGGTCAGATAGTGCCGTGTTTGTTGACGTAGAAATGTGATAACTTGCAGGACAACAATGATGCCCTCATGAACTATCAAAATTCGAAAACGGTTGGTTTCGGCATGAAATGAAAGTGAATGATAGGGCAGGAAACTGGCGATAGAAGGTGTTATATAGAGTGGATGATGTCTTGGCCCCGGAACAAGTTCTTCACGGAGGCCGAAACTGAATAGCTCCTATATCCGATCTTGCCAACTAGGGGAGGATTTTGGAGGGGATCCAGATTTGGTGACGGATTGTCGCTGCAGTTATGCCTACCGTAAAATAATTCACAGGCACTTTAATGCTGAAGAAGATCATAACAGAAAATGAACGGCAGAAATGCGAATGGTTGTATTTTGGCCACCAATCCAATGATTTTTAAAGAAAGAAGAAGAAAATATGTTCATATCCTGCTAAATACAAACGAATTATTAATATCGAATCTAAATAATTTTTAATAAATAATAAAATGCTATGCGTCACCTAAGCTAGAATTTGTATGTTACAATTTTAGTTTAATTAAGAATGAATGGAGAAGTAGAACATATGTACACATTAAATAGATACAAACAACATAATTAAAAAAATCGTGCAACACACGACTTTCACCTTACCCCTATTGTTAAAACCAATTTAAGAATTTTTAAATAAAGTTTAGAAAAAAACGTTAAAGAATTAAATCGAGTTTCGAAGGAAACATGGGTTTAAGATTAAAAATCTAATAAAAGAAATTTTTATCCACAATAATCACTCAGGTTTATGACATTTTCATCTATCTATGACATGTATGTCTTACATTGGTAAATAAAAAAATCTGGTGCGGGCAACACACGACTTTCACTTACCTCAATTTTTAAAATCAATGAAAGGATTTTCAAATACAGTTAGAGATAAAAATACGTGAAATTATTAAGGAATTAATCAAATTAAATTTCTATAGAAACATGTGTTTTATTAAAAAATCTATTATATTATTATCTAAAATAATCAGTTAGTTTTATGTTCATTTCATCACTCTCTATTAACTTTTAAAAGCTTGTGTATGAGATGATAATTTTTCTAAAATCTTTAGCTTTCCAACGGTATATCATACATGTATATTACTGCTCTTATGTTCAAAAACGAAAAATTGCATTAAAAAAATATTTTTTCTGTTTTCTCCTTTAGTTGGGTATCGAATTTATTCAATTTATATATTTACCAGTTTTTCATCAGCGTTAACAAGATAATCTAGTTATTATTATTGAATCTACAAAATTAAAGGTACTTTAGGGGAAGACAATTTAAAATATCGGCATTTAAGCCCTGTCAGACCATTTTTATCTAAATAAAACCTACATGATATTAAAGCCCATTAAATTTTACATCGATATAGCGAGTTTAATCAAAATCGTCGGAACCGTTTTTGAGAAAATCGAAAAAAGGTGCAAAATGCATGGTATAAAGTGCCTCTTCTGGTAGGCTCATTTAGATGAAAAAAGTTTTGTCACGTCTCGGGCGTATAGTTGTCTTAAATATGAAATTTCAGTTTCATAGGACGTACCGTTTCCGCCCGGGAGTTACCACACACACACACACACACACACACACACACACACACCCCACAACACACACACAGACACACACACACACACAGACCTTTTTGCGGGACTTGGTTATTTGGACTCAGGGGACCCTAAAACGTGTATTTCCGTTGAAAACTGGAATTCGAAAATTTTCACGATCGCAATACTTCCCCTTACTATATATAGTAAGTGAAAGTAAAAATACATGGTAAATAAAAAAAACATTATTTTTGCTAAAATATTTACCGTCCAAAATGTATATATATATATACACATACATATGTTTGCACTTTTATCCTTCAGATGAATATCAAACTCTTTCAACAGGCATATTTAGCTGCGTTTTATCAAAGCTAATAAAAGAATATGTTTTAACGCGATTTGGTTATTAGAACTCAGTGGACCTTAAAACATGTATTTTCGTTCAAAAGTGGAATTAGAAACTTTTCTCGATCGCAAAACTTTCCCCCACTGTATATTTCATATATAGGTAAGTGAAAGTAAGAATTACAACTGCATATGAAACGATTAATTGGAATTACCTACCTACTAGTATCCACCATGCTTCTTTATTTCCACTCAACCAAACCATTTCCTACGCTTTAAGATGTACACTAATTGTGCAATTTCAATTCAAGTATCAGAAGTTGATTAAATGAAAATAATTATTTATATTATCCCAATACATGTTTGGTAATTAATTGATTATTACTTCTAATTTTCTCTACCACAGCAATGTTTGCTTTTCAGTCCTATTACTACTTGGCCACATATTGTAATATACATAAATTTTTTTAATCAACAACAATTTTTATTGAGTAATATTACAATCCGTCCCGATTTGGACATTAATAATAGAGGTGAAAGATAACATTCATACAATATTTACACAGCAATAAAATATATATACAATAAAGAATCAATAAAATGTTTACAAAGTCTAGAAATCACTCATACCTATATACGCGTCATACATACAACATACTGAGTGGAGAATCTACCACTAGAACTCCAATATATACATATTTACAAGAGGTCGCGGGGCCACTGCTGTTTCAACCTTCTAGGGGAGTAGTAAGGATGTGTGGAGCTGGAAAGGGATTGAGTTAGAGGATTTGGGTGATAGATAAGGTTCTGATGGAATTTGGAGCATCTAAACTAAATGGAATATTTAGGTCATTACGTAATTTATGGTTGGTGACATAATATGGAGTGTTTACTATTGCATGGAGGACTTTAAATTAAAAGAATTGAATGCGTTTGATGTTAGAAAGTTTAGTTGTCCCTCAGAGTTCAAGTCCGTAGGTCCAGATAGGATTCAGTATTGTCTTGTAGATCTCAAATATTAAGTTAGTGTATACAATTAAGTTATATCTACCTCATATAACGATCACTGTGCAGTTTCAGACTGCTCAGACCTAAAGCATACCTTACATACAGGCTAAATAAAAAAAATAAATAAAAAAGATGCATCAGCCATCTAAGAGTAGCAAAACCGGAGCGCATCAAACTACACCGTGACAGCATAAACCATCCCTATGATGGAAGACGAACATTTTGTATTAGTACATTCCGTATCTCCGTATCCGTATCTTTCGACCTACAAAACATCGAAAATATATTGAACATTAATAGATAAGTTAAATTGTACAGACTATATTTATATTGTAACAATATTTAACAAGTTTGATTTTGGAAATTACATATAAGTAGTATAATGTAAATTGTTTTCGAAGCTAATTAAGATCATTACTTACAACGCTTTCGTTTATTTAAAATAATTCTCATCAAGTTAAATATTATGTAGTAATGAATATTATTTTAAATTTCGTTACGTAGCACTTCTTTTATGTTTTGTTTATTGTTTTTGTAATGAAGCACTAAACTCAATGTTTTAATTGTATATTTTGTTGTGATTTTGTGCAAAATTAGTCTTCAAAAATAAAATTTATTCTATATAATTAAGTTAATTGATATATTATTAAATATTAAGTTAAACATATACGTGCCCATAATTATGAAAGTGGTCTAAGTCATATATTTTTTGTTTCGAGATATTTAATGAATTGCATTTGAACGAATTAAAAAATATTTTTACATTATACGAAATATTAATTAGTAAAGGTTCATTTTTGAAGATATCATAAAAATCACATAGAATATATTTAGTTTAAACTAATGTGGTGTGAAATAAGTGATAAATTCATTTTTTTACTTTGACTTCGACCACTTTCATAATTATGGGCACATATAATCTTAAGACAGTTTTGCTTCGTGTGAATAATATTTATAATAAAAAATAAATTCTTAAAACATGATGACCCATCGTAGGGCACTTATCATTCTACAAATAACACGGTTTCCTTGTACTGTAAATAAGCATATTCAAGAAAAAAAAAACAAAAAAAACAAAACAACAACACTAATTCTCTTTTGAGTTGAAAATTAATCCTTAAAGGTCAAACTTTTTTTTTTTTTTATTTATAAAGAGGGGGCGATTTCTTCTCTGTTAAACTGAAAAATAGAATCTTCAAGAACTCTTGTAAAACAGATTATTTCAGGAGGGGAGAGAAAATTTTAGTATCCGGGTTGGAAAATGTAGCCTGGTGAAGTGTTATGTTTCTGGAGTAAAGAAAAAAAAGTCCTACCTGTTCCTAAATTGAATTTCCTCGAAATTTCCTTAAAAAAGAAATGGCGCACTTCTTTGCTTTAGGAGGCTGGAAAAGAGAATGCAATCTCTTTTAACATAATAAACATAAAAGCCTACGGACATTGACAGCTTTAGTTATTTACATTCGAAGGACGGTTTATTGTGTTTATTTACGGTGCGATCGGAAACTGTTGGCAATCCCGGCGACAACAACAGAAAAAAAAAGGTTTCTCATATTCCAGGTTTAATAAAGGAATTTATTGCAGGTATGTCTAGAATTCATCCCAACGCAAATACAACTAATTAAAGCTGAACAAATACACGTTTTATTGTTTTTTGACGAATATATTTCAACAAATATTTGAAGTCATATCTTCCTTGTTTTATTTTTAAAATATATGCGGTTTATATTTAAATATACACTTTTTAAAATTATTTTATATGCTGAAGAGTTAATATTGAAGTAGGTTGTCATTTAATTATTATAGGTTTTAATGTGATATTTATTGTAATTATTATTAAAATATATATTTTTCATATATACTTATATATATATATATATATATATATATATATATATATATATATATATATATATATATATATATATAAGATTTGGATTAATATAAGAGACAGCCGGAAAAGTAAAAAAATCTGGTACGGACAACACACTTTCACTTACATCCGTTTTAAAAACCGTTTAAAGAATATTCAAATTCAGTTACAGATAAAAATTAGTGAAACGATTAAAGAATTGATTTAATTAAATTTCTATGGAAACATGTGTTTTCTTTAAAAAAATCTATTATATTATTATCTAAGATAATCAGTTAATTTTTTTCGGTTTTTCATCACTTCAAGCTTTTCATCTTTATTAATTTTTACAAGCTTGTGTATAAGATAATATTTTTCTAAAATCTTTAGCTTTCCAGCGATATATTATACATCTATATTACTGTTCTTATGTTCAAAAACGAAAAATTTAATTTAAAAAAATGTGTTTGCAGTTTTCTCTATTAGTTAGAGATCGAATTCGTTCAACTTACATATTTACCTGTTTTTTATCGTTGATAACAAGATTATATTGTTATTTTTTTAGTATCTATAAAATTAGAGGTACTTTAGAGGAAGAAAATTTAAAATATCAGCATTTATAACCTTTCAGGCTATTTCAATCGGAATGAAATCTACATTATATTATAGCCCATCAAAGTTTACATCGATACATAGAGTTTAATCAAAATCGTTGAAGTCGTTTTTGTGAAAATCGTAAAAAGGTTCAAAATGCGTGGTATAAACTAGCTCTTCTGGTTAGCTGATTTTGATGAAAAAGTATATATAACATCTCGGGCGTATTTTTGTTTAAAATATGAAATTTCAGTTTCATAGTACTTTTCGTTTTCGCCCGGGTATAACCCCCCCCCCCACACACACACAGACCTTTGTGGGACTTGGTCATTTGGACTCAGGGTACCCTAAAACGTGTATTTCCGTTGAAACCTGGAATTCGATAATTTCACGATCTGAATATTTTTTTCCCTTACTATATATTTCATATATAGGTAAGTGAAAGTAAAATAAGAGATAAATGATTTTAAAAAACAGGTAAAAAAGAATTGTATATTGATATTTGTTATATTTAAAATAGTTCTATAAGTAAAAATAAGTAAGCTGTGTTAAGCAACTGAATTAAGTTGGGCAGCATCACTTATTCAATAAAGTTTATCTCTCTCAAGAAAAAAAGAACCTATTGACGACGGATATAATTAATATAATATTCTTTATGAATATGGAAAAGATTATTGCGGACTACGGTATAAAAGTAGGAAAGCAATTAATATAAAAATGTGAGTAAGCTCCGCCAATGGATTTTTTTTTTATAAGGTTTGAATTCCTAAAACCATTATTCTTCGAACGGTTCTATACACATGTGAAACGTGGTCACATGCTTGAGGGATGAACAACGCTTTAAGGTTTTCAAAAAAAAGGAAAAATATTTGGTCCAAAGAGAGATGGGGCCACTGCGGAATTCAGAACGTTCCATTACGCGGAATCGCGGAGTTAGTAACCTGTTAGCATTGAGTAGATCACGGAGACTCACGTAGGCGTGTAATGCAGTTGGGCTCAGAAAACAACGAATTTTTGGTATGCGTCCCAGCGGTAGGGCGAAGCGTCGATGGGAGCATTGTGTTGTCTGATCTCAGGGGCTTGAACGGTGATCATTGGACGAATCTGTGTAGGCAGCATTTGATGGTATCGGGAAGCTTGTCACGCCAATCCCCCTCCCTCCTCCCCCTGAAATATATATATATATATATATATATTATATATATATATATATATATATATATATCATAACAACGATTTTATGTGCCTACCGGTTTATCATTTACAGGCAAATTTGTAAACTTGATCTGCCTATATTTATGAAATCTAGAGTTTTTCGTTTTTATAGTTCCTATATTGGTTATATCATATAGCGAAGCCAACTACCTTAGACAGACAATATCTTTCTCAAATAGGGACGTCAAAAAGATCGAATCCAGGATAGGTGAGGCATGGAAGAAGTTTTGGAGCCTCAAATGCATATTTTAATGTCAGCAAGAAATGAAATACAAAGCAATCGCTTTTAACAGCTCAGTTATTCCTGTTATAGCCTATGGATGCTAAACACGGTCTTAGACCAAGAATCTCGAAAGAAAGGCACATTTCTGTTAGAGAAGATTAGTAAGGACAATGTTAGGGGTCTCTATAAGGAAAAAAATCAACTCAGTCCGATTAAGGGAGCTAACCAGAGTGGTGGAGGCTATAGGATATGAGAGAAAAATGTAGTGTACTTAGGCAGGACATGTCATGAGGAATTCTGATGATAGCTGGGCAAAGAAAGCTGTAGAATGGATCCCGCTGGATTCGGAGAAATGCAGATGTCGACAACGCAAGCGCTGGTCGACGAACTTACCAAAGCCAACGCCTCTTTATGGATGATATTAGCAAGAGACCGAAAACTTTGGAAAAATATGTGCCAGCAACTCCAAGTTTAAAGTTCGGCCAATCTCTGTTAAATACTCTAATATCCCTTCGGGGTCTGTATGTAAATACATTGATTGTAAATTGTTATTTTCTCAGTATACTAAAGGAAGATATTTTTTTATTTGTATTTTAATATAAATAAAGACTTATTATTATAACATATTAAATTAAATATTTAAATACGTTTTATGGTTACTTAGATGTATGAAGGGGAGTCAATAAGCATTCAAAAATGGATTAGCCGAATCGGAAGACCTAAGCACTCACATCTTCTTTAGATCCGGAAGAAATAAAGGTAAGATGGATGTGGGGCCTGTTTTATTGTCTCTGGGCCGGGCGAGCGTACGTGATCAGCCCACTAGATACCGAGGCAATGCCGAGAAGCTCCAAGGAATTACTTCTGCTATCTTATGATCCGCGGCAGGGGGCAGCAGTCATTACGCCCACAAACCGCTTCCCAAAGAGGAATATTTTAGAATATTATTCCTCTTTCCAAGTTCCAATGGTCGATAAAGATAACATTTAATAATAATTTCAATTTATTTATATTTTCTGGGACATGCCCGCATAGAATAATATGTAAGACAATTAATGTGGACTTTAAGGCCTTAAAGTATGAATATAAACATTTATTTTTATTTAGGTAAATATCATGGAAATAAATCTTTCTACTAAGATATTTATACTAAGCTACCTTATATTATACTATCGATTCCTTCTCCATCTCTGAATAACAATCCAATACAATTCCACCAATCTGTTAAAAATCTCGGAGTCACCTTTAATGAAATCCTTTCCTGGAAAAAACATCATTTCGAAATATCCCGTCGTACATTCTCTACCTTGAAACTTTTGAATTACCTACGCCTTCTTCTTCTAATCGAAACCGGTAAGCTCTTGGTTAGCTCCTTAAAATTTTCTCATCTGGACTACTGCAGTACGGTGTATGGGGATATCGAGGCAAAACAATAAACGAATATTTAACTACTTTATACGTTTCATCTTTGGGATATCCAG
Organism: Piezodorus guildinii; assembly: GCA_023052935.1. Lineage (NCBI taxonomy): Eukaryota > Metazoa > Arthropoda > Insecta > Hemiptera > Pentatomidae > Piezodorus > Piezodorus guildinii. The sequence continues at coordinate 44,761,443 of CM041295.1, forward strand.
AGACACCTCCATCACCCGAATTTGCGAAGAGTTTAAGGAGCTTTACCCTTCCTACCGCCATAAGTACTTCCTGGCATCCTTCCTCTACCAAATTATCCAAACGGTGTCCATTTAATATCACGGATCTCCTTAAATTCAAATCCTCCGTTAGTCCCCGTAACACCCGCTCACGGCCTTCTGATCTGCATATAATGTCCCATCGATCCACAGCTTTTGATAGACCATTCTTAATCCGATCCGCATCCCTATGGAACTCTATTCCTTCTAATATCCGAGACTCCCAAACTCTTTCAACATTTAAATTCAGCCATTTCTTGTCAATTAAATTCCAAAATAATCCTAGATAAGTATAATAAGTACATAGATACCGTTTTAAGAGAAAATTAATAGATGAAGAAGAGAGATACGTTTATTTATTTTTTCAATTTTCATTAACTTGGACACATTCAGCAGCAAATATTATTTAAAATTTGTCTTTAAATCTTTTCAAAGATGTAAGATTGTGGCTAGCATAACAGCCTCCTATGCCCAAGGTTACGGGTTCAATACCGCAGGTGGTCCTAGGATTTTTTAATAGGGGTAAAAAATCCTTAGTTATGCCGTCCTTCGGAGGGGACGTTAAATGGTGATCCTGAGCCTGTGCGGTGTCAGGTACTCGTTAAAGATCCCTATCCTAATGAAACCTGGATTGGCGAAACTTAGGACTGCCACTGTAGCATTGCCCGATTAGCCACAGTAGCAAAAAGTGACGTGAAATAAATAAACAAACAAACAAAGATGTAAGATTAAATTATATATTACAACACTCAGAAGAATTGTAATTTCCTTTCTTTTCTTTTTTTTTAATTTAAACTTTTTTTTCTATTCTATTACCTTATTATATATTTTTTATTATATCTTATTTTTTTTTTTATATTAAACATTTTTTTTTTTGTGCATTTTTATTAGAATTTATCTTTCAAGTTATTTTATTTGTTCATGTTATTTTACTCTAAGACTCCAATTTTCTTAAGTCCACTTTTTATTTTCAGCTGTATTATTTTGAAGTGACCCGTCCCAGAATAAATAAATTATTATAATTATAGAGAATTTAATGAGTGATATTTGATTTTCTGGATAAAAGATTCAAGAGAACTGGCCGAAAAATATAATATTAAAATAGACATACAACTCAACAACAAAAATAACTGGGCTTTAATCCTACAAGAATTTAGAGAACCTTAACGGACATTTATAGAACAAAATTTATACCAAAGGCTGCAGCCTCAGATAAAATGTTTTTATATAAAAATCTAAATTATGATTATGGGACGCATTATCCGTTTATACTAAAATAATTTTTAATAGGTTTAATTGGATATTTTGGGGGGTGGCGTGGTCTAGTGGATAGAGCGCTAGTCAACTGTTCTCTGGGTCCTGGATTCGAATCCCGGCTATGACAGAATATTTTTTATTCTGTTAATTCAGCCGGGGGGCGACCCAGGATATGGAGATCCTCCTGGGGCAGACTCAGCCTCTTTAAAGTGGGTACCCAAATTAGGGAAAAACCTGGCGGCTGAGCGTGATCAAGGCCTAAGCACCTCACTATACGGCCGTTGGCCTAGAAACAGTACGAATCTCTATATGTACTGATATCAAGAACCTTCATGATTTGTAGAGATACAGGACATTTAAAGCATTAATATTTCTATTTTTCTGTGCGGAAAAAAAAAAAAAAAAAAAAAAAAAAAAACTGCCTCTACAACCCATGAAGGATCTTTTCCCATGTTTTTTTTTTTTTTTTTTGTTTTTTTTCCTCTACACCTATTTCATGAAATTGTATTGTATACATATCACATTTACTTGATACAATTATAAAATACCAATAAATATGTTTAAAAAATGAAAGAAAGAAGTTTATTTGAAACTTTTGATAACGATTTAAAGACAGAAGGTAGGTGAAAGTTTTGGGCTATCTGGACCAAAATGTCTATGAATTTATATTTCTTGATATATTTTTTTTTATGACTAGTAGTCACAAATGGGGAAGTGATTAAATTTGTTTAATAATTAAAGGAAATGTTTAATCAGTGTATTTTATCGTTTTTGAATTTTGGCGATTCTTTAATATGGGGATTCACAATAATATTACTAATGTCATTATTACAATAGGACAATGCTTTCTAAATGGAGCAAAACAAAATAAAAAATATTAAAAAGAATATACAAATAAATAATCAGAAAAAAAAAAACAATATAAAAAGTGGAATTAGTTTTCTTTTCTATAATATCTGAATCAATTCGGTGGTAAAGTAAGTCCGTAGAGTTTTTCAATATTTCAATTTAATCCTCTCCTAAGATCATGTTTAATTTATCAATAATGTTTACATATTCATAAAAAAGATTAGTTGATTGTCTTTAAGTAGTATTTTGCTTGTTCAAAATTCTTTTTCATCACTTATTGATTTATTGTTTCCAAAAACCCCACTCATCACTGTAGAACAAATACGATACCTTGGACTTCATCTTGACAAACGTCTTACATGGAATCCTCATACAAGATTTAAACGACAAGAAACTGCTCGTAGATATCGACTATTAAAACACTTACTTGACAAACGATCAAAACTCTCTCTATACTTCAAAAAACTGATTTACACAACCATAATTAGACCTATCTGGACTTATGGCATAGAGCTATGGGGCTCCACTAAACCATCGAATTCCTCCCGCATCCAATCCTTGCAATCCAAAATCCTTCGACAAATCCTAGACGCTCCATACTTTGTTACCAACAAACTCATCCATAGAGACCTGAATATCCCACTTGTTGCAGAAATTGCCCAAAAAAGATACTCCTCCTTTCATTCCAAATTACCCCCCCCCCCATACAAACCCGCTTGGCCGTATCCTCTCATCGGCATCTATTCCCGATAATCCTCCGAGGCGTCTGAAAAGACGGTGGCCTCGAGACCTGCTCACCAAATAAACTTTGAAGTGCTACCACTGGGAAGATTCTTCTCAAGACTTTTCCAAGCCAATGTTCTGTAAAAAGCTCATTTACTTGTTGTACTCTGTACAGTTGTAAATACCAATAAAAGAATTAAAAAAATAAAAAATAAAAAAATTGTTTCCAAAAAGTAAAATCTACTGTACAGAAGATTTGTTTAATAATTAAAGGAAATGTTTAATCAGTGTATTTTATCGTTTTTGAATTTTGGCGATTCTTTAATATGGGGATTCACAATAATATTACTAATGTCATTATTACAATAGGACAATGCTTTCTAAATGGAGCAAAACAAAATAAAAATTGACCCATCGTAGGGCACTTATCATTCTACAAATAACACGGTTTCCTTGTACTGTAAATAAGCATATTCAAGAAAAAAAACAACCAATTTATTTTTTTCTAAATTGCAAATTTGCAGTTTGCATGGCGATAATGCCTTAGGAGAAAGCACCGTCTCACCGTAAGCGGTTTGCCCGTTTCAGAATCGGAAATTTCGAAGGCTCTAAGCGCTTGGGACTTCCTTAAAGTGTTGATGATGATCAAATTAAAATAATTACATACTAAATCAAGCATAATTTTCTTCTATCATATCTTTATTATTATAATTAACTATATAACTTAAGAATATTAGTCCACGTTTCAGAGCTTTGTCCCTATTATCAAGACTAAAATGTTTTAAAACATTTTGATTTTAGTTACATTTAATATTTTTTGTCTATATCTATATATATATATATATATATATATATATATATATATATTAATTTTTTATAAAGTAATTAATTAAATAAAATTTTCATTTAATATATTTAACTATAAATTACCTTTTTTGTTCATTATTTATTAATATACATTTTTTGTAGCTAACAGCTACATGCACTTCTAAATGTCGACTATTGGCTCACTGTTTTATCTGGTTTTTAGTATTGTATATTTTGTACTAAGCTAGTTCTATTGTTACTTTAATCTGATGCTTGTAATCTAAATTTATTTTTATTTTGATGTTATTATATAGTTTGTTATTCCATTTTTTATTTTTATATATTTTTATTTTATTTATTATATCGGTGTAATGTGTACCGAAATTTTTGGTATCGGTTTTATAATTGTTATTTTTAGTTATATAAATTGTTTTCAGTATTTTTCTGTTTATAATATTTTTTAAAGTATCTAATATTTTTATTTTATCAAAATTAAATTTATGCTGATTTTTTATACTATGAGTTGATAACGCTGTTGCATTTTTATTTTTTATACTTTTACAATTAGAGATGTTAAGATATTCTAAATAATTACCTGATAGATGGGAACATGTAATATATCAAAATTAGGTAATATAAAATTTATTATAACATTCTTAATTTTTAATTGAAAAAACAAAACAATAAAAAACGCTACAAACTTATTATACTACCCGATACTTTTCCCGATTCAAGGCTGGGATTAAACACATGTTTTTGTACTTCTCAAAAGATTTTTCCGTTCTTACTCGCTTCCAAATGCATGTAGAGTTCATGAAATACTTTTTTTTTTTTTTTAAATCTGGGAATCACTAATGTTTTTCATACCCCCATTTTTACTTTCACTTACTATATATAGTAAGAGGAAGTATTGCGATCGTGAGAATTTCCGAATTCCAGTTTTCAACGGAAATACACGTTTTAGGGTCCCCTGAGTCCAAATAACCAGTCCCGCAAAAAGGTCTGTGTGTGTGGTAACTCCCGGGCGGAAACGGTAAGTCCTATGAAACTGAAATTTCATATTTAAGACAACTATACGCCCGGTACGTGACAAAACTTTTTTCATCAAAATGAGCTTACCAGAAGAGGCACTTTATAACATGCATTTTGCACCTTTTTTCGATCTTCTCGAAAACGGTTCCGACGATTTTGATTAAACTCGCTATATCGATGTAAAATTTAATGGGCTTTAATATCATGTAGGTTTTATTTGGATAAAAATGGTCTGACAGGGCTTAAATGCCGAAATATATAAATTGAATAAATTCGATACCCAACTAAAGGAGAAAACAGAAAAAATATGTTTTTAGTGCAATTTTTCGTTTTTGAACATAAGAGCAGTAATATACATGTATGATATACCGTTGGAAAGCTAAAGATTTTAGAAAAAATATCATCTCATACACAAGCTTTTAGAAGTTAATAGAGAGTGATGAGAAGAAGATAAGACTAACTGATTATTTTAGATAATAATATAATAGATTTTTTAATAAAACACATGTTTCTATAGAAATTCGATTTGATTAATTCCTTAATAGTTTTACGTATTTTTATCTCTAACTGTATTTGAAAATTCTTTCATTGATTTTAAAAATCGAGGTAAGTGAAAGTCGTGTGTTGCCCGCACCAGATTTTTCCTCTCAGTATTACTACTTCTGCCAAGTTTTCAACACTCTCCCCTTGTATTACAAACTAACCTTACGTTTTTGATGCATCCACGCCCTGTTGCAGTTTCTAAAAGCTTCCTCCGACTGGAGAATATTACCGACTGAAAAGTGTTTTCCTTTTTTTTTCTCAAAGCACGACTTATACTCCCTCTCGTATTCGTTCGATCCCCAGCGGTGACTCCCTTTACCAAATACAAATACATTCCCAAAGGTATGTATTCGGGCTTCAGACGATCTCTTTGGAGACATTCCTCTCCTCCACAGAAACTTTCCTCAATGGTGTTCTCGGCCATGATTTTTGTGGTATTTTAAAATTTCCAAAATCAAATATATTCTCGGTCTTGGATTTAGTTATTAGAAACTGATGATCATTTAAATCAGTTAAAAATTTCATCATCAGTCGATTAGCATTACCACTAGATATTTCGACCGTATTAAATTAAGAGGTTTTTATTATTAAATGTAGAAGAGAATATATCCTTGTGTGAAAAAGACAATGTTTTGTAGAAATTATAAACAAAAAACTTCATAACTTCTATTTACTATCAACACACAGAATGGCTTATATGTATGAAGACGGAAGATTCTGATATGAAAAAATGCATGTACAATGTAAAAAATGAAAGTGAAATTTAGAATATGTAAAATAATTGGCTGCGTAACATATTTCTTGTGACTTTAACGTAAAAGTTATGTTTTTTTATTGGAGAACTCATATGTTATGAGTGTGCAACTCTCAATCGGACACAGTTAAATTTTTTTATATGGATTCTGAATGCAAAACAAAACTCCATCGTCACTCTAAACTACTATCTTTTTCTACAATCCCTGATAATCCGCCTGATAAAAAGAAGATGGACTCGGGACCTTCTGGTTTAGTAATGTTTTTTTAGAGCTGCTAGTGAATAGTTTCTCTACATGGGTATCATGACTTAGTTTATCTCGTCTCATATTTACAAGATCTTTTCCTTAATAAAGTTGTAATTCTCAAAAAATATATTTAAATAATAAAAGGAAGATATATTTTCTAGTATGTTTTATCTGTATCTTAGAAGTTCTTTTGCGAGACAGAAAGAAACCTCCTCGAATAAAGTTTGTTTGAATATTTACAAAATGTTTACATTTAGGTTTAGAGTAAAATCCTGTACTTCTTCAGCTTAATGTTTTGTTTAGAAAAATATTATAGGATCCCCAAAAAAATATAAAATGTTAAACATTTACTAAGTGTGGAAAAAATAGCAGGGACTGTATTAGGCCCATTGGATCCATAGGGTAATGATATGTGTGTGTAATCAAAGTACATATATGATATATATATATATATATATATATATATATATATATATATATATATATATATATATATAATATATATATATATATATATATATATGTATATTCAAGTTTTTAGTGAACACATAAAAATACACTTTTTGGGTCTGCTGAGTCCAAATGACTAAGTTATGCAAAAATGTATGTGTGTGTGGTAAATCTATTTCAGAAACGACAAGTCATGCGGAAATGAAATTTCATATTTAAAACAACTGTATTCCTGGGAGCAATTTTTTTTTTTGTTGTTGCTAAAATCAGTGAGCCAGAAGAGCCACTTTAGATCAAGTATTTTGCTCCTTTTGAAAATTCCAAACTACCTCTCAACTACATCTATTCCGATAGCGCCTGAAAATACGGTTGCCTCGAGACCTGCTTATAAAATAAACTTTGAAGTTCTACCACTGGGTAGCCTCTTAACGTATCTATTCATGAATATTATTGTAAATTATTTATTTTACTTATTGTATTTGTAAATACAGTTGTAAAAACCAATAAAAAAAAATTAATTTACATTTAAAATTAATTCTAACAACGGAGGTAAGGCTAAGTACAAGTCGTGTGTGCGGCTTTATCAATTGTTTGCTTATTTATTAAACGTCAATTTATGCTATTGTGGTTAAATGGACGATGCTACAGTTGGAGTCTTAAATGTTGCCTATCCAGGTTTAATTAGGACAGGGATCTTTAACGAGTACCTGACATCGCACAGGCTCGGGACCAACTTTTTACGCCCACTCCAAAGGACGCCATAACTAAGGATTGTTTACTCCAATTAAAAAATCCTAGGGCCACCTGCAGGTTTGAATCCGTGACCTTGGGCTTAGAAGGCTGTTATGCTAGTCAATATGCTAATGGTGACCCCTACTATAAATTATTTAAATAAACTGTTTATACTATATAGATTTTATATTTAAAAAATCTTACCACCAGGGGGTAGGACTAAGCGGATTTTACAACTTCCGGACTGGGGATCTGACTATGAAAACCGGAAACCTACTATTTATTAAGAGTTTGTGCTGGTAGGGGATCCTTTCAATGGAAAATTATTCAATGGAGAGAATTAAATTCCAATATCCGGGCTAATTGTGAATTCAGGAGCCGCAGACATTGGTTATACTCCTTAGTGAACTACAACCTTTCCTGAATGAAATTTTTATCGGAAAAAAAAAAGACGAGGAAAGAAGTTTTTTTCTGACTCTCGACCTTATGTGCTTGAGTTGTCCAATGTGATCCTTTTTTTAATGCGATAGGTTACAGAATACTCCATAGGGAAACAATTGGATTTTTAAATGATCATAATAAACGTGATTTTAACTGTAATACTAAATTATTACATTTATCGAAATATATTAGTATTAATAAGTATTAAGTTTAGAATGAAAAGAGGAGTATCTATCACGGGCTATGTTTGCAACAAATGGGATGTTTAGGTCATTATAGAGGAGTCGGTTTGTGACAAAATAAGGGGCATTCAGGATTTTGCGAAGGATTTTTGGTTGTAAGGATTGGATGCGGGAGGAATTAGATGGTTCAGTAGAGCCCCGAAGCTCGATTCCATATGTCCAAATATGTCTGATAATAGTGAAGTAGATGAGTCCTTTGTTATATACTGGAAGTTTTGAACTTTTGACTAGTAAGTGTTGTAGTAATCGGTATCTTCGAGCAGTTGCTTGTCGCTTCAGGGTATTATTTAATCTAAAACATATGTTCATAACTGAATTCAATTTATAACTTCTAAAATTGTTTTTAAAAACGGAGATAAGTTAAAGTCGTGTGTTGTGCGCGCCAGATTTTTTAAAACATCTTAGTCGGATTTCTGAAGTTAATTAGTTATATATATTTCATAAAGTATTATTTCGTAATCAGGAAAGTGTTATATTTTCATGTATTAGACCGCAAAATACTAACAGAGCCCAGAAAAAAAAAGGTTGTAGGATGTAGTTCCTGCTGCTTTGCCGCACCGAGTTCTACAGATGAGGTTTAAACTTTAATCCCGTCCCACTCCACTGCCATAGGTGGTCACCTAAAAAATTCAAGTAACCGTTTTCACTATACTTAACACGTGACGAACCCACTGAAAGGAATGCTACCATGTTAAATAACACAAAATCCTTATAGATTATTTTTTCTATGGGTGCAATTAAAAATATTTTGCAAAAAGGGGAATAATTATTCCGTTAATCCTTACCTTTAAAAACCCGTCAGCTACTTGTTTCCTCTATTTTCTTCCCAAACTTTGACTACGGCTGCCTGGTATACGGGGACTAACTGATGAACTGGAAATAAAATTAAAACGACTTATAAATTGTTTTAATAGATTTATTTTCGGAGCCCGTTGACGTGACCATATTTCTGGCTATTATACCAGCTTTAAATGACTTAATCCTTCTGTTCGACGACAATATTTCCTTGGTTCTTACTTATCCCAAACATTATAAAATAGAAAACCTTCCCACATAATTGAGCTCCCCACCCTCCGCTCCGATGTCCATTCGTTATACACTAGAACCCAATAAATCAATATTTATAACCCATCACATACAACTGCATCCTTTTACAAATCGTTTCTCGTTCGTTCCTGATTCTTCTGGAAATCGCTGCCCATCTCTATTCGCAAAACCACCTCTGTCTCTCTTCCTTCAAACCTCAACTCTTCCACTACCTACTCGCATCTCCATCTTCCTTTCTAATGTATAACATAAGTATATATTTGCATAAGGATTTCTTTCTGTTCATTGTTCGTTATTCTAAGTGGACTTAATCTCAGAATAAAAATTGTTTTTATTTCATTTCATAAGTAGACTAATATCTGTAATTTAAGTAAGATAAATTACAAAAATGCAGTCCGTTTTACTTTCATTTACTATAGTAAGGGAAAGTATTGCGATCGTGAAAATTTTCGAATTCCAGTTTTCAACGGAAATACACGTTTTAAGGTTCCCTGAGTCCAAATAACCAAGTCCCGCAAAAAGGTCTGCGTGTGTGTGTGTGCCCGTGTGTGGTAAATCCAGCGCAAAAACAGAAAGAAGTGCGAAACTGAAATTTTATATTTAAGACAACTATAAGACCGAGATATTACAGAAACTTTTTCATCAAAATCTGCTCACCAGAAGAACCACTTTGTAACATGCATTTTGCACCTTTTTCCGATTTTCTCAAAAACGGCTCCAATGATTTTGATTAAACTCCTTGTATTGATGTAAAATTTAATGAACTTTATTTATGTGTAGGTTTTATTCTGATTGAAATAGTCTGATAGGGCTTTAATTTCTATATTTCATTCCTCTAAAATACTAACTTTATACTAACTACTAATTTTATTACTAAAAAATACTGGAAGTTTTGAACGTTTGTCTAGTAATTGTTGTAGTAATCGATATCTTCGAGCAGTTTCTTGTCGTTTCAGTCTTGTGTGAGGACTTATTATTTATTAGTTTTTAAATTGATTTAAACAGACGAGATAAATGAAAGTCGTGTGTTGCCCGCACCAGATTTTTACCTTAAGTGAACGCCATTTCTCCTCCCTACCCTAGGTGTCACCCCTCGCATGGATGTGACTAAAGATCCATTTGGATCAAAGTTGTTCCCTGTTTTGCGGAGTTAACAGCAAGTGGAAATTTTTGATACTTTGGATGTAAATCCTTTTCAATTCAATACACGGCTTCCCTACCTTTGGTAGTTGAGGAGGGAAATACTAAAAAGAGGAAAAGAAATTCCATAAAGGACAGGCAAAGGCAAATCAGGAGGTGATTGCCTGCTAATAGAGCAGCCTTAGTAAGGGCAAGGCAGGAGATGAAGAGAGGAGAGTAATTGCTGGGAGCAGGGGGTTTGTTTAAGGCCTCTTGAGTAATTTCCATTATAAAACCTAAAGGCAGATTTTACACCGCTTCCTTATAACCTCCCCCTCACTCTCTTTAGATGAATTAAACGGAGTTAAAAAGTCCAGGAGTATATTTCATAATTGCGGGGGCTATAGCTTGAAGACGAGTTCTAAAAGTTGATAAAACGGAAAAAATGTGAACAAGGGATGATTAATTATTTAACAAGAAGGAATAGATGATACATTTTTCTTTTTTTTAAACATATTTATTGATATTTACAACTGTATAAAGATGTACAGTTATGTATTGAGGATACTGAGGGTTCTAAATTTATTATTGAATAATTAATACAATAATCAAGTAAATATTAATAAGATTTTGCCGGCAAAAGTTCAAAAGGCATTACCTCCATGGGGCACCCCAGCGATACCTTGGGAAAGTTTCAAGACCCCAGGGGCACTTCCGATTCAGCCGCCTTCCTTTTTCTGATAGCTGATCGGAAATTTCAAAAAAAGAGTACTTTAGGAAAGAAGTGGGGGTGAGGTGATTAGGATGCGATTCTAGAATCAGAGGTCAGTCAAGATCCATCCACGAGAAAAAGAGAATCAGAAATCGAGGAGTGGTCCGACGGGAGTAGGGTTTGTCGGTTTTTTAAAACCGGTTTTTTTGGATAATATTATGAAATACGAAAACCGGATTTTTGTAGAAAATACCTGTTTTTAATGTATGAATAACACTTTTAAAAATTTGAAAATGACCAGTAGGTAACATATTTTAACATTTTAAAAATACAAATTATTATTTATAGTTTTAATATCTTTGTAGTACTAAATTTCAGACGTGTGGTATTATTTTAAAAAAGTAGAAACAGAGAAAGTCAGTTGTATTTGTTGCAATAAAAGGATTAATTGCAAAGTCTCCATAATCATTTGAGAACAGTGCCCGATAACATAACCGAGAAAAAATCACCTGATGCCGGCCCGAATTCACAAACAAGTACACAGCCCTGTATTCTTAACTTTGTGAAAAGGACTAGTTTAGAAGAAATCGTATCAAAGCTTGCTGCATTGGATGGACTAGCTATTAATTGCATAAGAAATAGCTCGTTCATACGAGAGTCAATGCAACAACGGAATTATTACTTACCACAAAATAATTTTAAAGTTATTAATCTTATTTATAAGTTTTATGAAATTATAACTGAATACAATTGTATGAAGAATAAAGGGCAAACATTTTCTAAAACTATAGATAAACGGACTAGTAAAGGAAATCGAAGAAATTTAAATATATTTTCTAATTGTTTTTAATATATGGGATCATCCAGGAACCATCTACTGGAATACCCCTTCAAGTACCTAGGTTCTGTTATTACTCATGATAATAATACGAAAGATGAAGTTAATGCGAGGCTGTCTGCAGGCAACAAGTGCCTTTTCGCCCAACAAACAATACTAAAGTTCAAAAATCTTTCAATAGATGCCAAGGTGATGATATACGAAACAATACTAAAACCCACAGTTACTTATGGCAGCGAATCCTGGGTATTAACAAAGGAAAGTGAGAGGAGACTCAATGTTTGGGAGAGAAAAATACTAAGGAAGATATTTGGGCCAATTAAAGAAAATTACTCTTGGCGATTAAGAAAGAATAGTGAGCTCCGAACAATGTATGGGAAACCGGACCTGGTATCGTTTGTGAAAAAAGCCCGCCTAAGATGGCTCGGACATGTAGAAAGGATGCAAGACGACTACATTATGGAAATATTGGAGAAAAAGACACAGAGGAAGGCCAAGAGTGAGATGGTTGGACGACGTCGAGGAGGACCTCAAGTTGCTTGGAGTGAGGAGATGGAGGGCTAGGAACGACTGGCTTGAAGTTCTTGAGGAGACCCGGGTCCTTGTTGGACCGTAGCGCCTGGCAGTAAGTAAGTAATTGTTTTTAATAAGTATACATTTGTATCTAATAACATCGTGTTTAAAAACAAATAATATGATTATCATAAAAATATGAAAATGTATTATTTTTATTTATTCGAACCCTTGGCTGAATAACTCGTTTCACTATGATAAAAAATATTACACCCTTATAAAGAAAATTATGCATAAACAACGAATAGTTGTTTTTAAAGCTATTTAATCCTGTTCAAATATTATTTATTTTTGTCTACTAAATTGCATATAAAAATTTTACTATCGATAAAATTGAACAGTAAATAATTCCAGTCAAAAACTGCTTTTAATCACTCTAAATTTTCTTTTAAAATTTTGTTCGAATCACAGAGTATTCTAGCAAACAATTATTATATGGAAATTCGAAACCGGTTAAAACAGGTTTTTTGTGAAAATTACTATTCGAAAACCGGTTTTCTAAAATGTCGGTTTTTGTATAAACCCTTGACGGGAGTCAGAGAGCAGCTGGAGGATGAAGCCTAGAAGAGGAGCTTAAGACTCATTCCACCTTTACCAGCCGATTAAGAGATTGAAAGGTATTTCTCTGTTTTTAATATTGTGTAGCAAGGTTAACTGTAATGTCCCGCAGTATTCTCAGGCATTGTGTAAATAGATTGTATATGTTTGAGTTAATTTAAATAATAATAGCATTTATTGAAACTTGTTTAATTTAATCTTTCCCTGCATGCCAACTATTGAGATAGGTGAATACGATACCTTTAGAAAAGAACTCTAATGGTCTTAGTAAATATATTCTATATATTGATAAAATATGTCAATTAATATAGTTTTTGAAGATACCGCTGCCTTAGAAAAGCAGCCGGTCCAAAGCATACAAACACAACAAGAAAATGTGATGGAAATTAAGAAAATGAAATGAAATACATGTAGAGACACTACCCATTAGCAGCACTCTAAGAATCTAAACTAGAAGGTCTCGGGGCCATCTTCTTTTCAGAGGTCTGGGAGGATTATCAGGAATCGAATAGGTCACGGGTTCGAATCCGATTTTTTTTTTTTTCGATAAGGTGAATTCACACAACAAACCTGAAAATCAATATTACTCCACCTTTTGTACGGCAACTCCCTTTTTCGTGCTAATTCTACTGGACTATAGGGTACAATGAAAACAATTAGCAATTGTAAGCTAAAAGAAGAGTAAAATGTAAGTGATGGGAGACCTTCACAATGCTAACAACTCATCTCCTTTAATACACATTTATCTTAACATTTAACTTGTCATACCTTTATAATTATTCTAATAAACTTCATCCCTCGTAACTTTTTAATTGGGAGCTTTAATTGACTCAGCAGGGACAAATCTTTTACGATTATCATTACAGAAAATGGCCCCCTTTCCGTTTTTCTTAGTTAGGGTAGAAGACTACTCCCCTTTTTCTTTTTTTTTTCTTCATTCTTTTTTACAATGTAAATAAGAAATCTGCATTTAAATTGTGTGAATTTTAATGCGCAAGCGGAATCGAATTAAAAAAATGGAAAGAATATTCCAACAATTTGTTTGAAAGTGCAGATATTATATATTAAAAGTAATATAAATAGATAGATAGAAAGATAAGCACACACAGCAGCTGAATCTGTTTTCTGGTAATTTATGGTCTATCGTAGGAGCAACTATGATAGATATAACTTCTTTATCAGTAAGGCAATTTTTCTACTATTTTCATGCAAAACCAATAAATGCTATTATTAAATGTTTTTTAGTCATATTTACAAAAATATATCAGTAGAAGTGAGCATAATTATTATTCAATACGTTTTAGCTTTTCTGTAAATGTAATCGCAACATTTTATATAGTCACATTTCATTTGCAAAATAAAATTGAAATAATTACATTTGTGGGTGAAGTTTTTTTTTTTTTTTTTTTTTTTTTTTTTTTCAGGATTTAAAAATAACAACAATCATCTTCTAAAAAGCAATTTTTTTTAGTTGTCTATGACTATTTTAAAACTAATAACTATTTAATATGTTTACACGGTAACACGTAAAAAAACATGGATACGAAGTATAATTATATATAATAAATTCTATTTTTAGTATATTTGCTAATACTAGTGATGTCAGCACCATTTTGCTTCCATGAGGTTAGAAATTGGATTATCTTTCAAATGAGTACTTATATTTTTTCAGGAGACGTATGGTTTATACATTATTAGGAAACAAACGAGGCAAGTGGGTCAAACCCTGTCTCTATAAAATAATAATAATAACAGGCCTACCGAACCCGAAGGTTCGATGCCGGTACTACTAAATACTGTCTACACAGACTCGTCCAATGACCACTGTTCAAGCCCAAGCTCCCGAGATCAGCTTTAACGTAATCCTCCCATCGACGCTTCGGCCTACCTTTCGGACGCCTACCAGTCGGTTACTCCAACTTTCTCGGAAGTCGTTCCTCACCGAGACCAACAACTTTACTGGCCCATTTGAGCCTCCGCAATGTTATCAACTCAATCATACAGGGTGCAAACTCCGCAATTCCGCGTTGTGCATCCTTCTAAACTCCCCAGTGGCCTCATCTCTCTTCGGACCAAATATTTTACGTAGTACCTTATTTTCGAAAATCTTAAGCCGTTGTTCATCCTTCAAAGTAAGCGGCCACATTTCTCATTCGTAAAGGACCGTCGGAAGAATAAGAGCTAAGTAATTTAGCAACTGAATAATAACACCCTTTTTCCGCCTTTAACCGAGACTTAATTTCCTCCTGGATTTCATTTTTTCTCGTTATCATTGAAGCTAAATGCTTAAATTTCTTTACTTGTTCAAAAGTATGCTCTGAGATATCAATATTACCAAGATCTCCACCGTTCCTGCTACTAATCATATATTTCGTCTTGTCGTAATTTATTTCGAGTCCTATTTCTTTACCGGTTTTTATTAACGTACTTGTATTTAGTTGTATAGTTTCCGTGTCTCTATAAAATAGGTACCGAAAACGGGAGAAAACCTGGAGGCTGAGCGTGATCTCGGCCGAATCACCTCATTGCACGACCGTTGGCCTAAAAACAGTACCAATCTCTGTTTGTACTGATATCAAGAACTTCATGGGTTTTAGAGGCACATTTTTTTTTTTTAATATCACTCATCAAGTTCTGCGCATGCGCGTGTGTATAGCGGTCATCTTTCAAGTCGGCTCTTGGATTTCTTGCTTTTTCAGTTGGATATCACTTCAGAACAGTCTTGAAAACATCACCAGGCTTCAGGATAACAACAACAGTAAATATTGGAGCAAACAACGGTAAGTTGGGTTACAATTTACACTGTAAAGTGAATGCTGAGTCACCTCTTCATATCAGCTGATTGCCAATAGCTAGGCAAGGCTGGTCTTGCTTAAGTTTTCTTAAGTTATTTTTTTTTCCCCCCACATCTGGTTATTATTTAATTATTTTCCTTACATGAAATGCGATATTATCATCAAGTAATGTCCTCCAAAGCTTCAACTAAAAGATCTAGATCTAGTGGTTCAATCACGTCTCCTACAAAACAAAGACCTCGCCGTGATACTAATAAAAAATTAAATCTACAAGCAACCCCTTCGGGTACTAATTCAGAATCTGAACCACAACCTGGCACATCGTCACAAGGGATGACTGACGAATCGCCGTTTTTCACCCCGAATCCTTTTCAGATTTTGCATAATGAAAAAGAAAACATGGAATCTACTCCTATACCCAGTGAACCACGGCCTCCTCCCATATTTGTCAAAATATTAGAAATTTCCAGTTGTTGTGTGCGCAATTGAACAAAATTACCGAATCTACCAGCTACTACTGTATGAGTAGAATCAATGATACCAAAATATCTCCTACTACTGCCGAGACATATAGAAAAATAGTGAAATATTTAACTGAAACCAAAGCAGATTTCCATACCTATCAGCTACGCCAAGAGAGAGCTTTAAGGGTTGTAATCAGAAACTTACACCCCTCGACACCAGTTGAAGCAATTAAAGAAGAACTAACGGAGATGGGCTATAAAGTGCGGCAAGTCACTAATGTCCTAAAGGATAAAATTCCTCTACCTCTCTTTTTTGTGGATTTGGAACCAGCAGAAGGAGTTGAAAAAATCTATGACCTCAATAGATTATACTATACCAGCGTAAGAGTTGAAAAACCTTACATAAAGAAGGAGATAGTTCAGTGCCATAACTGTCAAGTATATGGTCATACTAAAAGTTATTGTCATCACATACCTCGATGCGTGAAATGCGGTGAACAGCACAAGTCTGTGGAGTGTACAAAACCAAAATCAACACCAGCTGTATGTGCTCATTGCCTCAAGGACCACCCAGCCAACTATAAAGGATGCCAAATCTATAAGGAACTGAGGACCAGGTTTCAAAAACCTCAAGTACTGGATGAAACAGCAAGACAAGTAAGAAACAGAAGAGAACCCTCAAAACTTATTGATGCCAATGTATCATTTGCCCACCTACTTGGAGGTGGAAATCAAAGTACTGAAGCCGTGGCCCTGCCGGAACTACAGAATGTACCTCAATCCATTCCACATATACCTCTTCCTCAAAATGTAACCAATCCTGAAAATCCTAATCAACCACAAATCTCTCATATCCCTCCTCCTTCAAATGCCACAGACCTTACCAGTTTGATGACATCCTTTATCTCCGAAATTAAATCCCTTGTTATGCCCCTAATATCACTCCTTACGAATCTCGTATCAAATCTCATTCCTGCCTTAAAAAAACCATAAATGACTACACCTAATTCCTTATCCATTCTCCTTTGGAATGCGAATGGTGTTAGAACTCACACTGACGAACTTACAGCCGTACTGCAAGACAAAAACATTGATGTTGCACTCATTACTGAAACTAGACTAACCACTAAACAGTGCTTTAAAATACCAGGATACACGACATACCGGACAGACCATCCAGACGGCAAAGCCCATGCCGGTACTGCTGTCATAGTCCGCCGATCCCTCTCCCATCACTTACACCCACTTCCCGCCCACGATTACCTACAAGCAACTTCCATTGTCATCAAAACATTTTCCTTTCCGCTTATCATCGCATCAGCATACTGCCCTCCTAAACATCCCATTTCCTCTGCCCAATTTGAATCGTTTCTCAACTACTTGGGTAATCACTTCATTTTGGGTGCAGACTTAAATGCCAAGAATCAACAGTGGGGTTCTAGAACCACCAATTCTCGTGGACGGACATTGCAATCTGCACTCAACTCCCGACGCTTTCATCTCCTACCTCCCGATTCTCCTACCTACTGGCCAACAGATCCTAACCGTAATCCTGACATCCTCGACTTCTTCATCCACAGCGGATTAGGCTCTCTTAATTTTTCCATAGCTCGCCTTGATGAACTATCCTCTGATCATAGTCCATTGATTCTAAATGTATCCATAACACCTATTCCTAAACCTATCCCACCGTCATTCATTAGAGGCCCTGTCAACTGGAACCTCTTCCGCGAAATCCTCACTAATGATATTGACCTCAGAGTGATTCTCAAAACCCCAAATGACCTTGACGACGCCGTATATTCCTTTACAACCGCTATTCAACAAGCTGCCTGGACTGCCTCCTCTCCCAAGTACTCCCAAATAACTCCTTATAAAAGCCATTTACCACAACACCTGACAGACCTCATCAACAGCAAACGCCGAGCCAGAACATTATGGCAACGCACCCGCCACCCAGAGGATCGCCGCTCCTATAACTTTTTTTGTAGAAAATTAAAGCGGGAGTTGGCGATCTTCCGTTCCCAATCCTACAATACCTACCTCTCCTCTCTCTCGACTCGTGACAATTCCCTTTGGAATGTCACGAAGAGAATCCTAAAATCCCACACCATTTCCCATCCTCTCCGGCGCTGTGATAGTTCCTGGGCTGCTTCTGACAAGGATAAGGCCGAGGAATTCGCACAGCACCTTTCCAAAGTTTTTACTCCTCATCCAGAGCTTAATCCTACCCATACGGCGGCAGTTGAAGAGTTCCTTATATCACCAATACCGCTTTCCTTACCACCTAAAGCAGTTAATCCCTCTGAGGTCAGATATCTTCTTAAAAAGCTTCCTCTCCGTAAATCCCCTGGATACGATCTCCTTACTCCTCAAATCTTAAGACAACTTCCACCTAAAGCCATTACATTCCTTACATATCTCTATAACTGTATCCTACGCACTACCTATTTTCCTCTCTTATGGAAACATTCAACTATCATCCTTTTCCTAAAACCAGGCAAACCTTCTAACAACACGTCATCTTACAGACCTATCAGCCTACTTCCGATCCTCTCAAAAATTTTCGAAAAGCTCCTACTAAAACGAATCCTAGCCAAATTTCAAAATTTTCCTTCACATCAGTTCGGATTTCGTCCTCAACATTCCACGGTTCAGCAAGGACTCCGAGTTGTGGACCACATTTCCTCTGCCCTTGAGTGCAAGGAGTATTGTTCGGGTGCCTTTCTGGACATATCTCAAGCTTTCGACCGGGTGTGGCACCCGGGATTGCTCTTTAAGCTCAAAACCCATTTACCCCAATCCTTATACCTAGTCCTCCGATCCTATCTATCAAACCGCTCCTTCCGAGTTCGCTGTGGCTCAGAATTTTCCAAACATTATATTGTTGAGGCTGGTGTTCCTCAAGGCAGCGTCTTGGGACCCGTCCTCTACATCCTCTACACCGCCGATATCCCTACCGATCCCGATACCTTTCTGGCAACATTTGCTGATGATACCGCCATTTTGTCATCCAATTCCGATCCTGAAGTAGCATCGATTAATTTACAAAATCACCTTTCCCTTGTCGAAGACTGGTGTAACGCTTGGCGTATTAAGGTGAACGAAAACAAGTGCTCACACGTCACATTCACTCTTCGACGCAAATCCTGTCCAACGGTTTATTTAAATTCCCTACCGCTTCCTTCCGCTGACACAGTCCGGTATCTTGGCTTTTTACTAGACAAAAGACTGACGTGGAACCCACACACAAGACTTAAAAGAAAAGAACTTAACCGCAGATTCGGCCAGTTATACAGACTACTAAATAGAAAATCTCATCTTACAGTTGACAACAAATTACTAATATACAAGACAGTACTGAAACCAATATGGACCTACGGACTTGAACTGTGGGGGACAGCTAAACATTCTAACATCAAACGCATCCAATCCTTCCAATCCAAAGTTCTCCGAACAATAGTTAATGCTCCTTATTACGTTACCAACTCTACCCTACACCACGATCTTAAAATTCCATTTATTTTAGACCTGGTACCATCCAAATTTTCCAAATTTCATCAGAACCTTAGTCATCATCCTAACCCTCTAGCACAATCCCTATCCAGTACCACCCATCCCTATAATCCTCCTCGAAGATTGAAACGGCAGTGGCCGCGAGACGTATTGTAAACGTTTAAATTGGAGTTCTGACACTGGTCAGATCCTCCACTCATGTAATGTATGTTTGTGGCTATTACGCCCTAGTTCGGCCTCCACTGATTCACACCAGTGACGCGGCTGAGAGCGAGGGTCTAGGATCTTTTGGATTCCGCTTTTTCCTCCACAAGTGGGGGGAAAAGCCCAGTCTGGGGTCCCTCTATAGCACTTGTATATTTTGTATATAGTTATGTTTGTTTGAATGATGTTTGTTTATCTGCAAACTTTTATTTATCTCAATTATAGGTTAATGTTTTGTTTTGTTTTGTTTTTATATTTATTATTATTTAATTCTATATATATCATTTATTTGTATTTATCTCAGTTATAGGTTGTTGTTTGTTTTCTTATTTTGTATATATATTATATTTTATTTGTTTGACTTTATCATTGTATATATTGTGTGAATGGGATCATATATCACTATTACTAATGTTCATATAGAAACAAATTGTAATATATCTCAATAAAATAAAAAAAAAAAAAAAAAAAAAATATCACTCATACGAGTATATCAGGAGAGATTTTTTGATGCCTTGATTACAGAAAATTTAATTTTACTATCCAAAGAAAGCCCGTGAGTGAGTGGCTAGCGCGCTATTCCCTCATGCTAAAGTCGTGAGTTCGAATCCCAGTCCCGGCAAGGCTTTTATAAGGATGTAATTAAATGGGGATTCACTCACAGCCTCTCCCCCGTATGTGAGACCCGTCAGCCAAATGGCGGCCACTCACAAAATTAGGCGTAGGGAGTGATGACCTTACCCTATAAATTGCATCGAGAAACGCAAGTGTAATCTCCTAGGAGGACCTGCACGGCCTGTCGCGCCACTGAAATAAAAATAAATTTGCACCATTTAATTTATTGCATATTTACTTTTGTAAAATCTTGTTTTTTCCAACGGTATATTACTACTTATATTTCAGGAATTATTTTTTTAAGACTTAGTTACAGAAAATTTATTTTTCCCGTTTAAAGAAGACCTAAATTTTAATGTACTTTATTTTTAAACCTTCAAGAAACAATGCACTAAATGATAGTCGAAACCTAATCAAAGCCCGTCCAGTGGTTTAGAAGGAGTTCGCGGAAACCAAATATCGCGTTATATGTACATTATTTCATATGTATAGAGATTTAAAATTATTATTTTTAAAGGAATGAATAACTATGTAAACAAACTATACATCACTTTGAAGACAGCAGAAATATTAGGAGACTGCAATACTGGCGAGATAAGAATTCTGAATTCGAGACATGAAATAGAAACCACACAGTTTTTCCTGAGCGAAAATAAATGCATCTAGTATTATTTATTGGCTGCTGGGGGACTGCCCGTCTTCTGATAAGCAGTGTAAATTGCTAATTCCAGTTTAAAGTTCCAAAATAAACCAGCATATAGGAGTATTTTAAATAAAAAAAATAGAGTGCTGCCAATGTGCAGTTTCTCTTCATGTTTTTTTTCATGTGTATTATCATTTTAGCCTATTTACTTGATGTATGAACATACAGTTGTAAATTTCAATAAATGAATTAAAAAAAAAAAAATAAAATAAAAAATAGGGGTTACCTGTAGCATGGTGGTTAGCATAACAGCCTCCTAAGCCCAAGGTCAAGGGTTCTAACCCGCAGGTGGCCCTAGGATTTTTTTAATGGGAGTAAACAAGTCCTGAGTTATGCTGTCCTTCGAAGGGGGCGTTAAAAGGTGGTCCTGAGCCTTAGCGCTGTCAGGTACTCGTTGAACATCCCTATTCTAATTAAACCTGGATAGGCAAAACGTAGGACTCCCACTTCGTTTGCCAATTCTATCGTTCCCACATCATACGATTAATCAAAGATAATCATGGAAATATAGAATGTTGATTTATTATTTTTTATGTTGATGTGCAAAAAATGTAAGGTCTATATTTGATCCAAAGTATTCATAAACAAGAGAATTACCTACCACAATACAGTTCTTGTTTTTAAACGTACTATATAACAAATTTATGGCAGTAAAAACATTAGAATGCAGGATGAATTCCAGTATTTCACATCATGCCATTGGGCAAATGTCAATTACGCGATATATATATATATATTTGTTAGGGCTTTACCTGAAATTCATGGAATATTTAATGCATTGTACACATTCCAATATTAAAATATCTCTACATTTAGACTTCGCTTATTTATTTGGGAAAACATGATCTGCCCTGTAGAATCCGTTTTTCGAATTACACTTATTCTGATCTTAATTTTTTTTAATTTTATATATTTATTTATTGGAATTTACAACTGTATAACAAGTAACACAATAACTAAATTTGAATGACACATAAAAAGACATGAAACACATGTAGAGAAGCTTCCCAATGGAAGCACTCTAATGATCTTAATATTAATTTTAGAAGATATTTAAAATATAGTTGGAAGTTAAAATATAGTTTCTACATATTAAATGTTCAAAAAAAAAATATATATTTATCAACATTTACAACTGTATTAATAAATATATCAAGGGATTTTGAATATAATGAAACAATTGCTTTTTAATTTTAAATAAAATTTAGAAGTGTTACCATATTTGTTATAGCTTGTTCCAGTGTTAATTGTTTTTCAAAATATAAGTACGGGATTTTGATTTTTTATTAACAATCAACATTCACATTAATAGTAATTTAATTAAACTAAAAAATGTTACAATACTGTTACTTACATATGGGTCAATCCATTCGAAATCGTCCAGACCTTGCCGATCGACATTTTTTATTTTCGTGATTTTTTGACCAGTTATTCTCTATTCTTTCGTTAATATAAAACCATAAATAAATATTTTTTCCGGTCAATACTTTTAGTTTTGCAACCGTTTTAAGTCAGGTACACGGGCGAAAACATGTCATGGGAAAACCTTTCTTATTTCTATAATTTTTTAGATATCATATCAAAACAATAAGATAAGGACATGCTTTGTACTTTCGTCAGTACAACTCATTACCTAAATAGTAAAGAATGTTGTTAAAAATATTCTTGAAAATAGATAAAAAAATAGATTTTTAACAAGATAAAAGTATATGAAGGAAAAAAAGGCTCACTTTTAATTATTTTCGTTTACATAGCTTAGTTCTAGTCCTACTTGCTGTAAACATTTTGAGCTTTAGAACATAGTCCTTTTTTGTATATAAATTTTCAAAATTGGCAAAAATTCATTTTTCGCGATATTTACACGGAAATATCTCAAAAGGGACTGAGTTAAAAATTTTGAAACTAATAGAGATTACCTATCTCTACGATTTGTTTAAGTGATATAAATTGGGTCTTAGAGACCAAGCTGGTTCCAGAGTTATAAAACTCTCTAAACTGTTAAATTAACGTTTTCTTTAAAAATTATTACCTTCGGTAATTTTGCATATTTAAGATCCAAACAAAAACTAGATTGATAAAGAGAATACTTCTCATAAATTCGGTCCTTACAACACATTACCTAAGTAGCCAAGAAAATGGTAAAAAAAAAATATGATGAAGAATTAAATAAACTAAAACCTTTGGCGCGCTATGACAAGGGAGGTTAGAAATGATTTTCATGCTTAGTTATTTTTCCTTATATAGGCTTATTATTTCTCAACTTATTCTATAAGTTTAGATCGTGTAAACCATATCCTTTTTTTCAATATAAATTTTCAAAGAAGGGTTATTTTCTAGCTCAGTAATATTTTAGTGAAATATTTCAAAAAGGACTGAGTGAAAAATAATGTAAACAGAGTATACCTTCATATGATAAGTACGATAGAATAAAATTTAGTGGATGAGACCCATTTTATTTTTTAAAAGTACAATACATCAAATACTACTTGCATTGCCAGTGTCCCTCATCTCATCAACCGACTTTAAGACAAATCAAATTAATAACACTAGAATCAGTTGAGTCTCAGCTACTAAATTTTATCCTAAATAACAATAAAATAAATACTAAATTTTATGTTTAACTTTCCAACAATATATATTACAACTTTTCTTCAATACTCATATTTCCCAAAAAAAACAAACAACAGAATTATACCAAGTACCTTTATAAATACAATAAATTTATAGATGTATAACACTTTCCTGAATTAAACGGATAACATCTGACTATTAGGGCGCGTTTATACTGAACGCGTCCTTACAGATGAAATATTGCGGTTTACAATTATTTTACTGTTTTGGTCACAAAATATTGAATGCGCGCATAAACTTCTCT
Source organism: Piezodorus guildinii (assembly GCA_023052935.1). Classification (NCBI taxonomy): domain Eukaryota; kingdom Metazoa; phylum Arthropoda; class Insecta; order Hemiptera; family Pentatomidae; genus Piezodorus; species Piezodorus guildinii. The sequence continues at coordinate 44,785,596 of CM041295.1, forward strand.
AAATCGATAAGACCGACTGTAAAAATAAAAATAAATTATTCACAAGCTAATTATCGAAAATGTACAGTTTTTTTTTCCTTTGAAGAATAATTACTTATAAATCTTGTATTCGTCTTAGATTCCTGAGGAAGGCAATTATAAACCGAGGAACCTCTATATAAGCGGGTTATAGGTATATTTCCTTCAATTTGAATGTTCCTTTTTTTTTCTTTTTTTAGTAATTTACAACTTTATTAAAGAACACAATAAGTAAATATGTGGAATGAAAAAAAAAAAAGTCATGAAAACGTAAACTACCCAGAAATACCCAGTGGTAGCACTTCAATAACTATTTTAACTTAGTAGGTCCCGAGGCCACCTTCTTTTCAGTCGCCTTGGAGGGTTATCTAAGGAACATAAATTACAGAGAAGTGGGTTTGTATGGGGCAGAGAGTTTAGAATGAAAAGAGCAGTGTCTATCACGGGATATGTCTGCAACAAATGGGATGTTAAAGTCATTATGAATAAGTTGATTTGTAACAAAATAAGGAGCATTCAGGATATTGCGAAGGATTTTGGATTGTAAGTACTGGCTGCGGAAGGAATCAGATGGTTTCGTAGAGCCCCAAAGCTCGATTCCATATGTCGAAATAGGTCTGATAATAGTGATGTAAATGAGTCTTTTGTAATATAGTGGAAGTTTTGAACTTTTGTCTAGTAAGTGTTGTAGTAATCGATATCTTCGAGCAGTTTCTTGTCGTTTCAGTCTTGTGTGAGGATTCCAAGTTAGGCGTTTGTCAAGAAGAAGTCCTAGGTATCGGATTTGCTCAACAGGAGTAAGGGTAATGTTATTAAAGGATACTGGGTAAAGGTACCCTTGCGACGAAGGGTAAAGGTGATTTGGTGGGATTTGTTGGGGTTCATTTTAATCCTCCAATTTTGACACTATTCTTCAATGGCTGTGATGTGGGACTGAAGGGTTTGGGATGCTGTAGATGGACCATTATGGACGGACACACGTGTCATCAGCATAAGTATTGAGGACAGCATGAGAATGGATTGGAATGTCAGCTGTATAAAGGGAGTAGAGGATAGGACCTAAGATACTACCATGAGGCACTCCAGCAGATTGGGAAAATATGGATGAGTAGGAAAAGTTATGGTTAACCTTAAAGTTTCTGCCAGTAAGGTAGGAACGCATTAATAGGAAATATGTAGGGGTAAGGAATTGACGGAGTTTGTAAAGAAGTCCCTGGTGCCAGACTCGGTCAAATGCTTGTTCTACATCAAGAAAGGCTCCAGTGCAGTACATTCTTCGCTCCAATGTAGAGGACACTACATCCACCACGCAGTGAGATTGCTGTATTGTAGAATGGAATGTTCCTATATAGAATAAAATAATTAAAAAAATGTACTAAATCAGCAGCTTCAAAAAATAATTTGAAATATCTAAATTGTGTTTATTCCTAACTGAGAGACGCCACAGGGGGTCGCGCGAAAAGTTTGTATCTATCGACTTCAATGATTTGATGCCTTCGCGTATGGTGAACTGTTTTCGATTTATTTCAATTACCCAACTTGCCCCTATGCTTAACTAGCCCCGCCCTACCGTAATTGTAGTTCAAAAAAACCTATTAGATTCTCCACTACAAAAAAAAAAATAAAATAACAAATCACACGTGTGGGGGATCAGTCCATTCGAAATCGTCCAGACCTCACCGCTCAACATTTTTAATTTTTCTGACTTTTTTACCAGTTATTTTCTATTCTTTCCTTAATAAAAACCCTCAGATAAGATATTTTTCTGGCTAATATTTTTAGTGTTGCAGCCATTTTAAGTCAGCTCCATGGCTGAAAACACGTGTTAGAGTAAATATTTCTAATTCTTCAAATTTTGTAGATATAAAATTAAAACAAAAACTAGCAATAAGAAAAGGACATGCTCATTATTTATGTAATGAGTTGTGAGGACAAAAACTATAAAAGCATATCATTTTTTTATTGTTAGTTTTTTATTTTGATTTGATATCTAAAAAATTAGATGAGTTAGAAATATTTATCCAACACATACATTCAGCCGTGAAGCTGACTTAAAATGGCTGCAACACTAAAAGTATTAGCCAGAAAAATATTTTATGTACGATGTTTAATTCAAGATAGGATAAAGAATAACTGTTAAAAAAATCAGGAAAATCAGAAATTTTAAGAGGCAAAATTAATGAAAATTAGACGATTTTAATGAATTGACCAATATAAATGTTACATATAAAATTATCTACAAATTGAGACGTTGTATAATTAATCTTTTGGAATGTACAAATTAAAGGTACTTTAGAGCAAGAAAATATCGGCATTTGAGCTCTGTCGTACTACGTGTATTTCAATCAGAATGAAACAAAGAAGAAAGCGATTATCTTTATGAAGAGTGCACAATAAAATCTAGTTAACCAACAAGGAAAGATATTTCTTAGAGTGAGAATAGGGAAATATACGTCATCATCATCATCCAGTGGCGCGACAGGCCTTGTAGGCCCTGGGCCTCGTAGTGTAAACTCCTGCGAGTTTACACTCGCGATGCAATTTTTAGTGTAGGGTCATCACTACCTACGACTAATTTTTGTGAGTGGCCACCCTTTGGCTGACGGGTCTCACATACCCGGGGGAGAGGCTGTGAGTGAATCCACATTTTTTACATCCTTATAAAAGCCCCGCCGGGACGGGGATTCGAACTCAGAACCTGTAGCATGAGAGACTTACGCGCCAGCCACTCAGCCACGGGCTCCCCGGGAAAAATATACGTAACTAAGTAATTAATATGTTAAAGACGTTAGTTATGCGTAATTTTGTACGAGGAAAGTTATAGTGACGGTTATCTCGCGTGATATTCTTTCAAAAAGTACTATATCTGTTTAGAGTAATCACCTCCAACTAAATGTCAAGATGATCACTCCTTTAGTAATATGTAAGTGGACTGTATGAAAAAATATAGCTAAATGAAATAAGGCTGGGCCAAGATAAAATAAACACATTATGGGGATAAAATTAATTATATTATAAATAAAATCGGTACATATTTAACTTAATGGCCAGATGTTCATTAGGACTGGGTTAGTAAAGTTATAAGTGCTATTGTAAATTATAACAAGTTGACTTAAGTGGTGATCTCTGATGGTGAAAATGCTCTGGAAGATGAGTCTGTTCTTCTCTCCTCCTCCCCTTTGGCCAGGGGGTCTTCTAAATTCTCTACTCCATGGTAAAGGGTGGTTCACAGGAGGAACAAAAAAAAACTAGAGAGGCTGTCTGGCACAACCAGCCAGGACCTGCAACTTCAGTTTCATTCTCGGCCGCTAGGGGCGCTCTCATTCTCTCTATGGCCACTAGATGGCAGAGCAGTGACATCGATTTCTCTTTTCGGGAACACGAAACATACCGCCCACCTAAATCAGCTCCGGGTGATTTATTTCCATGACGATGAAGAAAGATGATTTTGGTAATTGCAGTCTTCATGAAGGTCTCAGGTTGAAGCCTGAAAATACAAAGGAAAGATCCCTATTCACAGAGCTTGAGAAAAAAAAAATAAACGCATGACTTACTTAAAACTGAAAGTAGATTGGTGTTAATTATATCAAATGTTTATGTTTCTTTATGTTGGAGTCCAAAATGAATATAAATGATATCATAAACTGCGAAAACAAAAACTGCCACTGAATCAGAAAATAATAACAACGAAATGACTCTAAAAAGAAAATAATAATATTAGTTTGCAACTATTACCTCCTAGAAGGCGTAATAAAATCATCGTCCGCCCACCATGACGAGCCCCCGTCATTAAGGAAAGGGCGAAAGAAAGAAAACAAAAATTATATTTTCTTAATAAAAAAAATATGCTTATATGAATGAAACAAAACCAAAGAGTTTTTACTTGTCTTTATCCTCAAGAGGGTAAAGTAATGGCACTAACGAGGGGACTGCGCGAGTCAAATAGCTTCCAGAAGGGGTACGTACCGTCAAGGTACGGGTGACTCCGTCCCTACCTGGGAAGGTTTCTGTGACTCTTGCGATGGGCCACTGACCAACGATGGTCCGTTTTTCGATGAGGATGACAAGGTCTCCCACAACCAACGCAGGCCTTTCCTCTTTCCAAGGTCTGGTTCCTTTCGGAATTCAGATTCCAAAGCATAGAATCTACGCAGAGCAGCTGCCTTATTCTCTGCCAACTCCTTGTTCTCGATCTTGAACGGTAGCTTAAGAATGTATCTACCATCTTCAGTACGGCTGTGGGTCTCCGCGAAATGTTGCTCACACTGAATATCATCAGGGTGCGACCTATCTACAGTCGCAGGCTCCTCAATCTCCCAGAACGCTTTTAGTTGAGCTTCGATACTGTATTTGGATTGAGAGAAGAGAGAGCACGAAGCGCTCGGCGTCACATCATACACCACTCCTGAAACCACCACCCCAAATACGGTGGGAGTCAAGTACAAGTCTTGAACTCCTGCAGGATACGGTGCTCCAGTAAGCAGGCGCGGATACAGGTCTCCTCCGATCAATAGGTCAATAGGGCCTGAAATGCCAAAATCTTGGTCTGCTAACGGGTGGCGCATGATATAGTTTATTATGGACTTGGGAAGTTCACGGCCTGGGAGTGCAGAGGTAATGCGTTCGACTACAATCGACGAGAGCTCGTACTCCGCTTCTCTAACACACGAGCGGATGGTGCAGCCAACAGACCCCTTGAGATGGGACTTGGGTACTATGGTTTCGCCAAGGCCGGTTATGGCACAGTTAAATGGTGTCACGTTTGAACCAACCTTGCGAGCGAGTGTACTGGTGATGAATGTGTGCTGGCTCCCTGAGTCCAACACAGCGCGTGCAAGGTGGTAATCTCCGCGCTGACCCTTCACGAGGACTTGTGCTGTCCCTAACAGCACCATGCCGCTCGACGATGAAGCTGAGGGTACGGAGCCAAAACCAGTGAAGGTCTCTGTAGGTCCTTCCGTCCTCGGACTCGTGGCGGGTTTTGTGACCTCCTTAGCTTTCCCATCAGTGTGGATTAAAGTATGATGTCGGCTATTACAGGTCCGACATCGGAACCTGGAAACGCACGCGGAGACACCGTGCCCAAAACGAGGGCAATTAAAACAAGCATTCAATGTGCGGGCGCGATCCAGTCTCTGTTGAGGAGATAATGATAGGAATGTATCGCACCTGAAGAGCAGATGGTCTCTCTTGCACAATGAACACCTCTTCATTGTAGCGCCGTTGCACTCGTTCTTCTTTCTTTGGGTTTCCTTGCTAGTTGCATTTTTAATGTACCCAGGATTCTTGGAAGAGTACCTCGCATTGTCACCGGAAAATAATGCGATAGAGTTGGAAGTGCGATTCTGAGTTTGACGTGGGGAGAGAAGCACATTCTGCGACATCGCGATCGCCGTCTTCCTTTTCCGCACGAAGTTTATGACGTCGTCAACAGTGGGGAACCCTTCGGTGGAGGCTAGTAACAACTCAAATTGTCGCCTCGTGTCCGCGTCTAAAGCTTTTAGCGCAAGTGTGGCTAACAGGAAGTCTGCCGGATCCTGGAGTTTCAGCGCACGAAACGCTTCGATGTTGTCAGCGATTCCTGTGAGGAACAGCTCGTGTCTTGCCATCTCACCCTTTGCCTTTGTGTGGTCGTGATCTATGATACGATGGACCAGCATGTTGGCCAAGACTCGAGGGTTCTGGTAGGTATCGACGACTCTTCTCCACGCTAGCTCGTACGAATCCTCTTCAACAGGAAACCTCGATATCAACGTGGCAGCCTCACCCTTCAAGGCGCCAATTAGATAGTGGAACTTTTCCACTTTACTCAAAGAAGGTTCCGCGTGGACCATAGAAGTAAAGGTGTCCCGGAAGTGAGTCCACTTGAGCATATCACCGCTGAAAGTCGGAATTGGTATCTTCGGTAGTTGCACTTTCGGGGCGTAAAGTCCGCTTTGGTTGAGTGTGGAGTTGGCAGCGAGCGTTGGTTCCTGTGCCTTTCTTCTAATTTCTCGCTTCTGTAATGTCAACAGCGTACCGCTAGCCTTGTGGATATCTTCGCTTAGGGTATCGTAAAGTCGATACCACGCTTCGCTGGGGAAGGTATCGCTTGACCCTATCTGAATTGCTAATTCCTCGCGTTCGTTCCATGCCCCTCGGAACTCAGACCATAGCTGCTTTGCTTCAGCAACTCTAGCTTCAAAGATATCAGCATCAGCATCACTAATGGTTTCTGGGTCAATGGTCGGAATGCTGCTGATATTGCGTTTGAGACCACGCATACGTCGCTCCAACAAGGTTATGCGAGCGAGAACTGTCTCACTTGAAGATTTATCCTTACTAGGATCAGTCATTTTGATAATTCGATTATTATAATTAATAAGAAGTCCCTGGAACCTCGAGGGAGAGAGAATATGAGAGTGAAGAAAGTTAAGAGATATCACCATCCTGGGAAACTAACTCGGCAACAAAGTTGCGCTTATATGTAACTCGGGTTGAAATATGAAAAAAAAAATGAATAAATCTTGCCAATATGAAATACAAATGGTGAAACGTCGAAAGCCAAACTAAATTATGACGTCACCGCAACTATTGTAAATAGAGTTTGAAAATTAAATATACTGAAGCGCCGAAAGAAAACTGAAATATGGCGACCACAAAATATTTAATATATAAGAAAATGAAGATGGTGTAACGCCGAAGGCCAAACTACATTATGACGTCACCGAAACTATTTAAGACATGTGAAAATGAAGATGGTGAAACGCCGAAGACCAAACTTAATTATGACGTCACCACTAAATAATTGCATCAATATCTAAGAGAAAAGGAAACGAGGTGAAGCGTCGAAAGAAAACTAAAACATGACGTCACCAAGTAGGGACTCGATTGTAACTGCTAATTGAAGTTGATGCCAGCGCTAGCACAAGTTAGTCCGACCTCTTTGGATCCAGGTTATGATTAAATAATGACTAACTCATGAACGTCCACCATATTGGAAGTATCTCTTTAATGTTATTGTAATTGAAATGTAATGCTGAAATTAAATATAAAACATGAAAGAAATGTGATGTGGTCTTTGTTAATGTTTTACTTACTGGTTTAAGTAGATAGTGATTTTAACCTAACAGCTGTGCCTAAGTGAAGATAATTTAATTTATAAATGAAATAGTAAATTAAAAATGTAAGAACAAATGAACTTATGCATTATTATGTATGTTCTTAGTTAACAATAACTGCAAACTACTTATGTATTAATTTAAAATAAAACTGCATGCAATGAATAGACATTATTTAAAATTACCTTTAAAGGCAGTCAGTTAAATGAATTAAATTGGCTCTGTGAATAAAGTTACATATAATAACACTTAGAAATATTATACATTATGACAAACAAAACAGGCAATACATTATTTGATGTAATTTTGTTAGTTCTATTAATAGGTTAGTTCTATCATAACAATGAAATATCCTTAAATTGAATTTATTACAAACATTAAAACTTTTATGTTGCCATTTAATAGAGGTTATTAGGTGATTAGAGCACATTTAATTCAATAAATTTTTAACAATGAATGGCATACTGTTGTAGAATTTTGCTAATGGATATACAATTTTGAAATTATTTCACTAATGAATTGAATAAAATATATTTAATATCTTGGCCATATGGAAATACAACTTTGACTATAAATTGAATAAAAGATGTATCATTTTGGCTGTAACCAATTATGAATGAAAAGAGCAAATGTTTTGACATCTTGGCAATATATAAATACAATTTGACTTAGATTGTCTAGGTCCAGAGTTATCAAATAGTTAGGTATCTAGGCCCCGCAGGGCAATTTGTTAGGATATCTAGGCCCGCTGTGACCAATTGTTAAGATATCTGGGCCCGGAGTGACCATATGTTTTATTATGACCATATTACTGAAGTTGCAGGTCCTGGCTGGTTGTGCCAGACAGCCTCTCTAGTTTTTTTTTGTTCCTCCTGTGAACCACCCTTTACCATGGAGTAGAGAATTTAGAAGACCCCCTGGCCAAAGGGGAGGAGGAGAGAAGAACAGACTCATCTTCCAGAGCATTTTCACCATCAGAGATCACCACTTAAGTCAACTTGTTATAATTTACAATAGCACTTATAACTTTACTAACCCAATCCTAATGAACATCTGGCCATTAAGTTAAATATGTACCGATTTTATTTATAATATAATTAATTTTATCCCCATAATGTGTTTATTTTATCTTGGCCCAGCCTTATTTCATTTAGCTATATTTTTTCATACAGTCCACTTACATATTACTAAAGGAGTGATCATCTTGACATTTAGTTGGAGGTGATTACTCTAAACATATGGTCCTCCGGGCCGGATGTTCATTAGGACTGGGTTAGTAAAGTTATAAGTGCTATTGTAAATTATAACAAGTTGACTTAAGTGGTGATCTCTGATGGTGAAAATGCTCTGGAAGATGAGTCTGTTCTTCTCTCCTCCTCTCCTCCTCCCCTTTGGCCAGGGGGTCTTCTAAATTCTCTACTCCATGGTAAAGGGTGGTTCACAGGAGGAACAAAAAAAAACTAGAGAGGCTGTCTGGCACAACCAGCCAGGACCTGCAACTTCAGTTTCATTCTCGGCCGCTAGGGGCGCTCTCATTCTCTCTATGGCCACTAGATGGCAGAGCAGTGACATCGATTTCTCTTTTCGGGAACACGAAACAATATCCCTTTTAATTCTATCCAAAAAGTACTATATCCCTTTTAATTCTATCCAAAAAGTACTATATCCCTGTTTCATTCTAAAAAGTACTATATCCATAATATATCGTTAAAAAGTCATGGGAAAAGTGCTATAATTTGGAAAAATAAGTTGGTTATACAGTATTAAATAGATTTTACATTTTTAATAAAAAAATAATAAAGTAATTTGGTCCAGTATTAAATAAATGACAGATTTTTGCGTTTCCTGTAAAATTTTCTAAAGTGGATATAGCACTTTTTGGATCTTAACGTCTCAATTATAAAAAGTTTAGGTTACGTAACTACGAAGATATTATCGGATATTTTTTAAGGACTGTAGGAGAGCTTTCCGGTCCTCGAAGGATTGGGATGAAGTCCCACTAACTACAGCAAGTCGAAGAGCGGGGAAGTTTTTGACAGGTTAGGGCAGATATATTTCAGTTAGGACTCTTACTCGCTGGCTGATGAAGACTTACGTTCTTTCTTTTACCCTCTTGTTACACTGACTTGTCAGTTTATCTTCCTTTGGCAGAAACCGAAGAGTACATGGAAGGATGCACTAAAAAATTGGAAAAATATACTTATACTATATCTATAGTAACTGAATAACTAATGAAAAAAGTTTCGAGTAACTCACATGATGTATTTCATCAATGCATTAGATCATGAAATTCAAGGTGAGATTAGTAGACTCCTGGTGTTTCATACGTCAGTGTTTATAGATTATAATAAGCTGTAATTAATCCTCTCTTTTTTGGTAATATGTACTATCTATTCACTAGATCGTATATTGCTTAATATGTCATGAAATGCGACAGTAAAAACGTGCGATTATATGTGTTTTTATTGGAGCACTAGGCAGCCCAAACTGGAAGAAACTTATCCCGGCGCACAATGGCTAAATCACCAATTTAGGTGGAAAAAAGTCAAGTCAAAAGTTTGGAATTTTCCAGTGCTTCACCTTTTTATTATTAGTTGGCTATACCATTAATACTATTATTTCCCACGATATCGTGTTTACAAATAAATAGTAAATGAATGAATCATTCCTGTTCACACAAGTGCCTAATAACCAACAGTAGGATTATTTTTTGTCGATGGTCATTTATTCTGTTTAAGGTGTATTTAGGGCAAAGTATTTTTGCTTTTATTTAACAATGGGCATTGGTAAGAAAGGTAAGACATTATCTTTCCAAACTAGTTATTGAATATAAATTGCAATCTCACCTGTACAGTTGATTTAGCAATTTTTAAATGTACGCCCTTATTCAATAACGAAAAACTATATAACCCCCAAGTTACCCCAAGGATTTGTTTGTATAGTATAATTTCAAGAATTTCCTAAACCATATAAAATACATTTATTAGCAGATTTTAGCAACTCCGAGTCATAATTAGATTTTTTGTATTGTTTTTCCCGTATTCTGGGACTTCAAACGTAAAATATAGGAGAGTTTTTATTTTAGCAAATAAATTTGATGTTTGACCACGGTGCGCTCGCTAATCGTGTCAAAAATTACTTTTTATATTTTTTTCTTATAAATTAAAAAAATATTTTTTCCGTAATCTAGGACCCCAAAGGTTAAATATAGACTGTGCAACACTCGGGGGAGGATTTCTGTAACGAACAAATCATTTCCCAGTAGAAGCAGAAATATTCTTAGGGGTTAGTTCTTATTTTCTGCTCAAAATAATCGAAGAAAGAAAAATTCACAACTGGATCAGCTGCTCAGCTTTGCTGAGTTGCTATGAATACACATCATACTAATCAATCTTGACGACAATCTTAAACAAAAAAAAAATATATATACATATCTCACACCTATTTAATTATCTATTCTTTTTTTTAATTGTTGTTTTTTCCTTTCTCGATTAAAAAAAAAAAAAAAAAAAAATTATTTGAATTTTTTCCCTACTTATTTTTTTTCATCATAGTACCCATAGCAGATGACATTCTTTAATGAACCTCAATAGAGAACTAACTATTTCACTAGAGTCCTTCAAGCTCGCACTCAGCGATTTTGGTAAAGTAAATTTATCCATTAGTTACATGAATTTGGGGGCGATGCTCTGTTATATGTCACACATTGGTTCGGGCTGCCTGAGGATGAGATGGCCATGTGTGAGGCTGCCATGTTCGATGCCAAGTCTCCCCAAAGCAGTTTCCTCGCGGCGCACAGTGGTTCCAAACGCACTTTCTCGGGACAAAAGTCTGCAATTCTCGTTCTAATTAAGATATATCACACATTTTAACATTATTTTGTTTCTTAGTACATTCTCTTCAATTGGTATGTTTGGCAAATTTTTAGCTCATTTTTATATCATGAAAATTCATAAGTTTTGTGGATTATTTCAGAGAAATGTCTCTGTAACTTATTATTCTGATATAAATCTTTATATATCTATCTGTCCAGCATTTAACTTTGTTTAGAATCGTTATTAGATAAGGTTGAGGAAACTTTGGGTTTCATATAACGACTTGGTGATTTTTTAAGAATTTTCAAAAAATGTCAAAAAAATTAAAAATATTTTAAATATATCAATACATATATATATATTCTAACTTATCTAAATTTAGTTTATTATTTAAATATTATATACATTACTATATGTAATTTATATATTAAATTCTAACTATGAAATTATTATATTAAAAACATACTACAAATAACACATTTATATTTTGTAATCATCGCTTCGGGCAGTCTTCATAACGGTTTATCAATTGAAAAATTAAGTTAGACCTCAAAATAATTTTATATATCAATTTTTTTCTGGTCTTTACATTTAAGAAATTTCTATAGTCAACAATGCATTCCTCATTACCAAAAACGTGGAAATCAATTTACAGTTTTAAAATTTTGTCGGTAAAAACTAGAAACAAAACTAAAATTTTGAAATATTTTCACTTTGTTTTGTTGTATATATGAATATTTAAATATTTTAATTTTTTTGAAATTTTTTGAAAATTCTTAAAAAATCACCAAGTCGTTATATGAAATCCAAAGTTTCCTTAAACTTATCTAATAACGATTATAAACAAAGTTAAATGCTGGACAGATAGATATATAAAGATTTATATAAGAATAATAAGTTACTGAGACATTTCTCTGAAATAATCGACAAAACTTAAAAATTTTCATGATATAAAAATGAGCTAAAAATTGCCTAAACATACCAATTAAAGAGAATTTTCTAAGAAACTAAATGATTTAAAATGGGTGATTTATCTTAATTAGAACGAGAATTGCAGACTTTTGCCCCGAAAAGGTGCGTTTGGAACCACTGTGCGGCGGTCCCTTCGTAATGATGTCTTTCAGGGATAAGGTGATGGCCTGATTGGTTTTAACTTATGTGTGTTAAATCTCTGTCCACATTGTTCCCAGGCCCGAGAGAATTTTATTTTCATCTAATTCTTGACGTCTTCCTTAATGTAAGTTGGGTGGACTTGAACGTTGGATAATGCAGCTTCATGCAGCCCTGTCCGCTTCTTCATTGCCAGTGGTGTCTACGTGAGATAGAATCCACAAGACCACAAGTTTTTTTTTTAGTATTTTAAAATCTCTCACATATTTTCGGCTCTTCTTAATTATTCTTCTTATTATCTTCTTAATTATTGATTCTATATGGAGGAAAGTTTACCAGCGCTCCATTCTCTAGGCCACGCCTCTCCTACTTGTGTAAAATACTGTTGTTAAACTAAATATTTTGGGAAAAAATGTTTTTTAATAGAAAAGGAGAGTAACCTAGATGTAGATAATAGTTTTATATGTTCTATGATACATAATGTAATTAATGTTTTTTTTCAATTCCAACGTTATTTAAAATTTATTAAACTCGTATTAAGAAGAAAGGGAGTGAAAATCGAGTGTAGCTCGCACCATATTTTTTAACATGTTTTCTAGGGAGAGGATTCCAGTGGATATTGTAGAACTAATATTTATAGCACTATCAATCATTAAGTATTAACATAAATCACTTAAAATGGAACAATGGAGTGGAGCGTTCCTGAGTGAGGGCCTAAGATCATCTTCATTCCAACTGTTCCAATTCAATATTCTATTGTTCCGATTGGAGTGATGCTTTAAGTGATTATCTGTAGAAAACCATCTCATTTGGTTATTAGAAAATAAGTATTTACGAATTAAATTTATTTTGATAATTTCAATAATTTTGCGGCCATCTTGAAACAATCTCAAAATTTAACCCATGGAAATATTTAGTCGTTCCATGTAAAATGTCCGACTGATTCCTGATCATTTACACCTATTATACAATAATTTCAACAGTCGATCATATATCCTTAATATGATTTCCTTTAATATATGTCTCATATATAGGTAAATAGAACTAATAATAAATTATTAAAATATTTACGCAAATTAATCCCCCAAAGATTTTTTTTTTAAATTTACACTTTTTATGGGGTGCAAGAAACCTTCACGCTGAGATAAAACGCCTTTAAAAAAGAGGAAAACAATTAAAAAATAAAGATACAAATAAAATAAATATTTGTTAGGCAAAAAAATAAATTAATAAAGAAGAAATTTTATTATAATCCCAGTGAGCTCTTTCGAGCATATATATACACATACATTAGAATCTTAAAGTTCAAAAAGTTTTTCTATTTATTATGGCAATCCCATAACATCGTCTTTAATATACTAAAAACTATAATATAAAATTTCTTAACTATAAAAACTTCAGAGATTCATTTTGACGGTATAATGTGTATCAAAATTCTGCTGCGAGCAACAAAAATTTAAGAACTACTAAATTAAGTTTCAAAAATTAGAGTTCATAACGGTATAAAAACTTATACTCAGTCTCGTTGGAAACACATGTTTTAGATTATATTATACTAATACATAATTATTAACTAAATTCACAATAAACACCTAATTTAATGGTCTATTCGTCACTTTAAATTACTTTATAAAACTTTGTATATAAGATAATATTTTTTCTAAAATCATTAGCATTCCGGTATATCAAAATTTTATATTACTATTGTTATATTTGGAAAAAAAATTACCTAAAATGAATATTTTGCTCTTTTCTCCTTCAGTCAGATATCCAATTTGTTCAAATTGTATTTTTTTTATTACTAATAAGAGGATATGGTTATTTTTTATTTACTGAATTAAATCCTCTATTTAGTAAATAAATTAGATACTCTAGAGAAAGAAAATTTTAAAACATCGGCATTTAAGCCCTGCCATACTATTTCAATCAGAAATAAACTTTCATGATAGTAAAGCCCATTAAATTTTACATCGATATAGGGAGTTTAATCTAAATTGTTCGAGCCGTTTTTGAGAAAATCATAAAAAGATGTAAAATGCATGGTATAAAGTGGCTCTTCTGATTAGCTGATTTTAATGAAAAAGTGGTCAGCTGGGAATACCGACTTGAAAAATTTGCCCCGAGGAAGACCTCCGTCCGTAATAGACAACGATGTCCTCAAACATACAGTAGAAGGAAACCCCTACCAAACAATTAAAGGACTCTCAGCACAACTAAATGCAAGTGCATCTTCCGTTTCCAGACATTTAAAGTGTATTGGGAAAGTAAAAAAGCTCGATACATGGGTACCTCATGATTTCACTGAGCGGCAGCAAGACCCCATGTTTCAAAACATACCGTGCAAAAATTGAAAGAACTGGGCTACGAAGTTCTTCCGCACCCACAATATTCTCCCGACTTGTCCCCAACAGATTACCACCTGTTCAGGAATTTAGACAACTTCGTCAAAGGAAAACTTCTTGAAAATGATGATCAAGTGAAAAGTGCGTTTTCATATTTTTTTTTCACTTCAAAGCTCAGAGTTTTTCAGTTCGGGGATAAAAAAGTTGGTGTCACTTTGGGAAAAATGTGTAGAAAAAGAATGTAAATACTTCGAATAAAAATATCTTTTTTTCATATCGTATTTTTAATGAAAATCCTTTACCCTGAAAACGGACATTTCATGTGACACAACCCAATATATTTCATATATAGGTAAGTATAAGAAATATTTTTTGAATAATGTGCAGTAAATTGAAGGAATGAAGAGGAACTTTTATCATCTAAAACGAATATCATTCGCTATATGAACCCGGCCAAAAAATATGACAAGTTAACTTAAACATTTTTCAGTATGAAATGTTTGCATTGTTTGCATGTTTTGATGAGTTTTGAAGTTATTTTTTCGTTATCTTCCTTTGCGGAAATAAGTAGTTATTTTTATTTAATTTTGGAAATGGCTAATTATTGGCAATTTAAGAAAATAAGAAATATCTGATGATTTATTTTGTAACAGTATCCCACTGAGGAAAAGTTGAATTTTCATCAATTTTCCTTGCCTTTCCTTTCTTTATAATGTTTTTTTTTTTTTTTTTTTTTTTGAGTGAAAAGTAGGTTATGGTGATGATTTCATTCCTCTTTTATCATGATTTTCGAGATGGAATATCTTTAGCTCTCTGTTCACGGGGAAGTGGGTCAAAAGGCTATCCAAAGATCTCATCTTCACCTCGATAACTTTTCGTGGACTGTCATTGTTTTGTTTATCGCTAAAGTTTGGAGTATAGAGAGCTTGTATGACATAGATTTTTATTAAAACGGCTATCATAATATGATAAATCATAAAACTCAAACACAAAGGAGGATTTTTTTTTTTTTTTTTTTTAATTTTTTATTGTACTGTCTTATTGGGTAGAAATGATGTTATGGTTAGGTATTTACGGTATTGCTAAAATATATAATGAGTATTTGAATAATCAGTACATAAATCAAATCAACAAGCTCTTAAAGATGATATTCTCAAAATGTATTTTTTATTTCTGTAATATTTTTCTCAAACAAAAATAGAAATATTTATAATATAAATAATTTTTAAATTCGTTTTATTTAAAAAAAAAATAATCGTCACATTTTACTAAATTTATTAAACACGCTCTTAAATGGGTGGCCTCCCTAATTAATTTTAATTTTGTTTCGTTATACTACTTAAAAAAATAAATAAATAAAATAGGGCGGATAAGAAAAACATTTTTATTTTTAAAAGTTTCAATTTTATAAAAAAAAAAAAAAAAATTACAAGGCTATAGAGTGCAATATGTAACGAGGAATAATTTCGATTTTTTGGTGTAATAATAATAATTTCGTGTTTCAGCCTCAAACAATTTTGATTTGTTAAAAATAAGTAATTTGAATCAATCGTTTATAAACTTTTATATATATATATATATATATATATATATATATATATATATATATATATATATATATATATATATATATATACAATCACTAACGACTTACCAACAATTAATATTATAATAGCAAAACCTTAACACCTTGTGAAAAAAATTATGTCCGTTGTGAAAGGATTATGCCCAATTCGAAAGGATGATAGACATATCTGGTAACTAAGTACAAAAAACGAAATTAACGGAACAATCTTTCTGTCAAATAATATTGTGTTGGCAAATAAGTCCGTTCGGCTTTTCAGTATGAAACAAAACTCAATGTGTTGTATACATAAAATTTATTTTAATTTACTATGTATTGATTATTATTTAATATGACTTTTCCCTCTCTTTCTACTAACAGCATAATGCCATGTTCATTGAATGTCCAGAGATTAATGTTAAAAAAACTAATCTTGAAGTCCTCTTACTTTTGGAATTTCTTTCCATTCATGGAGTTTTGCAGAGACCGAAATAATTGGTAATCGCTTGAAGCCAGGTCTGGTGAATAGGGAGCATGGGGAAAAAGGTACCATCCAATGCTCAATAATTTATTGCTCCTGACCAATGAGGTGTGGGGGTCTAGCCTTGTCCTGCTGGAACACAACATCCTACCGCCTTGCCAGTTTTAGGGAGTTTTTTAAAAAATTGATTCATTTAATTTTGTTAATTGTGAGCAGTATAGAGCTGAAATTACCGCTTATCCTAATGCCATTAGCTCATAGAACTAACTCCCTTGAAACCCGATCATATAGGAACTACTATCTTCTTTGGACGCAGTCCGGGTTTCTTCTAGGTCCCCAAGATTTTCTAAGGACTACATTATTATAAAATATCCATTTTTCATCTCCTGTTACCATCCTTTTCAAAAATGGGTATCTTTGTTGCTGTTTATAGTGAATCACAAACATAAATGCGTGCTGACAAGTTTACGTCGGTTAGAAAGTACGAGACCCAAACATTAAGCCTGGATACATATCTGAGCTTATGCAAATGTTTTTCTACGCTTAAATGCGACACATTTAGAGCTATAGAAATCTGTTTAGAATAGAATAGAATAGAAAAAAAATATTCTGGGACAGTATCTCTTAAGGACAATTGATATGTACTATTAAGATATACATTGTGTCTGGTCAAAAAGACCAAAGGATTATAATTAGTTCTTATATAACAAGAAAATAATGGACTAAAGTATACA
This sequence comes from Piezodorus guildinii, assembly GCA_023052935.1. Classification (NCBI taxonomy): domain Eukaryota; kingdom Metazoa; phylum Arthropoda; class Insecta; order Hemiptera; family Pentatomidae; genus Piezodorus; species Piezodorus guildinii. Next base: position 44,802,760 of record CM041295.1, read on the forward strand.
ATGAAACAAAATAGTAAAATAAATAAATAACTTCTGATAGATTAGTGTGTTGAACAAAACTAAACATTGAAACTGATTCATAATAATTGATCCATTAACTTATTAAAATATGAACAATAAATAATAAATTTTCTTTGTTATTCATATTTGATTTGAAATATGTTGTTTTTGAGCGTCTGTTTGGGATGACAGTAGGTACTGAAACAGCTGGGATTTGATGATGGTAGGAAAGAAGCATGGCGGATATGAGTAGGCAGGGAATTCCAGAAAGTAGTGGAGCGGACAAGAAAGAAAGGAAAGGAATTTTGATTAAGAATGGCCTTAACATTGCTCGTTTCAATTCCATGTGGACGACCAGACCGTTGCGCATCATTGATGTCAAAATTTCCTGAATGAAATTTGGCTAACCAAATTTGAAATTTGACCGGTGCTTTAGGTTAAGGCTTCATATCCATTACCACAGCATTTTTTTCTATGAGATTCTGCAGCGTGCTTACCATTTTTCAAAAAATATAACAAAATAAAACTGTTAATGAACGATATTTTCTTCCATTTCCACAGTGCAATAGCCAAAACAATACTGAACTATTCAACAAGAGTTAACAGATATAGTTACAGACAGAATAAACAATCCAACTTAGGGATTAATTAATAAGATAAGAAGTGTATCATAGTGACATATAAATAAACATAAAAACCAAAAAGACTTATTTGCCAACCCAGTAATTGGTACTCCTTATTTAATTAACTTAGTAATTAACTAAATAAGCCACTATGTACCGCCGCTCTCACCTCTCGAAAAATATTTAATGACAAGCTAGGTTAATTGGGAGAGAGGGGGAAGGCAATATTTGGGCCTAATAAGACTCAGCTAACTGAATCTTGTAGAGGGGAGCTTCATATGTGCCGCCATTTCCTCTAACATCCTCGATAGTGGCTCCAACGCATCAATTTACTGCCATGTGAGAATTTCAAATTATAATGTAAGGTGTACAACTTACCTTTGCACCAGGATCACTCCGCTTCAAATCTAAAACAACAAAAAAAAGGTTAATTATCAATATTTCTTTTATTTACACAATAGCTATAGAAAACATGATTAAAGTTAATTAATCACTAATATAACAGGATATATTATTTTTACTCACCTATATATGAAATATATAGTAAGGGAATGTATTTCGATCGAGAAAATTTTCCAATTCCAGTTTTCAACGGAAATGTACGTTTTCAGGTCCCCTGAGTCCAAATCACCAAGTCCCGCAAACATGTTGGTGTATGTGTGTCCGTGTGTGGTAAGTCTAGCACGAAAACAAAAAGTCGTAAAATACTAATATTTCATATTTAAGACAACTATACGCCCGACATGTTACAGCAACTTTTTCATCAAAATCAGCTTACTATTGCGTGGTGTCACATGAAATGTCCGTTTTCAAGGTAAAGGATGTTTATTAAAAATACGATTTGAAAACAAGATAATTTTATTCGAAGTATTTACCTTCTTTTTCAGCACATTTTTCCCAACGTGACACCAACTTTTTTATCCCCAAACTGAAAAACTCTGAGCTTTGAAGTGAAAAAAAAAATATGAAAACGCACTTTTCACTTGATCATCATTTTCAAGAAGTTTTCCTTTGACGAAGTTGTTTAAATTCCTGAACAGGTGGTAATCTGTTGGGGACAAGTCGGGAGAATATTGTGGGTGCGGAAGAACTTCGTAGCCCAGTTCTTTCAATTTTTGCACGGTATGTTTTGAAACAAGCTGCCGCTCAGTGAGATCATGAGGTACCCATGTATCGAGCTTTTTTACTTTCCCAATACACTTTAAATGTCTGGAAACGGAAGATGCACTTGCATTTAGTTGTGCTGAGTGTCCTTTAACTGTTTGGTAGGGTTTTACTTCTACTGTATGTTTGAGAACATCGGTGTCTATTACGGATGGAGGTCTTCCTCGGGACAAGTTTTCCAAGTTGGTATCCCCAGCTGAAAACTTAGCAAACCAACAGCGAATGGTCCGTTCATTAAAACTCCCTTCCCCAAACGCCTTACACATATTTCTAGTGGCCTCAGCTGCGAATATCCGAGTTTAAACTCGTACAAAAATATTACTCGAAAATCGTGTGTTTACATGTTCATATTTGGAGGTATACTAAAAAGTGGATAATTGATTGGGAAGCTAATGTTTATAATAGAAAGGTAGAGGATTAGTAACTGTTTACTTTAAATATGTAAACATTCGGAAGAAAACAACAGAGACCTGCCAAATCCTTTATGTATTTCAGAAACTATAAAAACGGACATTTCATGTAAAACAACCCAATAGAAGAGCTACTTCATACCAAGCATTCAGCACCTTTTTACGATTTTCTCAATAACAGCTCTAACGATTTTCATCAAACTCCCTTTATCGATGTAAAATTTAATGGGCTTTAATATCATTTATGTTTGATACTGATTGAAATGGTCTGACAGGGCTTAAATGCCGATATTTTCTTCCTCAAAAACTTAAATTTTCTTCCTCCAAAGTACCTTCATTTTTGTATAATCTATAAAAATAAGTGTATCATCTATTTAGTACTGATTAAAAACGGATAGATATATAATTTGAACGAGAGATATTATTTTTTTTTTTTACTTGACATAACTTGGTAATATACCAAAAATATATTGACCGAATTCGATTGGGTTTCAAATCTTAAAGGTCGTAAAAATTAAATTAATAAATAATAAAAATCTGGTAAGCGCAACACACGGCTATTATTACCCCAGTTTTAGAAATCTATTTAAGAATTTTTAAATACAGTTCATACATTTTTTAAATATGAAAAATAAGTTCTTTACAATTTTTCGTTTTCGAGCTAGAAACACACACACACAGGGGACCATAAAACGTGTATTAATACAATAATAACGCGTATGTTGAGAGCTGGAATTCGAAAATTTTCACGATCCCAATACTTTCCCTTATTATTATTATTATACTCTTATCAATTTTTATGTAATTATATATTTATACAACATAACTGGATAAGGTTCAATGAATTGGAATAATGCTAAAATGGAGAAGTAACATTAAAAAAAACTTAAAGAAAAAAAATCACCTCTAATTACATCAGTTTGGATAAAATGATTGTATTGAAGAGTAAGGATTTTTTTTTTTTTTTCCAGTTATGAATTCTGTGAGCTACATTATTCTGCCGAGGAATAGAGATCCGACGCTGTATATCAAATTACGATCAGGCCCTAAAGAGAATTCTATACAAGAATCGGAAAAAACAGAATGCAGAATTCCAACAGGAAACTTTGACAATCCCAACGAATTCCGTCAGACTTGTTCAGCTTTGAAACTGGTAGTGATGTTATTGTAACAGGAATGCTATTTTTAGGCTAATATAACATTTCTATGGGCGTATTACTACAAAATGACAATATTAACTCTCAAAAAGTACTCTCTAACTTCCTTTTCTTACACATTTATTTTTCTTCAAAATTTATTACATGATTTTTCAACGTTTACATGGGGTCCTTTCTCCATTATCGCGATATTATATGCGTTTCTAAAAGGGAAATAACCTTAATGCTCCTTACTTTGTCACGAATAAACTCATACATAAAAACCTTAATATTACATATGTCGCTGATTTGATCCGAACCAGGTATCAATCCTTTCACTCTTACCCACTAGTTTAAATCCTTGCTTCCTCTTCAATTCCTGACAATCCTCTGAGGCGTCTGAAAAGAAGATGGCCTCAAGACTTTCTAGTTTAGATTACCCAGTGGAGAGGTGCCAATGGGCATTTTTTCTTCATGTCTTTCTGTTAGCTAATTTACTTGATGTATTAACTAATACAGTTGTAAATTTCAATAAATGATAATAAAAAAAGATTTAAATGAAAGCATAGACATATATTTTTTTCTAGGATAAAATCCCCCGTCTGGAGTTTTAGTTGAGAAAAAAAAAAATATATATTTTTTTAAATCAGCCATAGGGACAACCGATGGAAGTGATCTGCCATTTGTGACATGGAAATTTGGTCATTTAGGAATATGCTCTAGAACTGTTTCTAAATATTGATCTATCTTTTAAAGAATAAAATTAGTCGTTTTTTTGTTTTGTCTATTTGCTTGCATTAATCTTTACGAATCTTAATTTTCTCTTCATCGTGAACGTTGGCACTATAATTCGAATTATTCTTTGTTTCAGAATATAGAACTTATCAATGTTAGTCGAGGGAAAAGTAATGACACACAATCGGGGATCGGATTCCGGTTTTTGTCCTTTCAAATATTTTTTATATAACTCAACTTAATCATATTTGTGAATGTAAATGGATGAAGGTGTGAAGAAGGGAGGAGAAGACAAAAAATGGCTGTCCTAGAAAGGAGAAACCACCCGTCACTCACCCTATGCCATATGGATAACTTTTTCTCCGGGAAATATAGACCACGCCTTTCTGACTACCCACTTCGAATTTCATATTTTTCTCATATTTTCTGATGAAGTATCATATTTTCTTGGAAGGAAAAAGTAAGATAAGCTCCGAATAGCAGTATGTGAAAATCCTTTGAGTTACTTAGAATATGAAACGCAATATAATTTCACTTAATCGACATTAAATATGTTTAATACTTTTGTTAAATCTGTACCCTCTTATTTAATCTTAATTTAATTTAAGATTAATCCCTGTATTGAAAATATGGAGCGGGAAACATACGACTTTCACTTACCTCGGGTGTTTTAAAACAATTAAAAATTTTTAAATAAAGTTGGAGTTAAAAAGAACATTCAGTTTCGTTAGAGAAATGTATTTCAGATTGAATTATCTAAAATAGTTATGTACACCAGGGGAGCCCGTGGCTGAGTGGCTAGCGCGCTAGTTTCTCATGTTACAGGTTCTGAGTTCGAATCCCTGCCCGGCGGGGCTTTTATAAGGATGTGAAAAAATGTGGATCCACTCACAACCTCTCCCCCGGGTATGTGAGACCCGTCAGCCAAAGGGTGGCCACTCACAAAATTAGTCGTAGGGAGCGATGACCTTACACTAAAAATTGCATCGTGAAACGTGAGTGCAAATTCGCAGGAGTTTACACCGCGAGGCCCAGGGCCTACACGGCCTGTCGCGCCACTGGAAGAAGGAAGTTATGTACACCAATCGATTAAGTGTATGCCTTATTCGTCAGTTAACATTACCTTCCACAACTTTAGCTTTCCAGAGGTATATTATACATCTCTATTACTATTGTTACATTAAAAAAAATTATAAATAAACAAGAATTTTTGCTCTTTTCTTCTTTAGTTGGGAATCAAATTCCTTGAACTTGTATATTTAGCCGTTTTTTTTAAATCAATAACATCAATATGATATGTTTGTTTGTTGATTTATTTAACGTCACTTTATGCTACTATGGGCAATCGGACGAAGCTACAGTGGGAATCCTAAATTTTGTTAGGTTTTATTAGGATAGGGATCTTTAACGAGCACCACACAGGCTCGGGAACACCTTTCGTGTGAACGAAAAGTCCTATCAAACTGAAATTTCATATTTAAGACAAATATACGCCCGAGATGTTACAGAAACGTTTACATAAAAATCGGCTAACCAGAAGAGCCACTTTATACTATACATTTTGCACTTTTTTACGATTTTCTCAAAAACGGCTCGAACGATTTTAATTAAACACGCTATATCGATGTAAACTTTAATGGGCTTTAAAATCATTCAGGTTTAAATATGATTGAAGTAGTTTGATAGGGTTTAAATGCAGATATTTTAAATTGTCTTCATATAAAGTACCTTTTATTTTGTAGATTCTGTAAAAATAACTATAACATCTTTTTACCATTGATAAAAAACAGGTAAATGTATAAGTTGAACGAATTCGATTTTCAACTAAAGGAGAAAAGTTAAAAAAAAAAATTTAATTCAATTTTAGAAAAAATATTATCTTATACACAAACTTGTAAGAGTTGATAAATAGTGGTAAAAATCCGATAAAACTAAATGATTATTTTAGATAATAATATAATAAATTTTTTAATAAAGCACACGTTTTTATAGAAATTCAATTTAATGGATTCTTTAATGTTTTCTCTCATTCTTATCTCTAACTGTATTAGAAAATTCTTTATCGATTTTTTAAACGAAGGTAAGAGAAAGTCGCGTGTTGCCCGCACCAGATTTTTTTATCATTTATTTTATTATAATTTTTTTTCCCACATATTATTTAGGTTAATTTATTGTATTTTATTTTATTTTTTATTTACACTGTAAATATGGAATGAATGACATCTTTTAGCTCTGATACTTATTTCTCTAGATAGTGGCAGATTGTATTATTACTCAATAAAGCAACATAAAAAAAACTTACCTTTTGGTAATCAACCTCTCAATTCTGAGTCAGTCTAGGAACCCTTTATGGTTTATCCACCAAAACGCGTGCAGTATAAACGCGCTAAGGTATACGATAGACGATATTTACACAGGAAAATCAAATAATAATAATAGCTTTATTTTGTCCTTAAAATAACAACAAGCTCTCTCTTGGGAGGTACAAGTCTGGTATTAGAAAAATAAAATAAAAATTTTAACAAAACTTTCTCTTCTTAGTTCATGCTGCTATTTACAATATTTACATTTTTCAACTTAAACATACACTCAATAAAACATTTCTTGCATTTTTTCAAACTAGAATTTATAACCATGTATTTAATGATTGGTTTTTTGTCACTTTATTCCACATAAGCCTATTTCTGGCCACTGCAGCACAACAATCTCCCACTGCTTGCACTAGTTCGTCCCTCCACCTCGTCAGTTTTCTTCCTCGCCATCTCTTTCGATCTCTTGGAATCCACTCGGTAGAAATTCTAGACCATCTACTGGGATCCAGCCTAGCCACATGACCTGCCCACCTCAATTTCAATATATGCGATTCCTTTGGTAAACTTTTGAGGATAACTTGTTTTGTTATATTTTGTGTTGCTGATACGATCTTCCCTTTCCTCAATATTTAGTATGCTCCTAGAAAATTGGAGATGTGTCCTTGAAAGTTTCCCGATGTCTTTGCTGGCCGTAGACCAGGTCTGCGAGCCATACAAAATAACACAGGTTTCCAGGACTCTAGCCTTCAATGTTGGAGGAAACTGACTTTTAAAGACTTTTTTTAAACTCCAGTATTTTTTCCATCCCGTATTTATTCTTCTTTTTTGCTTTTTAATGAGATAGATTGACAATATATGTAATGATCAACAAACAATTAAATCAGATAACCATCAATAAACTGCCTGAAGGTAGAAGTTGGTTCTACTGGAGGAGACAATGGCTACTTAGGGTGCTAACTTCTTACTGCCAAGTGACCTCTGGATGAGGACATGACCGCTCCCGCTTTTTGCCTTAATCAATTACGAGTTTTCAATGTTGATAAAGAAATTTCAGTGGGTAGCCAGTTGCTGCCGGTGGACATTAATCGAAGTCTCCTGTCCCAACCGTTTTTGCTTGCCATGGTCATTTTCTTAATGATTATTATTTTAATCATTATTAACAAACATTTAACGCCAAAGTGATTTACTCCTAGCAACAAAACAAGTCCAATCAAAATGTCACCAACGATAGATCAGTTGAACATAAATAAAAAATTCGGTGCGCTCAACACACGACTTTTACTTACCTCAGTAGTTAAAATCAATTTAAGAATTTTAAATAGAGAAAAAAAAGTTAAAGAATTAATTACATTGATATTGATGGAACCATGTGTTTTTTAAATAATGTATTATTTTACTATCTATTACAATCAAGTTTTATCCGCTTTACATGATTCTCCAATAACTTTTACTATTATGTGTATAAGATAATATTTTTTCTAACATCTTAAGCTTTCCAGCAGTATATTATATTACTATTGTTATGTTAATTGGTATTCGCTGATCCGACTGGTAGGCGTCCAAAGGGTAGGCCGAAGCGTCGATGGAAGGATTGCGTTAAGGCTGATCTCGAGGGCTTGGGCTTGAACGGTGAACATTGGATGAGTCTGTGTAGGCGAAATTTGGTGGTATCGGCATCGAATCTTGGTCATATACAATTTATTACAAATATTATAAAAAAAATAAAGTTTTAATTGAAATCACCAATAATAAACGCGAAGAACTTATTTTACAAACCAATAGGGTAACTGCAACAATTACTGACACGTTAAGGAAATATTTGTGTTTTATCAAAAATTTCTTCCATATTCATTGACCGATTCTTGGCATTAAAAATGTTTCGATTAGGCCAAGATTGTTCTCACTATTCTGCCTATTGAATTTTATCAAAATAATGAATTAATTCATATTTCTGCTTAAAATTCGGATGCATGTTTTTCCTTTTAATACTGACATACTCACACACAAATTACTGACAGTGTAAGGAACTAATTCCTGAAACCCTGTACCAATATCCAAATAATTTTATTTTAAACTGTATAAAAGCAAAATGAATATTTCAAAATTACAAAACAAGTTTAAGGATTCAAAACTATTGCTTAAGTAACAGCACACGTAAGGAACTCATTATTATCAGTGGTTTAAGCACAAGAAATCGAAGTGTGAAGGGTTAAAATTAATAAATATTTATTAGCCTAATAAATTTTAAACGCTAAAATGTTATGAATATATGTTTCTGACTTTTGAACATAATAGGAAAAACATAATGAGAACTTATCGTCACTATCAAGGCATCAAAGCTCGGATCAACCTATTTCTAATGGGTGGTTGAACATAAATGTTTTGTTAGCAAGGACCAATGACCTAATAACTGCATGATTATATGATGATATGTGATTGTTATCACTTCTTCTTTGTCCGTAAGTTTTTTTTTCATGGGATTTCAGGCTCTGATACATTTAGCTCCTATTTTCCTATCAGAAATCTTCTGTCCACAACATGCCCCGCGGATTTTCTTTTTTAGGTCCATCAGTGTGGTTTTATAGTAGCCTTCTCCAACAGTTCTGTTTCGAACGGGACTTTTGCCATAACAACCTAGTTAATTGTCTAGACTTCAATTGGATGTCCCAATTTAGAGCAATAGCCGAGCTAAATGCCTTTGCAGAAGAGATTTCTGTTCACCATACAAACGGACTTCGATACAAAGACGACATACTGGAAAAAGCACATAACCATTATCTCAGCCGACATACAAAGGACCCTAAATTCGACTAACTATCCTTTATATAGAATACTATGCAATTACAATGCTCCCGACCCTGAAACGTACTTCACATTCAAAGTACATATAAAGAAATTGAGATGTTTCAGCCAATTAAGAGTTGCAAATCCAGAACATATTAGAATCTATGGAAAAAACTCTGATTTTTTGTTCAAGTCACAAGAAAGCTGTATATTATGCAGTCGATTTATCTACAACAGTCTACATCACATTCTCCTTCACTGCCCGGCACACAATGAAAATAGACGACAATTTCTTCAAAACTTCATCTTAAAATTTTCTGACAACCAAAGTATCCATGCTATACTGAGTATCGATAGTGTAGATAAGTTACATAAAGTGTACTATTACATGATGGGAGTTCAAAAAGTGCTCAATTCTTTATCCTAGTAACCACCAGTAACTGTTTATTCTTTAATCTGTAATTTATTTTTGAATGTCAAATTATTTTAGTAAATTTTCTTACTATTATTTTATTTTATTTTATTTTTAAACGATATGTATATAAAGTTCTAAAACCATAATATTGTAATTTATAGCCAAGCTAGGCTCTAAGCCTAAGGGGAAGCCCCAAAGACAAATACAATTTCTGTTCTATTCTACCTAGTTAATTAGGCATTGGAACTTGGGTTCACTGGAAAACCGAATTACTAACAAAAGTGTCAGAAATTGGGTAAAGGCATGTTTTTCGGGTACCTATATACTAACACCACAAATGTGGTTGTTCTAATAGTAATTTACACAGAAATTGTCTAATCTTATTACCTAACATCAATATTGGATTAATAGAAAATAAATCGAATGTAGAGACAAAGAATGGTTATAATAGATGAAATTGAGACTCATCTCAGATAGTAAAATTTCCATAAGATCCATTGAATTGTTTTTTAAGATTTGTTTTGGGTACCTCGAGGCGGTCTCATGTGACCCCCCGCTATGCCGAGTTGAAGTGGCTCCTTCCCTCCATACGCAGACAGTACTTCCTTGGGTCATTTATCTACCAAACCATAAAATCCAGCATCCATCCTATATCTACAGTCTCCTTCAATTTAAATCCTCAGTCCACTTGCTTGAAACAAGATCGCGCCATTCCGACCTTTATATGCCATCCCACAGAACTAAAGCCTTCGATCGATCCTTTCTTGCCCGTTCCATTACATTCTGGAATTCCATTCCTTCCAATATACGTAATGGTTCTTCCTTATCCACATTCAAATATCGCCTTTTCCAACACCTATTATTCCAAACTGACGCTTGTTAATCTTTAATTTTAAATTCGATTTTTCATTATAATCGTTATAAGGAATGAATATCCTATGTTTACCTTCTTATTTATTTTTTTTCATATATACATGTATATATTATTGTTATTTTTCGTTTGAGTGTTCGAAATTAGTTGTTTCTTACTTTCAATTTACTATTTGTTTACTTTACTTTTTTTACGCTTTTTCTTATCTTTGGTACATAGAGATGTGTATGTACATACATTTATATAAATTTCTACCTCTTTTACTTATGTACATAATTATGTCTATTTAATGTCATCTGGCCAGATGTGCAACCTTTATTTGTAAATTTCATGTTATTCTTAAGGGACAAAGTCCCAGAATAAAATTGTTTTTCTATTCTATTCTAAAACTTCATTCCTGCACACATTATGACTTGATCATGATGGGAATCAGTCAGAAATTACTGTTCCTATGATTTGGCGCCAATTTCTAATTAATGGGTGGCCTCAACTCTTATTTTTCAAGGTAGAATTAGCATGTGTCAGTAATAGGGGTAGTGTCAGTAATTGGCGCCTTTACCCTATATACACGTACAGTGGTGCGTCTGCAAGTGATCCTTTGAGCATGAGCATGTGTATGAGATCGGCAATAGTTACCCAGGGTTAATTTCCGTCACTGTAAGGCTTCTCATCTCCTGCATGACAGCTTGATCAGTCCAGGTGATTTGGTGGCCTAACCTCTTGCTATTAGAACTGCTCATCAGTTGGCAATAAGCATAGCAATGATTGTTCTGGTGCTGATAACGTTTGACAGATCTGACGGTATTATCCAAGTCTTCATTTATCAGTAATGAGGTGCACTTCAGCTTTCATGAAATAAAGCTGCAGTAAAAAAAAAAAAAAGCAAAAAAACAAAACCGCATATTTATTAAGTAATATATTGATCCGTGGATGAGGTGACTCCCATTCAAATAGTGCTGGCTAATGCTCTTGGTTTCGTGAAAAGTCACAAACCATTTCATGAAAAATAAATATTAATTTATTTGATGCATAAGTTGGTTGAGGATGCGGCAATCAAGAAAAAAACTCAAATAAGAAAACTTATTTTCTTATTATAATCATAATGTTTTTTAAATTTAATAATTGTAAGATATGTTTTTTGGTTAATCCTAAAATAACTTAATTTTATTTCATAATTTACAACGCTTCGTTCTCTAGGGACATCTTCAAGTGTCTATTATGCATAATTATTCCACAGATAATACTTCAACTCTTCATCAGCAGTATCTTTGGTTTTCACTCAACAACATCCTACATGGAAGTCATACGAGGGCCGATGAGGTGTAAATGAGTGAAAACCTATTATTATATTGGAATAATTATGCATGACAGACACTTGAGGATTGCCCTAGATGCCGAAATTTTGTAAATTATAAAATAAAATTAATTTCATTAGTGATAAACCAAAAAATATGTTTTTCTATAAACTTATTTCATAGTGGGTCTTCATCAGGGATCAGAAAAACAAGATAAAAACTAATCAAACGAATAATAATAATAAGTTAAGTAAAATAATAAGATAACAGTAATAAAATATGTAAACAAACGTAATATATAATGAGTGTGATGCGGCTGAGAGAGAGGCGCTTGGGAGCCCTCGGTTTCTGCTTTCTACCCACAAGTGGGTTCATAGCAGATTGTATATATTGTATATAGGTATGAGAGTTTGCTCATGTTTCGTTTATTTATTTGTTAACCTTGAATTTATTTTATTTATATATTTTGACCTAATATACATTTAATTATTTTTTTTTGTTACTTGATTATACCGTTGTTCATTCTGTAAATATTGTCTGAGTGGCATCTTATAGCGTTATTATTATTGACCATTGGAGACAAATTGTATTACTTAATAAAAAGTATCTAATATTGGTAGGACAATGTTTGAAGATTATAATATAATGAGAAACTAAGCAATTAACTGGAGTTTAAAAAAGAACTAGTATTAGGAAATAATATTTAACAGCTATGTAAGGAGGAAAAAATTTAAGTAATATAGTTTTAAACTAACAACAATATGTGTGTGGGCTAGTTATATAACAGATAAGAATAAGGATAAAAGATTGAGAAAGAAATTTTCAAATAATCATAACGTTCAAATATTTTCATATTATATTAATGTTTTTTTTCATACTTCATTACTGTTATCTTATAATTTTTAATTATCTAAAAAATAAATATATTTTTTTAACTGTGATGAAGACCCACAGTGTAGGCCGAAGCGTCGGCATAAAATAATATAGTTTATCGTATTAGTGCCTTCATCTTGATGAACTCGACCAACTCTTCCATCAAGCATTCTTAGCGGTCAACGACAACTCCATCAATATTAATTTATCACCCCATATAGTTATGTAGGCCCCATCCTCTATACGATTTACACAGCTGACATTCAAATCCATCTTAGTACTATCCTCACTACATATGCTGATGACACATGAGTGTTATCCTTAAATACAGATCCTATTGTTGCATCCTAAATACTATACTTCAGCTATTGAAAAATGGTGTGAAAAACTGCAAAATTAAATTAAATCCTAAAAATTCTACCCATCATCATGCTTTTTAATGTTTCTCTTATCGCAGTCGAACAAATAAAGTTTCGTTTTAAGAAGCGTAATGCTTGAAATACTAAAACTGACTGAAACGACAGTAACAGCTACCGATTACTACAACACTAAGGCCCACCACACACGAAGCTACAGAAAAGAAACTTAACCCTTTGTAACTCGGGTTACTGACATGTTACAGACTCATTGGTGACTTGACTCCACACACAAGGCTACTCATCAGAAATCCAAATCTCATCGTTGCTGAGAGTCGTCATGGACGCAGAGCATGAAATATCTCCGGAAAATTTATGTTTCTTTCTTTATTATTAATTATGTTTCTTAAGGCATTATTTTTAGTAACGAATAAGATTTGTATAAAAAAATGAAATATCTTTGGGAACAGTATAATGTATTTTGTAACTATAATGCAACTTACTTCTTTCTTCATAAGAATTACGTAATTCTTAGAAATAAATAGAATTTTAAAAAAATTGGGAAATAAATAAATTATTCTACAAAATTCTATTTTGGGTATTTTAAAAAGACCTATAGATTCATAAAATAAATCATTAACCAACACTTTTGCCAAAATAAACCTGTTAATATAAACCTGTGGCTGAAGTAAACCGTTGAAAAACCAATAACTTAAAAATTTTGTTATAGACGAATCATAGTTTTAGATGAATAAGAAATCTATCTTCAAAAGTATCAACTGATCCATTTTAACTTCTAACCGACTCACAGTGGGCTAAATCACCAATTTAGGTGGACAAAAGTCAAGTCAAAAGTATGGAATTTTCCAGTGGTTCACCTTTTTATTATTAGTTGGCAAGACCATTAATACTAATATTTCCCACGATACCGTGTTTAAAAATAAATAGTAAATAAATAAATCATTCCTGTTCACACAAGTGCCTAATAACCAACAGTGGGATTATTTTTATTCGATGGTCAATTATTCGGTTTAAGGTGTATTTAGGGCAAAGTCTTTTTGCTTTTATTTAACAATGGGCATTGCTAAGACAGGTAAGACATTATATTTCCAAACTCGTTATTGAATATAAATTGAAATCTCACCTGTAGAGTTGATTTAGCAATTTGTAATTGTACGCCCCTATTCAATAACGAAAAACTATATAACCCCCAAGTTACCTCAAGGATTTATTTGTAGGATTTGTTTTACCAATCCTTCTAGTCTTTAGATATTACAAAGAATTTTTGCGATTTTTTGCGTTTTGGGTGATACATTATTTTTTTCAGACACAACACTATGAATCAAAAATTTTACAATCTATAATTTCAAGAATTTCCTAAACCATATAAAATACATCTATTAGCAGATTTTAGCAACTCCGAGTCATAATTAGATTTTTTGTATTGTTTTTCCCGTATTCTGGGACTTCAAACGTAAACTATAGGGGAGTTTTAGATTTTAGCAAATAAAATTTGATGTTTTACTACAGTGCGCTCGCTAATCGTGTCAAAAAATTAATTAGTTTTATAATTTTTAAAAATATTTTTTCCGTAATCTGGGACCCCAAAGGTTAAATATAGACAAGTTTCAGAATTTTGTCCACCTAAATCGGTCATATTGCCCACTGTGCGACGGCATAAACCTGATCTGAAATATTATATATATACATTATATATATATATATATATATATATATATATATATATATATATATATATATTATATATATATATATATATATATATATATATATAAATATATTGTGGAGTAAAATAAGTTTGTAGCGTTTTTCAATATATTTTAATTTAATCCTTTCTGTGTTTATAAAATCATATTTTATTGCTCAATAATGTTTACATATTTAAAAAAAAAAAGGATTAGTTAAGGTGCTTTATTACATCAGTTTCAACCGAGATTCTTTATCTTCAAGTGGTAGTTTGCTTGCTCAAAATGGAAGGGAGAAAAAAAATCGACAATTACTGATTTTTTATTTCCGAAAAGGTTAAAAATGTTTGCAGTGTTTATAGCGATGATGCCCTAAGATAAATCGCCGTACGTAAGTGGTTTGCTCGGTTCAGAACCGGAAATTTTGAGTTGAAAGACGCAAAGCGCTCGGGTCGTCCTTCAACTGTTGAAGCTGACCAAATTCCAAACAATAAGTGAATGATGGTGACTTGTTATAGATCAAAATGGCTCATATATAAATTGATTATTAAATATTTACAAGAATCTGAAGTTTCTTTTTTTTTTTTTTTTAAATCAGCAGTAAAAAACGCTAAGAACTCATTTTACAACCCTATATTAGCAGCAGGAAGTTCTTGTTTTAGGAAGTAGGAAATATTCACGATAATATTTATTATTTCGAGTTTCATTGAAATTTTAAAAACAATATTAATATAAATTAATAATTATATATATTTTTTATGTATTTAATACTTGATAAAATAGTATAAATGATTAAAAAAAAAAAAAAAATCCTGTACTTCTACAACCCATGAAGGGTCTTGGGCTCAGTACATATAGAGATTCGTACTGTTTCTAGACCAACGGCCGTGCAATGAGGTGATTCGGCTGAGATCACGTTCAGCCGCCAGGTTTTCCCCCATTTCGGGTAGCCACTTTATAGAGGCTGGGTTTGCCCCAGGAGGGTCTCCCTACCTTAGGGTCGCTCCCCGACTGAATTAACAGAATAAATAATATTCTACCACAGCCGGGATTCGAACCTAGAACCCAGAGCACAGTAGACTAGCGCTCTATCCACTAGACCACGCCGCTCCCCAGTATAAATTATAGGAAAGTTTAATTTAACTCTGTATTTAATCTTTTTTAGCACCAATTTGATAACCAAAAAAAAAATAGGGTAAAAAGAATTTGAAAAAAGATTCTAAATAAAACATTTATACACAAGAAATACAACATTTCAATGGTTTTTTTTTTAAATCTTTAACGAACAGTTAAACAAAAGACTCTTAGGCACGCATATTTTAATTTTGATTCAGTCTTTGTAGCTGAATATTTTCTGATACCTAAGCAATATCAACAACAATTTTAGTAACTAGGGCCCAAAGAATATTATGTAAATTTTTAATTAAAAGTCAACCGCGGCATGTTTTGGTTTTATAATTTTCCTCTGTGAAAAGGTTTTGTTTGAAAATGAATATGCTTTTAGCTATGCAAATCGTAGTTTAAAAAAAATTACCAATAGAGCATAAACATTTAAAGTAGGTCTTATTCATTTCGAGATTTATTTAAATTGAAAAACATCTGTTTTATATTTTTTTAAGAAGTTGTTAACCACAAAATGATAAAAATTATAGTGAACAAATCTAGAGCGAGCAACACGTGACTTTCACTTACCTTGGTTGATAAAGGCAATTTAAGAACTATGAAATAAAGTTAGATTTAAAAAAAAAAAATGTTGAAAAATTATATTCCATTTAGTTGAAAATATAATTCACATAGAATAACAAAACAACATAAACTTAACTTTTGGTTGGTGTATTGGTGATTGGGGTATGGGGACCCTCCTGCGGCAGACCCAGTCACTTTAAAGTGGTTACCCAAATTGAGGATAAAACCTGACGGCTAAGCGTGATGAAGGCCTAAGCTCATTGCACGACCGTTGGCCTATAAACAGTACAAATCTCTATATGTACTGAGTCCAAAACCCTTCATGGGTTGTAAAGGTACAGGTAAAATAATGTTTTTTTAAGTCGAACTTTATTAAAACTTTATGCACTGGGTTGTTTATATTAAATATGAATGTTTCTAGTTGTTTCTTATTTGAATTTATAAATTAATTATAATATTGCTGTATGTTTGTATGTATGTATTTATGTATGTGATGTATGTATATATATATATATATTATAGAGGGAGCGGCGTGGTCTAGTGGATAGAGCACTAGTCTGCTGTGCTCCGGGTTCTGGGTTCGAATCCCGGCTGTGGCAGAATATTATTTATTCTGTTAATTCAGTCGGGGGGCAACCCTAGGGTATGGAGACCCTCCTGGGGCAGACCCAGCCTCTATAAAGTGGGTACCCAAATTAATTGGGGAAAAACCTGGCGGATGAGCGTGATTAAGGCCTAATCACCTCATTGCACTGCCGTTGGCCTAGAAACAGTACGTATCTCTATATGTACTGAGCCCAAGACCCTTCATGGGTTGTAGTGGTACAGGTTTATATATATATATATATATATATATATATATATATATATATATATATATATATACATATATATATATTTATAACACATTATTTATTATAATATTTATTACTATTTATTATTGCCGCCTCACCAGCAGACACTCATTGATTCCATGCTGTATTCATGTTTACGCAATTTAGAAGACATATATGAAAATAAATTATATAATATTAAAATTGCTTTGGTTACCAATAAGTCCGCCGTATTGAAAATTGTCTGTAAACACGAATTAATAAAATAAAATAAATAAAGAATACAGTTTTCTTTAGAACCAATATTCAAAGGTTCAAATGATTCTCCATAAAGTCCACGTACGGTAGTGACAATTTACACTATCGATTTCACTGTTATCTAAAAAAAATATTACCTAAATCAAAGTTGTATGTAGGTTTTCAATGTGACGGACAAGGATATACAATTAAATTATTCTTGTAGTCCATAATTGTTCATTTATTGTATTTTATAATTGTATTATATAACAGAATGAGTAAATATGCAGATTGAAGAAAATGTCTTGAGAAAGAACTACCAAACTTCAATAGCTATTTTAAGGCAGATCCCGAGGCCACCTTCTTTTCAATCGCCTAGGAGGGTTAATATGAATTAGATATTCATAGAAAGCTTGATTACGTACAAGTTTGTTTGTGTTGACAGGAAATTTAAAATGAAAAGAGGTGTATTTATCACGGGCTATATCTGCAACAAATAGGATGGATAGGTCATTATGGAGGAGTTGATGTGTGACAAAATAAGGGCCATTTTTGATGATAAGGATTAGATGCGGGAGTAGAACCCCAAAGCTCGATGCAATATGTCCATATAGGTCTGATAATAGTGATGTAAATGAGTCTTTTGTAATATACTGGAAGTCGACCATAATTTATATTTTGGGATCATTTAATTAAAAATAAAATTCGAAACCATATTATGCTTTTTCTACTTCAAGTTTATTCACAGCCATTGAGAAATGGTGTCAGAACTGGAAGATTAAAATAAATCCTAAAAAAATCCACCAAATTACCTTTATCCTTCGTCGCAAACCGATTACCTCCTGCCCCACTCTATCCTTTAATAATACCCCACTCATACCTGATGAACAAATCCGATACCTAGGACTTCATCTTGACAAACGTATGTATACATGGAATCCTAAAACGAGAAGAGACTGTCCATGGATACCGATTACTACAACACTTACTCGACAAACGTTCAAAACTTCAAATTCATTACAAAAAACTCATTTATGTTACCGTAATCAGACCCATCCGGAAATAACCTAAATACTCTTTATTTCGTCAAAATAAAATCATCCATAACGACCTTAATATCCCATTTGTTGTAGACCTTTCTCGTACCAGATGTACCACTTTTAATTCGAAACTTCCAACCCATATAAACTCTCTTGTCCGCAATCTATCAACCTCATATATTCCTGACAACCCTCCGAGGCGATTGAAAAGAAGATGACCTAGGCACTTACTTACTTAAATAAACATCAAAGTTCTGCCGCTGGTAGTTTCTCTACAAGCCAATCGTCCCCTTTATTATAATTCAATACTTTTACTTACAGTTTAAATTCAATAAAATATAAATAAAAAAGTTTATTCCAAACTTAATCTCAAGATGAGAAGTGAGTGAAGGATGTGTGTCGCACGCTCTAGATTTTTTTTCTCGTAATGTTTTAATCTGTCAAGAAGCCTCCCTTTTTCATTATCAATGTGGTTTCCACTCGGTTTCCCTTTGTCTACATTACATGATAACTCGCAAGTTTCTTCTGTGCGTTTTGCAGCAAAATGCGTCCCGTGGTTGGGACTGCGGGAGAGGAGGAGAACAAAAAGATAGAATATAAATAAGGTGCAGTCCCAGGAGTAAGGTGCATAACGACGAACGTAAATCTCATGGGTAACACACCCTCCTGTCCAAACCCCATATGTCAGAAATAGTCAGGTAGGGAGGAAAAAGGTTGGAGTTTTGCGTGAAGTTTAGAATTAGCTTCACCAGTTCTAAAATAGCGAGATAGCTTAATTTTTTATCTGCAAATATTAATTTAGGTACATAATATAAAGTGGGATATGATTAAATTAGTAGGTTTCTATTATCTTTTTACAGAAAAACTTTAACGAGTCAACGTTTCGGGGGCCTTCCCCATCATCAGGACTCACTGAGTTGTCTAACAAGTTAAAAATCCATTTTTTTAAATTTAAAATATTGTCAAAAAAGTATTTAAAATAAAATTATATTGCACAGGGAACAACAAACATCCCACCTCACATATTCCTTGGTGGTTAGGTAATGGAGAATTATCAAAAGCGGATAAAATTAAGTGATTGTTTTAACTATTTCTATAGTTACACTGCTTAATATAAACATTTTTTTTTCGTCGAAACTTTCTTAAATAATTGTTTTCGATTTTCATTCATATAATTAAAAAAAATTCCTGATTCCAGAACACCTTACATTTTTTCCCCTAATATCAATAATAACAGAGTTATCTCGGAATCACGTTTCTTAGAAGTTGTGGCTTGATAAATAAAATTAAGTGATTGTTTAAGATGATAATTTCTATGGTTATATTGCTTAATCTAAAACAATTATTTTCGTCGAAACTCTAAAATTTAGTTCAACTCCAACTTCATTTTAACGTTCATAAATTGAATTTAAGAACGGAATAATGTGAAAGTCGCGTGTAGCGCGAACCAGATTATTTTTTCTAAAACATTTTATTTCTTTTATGAACATCAAGCGTAATTAATCTTTTTAGTTCAAAGTCCTTAGAACAATAGTCGATACTCCATATGATGTAACATGACCTTAGATCATGATCTGAATATCCCATTTGTCCTTGATCTAATTTCACCCGAATTCTCAATGTTCTACTAGAAGCTTACTCGACTTCCTAATCCCCTAGCACAATCCGTATCTAGTTCCAACCGACCCTATAACCCTCCTCGTAGGTTGAAGCGGCAGTGGGCCACAGATGTCATATAACTATGCAATTGGAGGGCTGGCATTGGCCAACTTTTCCTCTCATGTCTTAAGAGTATGTGGTTACAGCGCCTTCACTGGCTTACATGACCAGTGACGCGGCTGATTGAGAGGTGCTGGGATATCCTAGCATTATGCTCCGATATCCACTAGTAGGTGTCGAGGTTTCATCGGGAGTTCCCAGGGGCATAAGTATTGTATATTGGTATGAATGTGACCAAGGTTATGATTATATTTTTTATTTTATGTAATTATTACATTCACTTACCTGTATATGAAATAAATAGTAAGGGAAAGTATTGCGATCGTGAACATTTTCAAATTCTAGTTTTCACCGGAAATACACGTTTTTTAGGGTGCCCTGAGTCTAGACTGAGACCAAGTCGCAAAAAAAGGCCTGTTTGTGCCAGTGGCAAGTCTTGTATAAAAACTAAAAGTCGTGAGAAACTGAAATTTTATTGAATATTTAAGACAAATATACGTGCAAGATATTACCGCTACTTTTTTTTATCAAAATAGGCAAACCAGAAGAGCCACTTTTCACCATGCATTTTTCTCCCTATAACGATTTACTCAAAAAGGGCTTTAACGATTTTGATTAAACTCGCTATATTGATGTAAAATTCTGATTGAAACAGTCTGAAAGGGCTTAAATGCCGATATTTTAACTACCTTTTATTCTGTACATTTCAAAAGATTAACCATATCGTCTTAATGACATTGATAAAAGACGGTTAAATATTCAAGTTGTACGAATTTGAGGACCTATACTAAGGGATAAAAGAGCAAAACTATTTTTTAATATAATTTTTTTTTTTTTTTTTTTATAATATGAACATATAGACGTACAATATACCGTTGGAAAGCGAAAGATTTTTGACAAAATATTATGTGGTACACAAAATAGTAAAAGAATATAAAGCGACGAAAAGGAAATACACTTATTACTGATTAACAATTTAATATAGTGATATTAACGAAAATGAATACACGTTTTATTAAAATCAACTTAAAATATTTTCAAAATTGAAGTTTATTTAATAGTTTTTAAATTGATTTTAACAGTAGAAGTGAAAGTCGTGTGTTGTCCGCACCAAATTTTTTTTTTATTTCTGTTTACTCTGTACACATGGAATGATTGATTTCTTATATTTGTATTACTCACTGCCTAAGAGTGTGCCAGATTGTGTTTTTTCTAGATAAATCAATGAAAAAAAATTAAGAACATATCATTAAACAATTAAATGGCAGCTTGAAACGATGAAAAACAGCCGAACGGCCTCATTTGCGTAACGCACCTTATTTCAGAACAATTTTAGTAGCCGGATACTGTTCTGACACTCAGGAAGATCCCGGTTAGTCCCAACGGTCGTAACTGAGCAGATGGCTGTAAGCTTAGAATAAATTGTACAGTTTAGGTTGGCATCTCAAGCGGCCGTTGGAAGAGTATGTTAAGCGGACCTGGCAGGGAACTTAAGCGTTCTCATTCGTATAATAGTATTAATGGTAGCCATTGAGAACTAGGCCATGCTTCCGATAATCCGGAGGGCTATTTAAGGTATTTCGGATAATGTATAGGCTAGAGTCATTTATAGCTCTCCTCCTATTTATATGGTAGTCCTCTGCGGGATCTGCAACATTTATCTCACTTTTTTTTCTTTCGTTACTTATGTTGATATATCAAAGGTATATTAACGGGCTGATTTAATTCTTCCATAAAAACTTAAATACTTTTTTTTTTTAAACATAATTTATTGAAATTTACAACTGTACTAAAATAATAAAAAAACATTAAGTAAATATGATATAAGAGAAATGATAAGAAAAAAGACTTGTAGAAGAACTATCTAATGGTAGCACTTCTGTAACTATTCTAAACTAGAAGGTCTCGGGGTCATCTCCTTTTCAGAGGCCTTGGAGGATTGTCGGGAATTGAAGATGAAGAAAGGATTGAAACTAGAGGATTAGGGTGGGAATGGAGTTTGTCATGAAAGGAATGGTATCTAGATCGGGCCAAATCAGCAGCATACGGAATATTAAGGTCTTTTTGGATCAGTTTATTAGTTATAAAATAAGGATCATTGAGGATTTTACGAAGGATTTTGGTTTGTAGGGATTGGATACTGGAAGAATTTGATGGTTTAGTAGAGCCCCAAAGCTTTACTCCGTATAAAAATCCTTTATTTACATCAAAATTTGACGTTTCGAGATCTTCCCCCATCTTCAGAAATCTGATTTATAACATTTTGAACTTCAATAATTCCTTCAAACACTTTCACTGATGCATAAATTTAAAAAAAGAAACTCAGTAAAAACTAGTCAATTAGTTAAAAACATCAGATCTGAGCAGGGTATTGCTCAGATCTTTATCCACCAACAACTTTTTTAAAAATATATTGATAGTTGATACATCGTTTTTATTGTTTAACGTTTAGAAATGTGATTCACTTAGATGTTAGAAGGATAGGTGGATTAGGTATTTAACACTGATTTTATTTTCGACATGGATATGTATTTTAGTTGGGGGTAAAGATTTTTTTTCATCCTCAAAAATGTAATTTTTTGATACATGATGTTGCTCGGATAGAAAAATTTGAAGTCAGTATCCATATCAGAAATTTAATAAAGAATATTTTTTGTTTTACAAATCATTTTTATTTTTTGATGTTCCGGAGCCTTTGCGTACTCGTTACAAATCCCTACCCTTAATTAAACCCAAACCCTTATGGACCAACGGGATAGAGCTATGGGGCTGTTTCAAAACCTTTAACATAACATGCGCCATTTTATGCGACAATCGATGTACTGCACAAGGACTTGGGCTAAATCATAGTTTCGGATACCGCCACACAATATTATAAAAAGTTTCACGACAGACTGACTAACAACATTAACCGACGAGTTTTGAGGCGATGGCCTAGAGATGCTTTGCATTAAACTATTATTTGGAAGCTAATATATTTGCTTATTTTTTTTTCAGATGCCAAATACCAATTTCACAGGCCATAACAATTGCAAATAAATAAAGGATAAATGTTATACATATTACGCAAAATTAACACATCTTAAAGTCATTGAGAATACTATGGTGTATATTCTATTAAGCTTTCTAGAGATTACTAAATTAAAAGTTCATGAAATGGATATTAAGTGATCACTCATGGCTTGGAACATCGAGGGTGGCTCAGAATTTCTCGGCAGACCTCTTCAAGGCATTCTCTCTATATTATTTGCAACACATTTTACTATGAATGGTATCGGGTTTAAAGTTCTTCAGATTATTTGGAATTTAAATAAGAACTAATTTAAATGTAAAGACTTCGAAAAGGTCCAAGTGTAAATATTCCTCCAAAGATATAATAATAAGTTTAGCGTACCCAAAGGTTCAATGTTGATACCACAAAATGTTGCCTACACAATTCATTCTAATGACCAGGTCCAAGCCCAAGATCAGACAACACAATCCTCCCACCGAAGCCTCGACCTTTCGGACGCCTAACAGTTGGTTCAGCGCATAGCTATATTTTAGGAATTCGTTCATCGCCGAGCCTAACAACTTTACTCGTCCATTTGAGTCGTCAAAATGCTATCAACTCAACTATACTTACAGGATACTAGTTCCATAATTTCGCGTTGTGTAACCTTCTAAATTCCCCCGTTTTACCTTTTTTTTTAAAACGTATTAACTTATTCTCTAAAACGTAAGGCGCTGTTCATCCATCAAAGTAAGCGAGAACGTTTCACATCCCTATAGAACCGTTGGGAGAATAACAGTTTTATAAATTTTAACCTTTATGTTTCTTAATAGAAGTCACGAGATAAGTAATTTCGCAACTGAATAATAACACGCATTTTACGTCTTTAATAGCGACCTTAACCGACTTTTTGACTCGGTATGCTTTTAATAGATTTATAAAATGCTTCTGTTTGGCATAAAGGACTTATTTAATAATTAATGAAGTACGACTTCCCTCCTTAACTAATTTATACTAACCAGTGAATTATTTCGATACGTATCCTTTTAAAAGGAGAAGCGAGTCAAAAATGGTTGTTCTCTTCTATTTTAAACCGTATTCTAGTTACAATGAATGTCAATTGTTAAGAATCCTTTCAACGAGAATGGCGACGTTAACTTAGAATGAACAAAATAATTAAAACAGTCTTTAAAATATGAAAATCGGGCATATCCTTTGAAATAGTAAAATTAGTCCTTTTCGTGCGTTGGCGGTAGACGATTTTATGTAGATGTAAATAAATCCACTTCCAGCACACTCCCTATCCACTAGGCTCATGGCTTTCTCTAACGCTATTTAGTACAGATATTTCCGATTTTTCAAACCACCAACAAATTATATGGATACGGCCCTATACATATCCTATCGCATTGATAACACGCATTTACGATCTTTAATCGCGACTTTATTTCCTATTGGATTTCGTTTGTTCTAGTTATCATACAACCTAGATACTTCAATTTCTCTACGCTTTCAAACCTATACCCTAATACATCAATATCACTCAGATCTTCATCCTTTTACTAACAATCCTACATTTCGTCTTATTCGTATTTGTTTCAAGGGCTATCTCTTTGTAGGTTTTCATTAATGTCCTTGTATTTAATTGTATAGTTTCTTTGACTTCGTCCAACAGTACCAAATCATCGGTGTACCCTAACACCGAAATTTCTCAGTACGAGTCACCATTTCTATGACATTTTACTGTTAAATTTAATAAAACAGGTGAAATAGAGTTACCTTCTTTCAAACGCATTACATTAATATGTTTTATTTTTATAAAATTCTTTTATCTTATTTAAAAATCTGCTGCTCGCCGTTTTCGGCTACTTCAACACTTACTGGACAAACGGTCAAAGCTTCCTCTTAATTACAAAAGGCTCATCAACATGACTATCATAAGACCAATCTGGACTTACGGAGTATAGCTATCTGGGTCTACTAATCCATCGAATTCCTCTCGCATCCAATCCTTACAATCCCAAATCCTTCGTAAAATCCTCAATACTGCATATTTTGTCACGAATAAACTTATCCATAAAGACCTTAATGTTCCATATGTTACTGATTTAGCCAGGTATCATTCATTCCATGAAAAACTCCATTCCAAATCTAATCCACTGGTTTTCATTCTGTATTCCTCCTCAATTCCTGATAACCCTTCGAGGCGTCTGAAAATAACATGGCCCCGAGACCTTCTGGTTTATAATATTTTTAGAATGCTGACAATGGGTGATGTCTCTACATGTATTTCATGTCAATTAACCATATGTCCATCACATTTACTTGATGTATTTTGTATACAGTTGTAAATATCAATAAATATGTTAAAAAAAAAAAAAAAATTCTGCAACGTTTACAACTATAGAGGTAAATATTTTAATCCTGCAGTAAAATAAACAATGCACATTCACATTCAGAGGAAATAAGTCTTTTCAACTCATCTGTCCGTATTTGAAGCATTGGTATGTATTCTAACAAACATTCATCGAAGAAGAATTCATATTAAAAAAAAAAGAAAAGGAAAACGTCATCCGATTTAGTTAAAAGACCAGTGAAGCGAACGTATGTAACAGTATGAGGAAAATACCACAGATTAAAAAGACAAAGAGAGGTGAGCTTTTAATAATGGCTTCCTATTAAATTCAGAGAGCTTCTTTTCGAACCAATAAATTTTGTGGATTAAAAAGACTAAGATAAAACTTTCAGAGACTACAATGCTTAATGATCCGGCGAGGCTTCGGAATAGTCCACGATCTTTAGAAGTAGTTAAAACGACTTTTAGAACTCCAATGGAACGGTATTTGCCTACTAAGGCATGGTTCGATTAATTTTCTTTTTTGTTTTTTCATTCGTACAGACAGCCTAATGAAAAAAAAAAGCTGAGCATAAAAAAAGAAACTGCACATACGCGAATGTGTTTTATAGGGAATCGAATGCATTAAGGTACTAAATACCATAAGAAATACTATTCGCTTTATTTATATCTGAAGAGGACAAAAATCAAAAATACATTGCTCTAGGTGTACAAAATTTTATTCAACACACTATTTACAGATACCCACATACACATTTTATATATATATATATATATATATATATATATATATATATATATATATATATATTGTATTATACCTTATTTAATAATTTGTTCCCTAAGATCAATTAATGTTTTTCATTCACTTTTCCCATCATCAGGATCAAACAAATTAAATGCCAACACAATCATCTTTAAATTAACTTCCTAGAGTGTCATGAGAAGTTGTGATGAAAAAGCTAATTTTTTTAACATTAAATGAGACCAATCCTTTTAATTCAAAGTTCTTCTAATAAAAGGTTAATATTTCACCAATAATCATGACTTTTTTTTTTATTCATATTTTATTGAATTTTACAACTTTATTAAAATAAAGCTCCTTCTGCATTCACTGACAGTGAATGCAGTGTCAGTGAATACAGAAGGAGATTGAACAATGGGTGAACATATTATTAAAGAGAGAAATTCATTTCTGTACCTTGGGCATCTTATTTCTGTCAAATGGCAAGCTGAAGAAATAAACATGTGATGCACTCAAGGATGGCGCTCCCTCTTCAAGTTTAAGGAGCTGTATAGGCCGTCTTTGAGCTTGGAAGTGAAGGAGAAACTCTGGATGAACACTGTGCTACCTGCAATGACCTATGGTTGCGAAACATGGGTAATAGATAAGAAGACCAGCCACAAGTTGATAGTAACGTTCAGAGGTATGGAGCGATATCTTCTCGGAGTCTCGAGACGAGATAGGAAAACAAATAAGTGGCTAAGATCAAGGACCGATCTCCCAGATATTATGGAAAAAGTCACATCTAAGGAAGTGGACATGGACCGGACATGTTATACGGACAAGCATTACAACATGGACCAGGCAGCTTATGGAGTGGTACCCAAGGGAGTTAACAAGGAAGCGTGGACGTCCACCGACCAGGAGATGAAGAAGAGCTGCGGAGGTGCAACCTGGAAGAGAGTGGCACTGGATAGAAAAGAAACTAAAAGGATGGGGCAGGTTCATTACTTAGTGTGGTTGCAAGAATAAGCCTATTAAAACTTTCAAACAATCGAACTAAAAAAAACCTCAACTTAAGGTTGATTATGTACATATTTATTTGAATTGAACAAAAGAGGAAGTTTTGTATATATATTTTTTGTTATATTTATGTACAAATAAAGGTTATTATTATTATTATTAACATAAATACAATAAGTAAAACTGGTGAATTAGAATAAAGGGCGGGAAAGGCTTGTGAACAAACAACCCAGCGGTAGAGCTTCAATGTTTATTTAAGTATGTAGATCCCGAGGCCATCTTCTTAATCATGATTTTAATTTCCATTTTTTTCAGACCTGATACTATCCGAATTCTCCAGATTTTAACAAAACATTATTTATCATCATAATCCTTTGGTACATTCTCTATCTAGCATCACCCAGCCCTACGATCCTACCCGAAGGTGGAAAAGGTAATGGTTCAGAGACGTTTTTTCATTGTGTATTTTAAAGTTGTAGGAATGGAAAAATTCTCTACATAAGTGTGGAGTGTGTTGTGCGCCAGGTGTAGCGAGCGCTCTCACTCAATTTTGCTGGTTATCAATACCAGCAATGTGGTTGAGAAACAAGTAGCTGGGATTTCCTGAGTTCTACTTTTCCTTCGACTAACGGGAAGACAATCCTTGTTCAGCGGTCCCTATAATGATTAAACATAGATATGCGTGTATTTAAGGCATTACTTTATCTTCCCCCTACCACACTCTCCAACGCAAACCACTGTTGTGTCCTTTAGCAACATTTCACTAACCCCTGTTGAACAGATCCGTTACCCTGGACTCCACCTTGACAAGTGTCTTGCTTGGAATCCTCACACTAGACTAAAACGACAAGAAACTGCCCACTGATACCGCTTACTGCAACACTTACTCGAAAAACGATCAAAACTCCCTATTCACTTAAAAAAACATATTTATATAACTATTGTCAGAACTATTTGGACCTATGGCATTGAGCTATGGGTGTCCACTAAACTATCAAAATCCTCTTGCATCCAATCTTTGCTATCAAAAATACTACGAAAAATCCTCAATGCTCCTTACTTTGTAACTGATTGCAGAACTAGCCCGCGATAGATTTATCTCCTTTAATTCTAACTACCGGCTAACTCAAACCCGCTTGTCCGCAACCTCTCGGCCCCATCTATTCCGGATAATCCTCCGAGGCGCCTGAAAAGACGGTGGCTTCGAGACCTGCTTATAAAATAAACTTTGAAGTACTACCACTGGGTAGCTTCCTCACATGACTATTCATACCTATTATTGTAATTCATCCTATTTGCTTATTGTATTGTACTTGTATTTCCCTCCTCAGATCACATACTACATTTCCGAGTCTAACCCTAAATAATCAGTCAATCACCTTCACTTCCTCTGTCAAAAACCTAGGTATTACCATTGACCAAACCCTTACCTGGAAACCCCATATTGCCCAAATCTTCCGAAGAACAATAAGTACCCTCAAATTTTTCCATCGCTCCCGCCATCTTCTTCCACTATCCACCCGTAAGCTCCTTGTATCCTCACTTATTTTCCCCCACTTTGACTACTGCTGCGGGGTATATGGTGGACTCTCGTCTGTGCCCGAGGATAGGCTAAAGCGAATTATGAATACATTTTTAAGATTTGTCCTTGGCACACCGAAGAGGTCTAATGTGACCCATTTATACAGTGAGTTAAAGTGGCTCCTTCCCTCAAACCGCAGACAATATTTCCTTGGATCATTCCTTTACCAAACTATCAACTCCCAGCTACCTCCCTATATCCACAAACTTCTGCAATTTAAATCGTCAGTCCGCTCCCTCCAAACAAGATCGCGCCATTCTGACCTTTATATTCCTGCCCACAGAACAACAAGTTTTGAACATTTCTTTCTTGTCCGCTCTACTACTCTCTGGAATTCCCTACCTACTAAAATCCGCCATGCTTCTTCCCTACCATCATTCAAGTCCCAGCTGTTCGAGTAATTATTGTCATTTCAAACAGACGCTCCACAAGCCTGATATTTCAAATCAAATAACTATTCAAAAAGACAATTTATTATTTATTGTTCATGTTTCTATAACGATCAATTATTATGAATCAGTTTCAATGTTAAGTTTTGTTCAACATATCAGAAGTTATTCATTATTTACTCTTTCATTATTTTACTCTTCTGTTTATTGTATCCTACTTTTCTTCTTAAAGCTTTGTAAATAAGAATTAATTATAATCCTTTGGTCTTGTGGCCAGACACATTGTATATATTAATTGTACATATCATATTGTTCTTAAGGGACCCAGTCCCAGAATAAAAATTATTTTTTCTATATATACAGTTATAAAAACCAATAAAATATATTTTTTTTAAAAATCTGATATCAAAGTATCAAGAGTTATACTAGTATATCCGTCATACATTTAACATGTAGTTAGACAGTTTTTAGATGACGAACGGGAGGCCTAAAACAAAATTCATGTTGGGGTAGACGCAGTTCGTCCAAAATATAGCTGTTCCTCCGAAGCTACTGAGGGATCTGCAACAGCGCCTGGGGAATGCCTTAGTATTCCGGAGTTGTTGGGGAATTATGCATTTTGAGGTCAAACAGGAGGCTGCTTTGCCAAGTTAGAAGCTTTACACAGCCCGGTTAGCAACAGACCCACCTCCTTCCCAACGTACAGAGAAAGATAAACCGCTCATCGTATGTTAATGACTTTCAAATTTTATGAGATGATAGTTTGGGGTACTATCACTTCTACTTAAAGGAGCTAGCGGAATAAGCATGAGAAATCTGCCCCCCCGTAAAGCAGTACCAAATATGTACCATCAATTCACACCTATAAGAAATAAAATTATAACACCCTAATAACCATGGAAGGGAAGGAAAAAAAACACTTTTTTCTCCTGAACACCTCAACCAATTTTTACGACAGGTTTTTCCAAAAGAAAATATAAAAAATTATACACTTTTTTTTGACAAAACGACAACTTTTGTTTAAAAAAATTTTCAAAACTTTTTTTTTCTTTGGTTATGTTCGATTGAGACACTTACTATTGTTTTGCTGTTAATTTTGATTATTTTTATATTGGAGGGTCCTACAAAATATATATTTTATATTATGTATATAAAAAATTTGTACCACTACAACCCACGAAGGGTCTTTGGCTCAGTACATATAGAGATTCGTAGTTTCTAAGCCAACGGTCCTGCAATGAGATGAATAGGCCCTGATCAAGCTCAACTGCAAGGGGTTTTACCTAATTTGGGTACCCACTTCAAAGAGGCTGAGCCTGCCCCAGGGAGGGGGGTGGGCATCATACCCTAGGGTCGCTGCTGAATTAACAGAATTGATAATATTCTGTCATAGTCGAGATTCGAACCCAGGACTAGGAGAACAGTAGACTATCTATCTAGCATACCACGCCACTCCCTTATATATATACATAATATAAAACATATATAATGCAAACATATAAAAAACAACAACAAAAAACGTAGCTAATCATACATAACTTAATTTTTTTTTTCTAAATATTGGGTTGTTTCACATGAAATGTGCGTTTTTATAGTTTCTGAAATACATAAAGGATTTTGCAGGTCTCTGTTGTTTTCTTCCGAATGTTTACATATTTTAAGTAAACAGTTACTAATCCTCTACCTTTGCATTATAAACATTAGCTTCCCAATCAATTACCCACTTTTTAGTATACCTCCAAATATGAACATGGAAACACAATAATTTTTATCTAACATTTTCGTAATTAAAAATAAAATGTTGAAACTTCTGGGTAACCCTTAACATTTTTTTTTTTTTTTTTAAATATGTTATCAAAATTTCTATCAATTACAAGCATATATCAGAAAGATTTATGCACATAGATCATAAAAATTAACTAATCAAAAATTACTGGTAACTTAAGTAATTTAACACAAATTAGCTAAGTGGTTTAAAAGTATTGTAAGTGTTTCTTTAAGTAGGACCAGAATCATCAAAGTCTTTTCAAATTGTTTAGCCCTTGACTTCGGGGTTTTTCCTAGCATTAGGTTCATTTCCTAGCTCCTGGAAACTGGAATATCCAGGAAAGCTAAGGGTTCCCTCTCTGTCTAAAGCTTCCAGGCTTTCCATTCAATTCCCATTGAAACGAGCCTGCTGGCATTGTCCCCACATCTCCAACCCTTTCCTTTTTCTTAGAGCATGTTCGTCACACCGTATGATTGTTTCAGCCCTGTGGTTACCTTCATTTTGTCGTTGAACCCGGATTTCTTTTGCAAACTTGGAATCCATTTTCTAATATTACTTTGATTAATTTGAAGTTAATCATGTTTATAAATAAACTAAACATTGAATGGTCTTGAAATGATTTAATCTTACAACTTACGTGCGCGCAACACAAGCCTTTCACTTACTCCCTTTCACTAAATCAATGTAAAAATTTATAAATACAGTTAAACGATACAGATACAAAGATAAAAAAGGTAAAAGAATTTTTTTTAGAAAATAAGAAGAAAATTAACTTTATTTACATATTTACAAATTGACAAAATATTTATAAATGATTTCGGATGAGACATCCTTACAATCAGCAAATGTTTGGTTCATTTCGTAGTTATAATATAATTAGCCTTAATGACTAAATATGTGGTAAAATTAAATAGTGATTATATATGGTTGTAGGAAAAATTATACTAAAACCTACAAATAAAAACGGATAACATAATTGATAATATAAAATTAGAAATTAAAACAAACTAGCTTACGTTAGCAACAAATGCTTAGTTCTTTTATGAGTGTAGCGTTTTAGAGAGGTTTTATTATAGTTACCGATTTCCTTTATTAATGGATTTTTGGAGACCGGTAAAAGAATAATTGTATTAACTTTCGATAGTAACATGTGTTTTAAGAAACAATATATTATAATTTACAACAATCTGTTAGTTTCATCGGATTTTCATGACCCTCCATTAAATTTTACAATTTTTTTTTGTTACATAATATTTTTTTTTTAAACCTTTAGCTTTTCAACGGTATAATATACATCTATATTACTGTTCTTACATTCAAAACACAAAAATTACATTAATCCTTTAAGCGCGAACTGTTAATAGCGTATTGAGAGCGGAGCATCAGAACAGAGACAGATTGAGCAGTTTGATTATAGGTATCGACTTGTACGGACTTTTTTTTTCGCGCGCATGTTAGGCACTTTTTTTTCAAAAATCCTCTAGCAATTTATGCAAAACATATGAATTAAAACAGCTAATCACATATTTTTTCAAACAAGATGATATGGTTTTATTTTTCGAATTTACCAAATTAAAGGTACTTTGGAGAAATAAAATGTGATAGTCCTTTCAGACTATTTCAACAAGAATAAAATCTAAAAAAAATATTAAATTTTACATTGATATAGCTAGTTTAATATCGGGTTTAAAACAGGGTGACTCCCTTTCACCTGTTTTGTTTAATATAGCCTTAGAATATGTTATAGAAAAGGTGATGTGTACTGAGAAAGGCTTAAATATGGGTGACAAGATTCCGGTTTTGGAGTATGCCGATGATTTGGTACTAATAGGTGAAGACACGGAAACTATACAACTAAATACAAGTGTGTTAATAAAAACCGGTAAACAAATAGGTCTCGAATTAAATACCGATAAGACGAAATATATGATTAGTTGCAGAAATGGCGGAAATCTTGATGATATTAATATTTCAGGTCATACTTTTGAACACGTAGAGAAATTCAAGTATTTAGGTTCAATGATAACAAGAAAAAATGAAATCCAGGAAGAAATAAAGTCCCGGTTAAAGGTGCGAAATGCGTGTTATTATTCAGTTGCTAAATTACTTAGCTCGCGGCTTCTGTCTAAAAACTTAAAGGTTAGAATTGATAAAACTATTATTCTTCCAACGGTTCTTTACGGATGCGAAACGTAGCTTAAGGTTTTCGAGAATAAGGTACTGCGTAAAATATTTAGTCCGAAGAGAGATGAGGCCTCTGGGGAGTTTAGAAGGTTGCACAACGCGGAATTGCGGAGTTTGTACCCTGTGAATATAATTGAGTTGATAGCATCGCGGAGACTCAAATGGGCGCGTAAAGTTGTTGGGCTTAGTGAGGAACGGATTCCGAGAATGATGGTATTCGCTGAACCGACTGGTAGGCGTCCGAAAGGTAGGCCAAAGCGTCGATGGGAGGATTGCATTAAGGCTGATCTCGGGGGCTTGGGCTTGACCGGTGAACATTGGACGAGTCTGTGCAGGCGAAGTTTGGTGGTGTCGGCATCGAACCTTCGGGTTCGGTAAGCCTGTAATTAATTATTAATAGCTAGTTTAATAAAAAACTTGGTTGGATACATTGAATTTCAATAGTAGCATGTGTTTTATTAAATAATCTATTATATTATTATCTAGGACAATCAGTTTGTTTTATCGGCTTATCATCACTCTCAGTTAACTTATACAATAGTATGTATAAGATAATATTTTTCTAAAATCATTAGCAGTCCAACAGTATATTATACGTATTTATTACTATTCTTAAGTTTTAAAAAAATTACATTTAAATATTTTTACAGTTTTATCCTTTAGTTAAATATTAAATTTGTTCAACTTATATATTTAGCTGTTTTTTAGCAATGCTAACAAGATGATATGGCCAATTTTAAAATCTACAAAATTAAAGTAACTTTAAAGGAAGAAATTTTAAAATATTGGCATTTAAGCCCTCTAAGACTATTTCAATCAGAATAAAACCTATATGATATCAAAGCCCGTCTAATTTTACACCTACGTAGCGAGTTTAATCAAAAACGTCAGAGCCATTTTGGATAAAATCATAAAAAGGTTCCTAAGGCATGGTATACTGTAGCACTTCCGGTCAGCCGATTTTAGTGTAACAGTTGCTATAACATCGCAGGCATATAATTGTCTCTTAAATATAAAATTTCTGTTTCGAAAGATATTTCGTGCTAGACTCACAACGCACGGACACACAGACCTAAAAAGCGTGTTTCCGTTGAAAACTGGAATTAGAAAATTTTCTCGTTCACAATACTTCCCCTTACTATGTATTTCATATATAGGTAAGGGAAGGTAAAAGTATGCCATAAGTTATATTTATTACTTATGACGCATTTAATAAATATAAACAGTTTATCGCTTTGGAAGCATCAGTTTATTAGACAAAAAGAGATTTTCACATGTTTATGTGCTTACCTTAACCATTGACTTCTTCGACTTATTTTGTGTCACATTAACTTTTCTAAAATCTTGAGCTTTCCAAAGGTATATTATACGTCTATACTATTACTCACATTTCAGGAAAGCTTTTTTTTATCTCTTGATTACACAAAATATAATTTTCTCAAATAAATAATAAAATTATTTTAAATGTATTGTACTTATAAACCTCTGGAAAGAATGTCCTAATCAATAAAGAAAACCATACGAGGGATGAAATGATCGGGTGGCGTTAAGAGAAAACCGAATTAAAATCAGTCATGTGATTCAGGAGTTTGCGGAAACCAAGCATCGCCGGGACATTTCGTAAATACAGCGATGAAAATTTTAAAAGTTCAATTTATATTAAATTAATTAATAACAACGTTAGTTGTAACAAATTTTTATTTATTTAAAAAAACTTACGTACGACTTGGTACGTAATATTTTTTCTAGAATCTTGCGCTCTGTATGGAAGAGCGTACAATACTGTACGGTGTTAACACTGAATCACCATAACCTCCCTCAATAAATTACAAATAACCAATTTTCATATGTTTATGGCCTTATAACAATTTTGAATTAACTTCAACGACTTCTTTTATAGCATATTATTTTTCCTAAAATCTTGTGCGTTGACAATATGCCTCTATATCGCTAGTCATATTTCAGGAATAATTTTTTTTACTTTATTATAGAATATTCGACTGTCCCTTCTCAAGGAAAACTTAATAACAATGTATTTTACCTTTTAGGGAAGTTTCATTTTTTCATATTCACATAAGCATTGACCAACTTTTAAAATATAATTTATTCTTTTCAGGCTTAATTACATTTTTCAACGATTCGGGGCTTTGTCCCCATTTTTAAGACTAAAAACAAGTTTTATGATTTAAATTAGTAAAATATATATTGTGTCATCATACTTTTTCTAAAAAAATTTTTTTTTTTTTATAAATTTAAATTTAAATTGTCCTTATCAACTAAAATCACATTTATATATCATTCACAAAACAATAGAAATAGAAAGTTACTAGAAGTTATAAACATTACCAAAAATAATAATAGAACAATAAATTACAAAACAGATTAACAAAAAAAAAATCAGAATAAATTATACAGATGTTATCAATAAAGTAAAATTATAAAATAAATATAACAACAGTCCATAAGTGTACTCTGAATGAAAAAAACAAACGATTAAAATGGGCAGATAGCAGTAAGCTATATAATGAAAACAAGTTTATATAAAAATGTATAAAAAAAAAAAAAAGCATAACAGGTAAATTATCTATAGATATGATTTTAGTTAATAAGGACAATTTAAAAAAAAATAAATTAAAAAAATAAGAAAATTAAATGTATGATGACATAATGTATTTTTACGTTATTTGAAAATAGGGACCAAGCTCCACAACGTTGAAAAAATGTAATTAAATCTGAAAAGAAAAATTTTTTTATGGAAG
This sequence comes from Piezodorus guildinii, assembly GCA_023052935.1. NCBI lineage: Eukaryota > Metazoa > Arthropoda > Insecta > Hemiptera > Pentatomidae > Piezodorus > Piezodorus guildinii. The sequence continues at coordinate 44,838,732 of CM041295.1, forward strand.
TTAGTCAATACTTATGTGAATTTGTATTTTACTTTTAAACCTTCAGGATTGAATGCCCTAAATGATGCTGAAAACCGTACCAAAACCCGTCATGTGGTTTATAAGGGATTCGGAAACCAAAAATCGCGACACCATTTTATATATAGCATTTCCAAGTCAATTGTAACCTTTTCCAAGTCAAATGTAACTTTTTCCAAGTCAAATGTAACCTTTTCCAAGTCAAATGTAACCCTTTCCATTTCAAATGTCACCTTTTCCAAGTCAAATGTCACCTTTTCCATTTCAAATGTTACCTTTTCCAAGTCAAATGACACCTTTTTCTTCACTTCTAGCCTTAAATATTCCGTTTTATTTATTTATTTATTGAAAAATAATTAGTTTAATTAACATTATGACTTTTTTAATAATTTTGGCATATAATAAATGATATTTTTTTTGGGTCTCTTAGATATTTGATATCAAGTTCTGTTTTTTACTAGCTAATATTTAAAAAAAATAATTATCGTCTATTTAGTTTTAAGATAGTTGTTGATTTTGATTTTTTGGAAAGGAGGGGTAGTTTTTTGGAATAATTAATGTGTTTTCGGGTATTATAATTAAATTTTTCGAGCTGTATTTTTGATCGCTCGCGTGCATTTTAACTCGCATTAAATTTTAATGTTTTTTATTGATATAGGGATTAATTAATGTGCTTTCGGGTGGTTATGATTACGTTTTTGAGCTGTATCTTTTATCGCTTATGCGTATTTCAATTCGGATTTACTTTTGATATTTTTTATTGTTATAGACGTTTGTAATTATCTTTTCGGGTCTTGTGATTACGTTGTTTAAGCTGTTTTTACTGTCGCTTGCTCTCATTTAAACTTGCATTTGCAGTGGTCTTTCTTTGTTTTTGTTTCAGGGGATTCTCATAACGTGTTTTGAACTTTATTCTTTTATGCGCTTGGGAATTTCTACAAACCGTAGGTATTATGTTATAATATGATGTAAAAATTATTTATTGTTTTTTTGCAGGATCTGATTACATTTTTGATTTGGACGTTACATCGCGATTGCGCATTCTTCTAGATCACTTTTCATTTAAGTTAAAATGTGCACTAGCTATAAATAAATGTCATAAACTCTATTAGTATTCCCGAAAACACTATAAACGATCCCTCTATCGAATATTTATGAAATAGAAACAGTAATTTAAAATGAGTAAAAGCGATAAAAAATTTGGTTCAAATAATGTTATCAGAACACCCGAAAATAGAATAAATGATTCCTCAATTAAATTATCAAATAATTGTAAGACCAAGTTAGGAAGCGGATCCTTTACAAAAGATTTAGTTGAAAAAATTACTCAGGACGCTAGAAAAGGAACTACAACTAATCCTTTAATAAAATAATAATAATAAAAAAAAAAAAAAAAAAAAAAAACCTAAACGATGTATATTCCAGCAACGTTATAATGAGAACCAAAAACAAAACAATCAATCCCAATATCAATAAAAAAATATCAAAAATAAAGGCAAGTTGAAATCCGCACGAGTGATAATAAAAAAGCTTTTAAACATTTTCATAACCCCGCGAAAACACAAGGATAGATCTCTATAAAAATAAAAAGATTAAAAGTAAATAGAAGTTGAAATACGCATGAGCGATAAAACATACCGCTCGAAAAACGTAATCATAACCACCCGAAAGCAAAATAATTAATCCCTATATAAATAAAAAACATTAAAAGTAAATTCGAGTTAAAATGCGCGGGAGCGATAAATAAATAAAACTAAAAAAACATAATTATAGGACCCGAAAACACAATTTTCAACACCTATATCAATATGAAACATAAAAAATAAATTTTAGTTAAAGTAAGCGAGAGCGATAAAAAATACAGCTCGAAAAACTTAATCATAACCACCCGAAAGAACATTAAGTAATCCCTATATCAATAAAAAATATTAAAAGTAAATATGAGTTGAAATACGCATGACCGATAAAAGATACAGCTCAAAAAACGTAATCATAACCACCCGAAAGCACATTAATTAATCCCTATATCAATAAAACACATAAAAAGTAAATTTTAGTTAAAATAAGCGCGAGCGAAAAAAATACAGCTCGAAAAACGTAATCATAACCACCCGAAAGCAAAATAATTAATCCCTATATCAATAAAAAACATTAAAAGTAAATGCGAGTTAAAATACGCATGAGCGATAAAAAATACAGCTCCAAAAACGTAATTATAACCACCCGAAAGCACATTAATTAATCCCTATATCAATAAAAAACATTAAAATTTAATGCGTGTTAAAATGCACGCGAGCGATCAAAAATACAGCTCGAAAAATTTAATTATAATACCCGAAAACACATAAAAAGTAAATTTTAGTTAAAATAAGCGCGAGCGAAAAAAATACAGCTCGAAAAACGTAATCATAACCTCCCGAAAGCAAAATAATTAATCCCTATATCAATAAAAACATTAAAAGTAAATGCGAGTTGAAATACGCATGAGCGATAAAAAATACAGCTCCAAAAACGTAATCATAACCACCCGAAAGCACATTAATTAATCCCTATATCAATAAAAAACATTAAAATTTAATGCGAGTTAAAATGCACGCGAGCGATCAAAAATACAGCTCGAAAAATTTAATTATAATACCCGAAAACACATTAATTATTCCAAAAAACTACCCCTCCTTTCCAAAAAATCAAAATCAACAACTATCTTAAAACTAAATAGACGATAATTATTTTTTTTAAATATTAGCTAGTAAAAAACAGAACTTGATATCAAATATCTAAGAGACCCAAAAAAAATATCATTTATTATATGCCAAAATTATTAAAAAAGTCATAATGTTAATTAAACTAATTATTTTTCAATAAATAAATAAATAAAACGGAATATTTAAGGCTAGAAGTGAAGAAAAAGGTGTCATTTGACTTGGAAAAGGTAACATTTGAAATGGAAAAGGTGACATTTGACTTGGAAAAGGTGACATTTGAAATGGAAAGGGTTACATTTGACTTGGAAAAGGTTACATTTGACTTGGAAAAAGTTACATTTGACTTGGAAAAGGTTACAATTGACTTGGAAATGCTATATAGTGAGGTTGACCAAATACAAATTATACTATGTTTACTTGAGTAGAACTCATGTGAATATTGCAATAATAATTCCATACGTAATTATTATTGATTAATTAACTGAAAATTAATTATTAGTGTATATTCATCAAATGGATAGAAAATGATAAACTAATAATACAGCGATTCATTTCGCACAAACTTCAACTAATTATGAATATACAGGCAGAATCATATATTATGGGGACGAAATAATAAGGCTGGTTACAAATTCGGAGAGATTTTTGTATACATTCGACAGTTAATTAACTAATTTTCAGATAAATAACAAAAGGTTTTGATCTGAATACATACAGAGAATAGTACTGTTTCATCGCCAACGGCTTTGCTGACATGAACACTGATCTGAATGGTTGATTTAACAACATAATATTATTCCATATATTCCATGAATACACGTTTTATTATAATCAACTTGAAGTATACTTAATAGTTTTTAAATTTATTTTAACAGTTGAGGTAAGTGAAAGTCGTGTGTTGGCCTCACCAGATTTTTTTTAGAATGTGTTAACATTATTGACCAAGTAATGATATTAATATTACTTTATTGAGAAATATCACAATCTGCCGCTATCTAGGGCAATAAGTATCAGAGCTAAAAGAAGTCATTCATTCCATATGTACAGAGAAATACAAAAAAAAAAAAATACACAAGTAAACATAAATAAATAATGGAAAGAAAAATAAAATAAATAAAATCTTGGCTACATTTATACGTATATAAAATATTTACATACTAATCCTGGGAATACAACACCAGGAGTTCCCAGCGCCTCTCAGTCAGCCGCGTCACCTGTCTAGCCAGTGGAGACTGAATGAGGGCGCTAGAGCCACACACTCTCAGGCATGAGTAGAGAAATATGGCCTTTGCCAGCACTCCAGTTGCATATCTATAAGAGATCTCTCGGCCACTGCCGCCTCAACCTACGACGGGAGTTATAATGATGGTTGGTACTTGATAGGGATCGTGCCAGAGGATTAGGAAGAAGAATAAGTTTCTGGTGGAAGGTTAAAAATTTGGGTGGGATGAGATCAAGGACATACGGGATCTTGAGGTCATGGTGTAAGGTCTTATTTGTAACATATGTAATAGGGAGCATTGACTAGTGTTCTAAGGACTTTAGACTGAAAGGATTGGAAACGTTTGATGTTCGAAAATTTAGTAGTTCCCCATAGTTCAATTCCGTAAGTCCACATAGCTTTGAGAATAGTCTTGTAAATTAATAGTTTATTTCCGACGGAAAGTTCTGATGTTTTGTTCAGTTGTCTATATAACTGTCCGTATCTTCTGTTGAGCTTTTGTCTTTTAAGTCGAGTCTGTGGGTTCCAGGTTAGTCTTTTGTCTAGTAGGAAACCCAGATACCGGACATTTGACTAAGTAAAGATGATTATATAAACACAGAAAGGATAAAATTGAAATATTGAAAAAACGCCAGGAACTCATTTCACAACCCAATACTATGGTTTCCAAATATAAAGTCCAAACGTAAAAATTGTATTATTATTTTCATTTATTTTTTTTTTTTTGGCGTCTATTAAATCAGTATAAATTCCTTCTCATAAACAGCCAGTACATATTATAATTAAATGCTAAATATTTAATTATCGTTATGAGGTGAGATTTAACATCTGGCCGGGGACAACTGGAACACAAGCCCTAACGACCCGAGAGCTGACACACATGTGCTAATGCTCAAACAAGGGCCTACCCGCTGAGTACGCTCTATCATTTCCAAGTTATATTTCGCTGTCTCAATGGAATGTAACATCGCTTAGTCCAACAGGTATTTACTCATTATTCCCCTCTAGTGAGCCCGGGGGAAAATACATAATAAATTCAAAAAACGGGCTGTGAATTATTACTGAATACCATGGGTATGTAATGAGATTTCGAGGTAAAATCAGTTCGATAGAGTTCTGTGTATCAAGCCAATCAATTTTTAAAATGATTTCAGTATGAAATAACAGTGGACTTGGCTACCAGAGGATGCACGATATCTAGAAATATACAATGGAGATCATAGGAACTGCATCACCATTTATCATGGTAATACATTTGATCAAATCGAACATTTTCTGCTTATTTATATCATAAAAAAAACCCTGTCATAGTTGTTAGTTAGTAGTTTTAACTCGTACCAGGAAAATTCTGTAATTATGTTAAATTTTAAGGGGTTTGCTGTCAGAAAAAATTAACATTGAGAGGTAACATGAAGTGGAAGAATCTTCACAGGAAACTGTGGAGACACAAATCAACAGTGGTCACAGTTTTGAAAATTAATATGATTTCCTTTACAAGAAAAATTAAAATTCTATATTTTTCATTGATTATTATGTGATTTTCCTTAATTCTCAATATATAATATTATTTTTTTGTTTAATCGGCACTTTTTTAAAACATGCGTTAATGTTCAATTTCGGAGACATTTTTTTTATTGAGTGATGCAAGTTTTGTGACTGCATAAAACAAAAAGTTACATTGACTAAAGCTGGATGGAGAAAAACTTACCTCTCCAAGAGGTTATCAGTAAATTTTTAAATGAGGATGCTTAACCTCTTGTAGAAGTCCGTCAATTCGCAGTTTTACTATAAAACTAATTAGAAGAAAGAAAGAAAAGTAAATTTTAATCTAGAACCTTCAGTCCCTTAGGAATAACAGAAAATTACAGGAACTGACTTGTGTCAGGCACAGAAACAAAAGAAATACACACATAAGATATATTATTTATAAAAAAAAGTAAATACGACTACTTAGTATATATGTGTGTGTTTATAATTATATAATCATACGTGTGTATGTGAAGATATATTATAATTGTGATTCTTATGATATAATAGGATCAAAGAGAAAAACCAAAAGAAGGAAAAGGAAAAAAAAAAAAAGAGAGATAAAAAAAGAAAGATGTTTACATATTTGTAGTAGTCCTCATTTTAGAATGGAATACGACCATTATTCTAACAGTTTGTTTAATAATCAGTCGGAAGAAGGATGGCTGACAAGATGAAGGAACAGTTTGCTTCTAAATGAGGTTAAAGAAAGTGCTTTGCGTACAGTGAGTATCAAAAGTATTCGGAATTCGTATTTCTTTTCATTTAATAAGTATATTTCACAACTATGAATTTATATAATTCTTTTTCACTCATAAATCTTTAAAATAGACCCCCATAAAGGAAAATCACTGACCAGATAACCGGAAAGTTTATTGTTATTAAAAATATCTGATTAATAATGTAAAATTACAAGATTATTCAGTGTCAAAAGTATTCGGAAATCGTAACATCCTACTGTTTAATAACTTCAAATGTTCATATTTTCACTAATCTTCGACACGATTTTTTGTTCTGAACAATTCTTCTCCCTCATGTAACATATACTCAACCTTGGAAAGAGTTCTTTTAAATTTAAGGCCCTAAAATAAAAACGCAACCATCGAACAACGGCTTCGAACATTCTTTTACAGAGAAATGACTGAAATGTAAAAAAAAAAAATTGTGAGAACATCTGGATGGCTGAGTAAAGTGTAAGGGATATAATAATAAAATATGAAATAAAAAATGTAAGCCCCCAAAAATTATTAAATGTTCAAACAGAAAGACTGATTATTCATCAAATAAGAAAACAATACCTAAATGAGTAAACCTTAGCTTATTTATGTATTTTTCAGAACTTCTGGATACAAAAAAAGTGTTTCAACTGTTCGCCGCGTTATAAAAAAATATGACGAAAAGAAAAACATGATACAAGAAGTACGGAAAACGTCTCTCAGCAGGAAAGACAACAAGAGAATAGACCGAATATTTGGAACATTTTTCAAAGAAAATATTGATTTAAAATGTATACAGATGACTCCCATACTAAAATACATGGATGTTATGAAAAAATTATGGTTTAGAGGAAACCAAATAAAGAATTCAGTATGCCATAGTAAAGTACCTTGAGTGGTCAGTTATAGCTAGGTCTGTTTTTCTATGAAAAAGTTTAATACATTGGATTCATGGACAGAATTATTGATAGGTTTGTGTATTTTTGGAGTATGAAAAACCAGAATTAAAAGTAAAAATAAAATGAGGAATAAATACAATTTTTAACATACGCGCGACCATTTAAATAACTATTTGTGGGTTCTACTAAAAAGGGAAATCAGGAAATAGTATATTCAAAATGAAAATGGCCTCAAGAAACAATAAGCGCTTGAGTGGGATAAAATTTCGCACCTAACAATCAATTAATTAGTAAGATCAATTCCTAATATGCTAAAATGTATAATTATACAAAAAGACCAACTGGATGTGTGTGTATGATTACTTCATTAATACAATGAATACGTTTGACACCATTGACATACACTATTTTTAATTTTTTCGTAAATAAACGTTAAAAATTAAATGATTGTTGTCGTAATTTTTGGTTATAGCTATTGTACACCTTCCTTCTAACATTTTAAAGTAGTTAACAACTCATCAAAAACATAAGAAATAAGTTAAAAGCGAGTAAATTACGGAATGGTAGTGAATTCCGAATACTTTTGACACTCACTGTAGGTATGGAATTCCAGATTGATGAGGCACGCAAAGTTAATCATTTTTTAAAGGATGGTGTTCGATAAAAATAAAGATAGAGGTTAGTGGACCGGGATCTTGTATTAAACGAATGTACCTAATCAAGTACGAATGTATAAAACTAGTGATGGGCAAATACTCAAAAAATTTGAGTACTGATTACTGTAATCAAATGATGCTCGCTGCAGATTACAAAATCTACTCAGCTTTCCTCCTGATTACTTTCTATTTTCCTCTGTAATAAAAATTTTCGTACTTTTGAGTACTTGATTACTTTTTTATATGAGGTGGCCAGAATAGAGTATATTACATACATCTATTAAGTTAATTTATATTAATAATTTCTTTAAGCCATCTTTTTTTTCATATTGTCGATTATTTTTAACTTTTCGTTAAAAAATTGATAAGGGTAATTTATTATTATTAAGATGGTGGGTTTATAGATTATTGTAAACTCTTCAGATAAAATCGATACCGGGGCCTATTATTATGTTTTTTTACACTTGGAATTTCATTTTCACTTTTTCTTATTTACTGGATATTAGGCTCAGTAGCTGGGTTACCAATGGTTCGTTACCGATTATGATATTAATTTTAATCGTGCTCGCTCAAGAATAGGTTTATTTTAACTTTTTCGTATTTATTGGATGCCAGGCTCGGTAGCTGGGTTCCCAAAGGTTCGTTACCGATTATGCTATTAATTTTAATCGCGCTCGCTCAAATGTAAGTTTATTATAACTTTTTCGTAATTTAATGGATACAAGGCTAAGTAGCTGCGTTCCCAAAGGTTCATTACCGATTATACTATTAATTGTAATCGTGCTCGCTCAAATATGAGTTTATTGTAACTTTTTAGTATTTATTGGATACAAGGCTAAGTAGCTGCGTTCCCAAAGGTTCGTTACCGATTATACTATCAATTGTAATTGTGCTCGCTCAAATATGGGTTCATTATAACTTTTCCGTATTTATTGGATACAAGGCTAAGTAGCTGCGTTCCCAAAGGTTCGTTACCGACTATACCACTAATTTTAATCGCGCTCGCTCAAATATGGGTTTATTATAACTTTTTCGTATTTATTGGATATAAGGCTAAGTAGCTGCGTTCCCAAAGGTTCGTTACCGATTATACCATTAATTTTAATCGCGCTCGCTCAAATATGGGTTTATTATAATTTTTTTCGTATTTATTCGCTATTAGGCTCAGTCGCTGCGTAACCAAGGGCTCATTACAGATTATACTTTCAATTTTAATTGCGCTAACTCACGCAGAGGTTTATTTTAACATGTTTGTATTATTTTTATACTTGAAAATATATTTGCTTTTTAAAGGATTTTGTTAATGGTATTAATTATTTCAGTTGGTTGCTTTAGAGTAGATTTTGTTTGAATTTTTTTCATCAAATAAAAATAGGCGTATATAATCGTTCTGTTCAGCTGATTTTTGTCAATCTCCAGAATATTAACCAAATAGATAAATTTCTATTCTGATGAAAAGGATTAGCGGTAACCCAACAGATCAAAAGTTACAAAAAACACGAAATAAACATACATTAGACCAACTGACTAAAAAAACATTAACACATTCACTAACTAAAACCCAATACAGAAATTAGCATAGAAAAGAAACACGAAGAAGTTAAAACAAATCAATTTTTATCCGAACGCACTTAAAACCAATAAAACGTTCATACAAAATACAGAAATTAGTACTAAAATCAATCTATTCTGGAAGGAGAAATGTTAAAATTAAGTGTGATAATTATAAGAACCGTTGGTAACGCAGCTATTTAGTCTAGTGTTAGATAAATACGAAAAAGTTATAATAAACCCATATTGGAGCAAGCACAGGAATAATTAATAGAATGGTCGCGTTAGAACCCCCCATAACGCAGCAGCTGAGCCTAACAGCGAATAAATACGAAAAAGTTATAATAAACCAATATTTGAGCGAGCGCGATTAAAATTAATAGTATAATCGGTAACGAACCTTTGAGAAGCAGCTACTGATCCTAGTATCCAATAAATACGAAAAAGTTATAATGAATGCATATTTGAGCGAGCGCGATTGAAATTAGTGGTATAATCGGTAACGAACCTTTGGGAACGCAGCTACGATGCCTAGTAACCAATAAATACGAAAAAGTTATAATGAACCCATATTTGAGCGAGCGCGATTAAAATTAGTGGTATAATCGGTAACGAACCTTTGGGAACGCGGCTACTGAGCCTAATATCCAGTATATACGAAAAAGTTATAATAAACCAATATTTGAGCGAGCGCGATTAAAATTAATAGTATAATCGGTAACGAACCTTTGAGAAGCAGCTACTGATCCTAGTATCCAATAAATACGAAAAAGTTATAATGAACCCATATTTGAGCGAGCGCGATTGAAATTAGTGGTATAATCGGTAACGAACCTTTGGGAACGCAGCTACTATGCCTAGTATCCAATAAATACGAAAAAGTTATAATGAACCCATATTTGAGCGAGCGCGATTAAAATTAGTGGTATAATCGGTAACGAACCTTTGGGAACGCGGCTACTGAGCCTAATATCCAGTAAATACGAAAAAGTTATAATAAACCCATATTTGAGTGAGCGCGATTAAAATTAATAGTATAATCGGTAACGAACCTTAGGGAACGCAGCTACTGAGGCTAGTATCCAATAAATACGAAAAAGTTATAATAAACCCATATTTGAGCGAGCGCGATTAAAATTAATGGTATAACCGGTAACGAACCTTTGGGAACGCATCTACTTAGCTGTGTATCCAATAAATTCGAAAAAGTTATAATAACCCCATATTTGAGCTAGCGCGATTAAAATTAATAGTATAATCGGTAACGAACCTTTGGGAACGCAGCTACTTAGCCTTGTATCCAATAAATACTAAAAAGTTACAATAAACCCATATTTGAGCGAGCACGATTACAATTAATAGTATAATCGGTAATGAACCTTTGGGAACGCAACTACTTAGGCTTGTATCCATTAAATTACGAAAATGTTATAATAAACCCATATTTGAGCGAGCGCGATTAACATTAATAGTGTAATCGGTAACGAACCTTTGGGAACCCAGCTACTGAGCATAATATACAGTAAATAAGAAAAAGTTAAAATGAAATTCCAAGTGTAAAAAAACATAATAATAGGCCCCGATATCGATTTTATCTGAAGAGTTTACAATAATCTATAAACCCACCATCTTAATAATAATAAATTACCCTTATCAATTTTTTAACGAAAAGTTTAAAATAATCGACAATATGAAAAAAAGATGGCTTAAAGAAATTATTAATATAAATTAACTTAATAGATGTATGTAATATACTCTGTTCTGGCCACCTCATATAAAAAAGTAATCAAGTACTCAAAAGTACGAAAATTTTGATTACAGAGGAAAATAGAAAGTAATCAGGAGGAAAGTGAGTAGATTTTGTAATCAGCAGCGAGCATCATTTGATTACAGTAATCAGTACTCAAATTTTTTGAGTATTTGCCCATCACTATATAAAACTAATTAAGGAGTTTTTGGAAATGCAGTTTAATTCTATACCTCTGCAGCCCATGAAAAAGGTTAGGTAGGCTCAGTGCATACAAGGATTTGTGCAGTTTCTAGGACAACAGTCGTGAAAAATTTATCATATTTGTCAATGAAATGTTTAAATATTTTTAAATACCTTTTTTTATTCACACGGATGCAACGATTACTATTTCCCATCCCACTTCAAAGATACCTGACTTATTTCTTAACTCATTGTTCGATATTTTATCTCATAAGAAATAAAAGATCGACCAAAACCAGTTTCCAAAACCATCGCCTAAAATTAGAAAGAATCAAGATTTGCTGAGATTCTTGTTGGGAGGAAGGTTTTGAGTGATTTAGTAGCGATTTCATTTTTGGCGAGTGATTGAAATGAAAGGTCTCTTCACAACATTTTTTTTTCCCCACTCCACTGCGAATTTTACAATTAGGAATTGATCAATGGGCTATTATTATAGGTGATAAATTGGACGAGTTGGCCAAAGGGCCATTGCCAGTGAATTAAAAGCTTTCTTATCAAAGTTCGACCATTTCTAGGCTTCCTTTTACTCAAACGAATTTCTCTTAGTGATTGAAATATCCTACGAATCGAATTTAATGAGTAGTTAATAGATTTAGCAATTTTCCTCAATTAAGGGAATTATTAGGGATAAAAGGGACGCGGTATTGTTAGGATAAGTCAACATTTTATCATTAAATGCTTATTAGCATAAGCTATTGTTAACAACTTTATGATACAAAAATTTAAATGATTCAATGATTAACTTCCTTAAAAAAAAATCTTGTGCCGGTAACACACGACTTTCACTTACCTCCGTTGTTAAAATCAATTTAAGAACTTTTAAAAAATGTTAGAGATAAAAAAAAAAATAAAAGAATTATATTAAGTTCCATTGAAAAACATTGTTTTTGATTAAATAATCTAATAATAGAAATTATTATATATAACAATCACGGCCTTTTCGTCTTTCTGCAATACTTTTTACAACTTTGTTTGTAGGTTAATAACTAAACATTCTACATCTATATTACTATTCTTGTGTTCAGAAAAAAAAAAAAACCTAAAAAATACTTGCTGTTTTCTTCTTTAGTTGGTTATCGTATCTGTTCCAACTATTTACTCGTTATGAATGCTAATAAGATAATATGTAACATTTTTTTGAATTTACAAAATTAAAGTTTCTTTAGAGGAAAGAAATATAGTCATTACAGTCCTGTCAACTTATTTCAAACATAATCAGGCCTATATTATTATCTAGGTTTGACTTAAATATTTCAAAGCCCGTTAAATTTTAAATCGGTATAGCAAATTTAATCAAAATCGTTAGAGCCGTTTTTAGAGAAAATCACAATATATTGCGAAATGCATGGTATTTAGTGGCTCTTCTGGTTCGCCGATTTTGATGAAAAACGTGGTGTAACATCTCGGGTGTATAGTTTTCTTAAATATGAAATTTATAGACCAGAGATAGACCTCGCACGACTTGGTTATGTTTACTCAGGAGACCCTAAATTGCGTGTTTCCGTTCAAAAGAGGAATTCAAAAATTTTCATGATCGCAATATCTTACAATATATTTCATATACAGGTTAAGTAATAAGCATATAATAAATGTATAGAATATAAATGGCAAATATAGGTATAAAAGAGATAGTAGATACATTTAACCGGAAATATATTTTTTTTATTTATTAATTTATTGAAATTTACAACTGTATTAGTAAATACATCAAGTAAATTAGCGGATAATATATATAGATAATATACATGAAAAGACATGAAGAGAATATGCCCATTGGCAACTAATCTAAACTAGAAGGTCTCGAGGCCATCATCTTTTGAGACGCCTCGGAGGATTGTCAGGAATGGAAGAGGAAGCAAGGATATATGAAGATTAAAAAGTCTAATTGCATGTTCATATTTTCTGTTTAATGTATATACAATCTCCTTTATACTTATAGTTACTTTTTATTTTCTATATGCATTTTAATTTACTACACTTTCATTTAATTTTCATTTTTATTATTTTGTTTCGCAACTGGCTTTTGCTTCACTTCATTGTTACCTTATATACTTTTGTTAAATATATTTATCTTTCATTTCTTTATATGTTTATGTCACTTTATGCTACTGTGGCCTATCCAGGTTTAATAACGTTTAGGATAGGGATCTTCAACGAGTACCTGACATTGCAAAGGCTGGGGACCATATGTTTACGTTCTCTCCGAAGGACGGCATGACTAAGGAATTTTTACTACCATTAAAAAATCCTAGGACCACCTGCGGGTTTGAACCAGTAACCTTTGGCATAGGAGGCTGTTATGCTAGCCACTATACTACAGGTGATCCCTATTTCTTTATTTTACTTATGTTGATATAAAATTATTTCTATAAAGAAATAGAGAAATAGGTGTCATCTGTAGCATGAACTTGGAAGCCCTGATGAAGACGTTGGATATTGGGTGGTTTTTCGCTATTTTGTTATCATATTTAAATAAGCGATCAATAACTTCCGTCTTTTTTTTTTTAATTTTTTTTTCTTCAACACTCCGAGGCTAATGAAAAGAAGTTGTCCTCGGGATCTATTTACTTAAATAAACATCGAAGTTCTACCGCTGGGTAGTTTCTTCACAAGCCTTTTCACACCCTTTATTATCATTCGACATTTTTACATGTTGTATTGATGTTAATATACAGTTGTAAAAGTCAATAAAATATAAAGAAAAAATTGTTTTCTTCTATATCTATCACGTTGTTTTTCAACATTTCGGGATTTTGTCCCCATCCTCAAGACTGTAATTATCACTTTATACACACACTTTTTTTCATTACACAGCTTACTGCTATTATGTGATGAAACAATGTGATAGATATCGAAGAAAAATATATTAATAAAAAAGGAAGTTATTGATCGCTTACCTAAATATGAAAATATAAATGAAGTTTCCTAAAAAAATTATAAAAGAAAAGAAACTATTGTGTTTAAGTCAAGGATCTTAAAAGGTTCAAATGAAATTTTCAAGTTTTTTGATTCACAAGAATTTAAAAGACTTAAAACGATTTTCAAGCTATTTAGCGAATGGTATGAAATCCATATTTCCACAACAAAACCATTTTTTAGACCCTTGTAAATTTAAGGGAGGATTTACAAGACTCTGTAAAATCTCTAATGGTCCAACGAGACTCTGCTTGGAATTTGTTCCCTTTGATTCCGCGGTGGAGTATGCCGAGTGTTGTTTAGCCTTAGACAACATACATCGGTGAACTACCCCTCATGAGATAGGCCCTCAATCTTGTTTCCCTCTATTTGGAAAGCTTTTGACAAACTAATAAGTCTCCTTTCTCCCTCCTTGCCTCTTTGGACAAATATAGCGTAGGGATTGAAACATTCGGTTTACATTCTCTTCACTGTTTTATTTCTTTTAGATTTTTCGCTACAGGGGAGTTCGTAACTACTTAAGTGGTTTGGAAATTAAAAACCTCAGCAATAAAAGTAAAAAAATCTGGAACGCGCAACACAAAACTTTCACTTACCGGCATTCTTGAAATTATTATAATAATATTGGGTTGTTTCACATGAAATGTCCGTTTTTATAGTTTCTGAAATACATGAAGGTTTTTGCAGGTCTCTGTTGTTTTCTTCAGAACGTTTACATATTTAAAGTAAACAGTTACTAATCCTCTACCTTTGTATTATAAACATTAGCTTCCCAGTCAATTACCCACTTTTTAGTATACCTCCAAATATGAACATGGAAACACGCGATTTTCGAGTAATATTCGTTTACGAGTTTAAACTCGGCCATTCAGCAGCTGAGGCCGCTAGAAATATTTGCAAGGCGTTTGGGGAAGGGAGTGTTAATGAACGGACCATTCGCTGTTGGTTTGCTAAGTTTTCAGCTGGGGATAACGACTTGGAAAACTTGCCCCGAGGAAGACCTCCGTCCGTAATAGACAACGATGTCCTCAAACATACAGTAGAAGGAAACCCCTACCAAACAGTTAAAGGACTCTCAGCACGACTAAATGCAAGTGCAGCTACCGTTTCCAGACATTTAAAGTGTATTGGGAAAGTAAAAAAGCTCGATACATGGGTACCTCATGATCTCAGAGTTTTTCAGAGGATAAAAAAGTTGGTGGGAAAAATGTGTAGAAAAAGAAGGTAAATACTTCGAATATAATTATCTTGTTTTCATATCGTATTTTTATTAAAAATTCTTTACCTTGAAAACGGATATTTCATGTGACACAACCCAATAAAAAAAAAAAAAATTATAATAAAAAATAAAATAATAATAAATAATAATAATAATATATATATATATATATATATATATATATATATATATATATATATATATATATATATATATATATATAATTGATTTTTACAACTGAATATGCAATAAATTAAAGTAAAATGGCTGAATTACAATAATAGGCATGAATAGTCACGTGAAGAGGCTAACCAGTCGGTGGCACATTAAAGTTTATTTTATAAGCAGGTTTCGAGGCAACCGTCTTCAGACGCCTCGGAGGATTATTCAGAATAGACGGACCTGTTAAAATGCGGACAAGCGGGATTTGTGGACTAGTAGTCTGGAAATAAAGGATCTCAGAGCCTAAATCTGCAAGTCGGGATTTTTTATTGGATCTGGGAGAAGTTTGATAGTTTAGTGAACCCCCATAGCTCAATTTCATAGGTCCATACATATCTAATAATGATTATTTTGCATTAAAAAGGATGTTTTGATCGTTTTTTAAGTAGATGTAAGCCATATCTTCAGGCTTTTATTTTTAAGTTTTTTGTCGTTTTAGTCTAGTAAGAGGATTCCAAGTAAGACCCTTGTCAAGAAGGAATGTCGGATTTGTACAACAGGGATTATTGGAATGTTGATAAAGGATACAGTGGGGCAGTTAGAAATTAATTTTAAAAGTTTTTTAAAAATTAAAAAGAAAAAAAAGAGTCTCATATGATATTCCAAGAGGCCGAAAAAGGCGTATAATTAAAAAACGAAATTGAAATGCGAATCTCACATTTTACTTAACTTATACAAAAATTTTGTTTTTTGTCTGCCCCCTAAAGCTGTTTGAAATCAAAACTGGTCACTAGAAACCAAACAATCGGATTATTTCAAGACGTTTATTTCTAATACATATGTATCGAAGTAAATGTTGAGCTGAAACCAAAAAACCTTTACCAATCCTAAGTGGTTGGATTCAATTGGCAGACATAATCCATATACCACGGTTTAAGACTTGAAATTCTGTGTTATTTGAAGATTTCTCTTTCCTTTCTTATGTCATTCTAAATATTTAAAATTATTATACTAATATAACTAACTACATCCTATGCCCGTAGTCGCGGGTTCAAGCCCGGCAGGTGGAATTAGGATCCTTTAAAGGGAGTAAAAACTTCTTGATTATTCTGTCCTTTGGAGGAGACATAAAGTAGTAGTTCCGAGCCAGTGCAATGTCAGATACTTGTCTATTAGACCTGGATAGACAAGATTTTCCATTGTAGCATCATCCGATTAGGCACAGTAGCGCACCGACTGAGGTAAAAAGAATCAACAAACAATCATTTTGTAGTAATTTTGATAGTTTTCCAAAAACCCATTAAAGATAACATTAAGTAAAGTTGAATGAATAAACAAATCAATTAAGAAATAATAATAAAAAACAATGATTCTGAAAAAAAAGAAAAGAGTATTATGAATAATAAAACTATATTTTGAGTGGGTGTGTATGTCATTCTTAATTATCAATATTTAAAATTATTATACTAATATAACTATGATGACCGTAGTATTCGGATTTCAGTTGTTACATTAATTTATTTATTTAAAAAAACGAGGATTCCAAGTGATTACAAGCTTCTAAAACCACTTGAACAAAGTTTCATTAATCAAATCAAACATGTAATATCGGTTCATTATTACAAGGAATGCATGCTTATCGTGACGTGACTGAAATATTTCCTCACTAAGTTCACTCAGAGCAAACTTAACAGTCAAGAGGCTTTCGGGTTGCCATCTTCTAAAAAGAAACTTAAAGAAAAAAAATGTATAAAAAATGACAGTTTGTATCAGTATTTTATTCTAAATTTGCCTCTTATATAGAGTGTCTCGAAGAAGTAGTTATAAAGTGATCATAAGAAGAAGAATGTTTCTGGTCCGGGCTGTAACAATTAAGAGTTTATAAAGTTTTCAGAATCCATCCAAAGTTTGTATCGGCAGAATAAAAGTTTTCAATAGTTGCGTTTATTTCGTCAGTCCTACAGATATCCGAAGCAATATCATACTTAGCCAACATGTTTTAACGTCTTAATCCGAATCCTGACTTTTCGCTTGCATATTTGACATAATCCGAAGTGCTTATGGGTCTCCATTGTGTATTTTCTTAGTTTATTATCGATAATAAACCTTTAAAATCGACCAACAAGAAAAAAAAAATACAATATATATATATATATATATATATATATAATATATATATATATATATAATATATATATTACACTCCATCAAAACTTAAGGTCTTACTTTTAAACATACGAAGAACCTGAAAAAAAAAACCTGCCTTTTTCGTATGACGTCCGTTCCTTTTTTTTTTCGAAACTACTGGACCGATGTTTTTATTCGAAATTTGGCAAAAAAATTACCAAGGTATTAGAAGATATTCATAAGACCTCGATGTTGATATTAGCTGATTATTTTTTGAATGGGGGCCGATTAAAAATATTTTAATTCAATAGGTCTTTTTGTTTAGATTATCCAATTATGAACAGTATATAAATTTGATAAGGAAGTAAGGTTCAAATTTCAGTTTACTCCTTGCCTTATGATAAATGTTATGATAGAATATGGATATATCAAAAAAATTAAAAATTGTAATTGTTAATAGCTAAAAAGTAGAAAAAATTACTATTATTTTGACAATAATTGAATAATAATAATTGAATTATTATTAGAATTTTGACAATATTAAAAGATGTGTTTTTATGTAAGTAGAGATATAATACTAATTTAATTTATTACAGTGTGATTTTGAATTGTTTAATTGTGATATTTATTATAGTTAAATGTTGTAATTAATATAATAGTAAATTGTTATTAGTGGATTACTAAAAATTCTGAAGCTGAGGCTGAAGCCCCGAAACGTAAATTGTTCATAATGAAGAATAAATGAATGATGGTTAAAAGAAAAGGCTGTTCCTAAATAACCTATTTTTTTAATTTTTTTTTTCAGAGATATTTTCACGATCGCAATACTTTCCTTTACTATACATTTCATATATAGTTACGTGAAAGTGAAAAGAAATACTTACAAAAATTATAATATTATCAAAAAGACATGAAACAATCAATCATAAATATATATACACAAATATACTCCTCTAAAATTAATCATATTAAAGAAAAAAACTAGAGATAGAAACAAAAAGAAAGAGAGAAATGCTTTATTTATTTGGCAATGCTGCCCAAATACATCGGGTTGCTTAAATAACACAGCATTCTTTATCAATCTCTTGGACATATTTCACATACATTTTCAATTTTTTATTTTTTAAGAAAGAAAATAATATTTGATGAGTTTTCAGATCAGGACACCACGATTAATTATAAATTATTAAAAAATCAGTCTATCCGTCGTACTAAGTATAGTAAGTTATATTTTAGCATCGTTCGTTACAGAATAAAATTCCTCAAAACAAAAAATAAATCATTGGAATCGCTTAAGAAATAGAAGAGATGTAGAGTTTTAAATTAGCAGTGGTAGATTGGCCATTTTGCTTAAGCTTGAGTGAGATCGAATTGATGAGACATTCGTAAGGATCATTCAAATTACGTATGCTCTGATGATTAGGTTTAGGCCTAACGTATGAGCATGAATAGGGTACGGTACTTCATCCACGTCATCTTCAACGTTTGACTACCCGAATACCATGGATGAATTACACCTGAGAAGTTTCATTGTTTTCATGACTGTAATTAGAAATTTTGAAGTATATCGTACCTTAAATGGATGATGGATGATTGCGTATGAAATGGAAGATCGGCAGGGTTAATTAGGAACTTAAAGATGAACTTATAGGTGAAGCAGATTTTTTATATTATATCAAATAAGAAAAAATTGTTGTTATCACACTGCATGAATTTATAGATATTGGAAAACAAGCTTAGGTTGCTAGTAAGTAGGTGAAAAATTCAAATGAGACGAGAACCGAATAATACTATAATACCGAGTAAGTCTTACACGAAACAAAAATATCTTACCTGAACATTGTATTTCGAATTAATTTACATAGCTAGACATTGAAGAAAATAGCAACAGTATTATTAGATAACAGTAGATTCATCTTCTACACCTCTGTATCCCAATTTTTTGGCGAGTTGAAGTGGCTTTACCCTTCCAACAGTCGCAAGTATTTCCTTGAAGCATTCATCTACCAAGTTATCCAATCCTGCCTTCCATCATACATTTTTGACCTCCTAAAATTTAAATCCTCTGTCAAACCCCGTTGTACACGCTCCAGGCCTTCAGATTTATACACTACTTCCCACCGAACTGCACATTTCGACAGATCCTTTCTCATTCGATCCTCAATCCTATGGAATTCCATACATCCTTCCAGCCGTCACTTCATCCCTCTTTCTACCTTTAAATACCGCATATTTAATCATTTAATGAATATTCAGACTCAATAGAATCATAAATAAGCTTTTTTTTTATTTTTGTTGTTTTCTTTTCATTTAAATATGTCTAATTTATATCAGTAATTTTACTTGTTTTTATGTATTTAATCTACTCTAAGACTCTGAAGCACATTTTGTACATCCTGTATATTTTATTCTAAAGGGACATGTCCTATAATAATTGAGAATTCATTTATTATTATTATAGGAATCATGATAAGTGTTATGTTGAATTACAGGTTTATGTAAGAATGTATATACAATTTATTGAAAATATAGAAAAATTAAAACTAAATTATTTTAATGCAAACAACTAAAATTAAAATAATGCTCTAATAAGAGATGTTTTAGATGGCCGTAAACAACATTTTTTTACCTATTTGCTGGTAGCGATTTAATAATTACTATAATTTTATATTATTGAGGATTTATTTTAGCTACTTAGCTACTGCTACTTTAGTGTCATCTGAATTTAATAAATACTTAATAAATAAATAATTAAATACCATTTAATTATACATATACAAAAGTAGAACCCTAACAACCCATGAAGAGATTTTTTTCAACACATTGATATATAAATATACAGACATACACTCACATACACATACACATAATATAATTTTATTATTTATTACACATATAACTTTTATTAAGTAGTTACAACTAAGACTAATTATGCTAATCCATTTGTATTATACGGTTTTTTTTTTAGAAGCATTTTTTTATTATTGTTTTGTTTATTCATTTAACATCACTTAATTTAATCTTTTATGGGTAGTTGTAAAACTATCAAAATTACTATAAATGCAACAAAAACAAAGATCACAAGCATAAAAGGATTGTTTGTTCATTCTTATAACGTCAGTTGGTGCTACTGTGTCTAATCGGATGATGCTACAATGTAAAATTTTGCCTGTCCATTGTGTAAAAATGAATGCTATGTTTAAAGATTTAAAAACTGTTAATATCAGGTACGGAAAATTATTGTTAAGTACACCACAGTAAATGGCCAACAGAGGAAAAACAAAGTCAGAAACAGAGTTTCTGTAATTATACTTGATAAAATCTGAATGATGCCAAAAGCAAGGTATTATTTTATTTTTCAAACTAAACGATTGAGGAAAATATGCTCACTACGGATGGAAAAATTGCATATAAACATTTATTTTAGGATTTCCTGATGATAGGATATTTCCTGCAGGAAGTAGGAAAACTCAGCAATATCCACATGTAAAAATAGATGACATGAACAGGTATATTTGAGATTAATATTTAAAAAAAATGACTTTCCCATGATTATACACATCAGTTACTTTTCTTACTTAATATCGGTTACGTAAGAGGACTCGATATTCATTCAAACTTTACCTTGTAAAACAACTTTTTAATCACTGATAACTGATAAAATAATATATAACCGTTTGTGTAAAAAAAGAAAAAGATGAAAACAGATATTAATTGTGGAAAAAAAAAAAAAAAAATTGCTTACATACCATCTTGAAAATCATCGATCCCAAATCTTCAATGGAAATTTAAGGGCTCCATAGTCCATAAAAAAAATCCCAAAATAATCAGTGAATTTATTATTAAGTCTAGCTCAAAAATGTAAAATCTTTACTGGAAATACATAGTTGTATGATGTTGTAAATACCTGGGATGTTTTTGCCACTTCTTCACCAAAATCGACTCAAGTGATGTGTCAAATTTATATTATTGATTTACATACAATTACATCAATGTGTATTTAAATGATTTTTTTTTTTTTTTTTACGAGATATACTTTATTATCGTGAACATTGTATGAAATAGCACATATGCGTAAATGAAAGTTGTGTTCAAAAATTCTACTTAAAAAAAAAATCGATAAAATAGGTTTTTAAAAAAATATAGAAAACCGTTGGAATTAAAAAAGCTAATAATTTAGGCAAAATATTTTTATTCGACGCCAAATTGATCTCCCAAGTTTGAGTGAAAAGAGCCGCTCAGGAATACATTTGACTATTCTAAAAAACAAGAAAAAAAAAAAAAAGTCATTCCGTTATCCTAACCCCTTATAATCCCTCGATCATCGTTAAAAAATTCAGTTCGAACGATCATTCGTTTTTCCAAACCGATTAATTCGAATGATTGAAATAATCGAATGATCTGATAATCTTCACACGATATGCCTATCCTTGTAAGCAGCTAACACAGTCCCACCCCACGCGGGAAAAGGTAGATATTCGCCCTGGTGGGAACGTGTTTAGTACGACCAACACTACAGCACGTTAAACATTTTAAATTCTAAATAATGTGCTGGCGCGTCAGTTCTTATCAAATTTCGGTATTTATCCATGGTTTACAACCATTATTTTTTCACAGTAATTTATAGAATTCATATAGATTTCATAGAATCGCCAACAGTAGGACTTTCTTTTTTTTCAGCCAGACAACACACACACTTTTTGTCGGACTTGGTCGTTTGGACTCAGGGGACCATAAAAACCTGTATTTATTTAAAAAACTTTTTACTATCACAATACTTTGCATTATTATATAATTCATATACAGGTAAGTAAAAGCAATAATCTGACATAATCCTAAAAGTATCAACTGAAAATGTTAGAGGAGAAAAACCTATGAAGATTATAGAATCGAATGACATGTTATTTCACCTCAGGGCGTTACGAAATCGGAGCCAAGGATTCCATAATCTGTTCCGATTTCATATCTAGTAACCGAAGACGTTTTATCTCCGAAGGGCAAGCCGTCAAGATCGTATTAAATAACTGTGTGTGACGTTAAGAAAGGCTACAAATATGGATTGGCTACGTGGGGCCCTTACTAACAAAAGGCTTTTACATCCGAGCAAGTTATAACTAGGGCCGGGTCATGTAAATTCGAGGCACGTAGCCAGTGACAAGGAAAGGCCCCAGCCATATCAGAGATTTCTAGAATCATGACGTCTTCTTGAGCGGGTCGCGTCTCTACAATGGACCTAATATCCATCCGTAGGGAATGTAATAACTGAATGCACAATATATTAATCCGCACTTTCCTCGCACGAGTGCGAATTAATGTGACGTAATTTATGTTTGAAAAGTTTACTTTAACCAATTAAGAGTTTAGTACATTGAAATTATGAGTTCATCGTAAAGTTAACAATACAATATCATGTTTATCTTAAAATTTTAAATGTTAATCCATTCGAAATCGTCCAGATTTTATCGCTCGACATTTTTGATTTTCCTGATTTTTTTTACCATTTATCCATTCTTTCTTAAATTTTATATAGTTTTTAAAAATTCTTTTATTGATATTTACAATTGTACACTGTACAAGTAAATGAGCTATTAACAGAAAATTTGAAAAAAGTCTTGAGAAGAATAACCTAGTGGTAGCACTTCAGTGTTTAGTTGGTCAGCAGGCCTCGAAGCCACCGTATTTTCAGATGCCTCGGAGGATTATATGGAATAGATGCCGATGAGAGGATACGGACAAGCGGGTTTGTAAGTGTTGGGTATTTGGAATGAAAGGAGGAGTATCTTTTTTGGTGAATTTCTGCAACGAGTGGGATATTCAGGTCCCTATGGATGAGTTTTTTTATAACAAAGTAAAGAACGTCTACGATTTCTCGAAGGATTTTGGATTAAGAAGGATTAGATGCGGGAGGAATTCGATGGTATAGTGGACCCCAATAGCTCTATGCCATAAGTTCAGATAGGTCTAATAATGGTTGTGTAAATGAGTTTTTTGAAGTGAAGAGGAGTTTTGATAGTGTTTTAATAGTCGATTATCTACAAGCAGTTTCTTGTCGTTTAAGTCTTGTATGAGGATTCCATCCATGTAAGTCGCTTGTCAAGATGAACTCCAAGGTATCGTATTTGTTCTACAGTGATGAGTGGGGTATGATTAGAGGAAACAACAGGACAGGAAGTCATAGGTTTACGTCGTAGAGTGAAGGTGATTTGGTGGGATTTATTAGGATTTATTTTGATTTTCCAATTGTGATACCATTCTGCTATGGCGGATAGTTTTTAAATATAAATATTTTAATAAAAAATATTTTTCTAGCCGATACTTTTAGTGTTGCAGCCGTTTTAAGTCAGCACCGCGATTATGGTAATAAAATGGTATTGAAATATTTTTATAAATATTGCCCCTTAACTTCTTTTATTTTCACGACTCTTTTACCACTTATTCTCTATTTTTTCCTGAATATAATACAATACATAAAATATTTTTCTGGCCAAGACTTTTAGTGTTACAGCCATTTTAAGTCAGCTTCGCGGTTGTAAACATGTGATTGAGAAATCTCTCTAATTCTTGTAAATATATATATATATATATATCAAGCCAAAACCACAACTAAAAATAAGTTTAGGATATGCTTTATATTTTTTGTCCTTAAAACTTATTACCTAAATATTGAAGAAAATAAAAATATGGTTAAAAAAAATAAACCAACTATTCTCGAAATTAAATAAAAAACTACATTTTGAGCGAGATAAATATATTTAAAGGGGAAGAGACTCATATTTGATTATTTTTATTATATAGCTTGGTCATAGTCCTGATTCCTATAAAAATTTCGATCTTGAGAACATAGTCCTTTTTGAAAATATTGAGCGGCACAATGAAAGATAATAAGACGATTTCGAATGGATAAACCTATATATATTATTATATTTAATCATCGGTAGAAATGAGAAACATAAATTAGTCTATATTAATATCATTGCACACGAAGAGTATAAATTTATCATAATATTAAAATTAAGACTATTTCGTTCTAAAACATTATATTTACTATCACATAATTTATATATTGTCATTGACGTTTCGACGTCTTTTACTTTATCTTCAAAATATTGCGATACAAACTGAAAACAATAATATAACATAAAAATTAAACATACATTAAATTACAACATTTTAAAAACAACTATATAAAATTTACATTTATATCCTATTATTACACACACACAGACATATATATATATAATTTTTTTTGTCACTATAACTAGAAGAATTTTCTAAATTTCCTAAAATCTAAAAGTTAGACGATTTTTTTTTAACTTGCTCAGTTTTCACTAATTGATATTAAAAAAAAAAAAAAAAGAAAGTTGAAAACGTCTACCCTCGTTTCGAAAATTTCCGTAATACTCACTATTTATACATGTTGTGCCCTAGATAATTTTTCCTTGTAGAATTGCCTGGGACCTTGCCAAATGTTTAGCAACACTTGCAGAAAATATAAAATATGAGAACAATCTAAGAAATGTATGTATGTGCCGCTTCCAAGAAATTATGAATTTGGCAGCTAGGACTGCAGAGGAATGATTTAGTTACTTCACTTAAAGTGCCATAACCCAAATATTCAAAGAGCTCCTCAACGGCCGATTACTTTACTCTTAATTATCTGTCATAATTAATTGTCTATTAACCCAGTTCAAACTGTGAAATCTTTTTTATTGTCATGTTCAATTAAACTAACTAGTTCCAAGGATTATTTTATTTAAATTTAAAACTGAGTTTCAAAGATTCATAATTTTTTTTTTTAATATCGTCATCGTTTGCCCTCACCCCCCTTGAAGACTTCTTCGGTCTTCTATGGTAAAGAATAATTTTTGAAAAAACGTTGGGATTATATAGATTGTTAGTTTAGAGCCACTAGAAATTCTTTTTTTTTTTACTTTCACTTGTCTATATAGTATGGGAATGTATTGCGATATGAAAATTTTTGGATCCCAGTTTTCAAGGAAAAAGCGCGTTTTAGTGTCCCCTGCGTCTAAATAACCAAGTCCCGCAAAAAGGTCTAGTGTGTGTGTGTCCGTATGTGGTAAGTTTAGCGTAAAATAGACATGTCGTATGAATTAGAAATTTCATATTTTAGACAACTATAAGCCCCAAATGTTACAGCAATTTTCATTAAAATCGGCAAACCAGAAGATCCAATATATATAAATGCATTATGTAAAAATGAAATATAAAATAATTACATTAGGTTCCTTAAATTTTAATATTTTTTTAAGCCAATTCAGAATTCAGATTCAGATAAAAAATGGGTTTCTATTCATATACTTGTAAGCTATTGTATTTTATAATGGTCCGGGGAGTTGTTTTACTGGCTTAACTTATTTTTCTGTGTCAAAATATTATAAAGCAATTGAAGTATTCAATTCACAGTTATTGTGCTAGTGTAGGATTAGGCATTCTACAGGAAATGTTACGGCAAAGCAATTTTCAGTTAAATGGGGCCAATTGTACTGAAAAAAATAAGAGCGAATTGTGTTTTAATAGGTATAGATTTTTTTTTTATTTTGTCTTTCCCTCTAACTTAAACTGATTTCATTAAACTCGCTATATCGATGTAAAATTTAATAGGCTTTAACGTCATGTAGGTTTCATTCTGATTAAAATAGTCTGACAGGGCTTAAATGCCGATATTTTAAATTTTGTTTTTCTAAAGTGCCTTTATTTTGTAGATTCTATAAAAATAACCATATTATCTTGTTAGCATATATTGATTCAACAGACAGAACACAATTTCTAAATACTCGTATTTTGGTTAGTTATCTTGTGTGTAGTAAGTCTAGCTTGAGAACGATAAGTTGTATAAAGCTGTAATTTGATAATGTAGTAGTTTATAAGCCTGAGATGTTACACTATTTTCAACAAAATTAGTCAACCAGATGAGCTATTTTATTTGATAAACTTTGCACATTTTTGGAAATTTTCTCAAAATTCGCTCGAAAGATATTGATTAAACTCCCCATGATCGGTGTAATTTCAATTAGCTTTCTGAACCGAGCAAACCACTTACAGACGGTTCTTCCTCCTAAGGCATCATCGCAAAAAAAAAAAAAAAAATCAATAAATGAAAAAAAATGAATATTTTTCTCTCTTCCATTTTGAGCAAGCAAAATACCACTTGAAGATAAGGAATCTCGGTTGAAAGTGATGCGTAAAAGTACCTTAACTAATTCTTTTTTAGAATATGTTATCATTATCAACCAAGTAAAGATTTTATAAAAACAGAGAGTATTAAATTGAAATATTGAAAAATGCTACGAATTGATTTTACGACCCAATAGCATTCTTTAGATATATATTATTATAACAATTCGTAGATAATATTTCCTAGGATCATTCCATTACAAAACCATTAACACCCAGCTTCCTCCTTATATCCACAGTCTTCTACAATTTAAATCGCCAACAAGGTCTCGCCATTCCGACCTTTAGACTCCTAACAACAATTTTCGATCATTCCTTTCTTGTCCGCTCTGCTAATCTCTGGAATCCACTAACTACTCATATCCACCATGGTTCTTCTCTATCATCTTTTCAAGTCCCGACTGTTCCAATACCTCCTGTATTCCCAAACAGCCGCTCAACAGCAATAACGTTTTATATAAAATATCAAATTTTGAATATAAAAAAGAAAAATTATTCATTGATCATACCTTACTTAATTTATTAATTGATTTTAAATTTAGTTTTTACAATCCAAAATCCTTCACAAAATCCTGAATGCTCCTTATTTTGTCACAAATCAACTCCTCCATAATGACCTAAACATCCCATTTGTTGCAGACATAGACATAGCCGTGATAGATACTCCTCTTTCCATTCTAAACTCCCTGCCCATACAATCCCACTTGTCCGTAACTTATCTTCCTTAGATATCCCTAATAACCCTCCAAGGCGACTGAAAAGAAGGTGGCCTCGGGACCTACTGTCTTAAAATAGTTAGTAAAGTGCTTCCACTGGGTAGTTCTTTCTCAAGACATTTTCATGACTTTTTATTTTCATACTACACATTTACTTATTGTATTCTTTAGTACAGTTGTAAATTACTATAAATAAATTTAAAAAAAAAATAGTTTTTCAGCAAATATATGTATCTGAAGATGTTTATTTATTTTATTCTTTTGTTTTATTGTATAAATATATATATTTTTTCTCTCTCTTTTCTTAATTCTTACACCATTGTAAGTAAGAATTAATCATGGTCAGTTGGTCTTTTGGCCAGATACATTGTATACCTTAATTGTATATAATTTTTGTTCTTAAGGGACCATGTCCCAGAATAAAGATTATTTTTTATTCTATTCTATTATAATATATATATGTAATTCTTCTTCTAATTTAAATGAATTAGGAGTTAAACGATGCTAAAATAAAGATTTAATTATTAAAATTTGTTGGACATAAAATAATAAATTGAAAAACAAATATAATTTACAATGAACCTACCTAAAATAAAGGATTGTTTAACCGTCCTTTGATTAATACACTTATCTAACATAACAGAGATGTAACCTCCCTTGGTGAAATATTTACATATGATAATGAAATCAAGAATAATAAAATGCTTGATTTTACACCTCCGCTGGTCAGAGACTCTTTTGTCTAGGGGAAAAAGAGTAAGGATGCAACTTGCTAGAGTGGAACACATTCGCTACCTTCCGTTTTTGTTAGACTCCACTTTATATATAGATTTGGAAATACGTTTTCTAATTTTGAGTGGCTCTATTCTGACTTTATTTAGCTTTCTCCTGGAGTTTTTGAACGCTTCTGCTCTATCTGTCTGTAAATTTTGTTCCCTTTCCAACTCTTTTGGAACAATTTCAGAAGCACGCCCATATAGTAAATAAGCCGGTGAAAACTTTGTGGGGCCGTGAACTGTGTTGTTATATTCTTCAACACAGAATTGAGCAATTGTTGTCCAGGGTCTTCTTTTAAAGTTTTCGTTCAATCGACATCGTATTCAGTTTACTAATGTCCGATTTAGACGTTCATTTAAGCCATTGGATTGTGGATTGTCAACGGCTGTAAAGATGAGCACCTATTTTTTTATATATAATTTATAATTCAAAATAATTTAGAGCTCTGTATTGATCTGCTAAAATTATTTGGATATTTTCTTCAGAAAATGGTTCCAATAATTTAATGAAATCATTAGCGATCTGTCCTCTTGAAGTTGTTATCCATGCGAATCTTGTAAACTGATCCACCAATACATACATGTATTTGTGCCCAGACCTGTTTCCACTAAAGCCTCCTATTGTATCAATTGATACATCAATTGACATAATTTCAAAGGGTATCGACCCAATCGGTCGCCTTGTATATATGTCCGATATACAAAGCCGTAAAAAGTAATACAGAAAGACGAAAATGGCATAATCTTGAGTGAGTATTGTAAAAAATAATTGTCAGTTTATTGAATCTAGAACAGGTGTTTCTATCAAAACCTAAAGTAATTCTATATCAATTTTAAATTGTAACTTTTAAATAAAGTTCTTAAATTGATTTTAACATAGGGGGTAAGTGAACGTCGTATGTTACGCGTAAGAGATTCTTAAAATTGTATATAATTATAACAAAAGCGAGAGAAAAACTAGAGTTTAAATTATTTAATTGGCAAGAAAACCGCAATGAAACTCTCGAAAAACAAAGGAAATTGCGACATAAAAATAAAAAGCGGACTTATAGGGGAAATGTGTGGTTTTGTTTCTAGTATTTACTCTTCAGGCAGGCTTGATAAGATTACTAGAGGCATCACCAAAGCCACTTTAACTTAGATCTTTCATCAAGCAAATATTTGCTTCGTGGATTAAATGGAATGAAAGAGGTGAGGGACAAGAGAGAGAAAGAGAGGGAGAGAGAGAGAAGAGAAGACCTCTGAAAGTCATTCAGAGAGAGAGAAAAAAAGTTAGAATAGAGAAGATAAAAATTTCACTTTATATATTTTATCTTTTTAGCTGAGAGTAAAAGAACTAGAAATAATAAAAAAATAACGGTAATAAAATAATAAATTATGACGGTATAGTAATTTAATTCACTTTGATGACACCGTTTGTATTTGTTGAAAATGCCAATATAGTATTTTTATTTTTACTTTCACTTACCTATATATAAAATATATAGTAAGGGAAAGTAATTGCGATCGAGAAATTTTTCGAATTCTAGTTTTCGATGGTAATACACGTTTTAGAATCCTCTGAGTCCAAATAAAAAAGCCCGAAAAAAGGTCTCTGTGTGGGTGTGGTAAGTCTAGAGGAAAAACGAAAAATCGTACGAAAATGAAATTTTATATTTAAGACAACTATATGCTCGAGATGTTACAGCAACTTTTTCATGAAAAATTGGCTAATCTGAAGAGCCACTATAAAGTATTTTGCACATTTTTAATATTTTCTCAAAAATCGGCTCAAATGATTTTGATTAAACTCCCTACAGTGTTGTAAAATTTAATGGTATTTAATGTCATGAAGGTTTTATTCTGATTGAAATAGTCTGACAGGGCTAAATGGCGATATTTTCTTCCTCTAGACTACCTTCCAAAAGATTAACCACACCATCTTAATGACATTGATGAAGCACGGCTAAATATGCAAGTTGGACTTTCACTTTGAAATTTAAAAAATTTCTAATAGCAAGGTTAATTAATTAATGTTTCGATAGAAACATGTTGTTGAATAAATAATCTATCATAATTTTAGCTACAAAAATAAGTTAGTTTTTATAGGCTTTTCATCACTCTCTGTTAACTTTCACAATTTCGTATATAAGAAAATATTTTCACTAAAATATTTTGCTTTGAAATGGTATATTATATATCCTAATTAATGTCCTTATGCTCAAAATCATAAAAATTGCATAACAAATATTTTTTTCTTATTTTCCACTTTGGTTGGTATCGAATTCGTTCAACTAATATATTCATCTGTTTGTTATCGATATGAACAAAATAATATGGTTATTTTGCAAATTAATATGGTACAAATCGGTTATAAGACCTATAATTTCATATGCGTGCCCAGCCTGGAGATTTTCTTGCAGAACCCATATCAATCAATAAATTACAGATCCTCCAGAACAGATGCCTAAGAATTTTAAACAACTACCCTATACACACCAGGTTTACCAAAATGCATAAAGAATTGGACATACTGACAATTCATGATTACATCCACGAACAAACCTTTAAATTCTTCAGCTCATGCCATCTGAGTAATAACATCCTCATTCAAGAAATGGGCAACTACACTAAAACTTCAACACCTAAGTACAAGCATATAAGAACAAAGCATATATTACTCTAAAAAATATCTAACTAAAAATATTGTCATTATATTTTCTTAACCATAGTTTTTATTTATTTATCTATTTCTCTGTCGTGTACTTATTTTCCAGATTAGGAATTATTCTATTAGTAGTAATTTATTTTCCTTATATTTTAGTTCTTTCTTTTTTTCTGTTGGTTTTTTTTTTAATTTTTTACCAACAAAAATAATCATTGTACGAATATTAAAAAAATGGTAACATGTGTAGTGTAAGGGGATTGCCCCATCATTGTTGAACTATTGTACTGTTTAAATTAATAATTAATAAACTTAATAATATATATATAATATATATATATATATATAAAGAAAAAGATATAGTTATTTTGTTTCAATCTACAATTTTTCTACCTGTGATTTAGAGGTAGAAAATTTAAAATATAGATATTTAAGCCCTGACAGGCTATTTCGATCAGAATGAAATCTAAATAATATTAAAGCTTATTAAATTTTCCATTGATGAAGTGAATTTAAGCCGTTTTTGAGAAAATTTTAAAACAATATGCATTGCATAAAGACCCTCATCTTGTTGACCGATTGTGATAAAAATTTTGCTGTAACATACATGGGCTTCTAAAATATCTTAATACCACACACACTCATAAACACAGACCTTTTTGCGGGATTTAGTCATTTGGACCAAGCGGACCTTAAAACGTGTATTTATGGTGAAAACTAGAACATTTAAACGATCGGTTATATTTTTTCTTAATATATTTTACGTCGATATAATTAGTTGACCGTTGAGAATTACTGAAAAGAATTAGTCCGGGGGGGCGGTCATTAAATGAAACAACTAAATAGTTTCAACTATTTTCTTGTTTGCCAACGTTGTTTATTTATTCATGCATACATTTATTTTATATATGTATCTATTGTATTTGTTTATGTACTTAAAAAATTCTTAATGGTTTTACAGTTCAATTTATCCCTGCTTGTAATTTCTTTATTCTTTTGTATCAACTTGTATGATCTTTCTATGAGTGTTACTAAATTTTTTCTCATAATATTTTCACCTTGTTATTTTTACTGTCTTAATATATTTACCATTTTTATTAAAACGTTGGTTGGGAGGTAGTCAGTATTACTACATAAACTTTATACATTATTTTTCTTCCTATTTTATTATATAGGTTTTTACTTTAACAATCTTTTTAAAACATTTTCTAGTACCATTATGTTTTTATTACTATTATAGGTTTAATCTGATTACTTCTGTTCATGTGAGTATTACAATTTTACTAATTGTTGTCAGATCCCGTCTAAAAATGCGGTATGTATTTTCCATTTTACCTAACCTTTTGTACGCACTTTCATATCTACCGGCCTATATTCCATACTACCAAATCGTACCTAGTTTCCATTCGCCTACTCCATTTTTCAATGTTTTTTTATTTCATGGAATTTTTTTTTCTTATATATTTGGACATTATCCTTAGTCATCTGCTCTTTATAGCCTTCTCATTAGCAAACTTTTTTTTATTTAATTTATTTAAATGATTTCTTTATACATCTAGTTCCTTTTATGTTATAATATTGACATTCTCTAGCACAATCATTTTTAAAATAGTATATTTAATCTTATTTTAAATGTATCTTTGCGCCCTGATGATGACCCACAATGGGGGTCAAAACGTTGGAAAACAATGAAATAGTTGAAACTATTTAGTTGTTTCATTTAATGACCGTCACCCGGACGTATTCCTTCCAGTAGTATATTTTTCATACATAGGTAAGTCAAAGTAAAAATAATATTAATAGAGTGATAAAAATATAAATAATAATGATTACAATTTTAGTGAAAAGCGCAAAGCACGTTGAAGGCCATTGCATTAGGTCACACAATATACAATACAACAGCGGAATACTTCTCATTGCAGAGCCCTGAGGTAAGCAATAAGGAAGGGGCAGAAATATGATTGATGGAGTAATAACTACAGAGCCTTCAGAACCACTCATAGTTACTCCAGTCTATGGCATTAAGGCAATATATCTATACAAACATTTATGTATGTATTTATATACACACGTACATGAAATTAAACTAAATATATGCATACGAAAATAAATATTGAATAAATCAGTCTTATTGGCTAATTAGCCGTCAAATGCAAAGCTTTATGTTATAAATAGCTATAAAATATAAATATTTTTAATGTTAATATTATCATGAATCTGATTCGGTAATTATTTTAAACTCGTATATTGATTAAAACCACATTACGTTAGTGGATGTAATTAGTTGACCGTTGAGAATTACTGGAAGGAATTAGTCCGGGTGGCGGTCATTAAATGAAACAACTAAATTGTTTCAACTATTTATTGTTTGCCAACGTTTCGACCCCCTTTGTGGGTCATCATCAGGGCGCATGGCGGGAGAATGGAAACTAGGTCAACCAATCATCAAGGATTGACCGCGACATCATATTATTAGTGTATAGATGAACAAAATATTAAAATACTTTTTTAATGTTCAATTTAGTTTCCAAGGGAATCCAATTTACTTTATAGTTAAACATTTCTCTTTATGCTAAAAATATTGTTCTTTACCATAGCATTTATTTCTTATGAGTATTTCTTTTTAGGCTAGGAACTATTTTTATTGTTAATATTTTAATTTTTATTATTAGTATTTATTTTCCATGTATGGTATTTTTTTTTCTGTTATTGTTTTAATTTTTTTTTTTTTTAATCACAATAATAAACATTGTAAGAATATAAAACATGATAACACAATTTATGTACAATGTGAGGGAAATGCCCCATTATTGTTGAACTATTATAAAATTTTTTTTTTTTTAGTAATAACAATTTTTATTGAGAAAATTTTACAATCTGTCCCAATTTGGACATTAATAGTATTGCTGAATGATATCAAACATACTACATTCATACAATATTTACACAACATAAAATTACAATAAAATATATACACAATAATGAACCAATAAAAAAGTCAATAATTCACTTATACCTATATACACATACACACACTCATACATACATCACATTGAGTGGAGAATCTAGCCAGTGCTAGAACTCCAATATATTTACAAAAGGTCGCGGGGCCACTGCCGTTTCAACCTTCTAGGTGGGTTGTATGGATGAGTGGAGCTGGATAGGGATTGAGCTAAAGGATTAGGATGATGAATGAGGTTCTGGTGGAATTTGGAAAATTTGGATGGAATTAGGTCTGAAATAAATGGAACATTAAGGTCGTGGTGCAAGGTATAATTGGAGACATAATAAGGAGCATTTACTATTGTACGGAGGACTTTGGATTGAAAGGATTGAATGCGTTTGATGTTAGAACGTTTAGCTGTCCCCCACAGTTCAAGTCCGTAGGTCCAGATGGGCTTCAGTATTGTCTTGTAGATTAATAATTTGTTTTCAACTGTAAGTTCAGATTTTCTGTTGAGTAGTCGGTATAACTGTCCGAATCGTCGGTTGAGTTCTTGTCTTTTAAGTCTTGTATGTGGGTTCCAAGTCAATCTTTTGTCTAACAGTAAGCCAAGATACCGGACTGTATCTGAGAGAGGAATCGGTAATGAGTTGAAATAAACTGGCGGACAGGATTTTCGTCTAAGAGTAAAGGTTATGTGTTTACATTTGGCTTCGTTCACCTTTACACGCCAGTTATTACACCAGTGTTCGATAAGGAAAAGGTGTCTCTGAAGGTTTAAGGATGCTGTTTCAGGATTGGAACTGGATGATAGGATGGCGGTGTCGTCTGCAAAAGTTGCCAGAAAGGTATCAGGATGTGTAGGAATATCAGCAGTGTAAAGGATGTAGAGGATGGGTCCCAAGACGCTGCCTTGAGGAACACCGGCCTCAACGGGATAAAGGTTAGAAAATTCTTCACCACAGCGAACTCGGAAGGAACGGTTCGAGAGATAGGATCGGAGAATGAGGTATAGGGACTGGGGTAAATGGGTTTTCAGCTTGAAGAGTAATCCAGTGTGCCATACCCGGTCAAAAGCTTGCGCAATGTCCAGAAACGCACCAGAACAATACTCTTTGCATTCAAGAGCTGAGGAAATATGGTCTACAACTCGGAGCCCCTGTTGAACTGTGGAATGCTGAGGACGGAATCCAAACTGATGGGAAGGAAGATTTTGAGATTCTAATATGGGTAGGATACGTTTAAGAAGAAGCCTTTCGAAGATTTTTGAGAGGATGGGGAGTAGACTAATAGGCCTGTAGGATGAAGTGTTGTTGGAAGGTTTTCCTGGTTTTAAAAAAAGGATGATGGTGGAATGTTTCCATAACAGAGGAAAATAGGTGGTGCGGAGGATGCAGTTATAAATATAAGTAAAAAAAATAATGGCTTTCTGGGGAAGTTGTCGGAGGATCTGGGGAGTAAGGAGATCGTGTCCAGGAGATTTACGGAGAGTCAGTTTTTGGAGAAGATATTTGACCTCAGAGGGATTAATAGCTTTAGGAGGTAGGGAAAGTGGAATCGGTGACATAAGAAAGTCTTGCACTTTTGCGGTGTGATTGATGTGGGATTCCGGGTGAGGAGTGAATACTTTGGAGAGGTGTGTGGCGAATTCCTCGGCTTTATCTTCATCAGACGCAGCCCAGGAGTCATCACCACGTCGGAGAGGATGGGAAACATGATGGTATTTTAGGATCTTTTTCGTGACATTCCACAGGGAATTATCACGAGCTGATAGAGAGGAGAGGTAGGAATTAAAGGACTGGGAACGGAAGTTCGCCAACTCCCTCTTCAATTGTCTACAATAGAAGTTATAGGAGCGGCGATCTGTTGGGTGTCGGGTGCGCTGCCATAATGATCTTGCTCGGCGTTTGGTGTGGATAAGGTCTATAATAGGTTGTGGAAAATGATTTTGGTCTGGATTTATATTGGAGTGTTTAGGAGAGGAAGCAGTCCAGACAGCTTGTTGGATGGCGGTGGTAAAGGAATAGACGGAATTATCTAGGTCATCTTGGGTTTTGAGGGTTACTCTGAGGTCAATATTATCGGTCAGGATTTGGCGGAAAAGGTTCCAGTTGACAGGGCCTCGGATGAATGATGGTGGAATGGGTTTTGGAATTGGAGTGAGAGATACTTTTAGGATCAGTGGACTATGGTCTGAGGATAGTTCATCAAGGCGAGTTAAAGACAAGTTGAGAGAGCCTAATCCGCTGTGGATAAAGAAGTCGAGGATGTCAGGATTGCGGTTAGGATCGGTTGGCCAGTAGGTAGGGGAGTCAGGAGGCAGGATATTAAAATTTCGGGAGTTGAGTGCAGACAGCAAATTTCGTCCCCGAGAATTCGTGGTTCTGGAACCCCACTGCTGATGCTTGGCGTTTAAGTCTGCACCCAGAATGAAACGATTTCCTAAGGAATCCAGGAAGGATACAAATTCAGAATTGGAAATGGAATGTTTAGGAGGGCAATATGCAGATGTGAGGGTTACCGGAAAGGAAAAAGTCTTGATTACTATGGATGTGGCTTGTAGGAAATCATAGGTGGGAAGTGGGAGTAAATGATGAGAGAGGGATTGGTGGACAATGATAGCAGAACCGGCATGGGCTTTACCGTCTGGGTGGTCAGTACGGTATGTCATGTATTGCGGTATTTTGAAGTACTGTTTAGTCGTTAGTCTTGTTTCAGTTATAAGTGCAACATCGATTGTTTTGTCTTGCAACAACGCTGTCAGTTCGTCAGTATGATTTCTAACACCATTCGCATTCCAAAGGAGAATGGATAAGGAGTTAGGTGAAGTCATTTAAGGATTTTTCAAGGCAGGGATTAGATTCGATACTAGATTTGTAAGGAGTGATATAAGCGGATTATAAAATTAGAAACAAAAAATCTGTTTTCAAGAAATAACCGAAAAGTATAAAAAAATAATAGCAATGTTAGTTAATGGATTTATAACAACATTCCATTCATTTTAACAAGTTACTTTCGATTTGGTTAGTAATAATGTTTCTAAAGTCTTGCATGCTGTATGAAAGAATATTACTTGTACGTTACTGTACGGTGGCAACACTGAATCACCAAAAAGGGAGGTTATCACAACAATAGAAATAACATATGTTAATGGGCTGATAAGAGCTTTGTATCAACTTTTACGACTTAATGTATTGCATATGAACGTTTCTAAAATCATGCGCTTTTTAATGGTTTATCATACGTCTATATTGCTACTCATAATTCAGGATTAATTTTTTGATGAATTTAATAATAATAATAATAACATTCCGAGCGAACCCGAAGGTTCGATGCCGATACCACCAAATACTGTCTACACAGACTCGTCCAATGATCACCATTCAAGCCCAAGCTCCCGAGATCAGCCTTAACGCAATCCTCCCATCGACGCTTCGGCCTACCTTTCGGACGGCTACCAGTCGGTTCAGCGAGTACCAACAACTAAACTCGCCCATTTGAGCCTCCGCATTGCTATCAACGCGATTATATTCATAGGGTATAATCTCCGCAATTCCGCGTTGTACAACCATCTAAACTCCCCAGTGGCCTCATCTCTCTTCGGACCAAATATTTTACGTAGTACCTTATTTTCGAAAACCTTAAGCCGTTGTTCATCCTTCAAAGTAAGCGGCCACGTTTCACATCCGTAAAGGACCGTCGGAAGAATAATAGTTTTATAAATTCTAAACTTTAAGTTTTTAGACAGAAGCTGCGAGCTAAGTAATTTAGCAACTGAATAATAACACGCATTTCCCGCCTTTAATTTTGATGAATTTATTATAGAAAATTAAATTTTCCCTTCTAAATAAAAATTTAATCGCAATATATTATATTAACGAACCTTAAAGAAAGAATGCCGTCAATGATAGTGAAAACCGTTGAAAATGAGTTCGCGGAAACCATGAATCTTGATATAATTTTTTATACAGAGAGATAATGGATAAAGATATTTAATATAATATAATTGTAAAATCATACGATTTAGTTCGTCAGCAGCAATTATGATAGCCCTCTTTTAGAATTTAAGCTCCCAGTTGTACTTCACCCAGAGGTGTTTCTGGGCTTGACAAAAAAGGTTAGTAAATCGTTGAGTACAATTTATCTCCTGGATCTCGAGGGATAGCCCTGTTTTCCGGTTTCATGAAGAATTGAAGTGGCTCTACGCTACAAGGTGTTTGTGACAAGTGTAATGGACTCTAACACGTCTATCGAATCATTCTTTGTGGGAAATACTCCCTTATAATGGTGAAATATACTTCTGTAAGTTAAATCTTTAAATATTAAGCTAGTTAAAAATAATTATATGATATTATTTTATTTTTAATTGTAATACCCGGAAGAATTGCAATAGAAAGTACTGTGGTAAAAAAAATTAGGCTTGGTTGTAACAGAACTTCACTAATCTGAATTTATAAAAACAAACTTCTCATAAAAAACGATCCAATATTAATAAATAATTAAACGAACAGTGATATTAGTTTAAGTCTTATTCCTAATGAAACAATCTGACATTTTAAAAATTTACTTTACATTTACTTACCTCAATAGGAAATATATAGTAAGGAAAAATATTGGAATAGTAAAATTTTTCAGTTTTCAACGGAAATAAACGTTTTAGCGTCCCCCGAGTCCAAATAACTAAGTCCCGCGGGATCACTTAGCTGGGTGGTTAGCATAGCCTACTATGCCAAAGGTGGCAGGTTCAAACCCTCAGGTGGTCCTAGGATTTTTTAATGGGAGTAAAAAATCCTTAGTTATGCCGTCCTTCGGAGGGGACGTTAAAAGGTGGTCCCGAGCCTGTGCGATGTCAGGTACTCGTTAAAGATCCCTGTATAAAGATGTAAAAGATCCCCCTATCCTAATAAAACCTGGATAGGCATCCCACTGTAGCATCATCCGATTAGCTATAGCAGCATAAAGTGGCGTTAAATAAATAAACAAACAACTAAACCCCGCAAAAAGGTCTTTAGTAGTATTAAAAAATGTTTAAAAATAAAATAAAATAACAAAATGGAACAAACTTTGACTTGAAATAAACTTCGATAATCAACTAAATTCAATAAAGGAATAAATAAGTTTTTAAATTAGGGATGGTGATTGACCATTTTCCTTAGAATTATTTATTGCTTTTCATATATATTGGGTTGTGTCACATGAAATGTCCGTTTTCAAGGTAAAGGATTTTTATTAAAAATACGACATGAAAACAAGATAATTTTATTCGAAGTATTTACCTTCTTTTTCTACACATTTTTCCCAAGGTGACACCGTGTCAGCTTTGAAGTGAAACAAAAACGGAAAACCGCACTTTTCACTTGATCATCGTTCTCAAAAAGTTTTCCTTTCAAGAAGGTGTCTAAATTTCTGAACAGGTGGTAATCTGTTGGAGACAAGTCGGAGAATATGGTGGGTGCGGAAGAACTTCGTAGCCCAGTTCTTTTAATTTTTGCACCGTATGTTTTGAAACATGCTGCTCAGTGAGATCATGAGGTACCCATGTATCGAGCTTTTTTACTTTCCCAATACACTTTAAATGTCTGGAAACGGTAGATGCACTTGCATTTAGTTGTGCTGAGAGTCCTTTAACTGTTTGGTAGGAGTTTCCTTCTACTGTATGTTTGAGGACATCGTTGTCTATTACGGACGGAGGTCTTCCTCGGGGCAAGTTTTCCAAGTCGGTATCCCCAGCTGAAAACTTAGCAAACCAACGGCGAATGGTCCGTTCATTAACACTCCCTTCCCCAAACGTCTTGCAAATATTTCTAGCGGCCTTAGCTGCTGAATGACCGAGTTTAAACTCGTACAAAAATATTACTCGAAAATCGCGTGTTTCAATGTTTATATTTGGAGGTATACTAAAAAGTGGGTAATTGATTGGGAAGCTATTGTTTATAATACAAAGGTAGAGGATTAGTAACTGTTTACTTTAAATATGTAAACATTTGGAAGAAAACAACAGAGACCTGCAAAATCCTTCATGTATTTCAGAAACTATAAAATTTCATGTGACACAACCCAATAGTTATTTGGAAATAATATACCATTATGTAATAATTTGCAGCGTTTTTTATTATTATTAAAAAAAATCCACCTTTTCCGGTGCTCCAATAACTCTGGTAAGGTTGTTTAGAAGATCTTTTAAAATTAATTTTAGCAATCATAAAACAAAATCGCTAGTATGGATTAATAATCAAAAGTTAACAAAATTGGACAGGTTGAGCTCAATGAAAGGATACCGCAAGGAATAGATTATTCCTTGGATTAGTTAACTAATTAAGGAGCGCTTTGTAGTGAAGGTGCGGCCTAGCGAAGGAAGCATAACAGATTATACCGGAAGGAACATGGCCACGAGATCAAAAGGCTCAAGAAACGCTTTTATCAGCGCTTTCCCTTCTCCCGATTAAATTTTAATTTACCCATTCCTTAATCAAATGGCCACTTTGATTAGTTCAGAAATATTTCATCTAGAATCCATTTGAGATTCACCCTATTACTATTTACAACTCATACCCTCCCCACACACACATACAAAAAAAAGCCTGTACCTCTACAACCCATGAATCCATGTCTTGGGCTCGGTACATATAGAAATTCGTACTGTTTCGAGGACAATGGCCGTGCAATGGGGTGATTAGGCCTAACTTACAAGATATAAATAAAATATATAATAAGGAAAATTATTACGATCGTGAAAATTTTCAGATTCCAGTTTTCAACGGAAATATACCCTTTAGATTCCCTTGAGTCCAAATAACTAGATCGCGCGAATAGATCAGTTTATCTGTGTGTGTTCTATTCAATACTACTATGAGTCCGAGATGTTACAGCAACTTTTTTTATCAAAATCAGAAGAGCTACTTTATACCATGCATTTCCACCTTTTTACTCTATTACATCTATTATTATTAAAAACGGCTCTAATGATTTTATTCAACTCGCTAAATCGATGAAAAGAATAACGAGCATTAATATCATGTGGGTTTCAATCTGATTAAATAGACAGGGCTCACATGGAGATATTAAAAGTTTTCTTTCTCTAAAAAAATCTAAACCTCTGCATCCCATGAAGGATCTTCAAATGAAATGAAATGAAAAAAAAAAAAAATATTCTAGGATCAAGTCCCCTTAGAATAACGAACAAAAATAAATCCTTAAGGTCTGGTTACTTTAAGAAAATATGTATAAAAAAAAAAAAAAAAAAAAAAATAATATATATATATATATATATATATATATATATATATATATATATATATATATTGCTATGTATCGAGAATACTGAAAGGTGAAGGAATATTTTTGAAACGTATAAAATAGAGCAGTTTCCGGGTGACAAGCAGGAAGGGTTCTTAGAAGGCCTATGCAAAAAACTGCACCCCTCCACTGCTTGGAAGAGATAGCCCTTTACCTGAGGAGTCTGAGCCCGGACGGCAAGAGAAGCGGAAGTCAAGCCGCGGACGGAGGAAGTTGGGGTCAAGCAGTCAATAATTATGCAGATCTGTCAAAGGTACATATATGTTATATTATGTGGTGAATAGAACCTCAGTATTCTCGATAATAACAATGCCTTACTGTACCAAGTTTTTATGTATAATAATATGTGTAGTAAAATTTACTCTGTTATAAATAA
Source organism: Piezodorus guildinii (assembly GCA_023052935.1). NCBI lineage: Eukaryota > Metazoa > Arthropoda > Insecta > Hemiptera > Pentatomidae > Piezodorus > Piezodorus guildinii. The sequence goes on from CM041295.1 coordinate 44,880,387, forward strand.
ATGTATAATATAAATAAATTACTTTATTACCCTATATGCCACCGAACATAGTAATATATATATATATATATATATATATATATATATATATATATATATATATATAAAAGAAAAAAATATCTATAAATATAAAGGATCAAATATTTATTATATCTATAAATCTTTGTAAATTTATACCTATATTTTACATTAGAACGGAAGATTGAGAAGCGAGAAGGTAGTGGAACAGTTGATGTTTCAAGGAAGAAAGATAAGTGGCTTTACGAATAGAGATGGGCAGCGAATTCCAGAAGGATGAGGAACGAACGAGAATCGTTTTATGTGGTGGGTATAAATATTTATTGATTGGGTTCTAGTATTTAACGAATGGATATCAGAGCGGAGGGTGAGGAGCTGAGTTATGTAAGAAGGTTTTCTTATTTTTAATGTTTGGAATAGGTAAGAACCAAGGAAATATTGTTGTACAGAAAGATAAAACCATGGCGGGTAGAGTACTTAAGGAGATTCGTACTATTTCAAGGCTAACGGCCATGCAAGGAGGTGGTTAGGTCTAGATCACGTTCAGTCACCAGGTTTTTCCCCAATATTTTAGGTACCAACTTTAAAGAGGCGGGTCTGCCCCAGGAGGGTCTCCATACCCTAAGGTAGCCTCCCGACTATAATAACAGAATAAATAATATTCTGCTACAGCCGAGATTCGAACCCAAGACCCGGAGAACAGTAGACATGGGGCACTATCCACCACGCCACTCCCTACTCAAAAAAGGTAAAGCCTATTTACCAACTACGGTACGTAAATGTTAAAAGTTCATCTAATGTGTCTATTGATGTCACAACCTTTGGCCGGAGGGAAACTTAAATTCAAAACTTTCTTCAAAGTTTGAAGAGCAAAGTTAAAAGCTGTCAACCGGCCATCTTGTGGGGAAAATTTTCTGTATTATTTGCTTCAATTGATTTATTTATACAGATTTCGTTGGATCACGAAGCCATGTTTAATATTGTAATGCATAAACGTATACAGGTCAATATCCATTTGGAATGGTTCACTTATAATTGATTTTGCCACACAAGATTTTTACTGGTTATTCTTATCTTTACTGAATTAGATACAGTGGATAAAACCGCTGCAAATTATTACACAATAGCTTATTATTTCCAAATAGCTATATTAGGGTGTATCTGTTTATATAGCTGTTTAAAGGCAATCAACAAATATAAAAAACAATAAATAATTCAAAGGAAAATGGTCAATCACCGCTGCTAATTTAAAAAAAAAAAGGATATATCTTTGCTTTTTCGAAACCGGTTTCAATGATTTTTTTTTCATTATTTAGAAAATAAATAAACAAGCGTTTATGTAGGCAAGAATTTTTTTCTTTTTTTATTCGTCTCGGTGTCATGATCCTAAAACTCAATACAATTGTTTCTCTATCTTTAAAAAAAACTGAGGTATAGGGGTTTTTATGGGGAAAATTTTAGTTTTGTTTACTGTTATTTTTTATAATTATTCGCGGTTTATTGGTTTAAAACCTGTAATACATTTTCTCACTCTTATCAAAAATAACCGAGTTATTGAATGAAATCATATTTAATCGGCCTTAATTTAAAAGTAATAGGCATATTTCAACGTTTAGGTGTTAAAATCATCGTAGGCTGCGCTAGTATTTTTGTGCTAAGTTTAAAAAAAATCGGTCGTGTAGTTTCGAAGAAAAGCCGCTGACGGTTATTCGTTATTCGGATTCTAAGTGTCTTGAAACACAAATCCTCACATTTTGAGGGGAGGAGTTAATTTTTTTTTGGTCGATTACAAAGGTTAATTATCGAAAATATATGAAGAATTTTTAAAATTATTCGCGTTTTTTTTTTTCTTTCTTCATAAATCAGTTATTAAATTAAATCATATTTAATCGGTCGCCATTTTAAAATTAATATGCGGATATCAACGTCTAGGTGTTATAATCATCGTTGGCTGCGTTAGTATTTTTGTCCCAAGTTTCGAAAAAATCGGTCCAGTAGTTTCGGGGGAAAGTCGCGATAGACGGACAAGCGGATTTGTTTTTATTCGACATTCGGATTGTGGCTTCACATGCTTGCTCACAGATAGCGACGGTAACATAGGCTACCGTTCGAATATATGAAGACGTACAATTCAACAATATTATATATTATAACTCATTCATACTATTGTTAATATTTTTTATACATGTAACTGATTTATAAGAATAAATAAACCTGTCAAGGTTATTTGACCTAGGGAATATACGCTAGTCTGGTAGCATAGCTCTCACCATTAATTGAAACGTTGATTTCCAAAAGGTACTATATCCATTCTAGAAAATTTTACAGGAAGCGCGAAAATCTCGCATTACTATATTACTAAATCATCTAATTTGATTATTTTCGCATTAAAATCTAGAATTATTTTTTTAATATATTAATAATATCATATATATATTTTTTTTTATTTTTTTTTTTTATTGAGATATATTACAATTTGTTTCTATATGAACATTAGTAATAGTGATATATGAACCCATTCACACAATATATACAATGATAAAGTCAAATAAATAAAATATAATATATATACAAAATGAGAAAACAAACAACAACCTATAACTGAGATAAATACAAATAAATGATATATATAGAATTAAATAATAATAAATATAAAAACAAAACATTAACCTATAATTGAGATAAATAAATTTGCAAATAAACAAACATCATTCAAACAAACATAACTATATACAAAATATACAAGTGCTATAGAGGGACCCCAGACTGGGCTTATAATATCATATTAAAGGTATGAAATGAGATGTTTTAGTATGATTTGGAACGAAATTAAATGTGTAAGTAGTCCCTTTAGAAAATAATTATATTTCTAAATTGCGTTTATAAAGGACTTGGGTGTACATTAGATAAAATAAAATAGAAGATTTAGATACCTTCAAGTGATGAGAATACAAATATCTAAAAAAAATCAATTTTGTAAAAAATGTCCTATAGTACCTTTTGGAAATCAACGTCTCAATTATTGACATGGATGACTAACATCCCCAAGAGCCCAGCTCAGCCCTCATGTTAATGTTTTCTTCTGTTTGAGGGATTTGAAGAAAAAAAAAAAAAAAAATCAGCTCTCAGATCACCTAACTGGTATCTCCCTAGGTCAGATTAACTCTGCCTTTGTAACATAATGTTTTCTATCTTTATTTTACATCCTTCTTGTACCTTCTCTCCTTCTATCATACGCTACTGTCGTGCAACTACCACGCAAGGTGAAATCTCTCCGCCTATCCTACGCTACTGTCGTGCTACTACCACGCAAGGTGAAATCTCTCCGCCTATCCTACGCTACTGTCGTACTACTACCACGCAGAACGAATTCTCTCCTAACCCACACTACTGGCGTGCTACTACCACACAGAGTGTAACTCATCCTTACCAGTCCCCTCTGCTAATTGGTAGGTGCGGATTCGCCCCCTACCTAGCAGAGTAACCTCATACCTGGTGTTGCGGTACGTGCTACTACCACGGCGAGCACCATCTCCACTAACTTTCTTCCTTGCATGAATACGCAATTGTAATTGTCGAGGCCTTCTGATACCCTTTCTTGTCCATAACAAGCGTAATTTGACCGGATTCTACTTGTCTTCTTGAAACGTGAGCCCTCTAATTTTGATGAGAGGGGTTAATTTTTTTTTTCATTATTGAAAATGATAAACAGAAAATTTCTAACTAATGCTTTTAGTGCGGCAGCCTTTTAAATTCAGTGACATTGAATTTGAATTATTAAATTTAATAATTTTAATTTGTCTGAAAACTGGAGTTGGGAAAACCTCATTAACTCAAGTATTTTTGAGGGTTTTCATCGAAACAAAAACTAAGAATATGATAGAGGTGTGCTTTACATTTTTTGTCCTCAAAATACATTACCTACCCCATTGGAGAATCGGGGAGATGCTCGGGTGTCAACCAGGTGATTAATAACCCTTTTCTTAGATTGGAATAGGAAATAATTTCACTTTCAACATATTTTATTATAATTTTTTTTCTTTTTGGAGTGATAAAACACTATATGAAATATATAGCAAGGGAAAGTATTGCAAAAAATGTTCAAATTAGATTTTTCTTCAGAAATACATGTTTTACCCCTGAAATCAAATGAGTTAGGTCAGCAATAAAATAATCCTTAATATCCCACCAGTCGCAGATGTAGCCCGAACTAGATATACCTCCTTTAATTTCAAATTACCCGTCTTTAGGGGAAGAAAATACAAATTGGCTATTTAAGACCTGTTAGAATATTTCAATCAGAACGAAATTTGTGCCATATTAAAGCGTATTACATTTTACATCGGTCTAGTGAGCTTAATCAAAATCGTGAACAGCCGTTTTTGAATAAATTGTAAAAATGTGCAAAATGCATAGTATAAACTTGGACTTCCGGTCAGCCGATTTTAGTTAAAAAGTTTCTATAACATATCGGGCGTATAGCTGTCTTAAATATACAATTTTAGTTTCGTCCACCTTTCCGTTTGACATTTGGGATCAGGGGACTCAAAACATATTTTTGCTCTGTTCTCCTTTTGCTATATATCGAATTCGTTCAACTTGTATATTTATCTGTTCTTTTAACAATGCTAAAGAGTTATTTGTATAGAAAATAAATAATTAAAGGTTTATTAGAGGAAGAAAAAACCCCAGAAAATTTGGCATTCAAGCCCTGTTAGAATATTCAGTTTTCGTGGTAGACTTATAATACGCGGACACACAGATCTAAAACGCGTGTTTCCGGTGAAAACTCGAATTCAAAAGTGTTTACGATCGCAATACTTTCCCTTACTATATAGTTTATACATAGGTGGGTGAAAGTAAAAATGTTAAGCTCACCCTCATTATATTGTTAGTTTTGTTTTTATTTGATATCTTCAAATTTACAAGAATGTGCTAGACTTGCCACACAAACCTCTTTGCTGGACTTGGTCATTTGAACTCAGGGTTAATAAGTGTATTTCTGATGAAAAAAACTAATTTGAACATTCTTACGTTCGCAATACTTTCCCTTACTATATATATTTCATATTTAGGTTAGTGAAAATAAAAATTAACCTTTTAAGCATTCTCAATAGAAAAAAAAGGTTTTATAATAAAATATGTTGAAAGTGAAATTTTTCACTTTTCCAATCTAAGAAAAGGGTTATTGATCACCTTGGTGACACCCGAGCATCTCCCCGATTCTCGAAGGTGGGGGCCAAATAGAGTTTGCCAAACATTTTAAAGCACTTCCCTCAGCGACCCCCCCCCCTCACAGTTTCGATTCAGTTAAAAAGTCATTCGTTTTAACAGAAATAAATTACGTGCCAACTGCTGATGAAACTGCAGCGATAATCGCTTCTCCCCTCCCACAACCGAACAAAAACAATAAAAGCCCTGAATTAAAGATTAAACGGAGATAAAATGCGACGGTTGAATGAACCTAAAGTAACCAGTCATTTACTCACAAATCTCAATAGGTTATATTGTGTATTTTTCTTGTATTATTGTTTCATTTTTTTTTTTATTTATATCTCTTGTACAGAATATAATAGAATAGATTTTATTTGTCTTTGGGGTATTTCCCTTACAAATAGAGCCTGGCTTAGCTATTCACAATACATTTTTTAAGTTATATACATATTTTGATAAAGATAAATCAACTGTTTTTTTTTTTTTTTTTTTTGTTTTTTTCCAATATAGTAGAGATAAAATAAAAAAAGATTCACATGTTTTTTAAATAATAATACATTTGTTTAAGAAAAAAAAAATATGATTTTAAAATAGATAAAATAAATAAATATATTGATAAAGATAACAGTTTTTTTTTTCCTTTTTATTTTCAATGTAGTAGAGAAAAAATAAAAATACATGTTTTTAAAAATAATAACACCTCTTTAAAAAAAAAAAAAAAAAAAAAAAAAAAAAAAAAAAAAAAAAAAAAAAAAAAAAAAAAAAAAAAAAATTAAACTAAATTAGTATATTGATATAGATAAATGAACAGTTTTTTTCTTCTAAAATAGTTGAGTAAAAATAAAACATAAAAATATATATGTCTTTAAAGTAATAATACATCTGTTTAAAAAAATAAAATAAATACTACAAATGAATTAAAAAACAACACCTGTTTAAGGCTTTGTAGATTGAAATTTTACATTACATTTATAAAGTTCGGTTAGACTGGTTACATCAGTTACAATTTATATTAAGTTAATATTTACTTTAGGTATAATAGAATTGTTAATGAGTTTGTCGTCGATTTATATACGTCGAGACAATCATTTGGGATATAGTATTGTTGACATTTTATTGTTTTTGTTAACTGCATTATTTAGGTTTTGTATGTAAGCATATTGTTTTTATTCGTTGATAATGAACGATCTCATTTTTAGGCAGTTAATTATATAGTCATATATTTGGTTTAATTTTGTATGGCTCTACTACAGGTTGTTGTTTTGATTTGTTTCTTGTTGTTTTTTTGTGTTTATTAATTTTTTTGTATATATTTGAATTTATTGATTTCAGATTTTATGTAATTTGACTTTATCATTATTTTCTGTATATATTGTATGAATGTGTACTACATCACTATTACTACTGTTCATTAGGTAACTAATTGTAATATTTCTCAATAAAAAAAAAAAAAAAATTGTATGGGGCCCAGACCAGGTATCAATCCTTCCATGAAAAACTCCACTCCCATTCTAACCCACTAGTTTCAATCCTTGCTTCCTCTTCCATTCCTTACAATCCTCCGAGGCGTCTGAAAAGGAGATGGCCTCGAGACCTTCTAGTTTAGATTACCCTGTGAGTAGTGCCAATGGGATTTACTCTTCATGTCTTTTTCATGTATTTCTGTTAGCTTATTTACTTGATGTATTAACTAATACAGTTGTAAATTTCAATAAATGATTAAAAAAAAAATTGTATGGTCTTCTATTATAAATATTGTTGGGAACTGATTTTCTGGAATATTGTTTACGTATGGTTTGTGGTAGTTGGTGGTGGAGTAGATTGGGCATACTGCAATTAAATGATAGAGGGTTTCATAGGTATTCATATTACATATGGTACAGATTTCTGTGGGTTTGATTATCTGTTATATACGAGCGTATATTCTCTGTGAATTGATTATCTGTTATATATATATTCTCTGAGCAATCCATGGGAGATCAGTACTTCCAACTGACAACACAAATGTATGATGGTTCGGTTATAGTTATTTAATGAACTGTATAGATTAAGAAAAAATAAATTAAACGACGAATTACAACAAATTTATTACTTCAATGCATTTATACAACTGAATACATAAAGAAAAAATAAGAAACAAAATTAACCTAATGAAACATAAAAACAGATTTAAGAAAATAAACATTCACTGTTCCATCAGAAGAAAAATTAATTAAAAAATATATAACCTTTTTTAGAAATAATAGTTAAAAAAAAAATCTGGTAGGGCAACACACGACATTCACTTACCTCTGCCGATATAATTAATTAAATAATTATTATATAAAGTTAATGTTTATGAAAAAGATTTTAAGTTAATTTAAATAAAAATCTTATTTAGTTCTGTTGGAAACATATGATTTAGATTAAACAATATCACTATATTAAGTTGTTACTATAACAATCAGTTTATGATTTGTTCGTCACTTAATATCACCTTTTACATCTATGTGGATGATAAGATAATGTTTTTTTCAAAAATATTTCTCTTTCCTACGGCGATATATTGAACGTATATTTTATTGTTTAATATGTAAAAAACAAAACTTACATTAAAAAATATTTTTGCCCTTTTATCCTTTAGTTGGTCATCAAATTCGTTCAACTTGTATATTAAGTCGTTATTTGTCAATTCTGATAAAATGAAAAGGCTAATCTTTTAGGATTTACAAAATTAAACGTTCTTTAGAAGAAGAAAATACAAAAGTTCTCAAATACAAAAAAAAAAAATTGCTGGAAGGAATTAGTCCGGGTGGCGGTCATTAAATGAAACAACTAAATAGTTTCAACTATTTTATTGTTTGCCAACGTTTCGACCCCCTTTGTGGGTCATCATCAGGGCGCATGGTGGGAGAATGGAAACTGATTCCATTCTCCCACCATGCGCCCTGATGATGACCCACAAAGGGGGTCGAAACGTTGGCAAACAATAAAATAGTTAAAACTATTTAGTTGTTTCATTTAATGACCGCCACCCGGACTAATTCCTTCCAGTAATTCTCAACGGTCAACTAATTACATCCACAATGAAAAAAAAAAATTATTTTCTAAAAATTGTTTTTATTTCTTTATTTTTTTTGTATAGTATATATATTTATCCATGGTTGTAAATGTTAGTTATTTATGTTTCCTTTGAGTATTTGGCCTGGCATGATGTATATTTCAACTGTAAAAACCAAAAGGGACCAAGTTAAAGAAAAAAAAAGTTATTATCTATTCTATTCTATTCTATTAAATATAAAAATAATGTTTCCATCGAAGCTATATCGTTTCTACTTTGAGTTCATTTAAAGCATCAAAAATTAATTTTAAGTTGAGAGGTATGTGAAGGTCATATGTTAAGCGCGCTTTAACTTTTTTAAGACAATAAGTACATATTTTTAAAATGTTATATCATTTTAAGATCTATAAACAATTCGTTGATTTATATTTATAAATAAAGAAAAAAAATATCTGTTTTAAACATCAGCTCCTAGAAAAGAAAATATTTAAGAGTCATACAAACAGCAAATACTTAAGGGATGCCATTTTCCAAGCCGATCCTCGCCTATAGGCACACTGATACTTCTTATCTTCGCTATAACTTTTATGACACCTATAAAACTTTTCCACGTCTGTTCTACTAGTAAAGATAAAAATTTTCCTTTATAGTTGCCCACACTACATATTTTCCCTTTATCCTAAAGAGCGCTTTCCAATCGCGTCATTGCACTACTTAAGGCAGCTGCAAAAGCTAACTTTGTAATAGAATATTTGAAAAAAGGTTTCATAAAGCATTGATTACAATTGTTTCAACCTTTTTTTCTTAAGGAGTGTACAAGAAATTAATGACTTATATAAAAAAGTAAAAATTAAAAAATCAGAGGGTCACCTGAGTTATAATTGCTAGCATAACAGCCTTTCATGCCAAAAGTTGAAGTTTTAAACCTGGCAAGGTGGCCATACGATTCTTTAGCTATGCTGCCATTGGTGAGGACGTAAAAAGGTGGTCCCGAGCCGGTGCTAGGTCAGGTACTGGTTAATGATCTGTATCCTGATTAAACCTGGATAGGCAAAATTTACGATTCCAACTGCAGCACAAAGCTAAAGCAGCATAAATTGAAGTTCGAGGTAGAAGCTTCTAATTCAGACATACATCCAAAGACGGATTCACTCAACAAACGCATATTTTGGATTTTTTTCTATCATACATAAAGACCTCAATACAATATTCGTTGCAGACTTGACTCAGAATGTATAAACCTCCTAAAATGCTAAAATAAAATGGTCACAACTTGTAAAAAAAAAAAAAAAAAAAAAAAAAGGTTCACTAAGTTCAGAAGTTCGTGATTTTCGTACAGGGCAAAGACTGTGTAATAATGTGATTAGGTATCCACGTATAGAGGCTGGATGAACAAGAGGAGGGTCTGTCTGGCCTTAGGTCACGTCACGACATAAATAAAATACGAAGTATATACAGCCGGGATTCGAAGCCGGACCCCGGAGAACAGTAGTTCAGTGCTCTATCTACTCCTATAAATTTGAATAAATAAATTTAAACAAAAAATGATCCCATATGCTACGGATTTCAAAGTTTAATAAGCAGATATTAATGAGCAGTAACATACACCATTTTATTAAATTTTTGAGCGCTCAACACACAATTTTCACTTACCTTGTTTCTTTCCATTTCGTTACTCTGAATTACCTTATACAGCTTATTAGGTTAGCTAACTATTTGTCTACAATCTTTGGCTTTCCAGCGATATATTATCCATTTATATTACTATTATTTGTGTTCATTTAGTTTCTATTTTATAATCACCCATTTTGTTCCTATGCCAACAAGCTGAAATGGTTAATACAATCAAACTAAAGAAATTGAAGATATTTTAGGGAAATTAATTTTGAAAATTTTGCATTCAAGTCCTGTAGGATCATATTAATCAGAATAAAAACTACATGAAAAAAAGCCCATTTAATTTTACATCAACATAATAGGTTTAGTCATAATCGATAGAGCACCGTTCGTAAAAAGGTGCAAAAAGATAGAAATTTGCTGTAACATTCCAGCAATTTAATTGTCTTCTGTATGGGATTTTTTTTTCGTTTTTGGTTTTTACGCTAAACTTAACACGGAGAAAAAACTAAAATAAAAGTCTATTTCCGGTGAAAACTCAAATACGAAATTTTCATCATATAAATCTATATTCTATATAAAGTCAAAAACAACCTAACAAACATAAATGTATCATTTCCGTTTTGTTTAAAGGTAAACGTAAAATCTTATCCTAATATTTTATTTTTACCATAAATTTGTTGAGAAGAATTGAGACGTTTTATTTCTAAAAGATAATAAAGATATTTTTTTTACGAAACAGATATTTTTATTTTCATCGTTTAGTTTTATCTAAATCTTATATGTATTTAATGAACACTCAGTTCTTTTGAAACCGCGAATTAGCAATACAATTATTTTCTAAATGTACTGATTACACATTTAATTTCGTTGCAAATCATACAAAAACATTTCGTTCTATAACTTCAAAATACTGTTAAAATTTTAATGCGAAAAGAGTCAAAAAAGTTATGTTGATAATATAGTAAAGAGTGATTTTAGCACTTCCTGTAAAAACTCCTGAATTGGATATGGCACGTTTTGGAAAACAACGTCTCAGTTATTTTATGCACATAATATAATACATGCGTATTAATAAGTGGTAGTATATGTTTTAAAATTATTAAACAGAACTAAATAGCTTTAGTTGGATTGTATTCAATATTTTTATTTTTTCATACGTATTTAAATTTGACATTTTAACTTTTCTTTTTAGAGATTCTTTTAGTTAAATCGGTGAGTTGATAGCATCGCGGAGACTTAAATGGACGAGTAAAGTTGTTGGGCTCGGTGAAGAACGGATTCCAAGAAAGTTGGTATTCGCTGATCCGACTGGCAGGCGTCCTAAAGGTAGGCCGAAGCGTCGATGGGAGGATTGCGTTATGGCTGATTTCGGGAGCTTGAACAATGAACATTGGACAAGCCTGTGTAGGCGGAATTTAGTGGTATCGGCATCGAACCTTCGAGCTCGGTAAACCCATTATTGTTATTATTATTATTATTTAGTTAAATCGTTGCAATATTTTTTATTATAGCTAGTAGAATTTATTTCTAAATATTGTACAATATTATTTTTTATTTGTTAAGTTTTTTTTTTTTTTTTCATCGATTCTTTGCCAGATATAGCTCCTTTATTATGTCAAAGCTAATGTTGTACTTAGAAGACTAAGTCCCAGAAAATTTGTTTTCTTCTGTTTCTTATATATTTTAACTCTGCTACCAATTAATTTTTTTTCAGTTCAACACAATTATTTTCTAAAAATTGTTTTAATTTTTTGGTTATTTTTTTTTGTATACTTATACATCCATAATTGTAAAGAGTTGACCAAGGTAGAGTATTTCCACTGCATATACCTGTTATTCTAAAGGGATCTAATCCCAGAATAAAAATTATTTTATGTTCTAATAAATTCAAAAGCTCGTAGAGAATATTCGTAGTGTGTTTAATACTGAATAATAACAGCACTATGTACCCTGTAGATGCAGATATAACTGAGAATAAAAACTGGTAAGGATATGGATTTGACGCTTAAATATTTATCCACAGGTTCCTTTGAAATTTGTTGTTATCGAAAATGTTTACAAGGGTGAGGGCGGAGGTAGATAAGGTAAAGGGTTTATGTTAATCGGAGGATGGCTAAAATAAATACAATGTTCGGGAGCGGACCCCAACCGATAACATCGTCCGCCAACGGGGCCTTTGGCTCTTCCGCGAAAATTTCCCATAATCCCAAATAGTTTCCCTACTATCTTTCCCCATTTCCCTACCATATACTTTCACGTAAAATATTTAATAAGGCAGGGCAATATTAGTTTCATAAAGAAAAATTTAATTTTTGTACGTCTACTACAAAACCAGTTAGTATTGCGTTGTGCGAAAAATAATACAAGGTTTTTTATTTTTATTTATTTATTAAAATTTACAACTGTATAAAAAAATATAACTAGTAAATGTGAAAAAAGTAACAATTGGCTTGATAAACTCTTGTGAAGAAGAGTTTAGCAATCGGTAGCACTTCAATGCTTATTTCGTTAGCAGGTCTCGAGGCCGCCGTCTTTTCAGGCGCCTCAGAAGGTTATCGGGAATAAATGGAGATAAGAGAATACGGACAAGCGAGTTTGAGTGGTCTGGTAGTTTGGAATTAAAGGTGGTGAATCTAATTCTGGCGAAGTCTGCAACTAATGGGATATTCAGGTCTTTATGGATAGTTTTATTGCTGACAAAATAAGGAGCATTTATGATCTTTCAGAGGATTTCGGATTGCAAGGATAGGCTGCAGAAGGATTTGAAACTTAGGTCGATCCCCATAGCTCAGTACTATATGTCCAAACAGGTCTAATTATGGCTATATAAACAATTTTTTTTGTACTAGATGGGAAGTTTTGATAGTTTATTAAGTAGATGTTGTAAATTCGGTATCTCGGAGCAGTTTCTTGTCTTTTTAGTTTAGTGTGGGGATTCCAAATAAGATGTTGTCAAAATGGAGTCCTAGGAAGCAAATCTGTTCAACAGGGATCAGTGGGATGTGAAAGAATGCAGTGGATAGCTTTACTTCGTGACTAAGGGTAAACGTGATTTGATGGGATTTGTTGGAATTGATTTTAATTCTCCATTTCTGAGACCACTCTTCAATAAAGTCGATATGTGACTGAAGGTTTTGTGATGCAACAATTGAGTCATTGTTTACTGATAACACACATGTGTCGTCAGCATACGTAGTGAGGACAGTTCTCGGAAGAATGGGGCTATCGGAGGGGGCGGGGATGGGATATCAGCTAAATTACCGTATAATGGATTGGACCCAAATTACTACCTTGAGGTACACCGGCGGACTGAGTAAAGAAGGATGATTAAGAAAGGTTATGGTTTACTTTAAAGATTCTATCAGTGGGTTAGGAAACGAATTAATAGGAAGCACGCTGGAGAGAGGAATTGACGTAGTTTGTACAGGAGGTCTGGATGCCAAACTCAGTCAAAAGCGGATTTTGGTTTAAAAAGAAAAATCTAGTGGGGGCAACAAACGGCTTTTACTTACTCGGCTGTTAAAATCAATTCAAGAACTATTGATGAAAGCTAGAGTTAAAATAAGTTGAAAGAATTATATTTAGTTTTTTTGGAAACATATATTTTAAGTTAAATAATACAAAATTATTATGTACAATAATCACTTACGTTTATGCCCCATTAGTACTTTAAAGTACCTTCCATAACTTCGTATATAAGTCAAAATCTTTAGCTACCCAACGGTATATTATAAATATATATTACTATTCTTATGTTTGGAAAGAAAATATCTAGTAAAATACGTTTGTTCTTTTCTCCTTAATTATTTTTTAGTTAATTATGAAACTCGTCACACTTGTATATTTTTTATCAATGCTAATAAAATTATATGTTTAATATTTTAGAATATACAAAATTAAAGGTACTATAGAGGAAGAAAATGAAAAAAAATCGGCATTTACCTGTAGATTTATTTCAATCAGAATGACACCTTGTAATATTAAAGCTCATATTTTTTTTAATATAGCGAGTTCAATAACAATCATTAAAGACCGTTTTTGAAAAAAAAACGTAAAAAATGCAAAATGCAAGGTATTGTATAAAGTGGCTCTTTTGGTTTGCTGATTTTTATTAAAATGGTGCTGTAACCTCTCAGGCATATGCGCTTATAGTTATCGTTACCGAGCTAGACTCACAACACACACAGACCTGTTTTTTGGATATTTAGATTCAGGGACCATGTATGTATTCTTGTTAAAAGTTGAAATACGAAAATTTCCACAACGCATATTTCATATATATCTAAGTGAAAAGAATATATTTATTGAATAATGGGCCGCAAAATGAATGTTTGTTTTTCTTACATGATTCGATGAGTTTTGATAACACAATTACTTATTTTTAACTTTCCTTTGAAGATACAAGAAATAATTTCGATTCAAGTGCGACAATAGCCGATTATTGGCAATTTATACCGACAAAGATGATTTATGTTTTATTTTGAAACAGTATCCGCTAAGAAAAAGTAGAGTTTTCCTCAATTTTCCTAGCCGGGACTTTCTTTCTTCATTATTTTATTTTTTTGCTCTCTCTTTTCCTTTAGTTAATTAGGAAATGCGTCTAACTAGGATATTTAGACCTTTCCTTATTATTGCTAACAAGATGATATGTGTAATATTATAAAGTTAAAAAAATAAAGACAATTTAGAGGAGATAAATTAAAATAATCGGCATTTAAGCCCTGTCGAATTATTTCAATCAGAATGAAACCTTCATGACACTAAAGCTCATTCGGTTCGAAATTGATATAGCGAGTTTAGTAAAATTGATTAAAGCAGTTAAAAAAAAAAAAACGTAAAAAAGTTCAAAATGCAAGGTATTCTATAAATTGGCTCTTTAGGTTTCTCGATTTTGAAGATATACCTAAAAAATATTTTTGAAATTAAGTAGTTTTAAAAGTAAATTAAAAGAAACTGAGTTTGCAAAACAGCAACTTCAAATTTGAATGCACATGTCAATTCATGTGCCTTGAAATTCGAAAGCAAGATATTGTATAATGGTTAAAGAAAGGTAAGATATTGTATAATGGTTAAAGAAAGGTAAAGATATTGTATATGTTAAAGAAGGTAAGATATTGTATAAGGTAAAGAAAGTAAAGATATTGATAATGGTTAAAGAAAGTAATATATTGTATAATAGTTAAAATTATATAGTTATTTTCGCCGTTTTTCTGGTTACTTTAACAGTTACTAGAAAAACTTTCTGATCTACTTGCCTTATTGGTATTCGGGATAGTATCTCTAAACGTGCATCATGAAATTGTATTATATTTTTCTCGTATTTGATGTATTTTTTAATGTAGTAGCTTAAAATAAATAAAATATTTTTAAAAAATGCAAACCTACAGAACAACAATTTAGTTGCGTTTTTTTTCATTGTTTATTCGTTTGTTTTTATGTTTAAGGCGCGAAACATTTAGGTCATCAGCGCCCGATTCAGAGAATAATTCTTAAGTCATTTAATACAAGAAAAATTAATAAATAAAATTATTTAATTAAAATAATTGTTTATTCGTTTAATGTCACTTTTATGCTACTATGTCTAATCGGACGATGCTACGGTGGGAGTCCTAAATTTTGCATATCTAGATTTTATTAGATAGGGATCTGTAACGAGTACCTGACATCGCACAGACTCGGCACCACCTTTTAACGTCCCCTCCGAAGGACGAAAATTCCTAGGGCCACCCGCGACCTTGGGCATAGAAAGCTGTTGTGCTAGCCACTGCGCTACGGGTGACCCCCTTTTTTTTTAATTTTAGCTTTATAACACAATTTCTAAAGAAAATCTGAGATTAATAAGTTTTTCTTATGTTTATTTCTTAAATTTGATATAATACCATCTAGAAATGATTTAATAATCGCCTAAATTGAGCATTTTTATTCATAGGCCAAATTAAGATGAGAAAAAAATAGTTGCATATAAATATAAAATTACAGAAAAAAATGGATTCAACACAAAACTTTGAGTATCCCAAATCCATAGTATGTCTTGGATTGAAGTGACTTTAGCTTGCAGTGTGCTTTTGAGACTGTTGATATGAGATGTGTCGCTTTGTTTCTGAACATACTGGAGGGTGCTTTTGTGTGTTTTCAACTACAACCCTTCACTCGAGGAGGATCTATCTATTCTTACGGTTCTTTTTTATTTAAGAATAATATAATTACCCATACAAGCCCAGCGAAGCCGTCTTATTTTAACGAACCACACAACACCTATGTCATCATAATATAGATCATAGATGCCTTGTTTCTGCTTGGTGAATCTTTGTCTTGTTAGGCAGTAACATGCTTTTGAACTCGGTTGTCTTTGGGGAAAAGACAGGGGTTAAAAAGACATCGCATGGAATAGAAGATAATTGAATATACTTTTATTTCAATCGGGGAAGTGTCCATACAATAGAAGTGTATACATAAATCATATTTTGTAGACAATTTTTTACTTTTTGGAGTAACAAAAAAAAATTATAATTATATATATATATATATATATATATATATATATATATATATATATATATATAGAATAAAAATAGAAAAACAAAATTATTCTGGGACTAGGTCCCCTAAGAATAATAGTTATGTACAATAGAAATATATAATATGTCTGGCCAACAGACAAAATAAACATGAGTACTTATTAATTACAACGATTATTTACAAATACAATTATTAACAATGAGGAGAAAAGCTATACATAAAAAACTAACAAATTACTTTTTAAAAAAATAAATAATAAATAAAAAAATATATATATATACATATATAATATCTTCTAAATATTGTCTTCTGAGAAAATAAAATCTAATTTTAACAAAATCAAATTAAAATTTGGGCGGTAAACGAAAATCGTCTTTCATTCAATGTAGACTTCTAGATGAAATTGACATATCATATTTGCTGATCGTCTATTTGGGATGACAGTAGGTAAAGAAAAAGTTGGGATTTGAATGAGGATAACGAAGTGGCATGGCGGATATGGTTCGGTAGAGAATTCCAGAGTGCAGTAGAGCGAACAATAAAGGAACGATCAAAAGTTTTAGTTCTGTGGGTAGGAGCATAATGGTCAGAATGTCGGAATCTAGTTTCGAGTAAGTGGACTGAGGATTTAAATTGGAGACTGTGGATGAAGGATGGACGCTGGGAGTTGATAGTTTGATAAAGGTATGATCCAAGGAAATATTGTCTGCGGGTGGAGGGAAGGAGCCACTTTAACTCACCGAATAAGTGGGTAACATGAGATCTCCATATATATATATATATATATATATATATATATATATATATATATATATATATATATATATATATATACATACACATACAAATATTAACAAAAACAAAGACCATTGTTAACACAAAAATAAGGCGTTATTCATGAAATATGGCTTGAATGATATGAATGAAAGCAGGTTTAAAATGTGATATAGAGTTATTGAATTATAATTTTGATTATTGTTAATTTGTTGAAAACGTAGTCTAATGTTGGATTGTTATTGGTTTTTGACTAGTGATTCTGAAGATGAGACCCAAAACGTTGTAAATGTATTATTGATGAATAAATAAATAATATTTAAAAAGTAGAGATGGTTCCGGAGAATTTATTTAAAAAATAAGTTTAGGCACAATAAAAACAAAATAAAATAAATAATAATAATTAGCAAAAAATATTTATCCACTTCTCATAATTTCAAATAAATCATAATAAATAAATAAAAATATATTATCAAGTCAATGACATTTAAACTTCTTAAATTTAGATTTAGTCTGGTGTAACAGCATAGTTTTTTTAAAAAGTATTTTCAGAGAATATATTTTTGATAAATATGCAGATATCTGAAGATGTTAACTGGGGTATGGCTTGTATAATGGTTAAGCGGTTGGAGTAGTATGCTGGGCATGATGTGAAGAAATGGTAATGCTTTCGTTTTCGTTGGCGCAGGACTCTGGTTAGATCGTAATGGATCAATTAACCTTCGAATCTCGTTGTATTTTATTTCATTACAAGCAATTATGAACCACAGAAAACATCAAAACGGACCACGGTCAGGTATTTATTACCAACAAGAAAGGACAAATGAACAAAGGCGGACTAGCAAGAACGAATAACAAAACAAGTCTTACGCCTCAAACTTAAGCTTGGAGTTTAATTATTCTTAATAAGATTTAGTGAAAGCGGTAGAGACGAAGAGGTTTTGGAATGGACTCAAATGGGATTAGTTCTTTGAATGTTGTGTCCTCAGCGACTCTATTTTGGAAGACTTTACGTTTGAGAACCAACTTCATTCAGTTTTAACTAGTTAGGTCGCTTGAGTTGGAATTAAGTTGTATTTGACGACTACGAAAGTCATCTACTAAATCTTTTTCGTTAGGTTATGTGTAGGAGTGATACTAATTACTAAATATATATGTATTTACATTAAACATTTTGTACGCTCAATGCACGACATTCTAATACCTCCTTAAAAATAATTTTAGAACTTGGAATTGATAAAAAAATTGCATTAAGCTTTTCGTCACTTTCAATTCTCTAAAAATTTGTAAATATATATATTATTTTTTTAATATTTAGCTTTTCAAAGATATACTATACATCTTTACCAATTTATAACAATGTTAAGAACGAAAAAGTGATTAATTATTTCTAGTGAACACAATTAAAAGCACTTTATAGGGATAAATTTTAAGCATGTGAAATCTGTCTCCAAGTATATCACAACCAAATTTCTACCATTGAGTCACACCTTGAGAAACCATCTTAAGCAAATTTTAGCCCCCTAATTCTCATGGGAGGGAAATTATAAGGGGGGAGAGAAAAAAACATAAGAAATGGTGTCCTCCTGAACAGCTCAACCGGTTTTCATGAAAAAATATATATTAGGAATTTTTTCAAAAAAAAAAAAATTTAATTTTTAGGTTATAATGGTTGATGAAACTCTAAATTTTTGCTACTTTATTTCATTGGAGGGTCCCCGTATATTTTTGTCAATGTCATTGAAAGTGTACCCTAGAGAAAAAAAATTCTCCTGAACGGATCAACCAACTTTCACGAAAAAAAAAAAAATATGTTAATGGTTTTCTGAAAACACTTTTTTACGAAAACATTAAGCGATTTTTTTTAAAAAATTTTAAAACATTTTTGTAGATTATGTTGGATTGGTACCCTACAAGTTTTTGGTACTTTATTTCATTGGAGTGTCCTGCACAACATATATTTCTTTCCTATTGATCTCAATTTTTTAGACTTGAATAACAATATACCTAGCTGTTAAATCCTACACTCCTAAATTGATTTCTTACCGTAATTTGAACCTTCTCACCGACGAATCGATTCAAACTGACCTGGAATATTTCAATTGGGATATCATTTATTCTCATAATTCCATAGATCGTAAGGTTTCCGTCCTTACCACCAATCTAAAATCCTTATTAGACTTACATGCTCCTCTGAAAACCCGAACCTTACGCAGCCTAACTGCGCAAATTTCGCCGTACTCGCCTGCCTGCTGACTTCGTACATTTTAAATGTTTTTGTTTTTATTAAAAGGTTGATTATTAAAAATAATGTACCAAAATTGTTGCATCGAAATAAAGAAAAAAAAAAAGGATTCAACACAAAGCTTTGAATATCCAAAATCCAGAGTATGTCTTGAATTGAATGAAGTGACTTTAGTTTGCAGTGTGCTTTTAGACTATTGATGTGAGATGTGTCGCTTTGTTTCCGAACATACTGGAGGGTGCATTTGTGTGTTTTGAACTACAACCCTTCACTCGAGGAGGATCTACCTATTCTTACGGTTCTTTTTAATTTAAGAATAATATAATTACCCATACAAGCCCTTCGGAATGTAACATCTCAAATGAGGAATCACTATCCACCTTCCTAAAATACTACACCAATGATTGTGGACCTGACAACATTCCCGTAAAATTAATAAAATCTTGTCTTCCGGTCCTTTTAGCTATTTTCTATCATGTCTACAATTTTCCGTATTTCCTACTTCTTGGAAAACCGCTATTTTAGAAGGAAAAAATTTATTTTATGTATTCAGGTCATCAAAAATATATTTCTGAAATATTAGTATTAATATGGATGTATAATATTAGCTATAAAGCACAAGATTTTAGAAAAATAATATCCAATAAAATAGGTTGTAATGTTAACAGAATGTTGTTCTAAGCCCATAAACGTATGTTGCATGTAATATAGTGATGAGAGAGGTTATGGTTATTCAATGTTCCTGCTTATATTCTTCCACACAGTATTAAAGATATTAGAAAAAAAATGATTACGTAAGTTTTTTTAACATAAATGACGCCATATTTAAATCGCACCCGTGCGAAGCAATGGCGGATCGCTAGTAATAACATAAACCAAAGGAAAAGTTCTGCTACATAACACTGCTAAACATAGATGAAATAGATTTGGAACTAAAATTTTTATTAGGTTGAATTTTAGTTCATTAAAGATTTCGTGAAGTTAAATGATTTTCGGATGAAACTATATTTCAGTTTTCAATCTTAAGAGGCGCAAAAATCTAGGTCATTAGCACCCGATCCAAAAAAAAAATTCCTCGGTCATTTAATATAAAAAAAAATGAATAAAATAAAATAAATCAATTTAAAAAAAATCAATAATAAGAATAAAAGATTATATAATAAATAAGAGAACCAATGTGGAAAGAAAGATAAGATCATATCAATAATAAATAAGTATTAAGAAAGTGTAATGTTTCAATAGAAAATTTTATTTTATTTTGTTATCCTATATTTTATTTTCTCACTAATTTTTTTTTAAATTGTTTTATTTTCCCCCTTTTTTTTCTTTATCCATTTATAATTTTTTTTTGGTTGATTTTTTTCCTCCCCTTCCTTTTCTCTTTTTCTTGCTTCTTTTAATTTGGAAAATAGAATATTTTTGTGGATTTAAATGATTTGTGTAATTGAACTTTCTATGTTCTATGTTCTAGGAATTACAGAATAGATGCTAGATATGAATGTATTGCACATCAATCTTGTACAGGGGAACTTTATTTTTAAATTAATCGGGATGATTCTCATTGTAGATCAGATATTTGATATGCATGGTGAATTCCAGCTCATTATTCAAACATAGCCTCGTGTAGCAAATAGAGGGAATAACATAGTATATCAATATTATTTGCCATTATATATTTATAAATGGATTATTCCAGTAAACATGATTCATCTCTTCCCTATGTATATAAAACAATGTTGTGATTTTTGGTTTCTGCCATCTTTCGAAACACGCGATAGATTTTGATAGGGGTTTCTAAATACGCTTTCCGTTAGATTTGAATATCTAATTTTCTGTTAAAGTAATATTAATATGTAAAAATGCTTTAAATATAAAGCTAACTTGTATGTAAGAAGTATCTATAAAAATTAAAAATGGTTTATGGCACCGAAATTACCAAATCAAAATAGTTACTAGGTCTTGGACATAACAATAACTTCTTTTTCAAAATTAAAAAAACCGATGGGACAAAGTGGCGAACGAAATTTGCTGACGCTTCGCAAAACTACTACTAACATATCTTTCTATTTATTTTGTGACACAATAAGAAAACTTTGTACAACGAATGTGATCAAGTGACTAATGGAATTTATGAGTGCGAGTGGCGAGCTCTGCTGACACTTTAAGAAACGATTCCAGTGCAAGACTGTGTTTCCAGTGTAAATATATGATATGATATGATTTTTTATATATATTGTTATGTATGGAGGATACTGAGGGGTGTAGATTCATCATTTGATAATAATTATTATATTAAATAAATATTAATATGCTATTGTCTGCGAAAGTTCAAAAGGTGTTTACCCTTACCCCCCCCCCCCTGTTTCCCATCGGTCTGGGATAAAAGAGACCCCTGGTAGTTTCTCTCATTGGCAGCCGACAACAATATTAAGGGTGGTCAAAAGATAAAAACAAGATCACAAAGGCTGGACCGACAACCGGGCAGTTCCCATATCTGCCCCGCCCTAGGTGACGAGGATGGAAAGAGGATTCGAAGGTCAGTCTTATTCCAGCCAGAAGTTTCCATTCCAAGTTCCATCCTCAAGAGGATGCGAGGTCAGTAGGGGGTCTGAGGGAGCAGCTGGAGATCTAAGAGCCTAGAAGGGGCGCCTAACACTGATTCCTCCTTCGCAAGCCAACTAAGTGTTTTAAAGGTATTTTCATTGGTTGTAATATTGTAGGGCGAGTTTAACTATAATGTCCCTCAGTATTCTCAGGCATAGTCTGAATATTAGGTTGTGTCACATGAAATGTCCGTTTTCAAGGTAAAGGATTTTTATTAAAAATAAGATATGAAAATAAGATAATTTTGTTCGAAGTATTTATCTTCTTTTTCTACACATTTTACACAACGTGACCCCAACTTTTTTATCCCCGAACTGAAAAACTCTGAGCTTTGAAGTGAAACAAAATCTGAAAACGCACTTTTTACTAGATCATCATTTTCAAAAAGTTTTACTTTGACGAAGATGTCTAAATTCCTGAACAGGTGTTAATCTGTTGGAGGCAAAACGGGAGAATATGGTGGGTACGGAAGAACTTCGTAGCCCAGTTCTTTCTATTTTTGCACGGTATGTTTTGAAACATGCCGCTCAGTGGGATCATGAGGTACCCATGTATCGAGCTTTTTTACTTTCCCAATACACTTTAAATGTCTGGAAACGGTAGATGCACTTGCATTCAGTTGTGCTGAGAGTCCTTTAACTGTTTGGTAGGGGTTTCCTTCTACTGTATGTTTGAGGACATCGTTGTCTATTACGGGCGGAGGTCTTCCTCGGGGCAAGTTTTCCAAGTCGGTATCCCCAGCTGAAAACTTAGCAAACCAACGGCGAATGGACCGTTCATTAACTCTCCCACCTCCAAACGCCTTGCAAATATTTCTAGCGGACTCAGCTGCTGAATGGCCGAGTTTAAACTGGTACAAAAATATTACTCAAAAATCGCGTGTTTCCATGTTCCTATCTGGAGGTATACTAAAAAGTGGGTAATTGATTGGGAAGCTAATGTTTATAATACAAAGGAAGAGGATTAGCAACTGTTTACTTTAAATACGTAAACATTCGGCAGAAAACAACAGAGTCCTGCAAAATCCTTTATGTATTTCAGAAACTATAAAAACGGACATTTCATGTGAAACAACCCAATACATTGTAAATGTGTAAAATGATTTTAAATAATAATGTTATTTATTGAAACCTGTTTAATTTAATCTTACCCTGCATGCCACCAAATCGTTAAACACGATAACTTTACAAAAGAAATCCAATGGTTCCAGTAAATATAGTTTATATATTGATTAGAGATATAAATTAATCTAGTTTCTGAAGGTACCGCTCCCTTAGAAAAGCAGCCAGTCAAAAACATAGCATATATATTGTATATAGTATCTCTTGATGTATAGGGCCCAAGAGGGTCTTTTTTCCTTTTAAAGTGTAATCCTAGGAATCATTTTCTGCGAGTAGGGGGAAGGAGCCAGGAATTGGCTGTATAAGTGGGCAACATGAGCCTTTTAGATGTACTGAAAGTGAGAAAAAAAAAAGGGGGTGGGGAGGTCTTGTCATATTATTTCCCTGGATACGCAGGTGATGTTGATCCTGCTTCTACCTCCCACTTGATTCATGATCATGGAGGAGCCGCAGAAGGTACTACTTTCCCTGCGATAAGAGGATAAAACAATTGTTAAGAAGTAATGTGAATCCGATACTGGCTGCTGACGGGACTGGGGGCACGAGATGGTTTTCCCATACCTGGTCCTGGGAGGTTATACCCTCTCTATGTAAATGTCCTACGGGACCGACCGACCTTTATCAGTGAATCGCTCCCGGTCACTGCCCTTCCCATCATATCGTCTACATCTTGTTATTTTCGCCACATTCAACTACGAAAAAAAATGAAATAAAAAATAGCAGATGAACACATCATCCGCTACAGTATAACACACAAAATATCTTCTAATAAAAATACCGAAATATGGGGTCGCCTGTGCTATAATTGCTAAAATAACAGCCTTCTTTGCCCAAGATCCCGACAAGTGCACATGGAATTTTTTGTTGGAAGTTAAATATCCTTGTTTATGCCGCCGTTTGGGGGGACGTATAATGGTGATTTGGAGCCTGTGCCATGTCAGATACTCGTTAAATATCCCTATTTTTTTTAAACCTGGATAAGATAAGATAGGTCTCCCAGCATAGCATCGTTTGCTTAGTTACAGCAGCATAAACTAAAATAAATTAACAAAAAATTTAGATTTTATTTTAAAATTTATAAGGAGGGGCGTTGTCTAGTAGATAGCCCACTAGTCCATTGTTCTCCAGGTTCCAGGTTAGAATCCTGGCTGTGGAAAAATATCGTTTATTGAGTCATTTATTCGGCCTTGACCCGGTAACGGGTTGTTGCGCCAAATATGTATTTATATATGTATGTAAAATCCTACATGCTCCTTACTTTGTAACTAATTAACTGATCCATAAAGACCTTATTGTTCCGTATGTTGTTAATTTGGCCCAAACCAGATATCATTCCTTTCATGAGAAGTTCTATTCCCACTCTAATCCTCTAGTTTCAATCCTTTCTTCCTCTTCAATTCTTGATAATCCTCCGAGGCGTCTGAAAAGAAGATGGCCTCGAGGACTTCTAGTTCAGAATATTTTATAGTGCTTTAATTGGGAAGTTTCTGCACATGTCTTTTTCATGACTTCAAAAAATTTTAAAAAATCGGTTAAGAAATAGAAACATAAATATCGTTTTGAAATTAGAAGTTGTGATTGAAGATTTCCCTTTAAATTTTTTACTGCTTTTCATATTAGTTATTTGCCTTTAAACAGTGATATAAACATTTATATTCTAATATAATTATTTGGAAATAATAGCTCATTGTGCAATAATTTGCAGAGTTTTTTAACTTTACGACAGTTCGGGGAAGTATTGAAACATTTAATTCAAGACTGATTTTATTTCTCATATATAAATTAATAATACCAATAAACCTCAATAACTGACAGACAGGTGATAAAATACCCAGGTGTCGATGAGGAATACGTGTTTCCAAATATCATACATAATTCATGGATGTATCAGTGTCTTCTTTATGAATATCGAATAAAACCTAAGGAATAGCGGATCGTATCAAGGGAAGAAACCCCTCAAATTCATAACATCACAAATATATAAAGTACCGCAGGCACCAAATTGATACAATTTATCACAAAAGGCTTCCTCAAGAGGCCTATGAATTATTCAAAGTTATTCATTCGTGTTATGACAAGCCTGCGATTTCAGTATGCGTTCTTCACTTGGGATTTTCTTCATCTCATGTGAATATTGTTTTGAGGAAATTACAAAAACGATTAGATTTGAACAACTGGTTATAAATCCCTATAAATAAATAATTGGTTATTAATCCCCCCCCCCCCCCAATAAGTTTATTATACACCAAAAACTATTTTGATTTTACGTTTCGGAGGTTTTCCCAAAAAAAATATCAAAATAATTTTTGGTGTATAATAAACTTATTGGGGGGAATTAATAACCAATTATTTATTGTAAAGCATGTTTAGAGTACGATCTCATATACGGACGGCAATTATGCTGAAAAAAAAAACTAAAAAAAAAAACGTTTATATAGACAGTTATCATTAAAATTTGTTGGATTTTACCTAAAAACGATAATTAAATTAATCATAGTGTATTTTATCTCACAGTTTACTAGATGTATTTAACGAATACTGTTAAAAATATCTATAAATAAATATTTAAAAAAAATTCTTAATATATTGTGGTGATTCCAGAATGAGGGGAAAACCTCCGAAATGTAGATTCAAAATAATTTTAGTGTATAATAAACTTACTGCTATGAATTAATAACCAGTTGTTTATCGTAGAGCATGTTTAATATACGATTTTATATACGGCAATTATGTTGAAAAAAAAAGATTTTTTAACGAACATTTATTTAGGCAGTTATGATTAAAATTTATTGGATTCGACCTAAAAACGATAATTAAAGGAATCATGGTGTATTTTTTCTCACAGTTTACTAGATGTATTTAACGAATACTGTTAAAATTATCTATAAATAAATACTGTTAAAAAGTATCCTAATATATTGTAGCAATTCCAGAAGGTGGAGAAAACCTCCGAAATGTAGATTCAAAATAATTTTAGTGTATAATAAACTTATTGGGGGGAATCAATAACCAATTATTTATCTTAGAGCATGTTTAGAGTACGATCTAATATGCGGCAATTATGCTGAAAAAAAATATTTAAAAAAAAGTTTATACAGACAGTTATCATTAAAATTTGTTGGATTTTACCTAAAAACGATAATAAAAGGAATCATAGTGTATTTTTTTATCTCACAGTTTACTAGATGTATTTAACGAATACTGTTAAAAATATCTATAGATAAATACTTTAAAACAATTCTTAATATATTGTAGTGATTCCAGAAGGTGGGGAAAACCTCCGAAATGTAGATTCAAAATAATTTTAGTGTATAATAAACTTACTGGTATAAATTAATAACAAGTTGTTTATCGTAGAACATGTTTAATATACGATTTTATATACGGCAATTATGTTGAAAAAAAAAGATTTTTTAACAAACGTTTATTTAGGCAGTTATCATTAAAATTTATTGGGGATGCGCTCGATGATAACAGTCATACGTTACATCGTCTCTCAGATTTTTGCTTTTTTCAGTAGGAATTCGCTTGAATTCAGCCTGGAGAACATCACTAGACCTCAGGAATACTACGGCAGTGAATATTGGAGAAATTTCGGTAAGCAAAGTTATAATTTACTTTGTACAATCACGAAAAAGTGAAAGGAGGGTCACTGATCAGCTGATTGCCGCTAGCTCGGCAAGCTCGGGCTTGCTTTTCGTTAACTTATCTTTCTTTTATCTTTAATTCTTATCTCATTATTTATTTATTATTATTATTTTCTTAATCAATGAGATATTTTCACCAAGTCATGTCCTCAAAGTCTGCAAGTAAAAGATCTAGATTTGCAGGTTCTAACTCGTCTCCTACAAAACAGAGACCCCGCCGTGAACAAAATAAAAAAATAATTCCACCAGCGACCGCGTCAGCTACCTCATTAGGATCTGAACCACAGCCCAGCACATCATCACAAGGAATAACTGATGAATCCCCGTTTTTTACACCGAATCCATTTGAGATCCTCCAAAATGAAAAAGAAACCATGGAATCTTCTCCTAGACCCAGGGAACCACTACCTCCACCAATATTTGTTAAAAATATTAAAAATTTTAAACTGATGTGTGCGCATTTAAACAAAGTAACTGATCCTAATAGTTATTATTGTATAAGTAGAACCAATGATACTAAAATATCTCCGACTACTGCTGAAACCTACAGAAAGATTGTAAAATATCTGACTGAGACCAAAGCTGACTTTCATACTTATCAGCTGCGCCAGGAGAGAGCATTAAGGGTCGTAATCAGAAACCTACATTCCTTAACACCCGTTGAAGCTATCAAAGAAGAACTGACAGAATTAGGATTCCAAGTGAGGCAAGTCACCAACGTTCTAAAAGATAAAAGTCCACTGCCTCTATTCTTTGTGGACTTGGAACCATCAGCAGGAGTCGAAAAAATCTATGACCTCAGTAGACTGTACTATACCCGTGTAAAAGTTGAAAAACCTTACACAAAGAGGGAAATAGTTCAGTGTCATAACTGTCAGGCATATGGTCATACCAAAAGTTATTGCCATCACATACCACGCTGTGTGAAATGCGGTGAACAGCATAAAACAGAAGAATGTACAAGGTCAAGATCTACACCCGCTGTATGTGCTCTGTGCCTCAAGGACCACCCGGCTAACTACAAGGGATGTGAAATCTACAAGAAACTCAGAACCAGATACCAAAAACCTCAGGATCCGAATGAAACAGCTGTACCAACCAGAAGCAGAAGAGAACCATCTAAACTTGTAAATTCAAACGTATCATTTGCCCACTTGCTTGGAGGTGGAAACCAGAATCATGAAGTCGAGGCACTGCCGGAACAACTTTTTCCTCAACTTTCTCAATCTATTGTACAACAATCTATCCCTCAAAGTTTACCTAATCTTCAAAAAACTCCTCAACATCAAATTTCTCATATCCCTCCACCATCAAACGTCACAGATCTTACCAGTCTAATGACATCGTTCATCTCCGAAATCAAATCTCTTGTTATGCCGCTTATATCACTCCTTACAAATCTAGTATCAAATCTAATCCCTGCCTTGAAAAATCCTTAAATGAATTCACTTAACTCCTTATCCATTCTCCTTTGGAATGCGAATGGTGTTAGAAATCATACTGACGAACTGACAGCGTTGTTGCAAGACAAAACAATCGATGTTGCACTTATAACTGAAACAAGACTAACGACTAAACAGTACTTCAAAATACCGCAATACATGACATACCGTACTGACCACCCAGACGGCAAAGCCCATGCCGGTTCTGCTATCATTGTCCACCAATCCCTCTCTCATCATTTACTCCCACTTCCCACCTATGATTTCCTACAAGCCACAGCCATAGTAATCAAGACTTTTTCCTTTCCGGTAACCCTCACATCTGCATACTGTCCTCCTAAACATTCCATTTCCAATTCCGAATTTGTATCCTTCCTGGATTCCTTAGGAAATCGTTTCATTCTGGGTGCAGACTTAAACGTCAAGCATCAGCAGTGGGGTTCCAGAACCACGAACTCTCGGGGACGAAATTTGCAGTCTGCACTCAACTCCCGAAATTTTAATATCCTGCCTCCTGACTCCCCTACCTACTGGCCAACCGATCCTAACCGCAATCCTGACATCCTCGACTTCTTTATCCACAGCGGATTAGGCTCCCTCAACTTTTCTGTAACTCGCCTTGATGAACTATCCTCAGACCATAGTCCACTGATCCTAAAAGTATCTCTCACTCCAATTCCAAAACCCATTCCACCATCATTCATCCGAGGCCCTGTCAACTGGAACCTTTTCCGCCAAATCCTGACCGATAATATTGACCTCAGAGTAACCCTCAAAACCCCAGATGACCTAGATAATTCCGTCTATTCCTTTACCACCGCCATCCAACAAGCTGTCTGGACTGCCTCCTCTCCTAAACACCCCAATATAAATCCTCACCAAAATCATTTTCCACAACATATTATAGACCTCATCCATACCAAACGCCGAGCAAGATCATTATGGCAGCGCACCCGACACCCAACAGATCGCCGCTCCTATAACTTCTATTGTAGACAATTGAAGAGGGAGTTGGCGACCTTCCGTTCCCAGTCCTTTAATTCCTACCTCTCCTCTCTGTCAGCTCGTGATAATTCCCTGTGGAATGTCACGAAAAAGATCCTAAAATACCATCAAGTTTCCCATCCTCTCCGACGTGGTGATGACTCCTGGGCTGCGTCTGATGAAGATAAAGCCGAGGAATTCGCCACACACCTCTCCAAAGTTTTCACTCCTCACCCGGAATCCCACGCCAATCACACCGCAACAGTGCAAGACATTCTTATGTCACCAATTCCACTTTCCCTACCTCCTAAAGCTATTAATCCCTCTGAGGTCAAATATCTTCTCCAAAAACTTACCCTCCGTAAATCTCCTGGATACGATCTCCTTACTCCCCAGATCCTCCGACAACTTCCGCAGAAAGCTATTATATTCCTTACTTATATTTACAACTGCATCCTACGCACCACCTATTTTCCTCTGTTATGGAAACATTCCACTATCATTCTTTTTCTAAAACCAGGCAAACCTTCCAACAACACTTCATCCTACAGGCCTATTAGTCTACTCCCCATCCTCTCAAAAATCTTCGAAAGGCTTCTTCTTAAACGTATCCTACCCATATTAGAATCTCAAAATCTTCCTTCCCATCAGTTTGGATTCCGTCCTCAGCATTCCACAGTTCAACAGGGGCTCCGAGTTGTAGACCATATTTCCTCAGCTCTTGAATGCAAAGAGTATTGTTCTGGTGCGTTTCTGGACATTGCGCAAGCTTTTGACCGGGTATGGCACACTGGATTACTCTTCAAGCTGAAAACCCATTTACCCCAGTCTCTATACCTCATTCTCCGATCCTATCTCTCAAACCGTTCCTTCCGCGTTCGCTGTGGTGTAGAATTTTCTAACCTTTATCCCGTTGAGGCCGGTGTTCCTCAAGGCAGCGTCTTGGGACCCGTCCTCTACATCCTTTACACTGCTGATATTCCTACACACCCTGATACCTTTCTGGCAACTTTTGCAGACGACACCGCCATCCTATCATCCAATTCCAATCCTGAAACAGCATCCTTAAACCTGCAAAGACACCTTTCTCTTATCGAAGACTGGTGTAATGCTTGGCGCATAAAGGTGAACGAAGCCAAATGCAAACACGTAACCTTCACTCTTCGACGAAATTCCTGTCCGCCAGTTTACTTCAATTCCATTCCAATTCCTCCTTCAAATACAGTCCGGTATCTTGGCTTACTATTAGACAAAAGATTGACTTGGAACCCACATACAAGACTTAAAAGACAAGAACTCAACCGACGATTCGGACAGTTATACCGACTACTCAACAGAAAATCTGAACTTACAGTTGACAACAAATTATTAATCTACAGGACAATACTGAAGCCCATCTGGACCAACGGACTTGAACTGTGGGGGACAGCTAAACGTACTAACATCAAACGCATTCAATCCTTTCAATCCAAAGTCCTCCGTACAATAGTAAATGCTCCTTATTATGTTTCCAACAATACCTTGCACCACGACCTTAATGTTCCTTTTATTTCAGACCTGATTCCATCCAAATTTTCCAAATTCCACCAGAATCTCATTCATCATCCTAATCCTCTAGCTCAAGCCCTATCCAGCCCCACCCATCCATACAACCCACCTAGAAGGTTGAAACGGCAGTGGCCTCGTGACCTCTTATAACATGTATATTGGAGTTCTAGCATTGGCTAGATTCTCTACTCACGTGCTGTATGCTTGTGAATTGTATATAGGTATGAGTGACTATTGTATATATTTTTATTGATTTTATTTTGTATATATGTATATTTTATTATTATTATTATATAAATTTATAGTTTTGTATATATCGTGTGAATGTAGTATGAATGTTGTACTTTATCACTATTAAAAATGTCCTGAATTGGACAGATTGTAATATTGCTCAATAAATAATAAAATTTATTGGATTTGACCTAAAAACGATAATTAAAGGAATTATATTGTATTTTTTCACACAGTTTACTAGATGTATTTAACTAATACTGTTAAAATATCTATAAATAAATACTGTTAAAAAGTATCTTAATATATTGTAGCAATTCCAGAAGGTGGAGAAAACCTCCGAAATGTAGACTCAAAATAGTTTTTAGTGTATAATAAACTTACTAGTATGAACTAATAACCAATCATTTATCTCACAGCATGTTTAATTTACGTCTTTATATACAGCAATTATGTTAGAAAACAAAAGAAAAAAAGAGACTTTTTAATAAACCTTTATATAGGCAGTAATCATGAAACTTTGCTGGGTTTTATCCAAAAACTATAATTAAAGGAATCATAAAGTAAAATTCATATAATAATACATATCCTTATTGAGAAACAGATATGAAGAAGGATCTACCGAAATGTGAAATGCATGGAAAAGGAGCGCCAACAAGCATCGTTATGTATGAAAAGTTGCCCGGAAAACGGACCGTTCATCCATGATACAAGCAGGAAAAGTTTATAGTCCAGTTATCATGGAAATAAGAACCCTCGGGAAATCATCCGCCAAGATATCATCTGTATTCTTTAAAGTTTAAGAAAGGGCCGCTTGCTCCCCCCCCCCCCCATACCTACCCCCCAACTCTAATATCGGACCCGCGATGAATCTTACTTTATCCAGTTTTCTTTAATTAAAAGGATATCGCTCAAAGGAAAAGATGCAACATTTATCACGCAAAATTTTATCTTATATTAATAACTGACAACACATCAGACCTTAAACGATAGTACATAAATCTTTGTATATAAAATTATTTCCTACGGTAAATTTATGGGTTTAAAAATGTATTTTATAATAATAATATCGTGGAGCCTAGGAGCTCGAAGAAGTCGATAGCCATAATTATCGGCAATGTTCAAACAAAATTAGCAGTTGAGGGTAAACAAAGAACGATTTGCATATATTAAAAATGTACTTTTTATTAAAATAATAATCAATTTAATAAGTATTACAACCACAATCTTAAGGATCGCAAGTACTATTAAGCCTTAGTTAATGAATCACACACAGTGAAGATATTCAAATATTGCTTTTATTATGAGAACATGATACATATTCTGACTACAATGCACTGTGCTGAGGAGTTTGAGTGACTACCAGTGTACATTCCGAGGTCTCCTTCTATGAGTCTGACACAAGTAAATGTTACAACTAGAGTGATGAGTTTTGAGGATCAAAGGGTATATATAGCAAGGGATTGTAGTGAGGATGAGGAGGCAACATGGGTACCACAAAGCAAGTGCTTCCAGGTGTTGGGTACTGTGTCCTAAGTACAGGTATGTGTTCTTTGTCGGTACTTGGTCAGTTTTTTCAAGGAAGCTGGTATATGGGTGACAGCCTTAGATATAGAAAAGGAAGTTATTAATAATTACTCAATATTATTTATTAGTTACATCTCATTCTATAACTCTTGATATAACACCTCTGCATTACCATAACTTTACCTTTTTATTTCTTTCTTTCGGTTGGCGCGACTGGCCTTAGAGGCCCTTGGCATAAAAGTATGGTTTCTTAAGTTTCCACACCGCGATACTCGATGATCTTTATTTGTTTATTTTCATTTTAACATTAATATCAGACGAGAAAGAATGTCATTTGTTAATTATATGTCAAAAAAGTCTCCAAACACTTTCAATATTAATCCTATTTTTGTACTATGACTGTCTTTCCAGTAGTATCTGTATAAATCTTACCTCTATGATCAACCCTTATTTCAGTATCAGCTTTACTTGTGCCTGGGAAACTGATTTCTTTTCTATATGCGCCTTTCTCGTAATTTGTGAGAGCTTATGGTTCGTTACTAAATGCAGGGTTTATCTCAAAGAAAAATTGCACATCTATTGAATAAGACACATGTACTAATACACAGTTATTTTTTTTTTATATTTTATTGTCATTTACAACTGTATATCGGAATACATCAAGTAAATATGCTGATAAAAGATAGTGTACATGAAAAACATGAAGAGAAACTGCCCATTGGCAGCACTCTAGTAATCAACCTAAACAAGAATGTCTCGAGGCCATCTTCTTTTCAGTCGCTTCGGAGGATTGTCAGGAATGGAAAAAGAAGCAAGGATTGAAACTAGTGAGTTAGAGTGGGAGTGGAGTTTATCATGGAAGTATTGATACCTGGTTCGGGCCTAATGTACAGTATGTACTTAAAAGACATAAAGGGTTAAAATCTCTGTAGGATAGACTACGTGCTGGAAGATCTAGGAAACTAGAAAATCACCACAGGCGAGCCATCCTTGGTGAAGTCCAGGCAAATCCTCACACTACCGCTACCTCAATGCCTATCAGAATAAATAAGGACTATGGGAATCAAGTCCACCCAGAAACAGTCTGAAATATTCTAAGAAGGTAAGAATACAGTGGTCGAGTCGCAAGAAGATATCCCTTCGTCAGTAAGATAAACCGGAAGATGCGGCTGCAATTTGCAAAGGAGTTCGTAAATAAATCCAATTTTCGGGAAAGGGTCATATTCTCTGACGAATCTAAATTTAATATTTTTTGGTGATATGAAAGGTCAAAAGTTACAAAATTTAATTCCTTTATTTGCATTTATCCAATTATATTTGTGTGTAAGGGAACTTTTTTGAGAAAGTTTATTTAAGTAAAAATAAAAAGAAGTGTGCTTGAAATATAAACGTTTTCCTTAAAAAATAAGAAATTAGAATAGAGGTTTGTTTCCTTTTTGGAAATAGTGGACTTCATAGACAAACAACTGGACTATCTGCCTAAGAAGGACCTCCACGAAGAAGCAAACAAAAAGAGTCATCATTTACTTGGCTCTGTGTGATTATTTGCATATACCCCCGCCACTCCCCAACATCCATTTCAACTGTCGGATTCTTTTGATAAATATACCGAGGATGTTTCTCCAAGCCTGTCAGCCAACAATCGATTATATAGAAAGCCTTCGCCAAAATATTTTTTAACAACTACTTTTGAAAGGCTTCACTAAGACCCGAGTATAAAGGAGAATCATCCGATAACTAGTGAAGGGGGAGAAAGAATAATGAAAAATTTTAAGGAACCATATAACATGACGTTTATAATATTATGATTAAGCAAACTGTTGAACTCATCGATGGCAGTGATGGATGGAATGGATATCTACAGCATTGAGAAAAATATATCATCTAAACTTTTAAAATAATACATTTAAAGTTATGTGGTGTATTTAAAAAAAACGACCGTTTTCAACCAAACATTTGTATTATTGGGTTGTTTCACATGAATTGTCCGTTTTTATAGTTTCTGAAATACATAAAGGATTTTGCAGGTCTCTGTTGTTTCCTTCCGAATGTTTACGATTTAAAGTAAACAGTTACTAATCCTCTTCCTTTGTATTATAAACATTAGCTTCCCAATCAATTACCCACTTTTTAGTAAACCTCCAAATATGAACATGGAAACACGCGATTTTTTAGTAATATTTTTGTACGAGTTTAAACTCGGATGAGGCCGCTAGAAATATTTGCAAGGCTTTTGGGGAAGAGAGTGTTAATGAACGGACCATTCGCCGTTGGTTTGCTAAGTTTTCAGCTGGGGATACCGACTTGGAAAACTTGCCCCGAGGAAGACCTCCGTCCGTAATAGACAACCATGTCCTCAAACATACAGTAGAAGGAACCCCTACCAAGCAGTTAAAGGACTCTCAGCACAACTGAATGCAAGTGCATCTACCGTTTTCAGAAATTTAAAGTGTATTGGGAAAGTAAAAAGGTTCGATACATGGGTACCTCAAGATCTCACTGAGCGGCAGCAAGACCCTATGTTTCAAAACATACCGTAAGAACTGGGCTACGAAGTTCTTCCGCACCCACCATATTCTCCCGACTTGTCTCTAACAGATTACCACCTGTTCAGGAATTTAGGTAACTTCGTCAAAGGAAAAATTTTTGAAAACGATGATCAAGTGAAAAGTGCGTTTTCTGATTTTCTTCCACTTCAAAGCTCAGAGTGTTTCAGTTCGGGGATAAAAAAGTTGGTGACACGTTGGGAAAAATGTGTAGAAAAAGAAGGTAAATACTTCGATTAAAATTATCTTGTTTTCATATCGTATTTTTAATAAAAATCCTTTACCTTGAAAACGGACATTTCATGTGACACAACCCAATATTATTTCTTTTGTATTACCTACAATTAATAATCAAAGTATATTCCATTGTAATCTACCGCGATTAGCCATCTGCTTGACGAAAATTTCTTCTGAAGGTTCTCTTCCATCTTGAATTGTATCCTGGTTACAATAAATGTCAATTGTTAAGAATCCTTTCAATGAGAATGGCGACTTAGAATAAAAAAAAATATAAACAATCCTTAAAATGTTCAAATCGGAAATATCCTTTGAAATAGTAAAATTAGTCCTTTTTGGGCGTAAACCAGGTCACCCACCCTTATATAGACAGACTTATGTTATTTCGGACCGATTCTTGCATCGGGAAGAGAGTTGCGATATAAAAAAGTGTCCTTTTTAGTGTGGTAATCCTAGTTAACTGTGAATTATTTCGATTCGTATTTTTTTAAAACGAGAATCGAGTCAAAAATGGAGGTTCTCTAACATTTTGGATCGTATCCTGGTTACAATAAATGTCAATTGTTAAGAATCCTTTCAACGGGAATGGCGACTTTAGCTTAGAATAAAAAAATCATTAAAACAGTCCTTAAAATATTTAAAATTTTAAATTTAAAAAATGGCCCGTAAGAGGTATCAATCCTTCCATGACAAACTTCATTCCACCCTAATCCTTTTGTTTCAATCCTTTCTTCCTTTTTAATTCCTGACAATCCTTCGAGGCGTCTGAAAAGGAGATCCGGGACCTTCTAGTTTAGAATATTTTTAGAGTGCTTCCATTGGGAAGCTTCTCTACATGTGTTTCATGGCTTTTTATATTTCATTCAAATTTACTTGTGTATTACTTGTTATACAGTTGTAAATTCCAATAAATAAATATGCTAAAAAAACGCAAAGCAAGGTCACCTTACTTTCCATATTTAATAATTTCATGAAATGCTTCAATGGCAGTAATTCCCCCTCCCTCCCTGCAATGCCTTAAAATTACGAAAATAGGACACTGTCATGTTTCTTTTGTAAAACAAATAGTTGTGCTCTAATTCAGCCTCCCCTGGCTCATACCAGTGGCTAATACTGAGAGAGAGACGCTGGGATCTCTTGGATTCTGCTTTTCCCTACTCGAGTGGAGGGAAAAACCTAGCCCTGGTTTCTTAAGCAGAATGTAACTATTGTATATAGTTATGATTATGTGTATGATATTCATTTATTTTTCAACTTTGTATTTATTTCAATAGTAGCTTGGTGTTTTTTGTTTTTACTTTTACTCATTTTTTTATGCTTATGAATTTATCTATTTTATATTTTTGTGTAATTCGACTGTACCATTGTTTATTGTACGAATGTAGTCTTATATCAATCAGTATTACTATTGCTCAGTTTGAAACTAATTTTAATATATCTCAATAAATATATAAATTAACTCTTGGAAAAAAAAAATTACACTGAGGCTTTTTTTTTGGGGGAGAGGGGAGGGAGGGGGGGGGGTAAGAAGTCAAATGGGATTTATCAAGCCTACAAATTTCTCTAAAGGGATGATTAAGTATTAAATAAGTTAAAATATTTACGGTCTTTTGAAATATTGAATATGGTAAGACTGTAATTTTCTTAAAGGAATCAGATGAGTTTCAAAGCGCAATGTTAAAAAAAAAAAAGTTAATTATTAAACACACACACACACACTATCACAATATATATAATATTTATATATAATATATATATATAATATTTTTTTTTTTTTTTTTTTTTTTTTTCCTACGACCAATAGTCTCCTAAGAATAACAAAAAATGTACAAATGATATCGTAGTATTTGTAAGACTTTAATATCGAACTGAAATAGATTCTGTAGCAACGCCAGTTTTGATGAATATCTAATGATTTTACATTAGTTAAAAATTATAAATCATTAATTATAGTGTAATTAATTTTACCTTTATCTATTGGAAAGATTGGTGGTTCAGATGGTGAAGGAATAAGAAATATGTGTACTAGTTGATTGATGAGGCTTTACGAATGGATATGGGTAAGGACTTCCAAAATAATTTAACAATAATGACAAAAGATTTTTTGAAGGAGACGGATCTGTTAGAACCTATAGGTTGGGAACACGTGTTTACTGAATGGACGGAGTGTTATTTTATTAATCTTGATTTATTTATTTGACAAACGAGGAAAAGTATGATGTGTCATTTACAATATTATTATAAACACTATCAATATATATACCTATCTGACAGGCTAAATGACTAGACTAGATACATATTTAAAATATCCATACAACAGCTCAAAAATTTTACAAAAAAAAAAAACAAGCGATGGGAACAGTTTATTAATACACACCAACGCACCAGAGTATTAAAAGCTGTTCAATCTGGGTTTTTTCTTCCATTTTTTTGGTGTGATTTTTATTATCGGACTTTTTCTATTAGAAAATAATAAAAATTCAACGCTTGCATTCAAAGAACATCAGGAAATAAAGTATGTGCTAATGAAAATTAAAGCAACTCCCTAATTCGAGGAAAGAGTAAATTCTGGACAAGGCATTTAGCAGTCCCTTGCCACTTATCACGGAGAACATGGAAGCTCTCTTCATTACGTAATAAAACTTTTATCAAGGGTTAAGCCCTCAACCCCTTCCACATACAAACGACTCTATTATCCACCCCCCTCCTTCATTGGGATTTTCCCTTCTTAGGGCGATGCTAGGAGGATCATTTGCGATTTCGTGCCTTAAGACCATTCGACAGAGTAGCTATACCTAAGAGATATAAAGTGCCGAAGGTTATTTGAGGACTGCAAAAATAAATACAGCGGATTGAGGACAGATTTCTATACCCATATACTCAGCTAAGCACCTAAGATCTAGGACCTCTGACCTTTATGAAATGTTCTATGGTCGGTATCAAGAGGAACGATCTCTTAAAGTACTCGCAACAAGCCAAGTTAATTTTGTAATGAATAATATATTATATACAATAGATAATAAAAAAAAAAAAACGATTCTATGGTTCAAAATTGCTCTCATGCCAGCCAAATTCTCCCAAAACTGTGTTTACGTAGACATAAAGCTTTGGACGAAGAAGTATATTCCATTTCTGTTAATGGCCCTATAAATAATTATAAGAATTTATCGCTCCTTTTTTTTTTATTTCCTTGATTTTGGAATGGCTATTGATTTCCATGGTTTTGACTACTTAGCTAGTTCCGGAAGAATCACTGTTCTGTAATGCCTTAATTTTGCATTTATCGAAGTTTTTACATACATAAAATATATAATATAGTATTTATATATATATATATATATTTAAATATATATATATATATATATTTTTTTTTTTTTTTTTTTTTTTTTTTTTTTTTTTCTTTCTTTTTTCCTTACATGGTAACCCCACATAAGGACCGTTTATTATAACATCATGTTCCATACCTTAATGGTATACTACATGAATGATAATATGATTATATTAATTTACATATGAAAGTAGTATTACATTAACGATTATTACAGAATAATGTTTCAAATGCAATAGAACAAAATAAATAAAGTAACTATCATAACAAATTTAAAATAAAATGTTTGCGATATATGTATTTATATGCATTTATATATTATATATATATATATATAATATATATATATATTATATATAATATAAATACTAATGCTTATATTAAGCTGTTAGTGGAATATGCACTGAGAACTGAAAGTGGCTTGATTTTTCCTTCGCACGTTCGGCGAGAGCAGGTTTGGGTGTCATATATTTATATATATATATAGATATAATATATAATACATATATATATATATTATATATATATATATATATTGTTTTTTACGATTTGTGTTCGGTACCTCGAGACGGTCGCATGTATCCCACATCTACGACGAATTAAACTGGTTATCCCCCGCCTTTCGAAGACAATATTTCCATGGATCATTTCTTTATCAAATCATTAACTACCACCATCCATTTTATGTCTACAGTCTTTCGGTATTTAAATCCTCAACTAATCACCAGGAAACAAGATTCCGTCTGTCCAACCTCCACAGAACCAACAAATATGATTGCTTCTTTTTAGGCCATCATAATGCTCCTTCCCTATAATCGTTTAAAACCCTCCTCTTTCAATACTTCCATTCTATCCAGTCCGATGTAAGCTAATTTTTTTATTCCAATTCATGTGAGGTGATTTGTGTTTCTACTTTAATTAAATGTAAAAGGTATATTTTATGGTTATTTTTTTTTGTTTTTTTTTTTAGAATATGTACATATAGGGTCACTATGACCTGTTATTTAAATGTATATTGTTTTTGGCCAGATATAATAATTTTTTGTTTTGTTCATTAATGCTATTCTTAAGTGACATCGTCCCAGAATAAAGTTTCTTGTTTTATTCTATTCTATATTATATATATATATATATATATATATATATATATATATATATATATATATATATAGTTATTGAGAGATGTTGTTTTTCGTTTTGTTTTGTGCATGAGTACTAAACTCACAAAAATAAAATTTGGATGAGCTTCTTTTGATTTATTTGTATATGTTATTTCAAATGGAACTAAATTGATTTTTTGTTTAAATTTATTTGAAATAATTGTGTGTAAAATTTTAATAAAGTCAGATGAAATCCTGGAATTCCATTAATTTATAGCCCGGTAGTTTCCCATAAAACATGTCATTTTTAACAGATCGCAGTGTTTAAGGCACTCTTAGACCTGATTACGAAATGTTTAACGATGAGTAACATTGGCGTATGCAGCGAGAGGTGGTAGTGGTTTCCTCCATCCCTCAAAATGGAGTTAACTTTTAGTTACGATCAAGTTATGTTAAGTTAACCTCAAAGGGATAAACTCTAAATAGATCAAACAGAGCTTTTTTGAAAAGAAAAGAGACAATATTCGAATTGTATCCTTGCAAAGTAGGTGAAGGTCACTAGTTATATATAAAAGCCTTTTGGCCGCACTTTTTTTTCTTGCATGCCAAACTCATTTGGTCTAAAATATTTTCGTCCCTAATTAATTTTTTTTTTATTCCATGGGATGAAAAAAGTCAATGATAATAATATAATATATATATATATATATATATATATATATATATAGATACACATACTTACTAATGGAAGTGGAATATGCACTGAGAACTGAAAGTAGCTTGATTTTTCCTACACACGTTTGGCGAGAGCAGGTTTAGGTGCCATCAGAACGGGTGTAAACTTTGCAATAATAATACACAGATTTTATGTGTTGTAGCTGATTATTATTTCAATACATAATTTAGTATGTTACTATTGCTCTAAAATATGAGATTGTAATATTTTTCAATAAAACGTTTTAATAGCAAAATAATCTAG
The DNA here is from genome assembly GCA_023052935.1 of Piezodorus guildinii. Taxonomy (NCBI): domain Eukaryota; kingdom Metazoa; phylum Arthropoda; class Insecta; order Hemiptera; family Pentatomidae; genus Piezodorus; species Piezodorus guildinii. The sequence continues at coordinate 44,921,111 of CM041295.1, forward strand.
TGACGTAAAACGTTCTATATCTATTAAATTGATCATCCCATGCTAATGAGTTTGCAAACCGTTCACGTTATATATTAATTAATAACATGGTTATAGTTTTTCCTGTTTTTTTTATTTCTTTTTTTTTTTAGTATGAACAAAAATAATTTATAGATTTAAAGGTAACAGCACATTACAACAAATTTATTGCTAAAGAGTTCGAAACAGATAAATATTTCCTGAAAAATTAGTTTACAAATAAATTATTAAACTTTTAATGAAGAATATTTAAACTTGTTAGGAAAACTTTTTTATTAATCTTATTTTCAATTTTTACTTTCACTTGCCTATATATGAAATACAGTATTATAAGGTAAAGTATTGCGATCGTCAAAATTTTCGAATTCCAGTTTTCAACAGAAATTACACGTTCTGGGATCCCCTGAGTCTAAATAACCAAGTCCTGCTAAAAGGTCTATGGCCGTATGTGTGTGTCTAGCACGAAAACGAAACTGAAATTTCATATTTAAGACAAATATATATATAAAAAAAAATATTACAGCGACTTGTTCACTGAAAACGCCTGGCCGGGAGGGCTACTTTATACCAAGCATTTTGCACCATTTAAAATTTAAATTATGGGCTCAATATCATGTTTTATTCTGATTTAAATAGTCTGAAAGGGCTTAAATGTCCATTTTTAAAATTTTCTTCCTCTTAAGTATCTAATTTTGAAGGGGATCCTTGTAGCTAGCTGGGTGGTTAGCATAACAGCCTCCAATGCCAAAGGTCACGGGTTCAAACCCGCAGGTGGTCCTAGGATTTTTTAATGGGAGTAAAAAATCCTTAGTTATGCCGTCCTTCGGAGGGGACGTTAAAAGGTGGTCCCGAGCCTGTGCCATGTCAGGTAATCGTTAAAGATCCCTATCCTAATAAAACCTGGATAGGCAAAATTTAGGACTCCCACTGTAGCATCGTCCGATTAGCCATAGTAGCATAAAGTGACGTTTAATAAATAAACAAAACAAAATCTAATTTTGAAGATTCGAAAAAATTATCAATATCATCTTGATTACTTTGATAAAAAACGTCCAAATATACAAATTAAATGAATTTGATAACCAAACATAGGAGTAATAAGAAATAATAATAGTAATATAGACGTATATTATACCGCTGGAAAGCTAAAGATTTTCGAGAAAATATTATCTTATTCACATAGTTGTAAAAGGTAAGAGAGAGTGACAAAAAACAGATAAAGCTAAAAGATTTTCGCAGATAATAATATAATAGATTATTTAATGAAACAAATGTTTCTATTAAAACTCAATGTGATTAATTATTTTACAATTCATTTTCATCCTCAACTGTATTTCAAAATTCTTAAATAAATTTTAATAACGGAGGTAAGTGGAAATTTACAGCTATATAAATAATTTTTTTTTTTTTTTATTCATTGAGCAATATTACAATCTGTCCAATTCAGGACATTTTTAATAGTGATAACGTACAACATTCATACTACATTCACACGATATTTACAAAACTATAAATTTATATAATAATAATAATAATAAAATATACATATATACAAAATAAAATCAATAAAAATATATACAATAGTCAATCATACCTATATACAATTCACAAGCATACAGCACGTGAGGTGAGAATCTAGCCAATGCTAGAACTCCAATATACATGTTATAAGAGGTCACGAGGCCACTGCCGATATAAATAAATAGAATAATTACATGACCTGAACGGTAATTACTAATGATAAAATCAAGCTAAGGAGCAACCCTTTAGTAGTATTTTAATAGCTAATTTAAAATAAGAGGTCCCTTGGGCATCTTCTGTTTTTTAGAATATACACTTCGTCGTACATCTATGACCTCCCGCCCTATAGTATCCTTTAATAACATTCTGCTTATTCTTGAACAGATCCGATAGCTAGGATTCCACTTAGACAAATGTCTTACTTCCAATCCTCATACAAGGTCTAAACAAAGAGAAACTGTCCAACGTTTTCGAATATTTAATCAATTACTAAACAAACGCTCGAAACTTCCACTCAAGTATAAAAGGCATAAGTATTACAAGACTGATATAGACATATTTATTTAAAGTTCTACTAAACCATCAAATTCTTCTCGAATCCCAACTCACTAACCACTATTTTATTCACACATCGAACATCATCCTTTACATTGCGTACCACTTCGTTGTGGTGGAGAGCCTGGAATTGAATCTATATTTATTTAATACTTGAAAAAGTCCATCCGTGACTGGGATTCGAATTCAAAACCTTTGCTTGGGAGACCAGAGCGCTAGCTACTCAGCAACAGACTCACTATGTTTTCAGAACTTATAATTAATAAATGTATTGTTTATTTTTAATTGGCATAAAATACTATAAATACATTTGACTAAAACATGTGATTTTCTTAGACACTTATTGTTTGCGGGAGCCACAGCACAGTCAGACAACCTCACGTTGCTGTAAACCATGGATACCCATAGTTCCATAACCTGTTCCATTGAGGACAATTTAGCACCGAACTATTCTCGGGTCCAGGAAAATGACCAATCAGTATGAATTCAAAGAACATGGAAGTTCAGAATCAGCAGATGCACGAGGACTTACATACATATCTCTCCCAGAAATAATCGAAACCTCTGAGCGGCCATTAAAGTACGATAGGTAAAGGAATTACTTCAACACCAGGTTTTTGTAAGTTGTGAGTTGCCTCCTGTAGCATAACGGACCAGACATAGACAATGGGAGTGGATTGCAATTGTAGAGGAGTCCTGAGATCTGTGTCAAATTTCAATTAGATTTTTTTCTTTATAATATTTAAATATTTCTATGAATATAAAACAACAAATTTTGCGTTTTTAAGTTGTGGCACTATATCTAGTGTGTTTACTAGCTTGGAAAATATTTAAAAAAACATACCAAACCTTAAATAAAACCGATTATTGATGGAATCAGGGTTACTTTTGGGGATTACCTATGGTGTCGTGGCTAACATACCAGAATTTGATGCACAAGGTAGCCGGTTAAAGCCCGGCAGATGGCCCAACAATTTTCAAATGATTTCTTGGTTATGTCGCCCGTCTGAAGTGAAATAATATGGAGGACCCGAGTCTTTGTTCAATGTGCATGCAATCCATAAAGATCCCGATTCTAATAATTTTAGACCTAAAAAGGCAAAATTTAAGACTCTAACCCATGGTCCAATCAGCCCTAGTAGCATAAAAGTGACTATAATTGAATAAACTAATACAAATTATTAATCTTAAACTTAGTAAACATTTAAACTGCGTTTTTACTTTCACTTACTATAATATAGTAAGGGGAAGTATTGCGATCGTGAAAATTTTCGAATTCCAGTTTTCAACGGAAATACAAGTTTTAGGGTCCCCTGAGTCCAAATAACCAAGTCCTGTAAAAAGGTCTGTGCGTGTGGTAACTCCCTGGCGGAAACGGTCCTATGAAACTGAAATTTCATATTTAAGACAACTATACGCCCGAGACGTGACAAAACTTTTTTCATCAAAATGAGCTTTACCAGAAGAGGCACTTTACACCATGCATTTTGCACCTTTTTTCGATTTTCTCTAAAACAGTTCTGACGATTTTGAATAAACTCGCTATATCGATGTAAAATTTAATGGGCTTTAATATCATGTAGGTTTTATTCTGAATAAAATGGTCTGACAGGGCTTAAATGCCGATATTTTCTTCCTCTAAAGTACCTTTAATTTTGTTGATTCTATAAGAATAACTATATTATCTTGTTAACGCTGATGAAAAACAGGTAAATATATAAATTGAATAAATTCGATACCCAACAAAAGGAGAAAACTGAAATAATTTTTTGTTTTTGAACATAGAGCAGTAATATACATGTATGACATACCATTGGAAAGCTAAAGATTTTAGAAAAAATATTATCTCATACATAAGGTTTTAAAAGAGAGTGATGAAATGAACATAAAACTAACTGATTATTTTAGATAATAACATAATAGATTTTTTAATAAAAGACATGTTTCTATATATATTCAATTTAATTAATTCCTTAATAGTTTCACGTATTTTTATCTCTAACTATTTTTGAAAATTCTTTCATTGATTTTAAAAATGGAGGTAAGTGAAAGTCGTGTGTTGCCCGCACCAGATGTTTTAAATTAATACTTAAAATTGAAAAAAACGCACACACACACACATCTTATGTTTATATTTGAACCAACTCTTGTTTAAAATGTATTCACTGCTCATTGTAATAATGAAATTTTCCTAATCGTTACCGAGAACAGCCAGAAAAAAAAGAACCAAAATTATATTTGTACAGTGAATCATGAATTTGTTCTACCTCAGATATCTCTTTGTGGTAAGAAACAATATCAGTCAATAGATGATAAAAAAAAAGTATATATATCGAAAAGCTAAACGAAGGTAGGTGAAGTGAAGGGGGGAGGAAGGGTTGATTTTGACATGTTTAGCCCAAGTTCACCTTCAGCCTTGGTACGCTTTGTTTTTAAACAAGAGAACCAACCGATATTCTTTATTCTTTTTCCTCTCTATTTTTACTTTGAAGGGGCTTACCTTCTCACTAAACCTCTCAGTAGACCTTTCCTAGATAAAAAAAATAGTGTTTAGAGCCTTATAATTAACGGTGAATTTGGAATATATAATTAATTTTATTACGGTATACGTAATTCAGGGTCATGGTTATTTTTAAGATTTACAGTCAACATCTAATGTTTTCAAGGCAAATAAAATAAAAAATTATAGGCATTATCTTCTTGACGGTTTTAAAAGAAAAGATCATGTAATGTCTAATGTAATACTCCAATAAATACAAATATTTTTGATTATTTGAAAAATGTTGGATTCATATAGAAGAATAGGAAGTAGAAGAAAATTTTATTCTTGGACTAAGTCCCCTAGGACCTATTGACATAATAAAATATCCACATCTGGCCAAGATACAAAATTAATAAGGGAAAAACAGTTTAAATATTTATTTATTCGGATATATATTACAATCTGTTACTATGGACAATAATAATATTGCTATAAGATTACATTCATACAATATATACATACAAAAGGAAAGTCAAATAACATAAAATGAAACTAAAATAAATAAAGGTATATAATAACAAAATTTATAAATTAAATAAATATTACGGTTAACAAAGAAATAAACAAAACATGAACACACTCATACTTATATACAAAATTTACAACTTGCTGGGGAACCAAGAAAGGAGTCCGCATTCCCCCCCACTTGTGGAAGGACAAGCAGAATCCGAGGAATCCCAGCGCCTCCCTCTCAGCCGCATCACTGGTCAGAGCCAGCGGAAGCTGATTGAGGGCGCCATAGCCACAAACACACCGCACATGTGAGGAGAATCTGACCAGTGTCAGAACTCCAGAATAGATATTTACAAAAGATCGCGGGGCCACTGCCGTTTCAACTTTCTAGGAGGGTTGTATGAGTGAGTGGAGCTGGATAGGGATCGTGCTAGAGGATTAGGATGTTCAATGAGGTTGTGATGGAATTTGGATGGAATCAGGTCTAAAATAAATGGAACATTAAGGTCGTCGTGCAAGGTATAGTTGGTGACATAATAAGGAGCATTTACTATTATTCGGAGGACTTTAGATTGAATGCGTTTGATGTTAAAATGTTTAGCTGTCCCCTACAGTTCAAGTCCGTAGGTCCAGATAGGCTTCAGTATTGTCTTGTAGATTAATAATTTGTTTTCAACTATAAGCTTAGATTTTCCGTTGAGTAGTCGGTATAACTGTCCGAGTTAAGGAAAAAACAAAAGAAAGAAAATAGATTTAACATAAATAAATAATTGTGGATATAATTAGTAGACCGTTGAGAATTACTGGAAGGAATTAGTCCGGGTGGCGGTCATTAAATGAAACAACTAAATAGTTTCAACTATTTTATTGTTTGCCAACGTTTCGACCCCCATTGTGGGTCATCATCAGGGCTAAAAAGATACATTTAAAATAAGATTAAATATACTATTTAAGTATTATATTAGTTTAAGTATCAAAGTATTGTAGTAGTCAGTTTTACTACATATAATTTATGTATTATTATTCTTACTATTGTTTTTACTTTAACAATCTTTCTAGTACCATTATGATGTTATTACTATTATAGCTTTAATCTGATTACTTCTGTTTATGTTAATATTACAATTTTACTCATTGTCAGATCCCGTCTAAACATGCGATATGTATTTTCCATTTTACCCAATCTTTTGTACGTACTTTCCTATCCTATATTCCATACTAACAAATTGTACCTAGTTTCTATTCGCCTACAACACGGTACGTATCTCCACTGTACTCCATTTTTCAATGTTTTTTATTTCCTATAATTTTTTCTTATATATTTGTACATTATCTTTAGTCATTATCTGTTCTGTATAGCCCTCTCATTATTATACCTTTGTCATTGTGATTTAATTAATTGATTTATTTACATATCTAGTTCCTTTTATGTTATAATATTAACATTCTCTAGTGCAATAGTTTTTAAAATAGTATATTTAATCTTATTTTAAATTTATCTTTTTTGTATCTTTTTAGCCCTGATGATGACCCACAATGGGGGGTCGAAACGTTGGCAAACAATAAAATAGTTGAAACTATTTAGTTGTTTCATTTAATGACCGCCACCCGTACTAATTCTTTCCAATAAATAAAAAAAAGAACAACGATAAGAAACTAAACATTTGGTGACAATATAATTAAATAATATTTAACACTTTTGATTAAAGAAAATTGAAAAAAAAAGTTGAGATAACTTGTATAAATATATGTAAAACACTAACAATATTTAGTAACATCTAACAGTACAATTGTTATTGTCAGATAGGGTCGTTATGGGAAGAAGAAGAAGAAAAAAACTTTATTTTGGGACTAAGTCCCCTAAGAATAACATGAAATTTAACCAAGTAAAATGTTTACATCTGGCCAAGATACAAAATTAATGAGGAAAAAACGAAAATAGATTTAACATAATTAAAAAAAAAATAAAAAAAATAATGATAAGAAATAAATACATTTAGCGACAATATAATTAACTAATATTTTACGCTTTTGCTAACACTAAAACAAAATGCACAAAAAAAAAATCCTACAAATGTACATTTATTTCAACATACTTAAACACTTATAAAAAATTAAAAATATTGACTATCATCTAACAATACAATTATTATTGTCAGCTAGCGTCATTATGGGAAGGGAGAAGTCCCTGGAACAGAAAGTATTTGAAAGTGGAGAGTAAGGTTACTCGACGGATGTTTGTTGGGAGAGAATTCCAAAAACTGGTGGAGCGGGCTAGAAGGGAACGTTCATATGTTTTAGTTCTGTGGGAAAAGATATAAAGGTCGGAATGTCGGGATCTAGTTTCTTGTGAATGGATTGATGGTTTAAGCTGCAGAAGATCGTATATATTGGGAGGGTGCTGGGAGTTGATGGTTAGGTAAAGGAATGTTCCGAGGAAATATTGTCTACGTGTTTGAGGGAAAAGCCACTTTAACTCGTCATAGAGATAGGACACGTGAGACCGCCTCGAGGTGCCAAAGACAAATCTTAAAAAGCAGTTCATGATAAACTTTGCTCGTTACTCTAGCATCAACGAGAGGCCAACGTATACCATACGTCCATAGTCAAGTTGGAGGAAAATCAGTGAGGAAACGAGGAGCTTAGGAGTGGACTGTGGAAGAAGATGGCGGGAACGATTGAATAACTTGAGAGTACTTATTCACCGTCGGGAAATGTGAGCTATGTGCTATTGGTCAATGAAAATACCCAAGTTTTTTACGCAGGAACTGAAAATGATGGGTTGTTCATTTAGGGGTAAGGTAGGAAGAGAAGATAAAGATGTACGGAGGGAGATACTGAACAGAAGGTAGTTGAAAGTGGTGAGAGAGGTTGCTCGACAGATGGAGGAAAGGAGAGAATTCCAAAAACTGGTGGAACGGGCTAGAAAGGAACATTCATGTTTTAGTTCTGTGGAAAGAGATAAAAAGGAAAGAATGTCGGGATCTAGTTTTTTGTGAATGGGTTGATGGTTCGAACTGCAGAAGATCGCATATATAGGGAGGTTCCTGAAGGTTAATGGTTTGGTATAGGAATGTTCCGAGGAAATATTGTCAACGGGATAGAAAAAAGAAAGCCATTTTGAAGATGGGACACGTGAGACCGCCTCGAAGTGTCAAAGACATATCTTAAAAAGACAGTTCATGATGTACTTTAATATATATACCACATATTAATAAAATAATGATAATAATAAATAAAGTATGTGTAAGTAGATATACTATTATTATACTACTCACTAATATCCTAAAATCTTAGAAAAAAGTTTCCATGTTCACAAATTTGTTGTGGTATTCATTTTAGAATGGAATATGACTAGTAAAATTATTCTAACTTTTTGTTTTCAATTTGTGTATTGTGTATGATCTTATATATTGTTATAAAGATTAAAATAAAAACATTATCATTGATAAGTAACTAATTGTGAATGCCCTGGCTGTATTTTTCGAAATTTTCTTATGAGCCATACTTCAATTTCCGACCTCCTACAATTAGTCTGAGTAACCCAGTAGCCCTTTCTATAAGTGCATAATTAAAGGAATTTATTTTAATTACCGCCTCTTGAGAAAATAAAGGCCCGAGTTGAGAAAAGCGACTGGCCCTGGCAAAGAACTGTTTTGCCTTGAAGCAGTTTTATTTTGTTGGCGGTCATACATTTCAATTCGCCCTTAAATTTCCCTATCTTACTCCTCAGTCATTTATTGTCCCCCACTCTTTTCCCTCCTTTCTAGGTCGTATTTTATTTAATGACCCTGATCCTTTATTGGGGTTTTTGTGTAAACGTTTGGAATAGCATTTGTTTTATATTCAACTATTCAATTTACTTTGTTTATCCGTTTCAAATTGTTTCGTCTAGTACAACTATTGTTGAACTGTTGTAAGAATAATAATTGGAAATATTTAATGAATAAAGCTATCCCATAATTTTAGGCTAGGGAGTGAAATATTAGAAAGACGGGAACTAGTAAAAGATCTAGGTATATTGTTTGGAAGTCATTCAACATTAAAAAATAATAAAACTGTACAATCCATGAAGGGTATCATGTTCAGTACTTATAAAAATTCGTACTGCTTCAAAGCCAACGATCGTGCAAGGAGGTGATTAGGGCTTACTTACTAGATATAAAATATATAATTTTCGTTAAGTGTAGTAAAAAATTCTTAAACTGATTTTAACAACGGAGGTAAGTGAAAGTCGTGTGTTTCGCGCACCAGAAGTTTTATCTTTAGAATGATAAAAGGCTAATTTTACTTTTTATATATTTTTTTTTAAAAAGTACTGCGCATGCGCATGTGTATAGCAGTCATCTTTCAAATCGGCTCTTGGATTTCATGCTTTTTCAGTTTGAATTCTCTTCAGTGCAATCTTGAAAACATCACCAGACTACTGGATAACAACAGCAGTAAATATTGGAGCAAACAACAGTAAGTTTTGTTACAATTTACGGTGTAAAGTGAATGCTGGGTAACCTCTTCACATCAGCTGATTGCCAATAGCTCGGCAAGGCCGGGATTGGTTTTCTTTTCTTTAGTTATTGTTTTATTACCAACATCTAGTTATTTTCTTATTATCTTCTTCACATGAAATGCGATATTTTCACCAAGTGATGTCCTCCAAAACATCAACTAAAAGATCTAGATCTAGTGGTTCAATAACGTCTCCCATAAAAAAAAGGCCCCGCCGTGATACTAATAAAAAATTAAATCAACAAGCAACCCCTTCAGGTTCTAATACAGAATCTGAACCACAGCCTGGCACATCGTCACAGGGGATGACTGACGAATCTCCGTTTTTCACCCCAAATCCTTTTCAAATCCTACATAATGAAAAAGAAAACATGGAATCTGCTCCTACACCCAGTGAACCACGGCCTCCACCGATATTTGTCAAAAATATTAAAAATTTCCAGTTGTTATGTGCGCAATTAAACAAGATTACCGAATCCACCAGCTACTACTGTATGAGTAGAATCAATGACACCAAAATATCACCGACCACCGCCGAGGCATATAGAAAAATTGTTAAATACCTAACTGAAACTAAAGCGGATTTTCACACTTATCAGCTACGGCAAGAGAGAGCTCTTAGAGTTGTGATCAGAAATCTACACCCTTCAACACCAGTTGACGCTATCAAAGAAGAACTCATGGAGATGGGTTACAAAGTGCGACAAGTCACTAATGTCATAAAAGATAGAGTTCAACTGCCTCTATTCTTCGCTGACTTGGAACCATTAGCAGGAGTAGAAAAAATTTATGATCTAAAAAGACTGTATTATACAAGTGTAAGAGTCGAAAAACCTTATACAAAGAGAGAAATTGTTCAGTGTTACAATTGTCAGGCGTATGGTCATACCAGAAGTTACTGTCACCACATACCACGCTGCGTAAAATGCGGTGAACAGCACAAGTCTGTGGAATGTACAAAACCGAAGTCAACACCCGCTGTATGTGCTCATTGCCTCAAGGACCACCCGGCCAACTACAAAGGATGCCAAATCTATAAGGAGCTAAGGACCAGGTATCAAAAACCCCAAGTACTGGATGAAACAACAAGACAGGCTAGAACTAGAAGAGAACCCTCAAAATTAATCGATGCCAATGTATCATTTGCCCACTTACTTGGAGGTGGGAACCAATGTACTGAAGCCGAGGCCCTGCCGGAACTACAAAATGTACCTCAATATCCTCAATCCATTCCACAAATACCTCTTCCTCAAAACGTAATCAGTCCTAAAAATCCTCATCCACAACAAATCTCTCATATTCCCCCTCCTTCAAATGCCACAGATCTTACCAGTTTGACGACATCCTTGATTTCCGAAATCAAATCCCTTGTCATGCCCCTAATAACAATCCTCACGAATCTTGTATCAAATCTTATTCCTAACTTAAAAAATCCATAAATGACCTCACCTAACTCCTTATCTATTCTCCTATGGAATGCGAATGGTGTTAGAACTCACACTGACGAACTTACAGCCTTACTCCAAAGTAGATGTAAAATGCCGGTTCTGGCGCAGGGCTCCGGAGCAAGATGGCGGCGCCCATGGTTTCCCGCCAAAACTGGCCTTTAGTGAACGATCGTTCGCGATCTACCTGTCGTTCGCGATCTAACCAATCCAATCTAACCTTATATTATTGGTTTTATTTATCGATTTAATATTCGATTTCTTTTAAAATATAAACAAAGGAACCTTGTCATCACTATACAATACCAAAAAAAATTATACATATAAAAGTTTATTAGTAGATAAGAAATGGGGAAGCTGGTGCACTTTTTTGCGCAGCCAATCAGAGGCCAGCATTTGGTCACGTGACCTATGGCGGGAGATTTGAATTTGAATTTCGACCGCGACCTAACCTTAACCACCGTGGTTCGCGCCATCGACCTAACCTAAACCACTAAGCCACGCCCCTTTTTAGTCACGTGACCCTCTATCGACCTAACCTAAACCACTAAGCCACGCCCCTTTTTAGTCACGTGACCCTTCATCAACCTAACCTAAACCACTAAGCCACGCCCCTTTTTGATCACGTGACCCCTGTTTGAGCGTATTAAGTCTTTATAAAGCATGAGTCTACCCGGCGTCCATTTTCTTTTCCCTACGTTTTGGGATAATTTAGTATTTATAAAGCATGAGTCTACCCGGACGCCATATTGGTATTATGACGTAACAATGTAAACAGCATGAGTCTACTCGGCCGCCATTTTGCTCCCCCCCCCCCACTCCTTCATTAGTTAACCAATCAGAGTGCCTAACTTGAGAGTTCCTCCCGGCTAGGTCCGATGGTCGAATTGTAATGTGTGCTTTTACGGAACCTCCCTTGCTGTTACATAACCTTACTATTGTTTACATTTTTTTAAACCTCCCTTACTGTTACATAACCTTCCCGTTGTTTACATTATCTGAAGCATCCCTTGCTGTTACATAACCTTCCCGTTGTTTACAATATCTGAAACCTCCCTTGCTGTTACATAACCTTCCCAATGTTTACATTTTCCGCAACCTTCTCAATGCTTACATTTATGAAACCTTCCAAACTGTTACATAACCTCCCCATTGTTTACATTTTCGGAAACCTCCCTTGCTGTTACAAAACCTTTCCAATGTTTACATTTTAGCTTCGTATGTGCTTACTTTATGTTCTGAAACTTCCTCTTTGTTTACAAATTCAGAAGCATGTTCAATAGGTATTAACATTTCCACTGTTTGTTTACTTTTATTTTCTCTTCACATAGTCGCAGAACATACCCCATTTCTAAAGAATCCGCAAGAGCGCAGCACCAGCTCTACTTTTTAATGTGCCCACCAGAGTCCATCTCTCCGGAATATTTTATGTTATCTTTCCAATAATATTTTATACTTTTTCAAGTAAGTTTTTTCAGCCGCCATTTTGTTTTATCACGCCACCGTTGCAATAATTTAAAAGGGTATGAACATGTACAAACAGGTTTGGATCATGTTTAAGCATGTTGATAATTGAAACGTAAACATGGACTTTGAACCCTCTTAACGGCTTCAATATAAACATCGTTATAGACCTTCTTAATACTATACAGCTTTGAACTTTGGTCCTTAACCCTACTATTTAAATAGCGATAAAAGGTTCCTTAAGCTCTTGGACCATGGACTTTGAACCTTCTTAGTGGCTTTAATATAAACATCGTTATAGGGCTTCTTAATCCTATACAGCTTTGAACTTTGATCCTTAATCCTACTATTTAAATAGCGATAAAAGGTTACTTAAGCTTAAACGTAAACATGGACTTTGAACCTTCCTGATGGCTTTAATATAAACATCGTTATAGACCTTCTTAATCCTATACAGCTTTGAACTTTGATCCTTAATCCTACAATTTAAGTAGCGATACTGGGTTCCTTAAGCTCTAAGACTTTTTCTCCTCTTAAGTATATATATAAATATAATGCAGACCTTGTACGTTTTATCTCTTAGTATAGTAAATCCCTAATGATTTAATCGTAACATCAATTTAAGACGTAAATATTAACTTTGTACAGATAATTTCTTAATATATAAATAAGCAATAATATAAAACTTTTACCTACTTCGGACGGAAATTTATTTGGTTTAAACATAATACTTTCAACATTTTTAATTGTTTTATCATATACTTAGACCATTTTGTACTATTTTTAAGCAATATTTACTTATAATTAACTATTTTGCTCTGCAATTACACTCACAACTGCCTTTACGATGTATTCGGGGCTGTTCGGCTACTCCCGGCCACCTTCGGTCTTCTACCTAACTTCGCTATAATCCGGAGTTCTATCTAAAGAAATAAACAATGATAACGTTAATTCCATCGAAACAACTTCCTTATCTTCTCTGCATCTCTTGCTAAAGTATAAACAGTGTTATATTCTAGTAAAATAATATAGTACATCGTAAACATTTTATTCATTTTAGTTAACAGCATTATTAGTAGACAAAGTTTTGTACCTTTTTTAGTTCGGCATTAAGCCTTAAGCCTCTTCACCCCGTCAAGGTAAAGGTACATCGAAGAGGTTTTTATTTTATTTTACAACGTGATTTTTACAATAAAGATGTGTACAAATTAAACGAAAAAATAAAGTTTATTGAAAATCAGAATTCATAAAATATAATTTCTAACACAAACAAGAATTAAACTAAATTTATGCTTATAAAAAAATAAAATCATCTCTTTTTTTTGGTAATGTATAATCAAATTGAAATTTAATTTTTCACCTGATGGCATAAACGAAATATTTGCTGTTGAGGTGGTCGGCAAGGTGCGGCAATGACTATTTAATCTTCAATAAATTAACAACACCATATACTTTATCATTTTTTTTTTCTTTATGTATTTGAAAGAGAAATATGAGCATCGAAATTATTCTGCAGGTTTATTCTATTCACCTCACATTCACTCACACATTCTAGTTTACAGGTGTTCAAACCATGCCATTGACCTTCATTCAGGGTTTATAGGTGTTCAAACCGTGACAGTGACCCCTTTCATTCATGGTGAATAGATTTAAACAATTTTTTATTTACCCATACAGATAAAACCTTTGTTTGATACTCTGTACATTTCTCTTTCGAGACATTATGCGATGGCTGCCTTGCTGAGATGGCTTTATTAATTTAAAGACCGCCAAAATATTCCAAATTCATTAGTGAACAAACATATTGCCACACCATGAACCATCATTTTTATTATTTGTTAGCTTAGTTTTTTTTTTCAGGCCAAAGACAAAAATGGTAAATTCGCGTTTTGTTTCTTATTATTACCAAAATAATCTTTATATTATTTCACTTCATTTAATTTATAATGACCATAGGCCAAAGTATTGATTCCATCTTCTAGTATGTGTCTTTTATTATCAAAAGGAGACAGAGAAACCTTATTTATTTCGGAACTAAAAATATTATGCAGCTTAGATTGTATCATCCTCATTGGCGTATGCATGATTTCCTTTTTAAATAATACATTTTCATAATCCTCAAAACTAATATATTGTTTTAATGAGGCTGTTTTTACGCCTTTAGCTCGCTTTTTTACATCGTTTTCTGTCATAATAGCGTACATTTTCGCTCTTAATCCCACATATTTTAAAATTATTTTTGAATTGAGCTCATCTTTAAACTTTCCTAACTTTTTTTTATTTTTATTCGAATAACATAAATGTGTTTCAGGATAGTCTGAGAAATCAAAATATTGATTCATTTTTTTCATATCTTCATAGACATCATCTGTTAAGACTCTATAGATAAAGGAATCTGTATCGGTATACATCATCCTCAAGTTTTTTCCAGTATATGTTTTCATCATTATGTCATAATGAAATTGATACATTACAGTTTTTGATAAGTCTAAAATGCACATTCCTATGTATATAGGTTTATTAAACAAGACTTTCGATTTTCCCATGTGAACAGCCACTAAGTTCTCATTGTAGATTGTACGGTCAATGAAATTCGGTTTAGCAACAAGTTTCATCAACTTTTTACTATCAGTTACTAGTTGAATATTCTGGCGGTTCCGGATATTTTCCATCGTTTTACCGAAAACTGCATTGTTAAGCAACTTATAAAAATCTTTTTCAAAATCGTTGGATGCTCCTTTCCTTAGCTCTGTGTTGTATTCTATATACGATCGTAGCCATGGTGCTTGGTTAAACTTTAGAACACGGTGAATTTTATCCAATTTTAGCCCATGCTGTAGACCTTGAATCAAATTTTTATAATGTAAGACGTAGCGATATCTTTTTCCAAAATGTGTTATTAATTTTTTTGAATTCGAATTTGCGCCCGGTGGTATTATCGCTTCAGGTAAGAACGGTAAATCATCATGTAAATGGTGAAGTTCTTGAGGATAACTGATGTCAATCTCAAAAATATATCCAATATCGTCATCATCCTTAATCTCGGATATGTTTATACGTTCCGGATTTTTAACCCATTCAAATCCTCCGTATGGTAAATACATGCTCATCGCTTGCCCATAAAGATTATTAGCGTCTAAATAAATTATATAACTCGATTCTTCGTTTGGATTAAAATTAGTCATGTACTTATTATTCGCTTCTGCATACCTGTGCGATACCTGACACAAACCTCCTCGAATACCATGTTCTATCATTAAAATCATATCATAATCCTGTAAGAGCTCTATGTTCATTTTTGTATATTTTAACATGGCGTCGAAGGTCAAACCGGGAACGGTAAAATAATGAGCTGGATCAAGTTTATGGGTCTTCATCATAACATCTCGGAAAGATTCGAAGACGTCACAAAGTAGAAGAACATCACTTTTAACGTATATATCAGCATATTCACCCAAAGATTTACATTTAAAGTGTTCCCATATGTTTTGAGCGTGTATGTAATCTTCTGCGCCGATATCGCTCACATTCAATTTATTGTAAAAAGCTTCAATTGGTGGTAACTCTGTTTCATTTAACTTTTCTTCATTATCTAAATAATCGTATGGAAACACACCTTTTCTGGTAACCAATGCTAATTGCTCACCTCTATAATATTTCGATGTTTCCTTAAATTTATCCAAAGAAAGAGATTTTACAAGATAGTCCAGGCTTCTCGGCATGAATCTGTAAGAATCTATAAACCTCAGTTTCAGTTTTCCAACATGCTTTGTGAAAGATATGTATTTTTCTTCACTATTCGGTATTACCTCAACTTCTCCAGGGGTATTTCCCAACTCTCTAACTATAAAATGTGCGTCATAATTGCTCAAATTGTGCATTATGACTGGTAAAAACGAGGGATTAACGCGTTTTAAATTACAATTATTACAAGAAGCTCCTAAGTAGGTTCCAGTTAGGTGGCAGTGGTCTCTAACTTTTATGTTGTTTTCTTTAAATTCGTCTTGACACATGTAGCATGTTTTAGCTTCAATCCAATCTCCCTCTTCCTGAGATGAGATCCGCATCGGTTTATTTACTTTGTAAATGTCTTGAATTTTTTTTGCAATATTTGTAATACACTCCATGAAGTGAGAAGCGGCATTGGCTCCCCTATAAACGTAGGGTTGGTTTATTGGAACATCAACTCCTTCGATTCCTTTAACATATACACAAAATGATATCGGATCGTGCCTCTGATATTTAGTCGTGTTCTTTGACAATTCGCTTATAGGAACTAATATCGATTCAAAGTCGGCATAGATCACAAACGGTACTTTGCTTTGTCTCTCCACATTTGAGAATCTGATAAAGTGATCTTTTATCGGTAGTTCTATTCTTACTGGTTTATTTTCTGAGCAATATATCTTATGTTCTTCAAGTTTCCTACAAACTTCTTTTCCAGAAACGTGGTTGAAATGTGTAAAACAGCGTTTACATATTGTTAATTTATGTTCATGCTGACTGATTTGATTCACGACCAACCTTTCAAAATTCTTTATGTAAACATAATGAGAAGTTTCATCATCAGACACGAGTAAAAGATCGCGGTGGTCTTTCAATTCTGTTTTACAGACTCTTAGAGGGTATATCTTATCTTTTTCATCGAGCCCATAGACATTGATGGAGATGTTATTTACCTTTTCAAAATTTCTTATCTCACTCAGCGAAGTTGGAAATGAAACGCAAGTAAAGTCATACACATGTTCTAAATTGTTATACTTAGTAACGCGTTGTGCATCCTTTTTTACAAATTTTGATAAAATTGAATACTTAAAACAGTACATATCATTATTCCGCACATTAATGCAAGCTTTCTTTGATTCTATAAAGGGGGGGAGTGGAAGATACGTACAACCCCTTAGTGGCAAATACTTGTTAATTCTTAATCTGATCCCATCAACTCCACTCAGCTTCCATCCGCTTTTTTTAAATTGAGATTCCTCAGCTTCAGTTATGATTTTGTTAAAACTTTTATCGATAAATTTACTAAGATCGATACTTTTAAAGACACAATTGTTTCGTGTTTTAAATGCTTTATCCATCTGGTCGCCAACAGAATTTGAAAAAGTGCATTCCAATAGACAATTCACTTTTAAGGCTCCATGTTCATTTAGTGAATCTCGAATTTTATACACTAAGATGTTCTTAACGCTATCCAGAAACGAGTTAATATCCATAGAATCGGACGATCTGATGAAGAATGATGCCAACCGATTCTGAAATGCTGTCTCATACTCAACAAGTCCCTGCTTGTCAGGTACGAGTGCTAAAACGGCACTCTTTTGTGGCTCAAATAATTTTAATTTTTTAATCAACGGTTCCTGGGTGCATACATTTTCATGTCTTTTACCGTTATAAATATTGGGAAAAACCCCTCCACACCTCGTGCAAGTATAAGTCAATTTACCTATACATGCTTTTTCATGTCTACGAAGGTTTTTCAGATACTCGTAGGTATTACCGCATAGGTAACATTTAAACTGATTCATTTTTAAGTATTAATTTAAAAATGTCTGAACCAAGATAAATGTAATAATGCACACAACTTACCTCTCGTGGACTAATGGGACAAAATCTTCTATAAAACTCAAATAATCGAAAAATATCAATCACACCAAAGAATTAAGAAATATTCTTTAAACTTAAATAGCAGCAACAGCAACAAATCAATGTGTTCTCTTTGAAGTCTGAAGCAAAAATGACAGAATATGGATATGACAGGTAACTCCTTAACTATCAATTGGTTACCCCCACCACCTCATATTTTACCCCCACCACCTCATATTTACCCCCCACCACCTCATATTTTACCCCCACCACCTCATATTTTACCCCCACCACCTCATATTTTACCCCCACCACCTCATATTTTACCCCCACCACCTCAGTTTTTATCCCCCAACACTTCAGTTGTCATTGGATGTTACACTTAGTTAAGGTAAAACAAGATGGGAAACATATTGGCAATATCAAGGATTCTAAATACTGAGAGGTTCAGATTTCCGGAAAAAATAGAAGTTCTGGGGGTTCATGTATTTAGAATCCTTGATATTGCCAATATGTTTCCCATCTTGTTTTACCTTAACTAAGTGTAACATCCAATGACAACTGAAGTGTTGGGGATAAAAACTGAGGTGGTGGGGGTAAAATATGAGGTGGTGGGGGTAAAATATGAGGTGGTGGGGGTAAAATATGAGGTGGTGGGGGTAAAATATGAGGTGGTGGGGGGTAAATATGAGGTGGTGGGGGTAAAATATGAGGTGGTGGGGGTAACCAATTGATAGTTAAGGAGGTACCTGTCATATCCATATTCTGTCATTTTTGCTTCAGACTTCAAAGAGAACACATTGATTTGTTGCTGTTGCTGCTATTTAAGTTTAAAGAATATTTCTTAATTCTTTGGTGTGATTGATATTTTTCGATTATTTGAGTTTTATAGAAGATTTTGTCCCATTAGTCCACGAGAGGTAAGTTGTGTGCATTATTACATTTATCTTGGTTCAGACATTTTTAAATTAATACTTAAAAATGAATCAGTTTAAATGTTACCTATGCGGTAATACCTACGAGTATCTGAAAAACCTTCGTAGACATGAAAAAGCATGTATAGGTAAATTGACTTATACTTGCACGAGGTGTGGAGGGGTTTTTCCCAATATTTATAACGGTAAAAGACATGAAAATGTATGCACCCAGGAACCGTTGATTAAAAAATTAAAATTATTTGAGCCACAAAAGAGTGCCGTTTTAGCACTCGTACCTGACAAGCAGGGACTTGTTGAGTATGAGACAGCATTTCAGAATCGGTTGGCATCATTCTTCATCAGATCGTCCGATTCTATGGATATTAACTCGTTTCTGGATAGCGTTAAGAACATCTTAGTGTATAAAATTCGAGATTCACTAAATGAACATGGAGCCTTAAAAGTGAATTGTCTATTGGAATGCACTTTTTCAAATTCTGTTGGCGACCAGATGGATAAAGCATTTAAAACACGAAACAATTGTGTCTTTAAAAGTATCGATCTTAGTAAATTTATCGATAAAAGTTTTAACAAAATCATAACTGAAGCTGAGGAATCTCAATTTAAAAAAAGCGGATGGAAGCTGAGTGGAGTTGATGGGATCAGATTAAGAATTAACAAGTATTTGCCACTAAGGGGTTGTACGTATCTTCCACTCCCCCCCTTTATAGAATCAAAGAAAGCTTGCATTAATGTGCGGAATAATGATATGTACTGTTTTAAGTATTCAATTTTATCAAAATTTGTAAAAAAGGATGCACAACGCGTTACTAAGTATAACAATTTAGAACATGTGTATGACTTTACTTGCGTTTCATTTCCAACTTCGCTGAGTGAGATAAGAAATTTTGAAAAGGTAAATAACATCTCCATCAATGTCTATGGGCTCGATGAAAAAGATAAGATATACCCTCTAAGAGTCTGTAAAACAGAATTGAAAGACCACCGCGATCTTTTACTCGTGTCTGATGATGAAACTTCTCATTATGTTTACATAAAGAATTTTGAAAGGTTGGTCGTGAATCAAATCAGTCAGCATGAACATAAATTAACAATATGTAAACGCTGTTTTACACATTTCAACCACGTTTCTGGAAAAGAAGTTTGTAGGAAACTTGAAGAACATAAGATATATTGCTCAGAAAATAAACCAGTAAGAATAGAACTACCGATAAAAGATCACTTTATCAGATTCTCAAATGTGGAGAGACAAAGCAAAGTACCGTTTGTGATCTATGCCGACTTTGAATCGATATTAGTTCCTATAAGCGAATTGTCAAAGAACACGACTAAATATCAGAGGCACGATCCGATATCATTTTGTGTATATGTTAAAGGAATCGAAGGAGTTGATGTTCCAATAAACCAACCCTACGTTTATAGGGGAGCCAATGCCGCTTCTCACTTCATGGAGTGTATTACAAATATTGCAAAAAAAATTCAAGACATTTACAAAGTAAATAAACCGATGCGGATCTCATCTCAGGAAGAGGGAGATTGGATTGAAGCTAAAACATGCTACATGTGTCAAGACGAATTTAAAGAAAACAACATAAAAGTTAGAGACCACTGCCACCTAACTGGAACCTACTTAGGAGCTTCTTGTAATAATTGTAATTTAAAACGCGTTAATCCCTCGTTTTTACCAGTCATAATGCACAATTTGAGCAATTATGACGCACATTTTATAGTTAGAGAGTTGGGAAATACCCCTGGAGAAGTTGAGGTAATACCGAATAGTGAAGAAAAATACATATCTTTCACAAAGCATGTTGGAAAACTGAAACTGAGGTTTATAGATTCTTACAGATTCATGCCGAGAAGCCTGGACTATCTTGTAAAATCTCTTTCTTTGGATAAATTTAAGGAAACATCGAAATATTATAGAGGTGAGCAATTAGCATTGGTTACCAGAAAAGGTGTGTTTCCATACGATTATTTAGATAATGAAAGAAAAGTTAAATGAAACAGAGTTACCACCAATTGAAGCTTTTTACAATAAATTGAATGTGAGCGATATCGGCGCAGAAGATTACATACACGCTCAAAACATATGGGAACACTTTAAATGTAAATCTTTGGGTGAATATGCTGATATATACGTTAAAAGTGATGTTCTTCTACTTTGTGACGTCTTCGAATCTTTCCGAGATGTTATGATGAAGACCCATAAACTTGATCCAGCTCATTATTTTACCGTTCCCGGTTTGACCTTCGACGCCATGTTAAAATATACAAAAATGAACATAGAGCTCTTACAGGATTATGATATGATTTTAATGATAGAACATGGTATTCGAGGAGGTTTGTGTCAGGTATCGCACAGGTATGCAGAAGCGAATAATAAGTACATGACTAATTTTAATCCAAACGAAGAATCGAGTTATATAATTTATTTAGACGCTAATAATCTTTATGGGCAAGCGATGAGCATGTATTTACCATACGGAGGATTTGAATGGGTTAAAAATCCGGAACGTATAAACATATCCGAGATTAAGGATGATGACGATATTGGATATATTTTTGAGATTGACATCAGTTATCCTCAAGAACTTCACCATTTACATGATGATTTACCGTTCTTACCTGAAGCGATAATACCACCGGGCGCAAATTCGAATTCAAAAAAATTAATAACACATTTTGGAAAAAGATATCGCTACGTCTTACATTATAAAAATTTGATTCAAGGTCTACAGCATGGGCTAAAATTGGATAAAATTCACCGTGTTCTAAAGTTTAACCAAGCACCATGGCTACGATCGTATATAGAATACAACACAGAGCTAAGGAAAGGAGCATCCAACGATTTTGAAAAAGATTTTTATAAGTTGCTTAACAATGCAGTTTTCGGTAAAACGATGGAAAATATCCGGAACCGCCAGAATATTCAACTAGTAACTGATAGTAAAAAGTTGATGAAACTTGTTGCTAAACCGAATTTCATTGACCGTACAATCTACAATGAGAACTTAGTGGCTGTTCACATGGGAAAATCGAAAGTCTTGTTTAATAAACCTATATACATAGGAATGTGCATTTTAGACTTATCAAAAACTGTAATGTATCAATTTCATTATGACATAATGATGAAAACATATACTGGAAAAAACTTGAGGATGATGTATACCGATACAGATTCCTTTATCTATAGAGTCTTAACAGATGATGTCTATGAAGATATGAAAAAAATGAATCAATATTTTGATTTCTCAGACTATCCTGAAACACATTTATGTTATTCGAATAAAAATAAAAAAAAGTTAGGAAAGTTTAAAGATGAGCTCAATTCAAAAATAATTTTAAAATATGTGGGATTAAGAGCGAAAATGTACGCTATTATGACAGAAAACGATGTAAAAAAGCGAGCTAAAGGCGTAAAAACAGCCTCATTAAAACAATATATTAGTTTTGAGGATTATGAAAATGTATTATTTAAAAAGGAAATCATGCATACGCCAATGAGGATGATACAATCTAAGCTGCATAATATTTTTAGTTCCGAAATAAATAAGGTTTCTCTGTCTCCTTTTGATAATAAAAGACACATACTAGAAGATGGAATCAATACTTTGGCCTATGGTCATTATAAATTAAATGAAGTGAAATAATATAAAGATTATTTTGGTAATAATAAGAAACAAAACGCGAATTTACCATTTTTGTCTTTGGCCTGAAAAAAAAAACTAAGCTAACAAATAATAAAAATGATGGTTCATGGTGTGGCAATATGTTTGTTCACTAATGAATTTGGAATATTTTGGCGGTCTTTAAATTAATAAAGCCATCTCAGCAAGGCAGCCATCGCATAATGTCTCGAAAGAGAAATGTACAGAGTATCAAACAAAGGTTTTATCTGTATGGGTAAATAAAAAATTGTTTAAATCTATTCACCATGAATGAAAGGGGTCACTGTCACGGTTTGAACACCTATAAACCCTGAATGAAGGTCAATGGCATGGTTTGAACACCTGTAAACTAGAATGTGTGAGTGAATGTGAGGTGAATAGAATAAACCTGCAGAATAATTTCGATGCTCATATTTCTCTTTCAAATACATAAAGAAAAAAAAAATGATAAAGTATATGGTGTTGTTAATTTATTGAAGATTAAATAGTCATTGCCGCACCTTGCCGACCACCTCAACAGCAAATATTTCGTTTATGCCATCAGGTGAAAAATTAAATTTCAATGTGATTATACATTACCAAAAAAAAGAGATGATTTTATTTTTTTATAAGCATAAATTTAGTTTAATTCTTGTTTGTGTTAGAAATTATATTTTATGAATTCTGATTTTCAATAAACTTTATTTTTTCGTTTAATTTGTACACATCTTTATTGTAAAAATCACGTTGTAAAATAAAATAAAAACCTCTTCGATGTACCTTTACCTTGACGGGGTGAAGAGGCTTAAGGCTTAATGCCGAACTAAAAAAGGTACAAAACTTTGTCTACTAATAATGCTGTTAACTAAAATGAATAAAATGTTTACGATGTACTATATTATTTTACTAGAATATAACACTGTTTATACTTTAGCAAGAGATGCAGAGAAGATAAGGAAGTTGTTTCGATGGAATTAACGTTATCATTGTTTATTTCTTTAGATAGAACTCCGGATTATAGCGAAGTTAGGTAGAAGACCGAAGGTGGCCGGGAGTAGCCGAACAGCCCGAATACATCGTAAAGGCAGTTGTGAGTGTAATTGCAGAGCAAAATAGTTAATTATAAGTAAATATTGCTTAAAAATAGTACAAAATGGTCTAAGTATATGATAAAACAATTAAAAATGTTGAAAGTATTATGTTTAAACCAAATAAATTTCCGTCCGAAGTAGGTAAAAGTTTTATATTATTGCTTATTTATATATTAAGAAATTATCTGTACAAAGTTAATATTTACGTCTTAAATTGATGTTACGATTAAATCATTAGGGATTTACTATACTAAGAGATAAAACGTACAAGGTCTGCATTATATTTATATATATACTTAAGAGGAGAAAAAGTCTTAGAGCTTAAGGAACCCAGTATCGCTACTTAAATTGTAGGATTAAGGATCAAAGTTCAAAGCTGTATAGGATTAAGAAGGTCTATAACGATGTTTATATTAAAGCCATCAGGAAGGTTCAAAGTCCATGTTTACGTTTAAGCTTAAGTAACCTTTTATCGCTATTTAAATAGTAGGATTAAGGATCAAAGTTCAAAGCTGTATAGGATTAAGAAGCCCTATAACGATGTTTATATTAAAGCCACTAAGAAGGTTCAAAGTCCATGGTCCAAGAGCTTAAGGAACCTTTTATCGCTATTTAAATAGTAGGGTTAAGGACCAAAGTTCAAAGCTGTATAGTATTAAGAAGGTCTATAACGATGTTTATATTGAAGCCGTTAAGAGGGTTCAAAGTCCATGTTTACGTTTCAATTATCAACATGCTTAAACATGATCCAAACCTGTTTGTACATGTTCATACCCTTTTAAATTATTGCAACGGTGGCGTGATAAAACAAAATGGCGGCTGAAAAAACTTACTTGAAAAAGTATAAAATATTATTGGAAAGATAACATAAAATATTCCGGAGAGATGGACTCTGGTGGGCACATTAAAAAGTAGAGCTGGTGCTGCGCTCTTGCGGATTCTTTAGAAATGGGGTATGTTCTGCGACTATGTGAAGAGAAAATAAAAGTAAACAAACAGTGGAAATGTTAATACCTATTGAACATGCTTCTGAATTTGTAAACAAAGAGGAAGTTTCAGAACATAAAGTAAGCACATACGAAGCTAAAATGTAAACATTGGAAAGGTTTTGTAACAGCAAGGGAGGTTTCCGAAAATGTAAACAATGGGGAGGTTATGTAACAGTTTGGAAGGTTTCATAAATGTAAGCATTGAGAAGGTTGCGGAAAATGTAAACATTGGGAAGGTTATGTAACAGCAAGGGAGGTTTCAGATATTGTAAACAACGGGAAGGTTATGTAACAGCAAGGGATGCTTCAGATAATGTAAACAACGGGAAGGTTATGTAACAGTAAGGGAGGTTTAAAAAAATGTAAACAATAGTAAGGTTATGTAACAGCAAGGGAGGTTCCGTAAAAGCACACATTACAATTCGACCATCGGACCTAGCCGGGAGGAACTCTCAAGTTAGGCACTCTGATTGGTTAACTAATGAAGGAGTGGGGGGGGGGAGCAAAATGGCGGCCGAGTAGACTCATGCTGTTTACATTGTTACGTCATAATACCAATATGGCGTCCGGGTAGACTCATGCTTTATAAATACTAAATTATCCCAAAACGTAGGGAAAAGAAAATGGACGCCGGGTAGACTCATGCTTTATAAAGACTTAATACGCTACAAACAGGGGTCACGTGATCAAAAAGGGGCGTGGCTTAGTGGTTTAGGTTAGGTTGATGAAGGGTCACGTGACTAAAAAGGGGCGTGGCTTAGTGGTTTAGGTTAGGTCGATAGAGGGTCACGTGACTAAAAAGGGGCGTGGCTTAGTGGTTTAGGTTAGGTCGATGGCGCGAACCACGGTGGTTAAGGTTAGGTCGCGGTCGAAATTCAAATTCAAATCTCCCGCCATAGGTCACGTGACCAAATGCTGGCCTCTGATTGGCTGCGCAAAAAAGTGCACCAGCTTCCCCATTTCTTATCTACTAATAAACTTTTATATGTATAATTTTTTTTGGTATTGTATAGTGATGACAAGGTTCCTTTGTTTATATTTTAAAAGAAATCGAATATTAAATCGATAAATAAAACCAATAATATAAGGTTAGATTGGATTGGTTAGATCGCGAACGACAGGTAGATCGCGAACGATCGTTCACTAAAGGCCAGTTTTGGCGGGAAACCATGGGCGCCGCCATCTTGCTCCGGAGCCCTGCGCCAGAACCGGCATTTTACATCTACTCTCCAAGACAAAAAAGTTGACGTTGCACTCATTACTGAAACTAGACTAACCACTAAACAGTACTTCAAAATACCTGAATACACAACATACCGGACAGACCATCCAGACGGCAAAGCCCATGCCGGTACTGCTGTCATTGTCAACCGATCCCTCTCCCATCACTTACACCCATTTCCCGCCCACGATTTCCTACAAGCCACCTCTATTATAATCAAGACCTTTTCCTTTCCGCTAGTCATCGCATCAGCATATTGCCCTCCTAAAAATTCTATTTCTATTACCCAATTTGGTTCCTTTCTCAACTCATTGGGGAATCACTTTATTCTGGGTGCAGACTTAAACGCGAAGCACCAACAATGGGGTTGCAGAACCACAAATACTCGTGGACGGACATTGCAGTCTGCACTCAACTCCAGACGCCTTAATCTCCTACCTCCCGATTCCCCTACCTACTGGCCAACAGATCCTAACCGTAATCCAGACATCCTCGACTTCTTCATCCAGAGCGGATTAGGCTCCCTGAACTATTCCGTAACTCGCCTTGATGAACTATCCTCTGATCATAGTCCATTAATCCTAAATGTATCCATGACTCCTATTCCGAAACCTTTCCCACCGTCATTCATCAGAGGCCCCATCAACTGGAACCTCTTCCGCGAAATCCTCACCAATGATATCGACCTCAGAGTAACTCTCAAAACCCCTTCTGACCTTGATGATGCCGTATATTCCTTTACAACCTTGATTCAACAAGCTGCCAGGACTGCCTCCTTTCCTAAACAATCCCAAATTATTCCTTACAAATGCCATTTACCACAACACCTGACAGACCTCATCAACACCAAACGCCGAGCCAGAGCATTATGGCAACGCACCCGCCACCCAGAAGATCGCCGCTCTTATAACTTTTATTGTAGAAAATTAAAGAGGGAGTTGGCGACCTTTCGTTCCAAATCCTACAATTCCTACCTCTCCTCTCTCTCGACTCGTGACAATTCCCTGTGGAATGTCACGAAGAGAATCCTGAATACTCACACGATTTCCCATCCTCTCCTGCGCGGTGATAGTTCCTGGGCTGCTTCTGACAAGGATAAGGCCCAGGAATTTGCACAGCACCTTTCCAAAGTTTTCACTCCTCATCCTGAGTTGAATCTAAACCATACTTCAACAGTTGAACAGTTCCTTACTTCGCCAATACCACTCTCCTTACCTCCTAAAGCAGTTAATCCCTCTGAGGTCAAATATCTTCTTAAAAAGCTTCCTCTCCGTAAATCCCCTGGATATGATCTCCTCACGCCTCAGATCTTAAGACAACTTCCACAGAAAGCCATTACATTCCTTACATATCTTTATAACAGTATCCTACGCACTACCTATTTTCCTCTCTTATGGAAACATTCAACTATCATCCTTTTCCTGAAACCAGGCAAACCTTCCAACAGCACGTCATCTTACAGACCTATTAGCCTACTTCCGATCCTCTCAAAAATTTTCGAAAAGCTCCTACTAAAACGAATCCTAGATAAATTTAAAAATTTTCCTTCGCATCAGTTTGGATTTCGTTCTCAACATTCCACAGTTCAGCAAGGACTCCGAGTTGTGGATCACATTTCCTCTGCCCTTGAGTGCAAGGAGTATTGTTCGGGTGCCTTTCTGGACATAGCTCAAGCTTTTGACCGGGTGTGGCACCCGGGATTGCTCTTTAAGTTCAAAACCCATTTACCTCAATCCTTATACCTAATCCTCCGATCCTATTTATCAAACCGCTCCTTCCGAGTTCGCTGTGGTTCCGAATTTTCCAAACATTATACTGTTGAGGCCGGTGTTCCTCAAGGCAGCGTCTTAGGACCCGTCCTCTACATCCTCTACACCGCCGATATCCCTACCGATCCCGATACCTTTCTGGCAACATTTGCTGACGACACAGCCATTTTATCATCCAATTCCGATCCTGAAGTAGCATCTCTAAATCTCCAAAGGCACCTTTCCCTTGTCGAAGACTGGTGTAAGGCTTGGCGAATTAAGGTGAACGAAAGCAAATGTACACACGTCACCTTCACCCTTCGACATAAATCCTGTCCAACAGTTAAATTCAATTCCATACCGCTTCCTTCCTCAGACACAGTCCGGTACCTTGGCTTTTTACTAGACAAAAGACTGACGTGGAACCCACATACGAGACTTAAAAGGATAGAACTCAACCGCAGATTCGGCCGGTTATACAAATTACTAAACAGAAAATCTCATCTTACTGTCGACAACAAATTACTAATATATAAGACAGTACTGAAACCTATATGGACCTACGGACTTGAACTATGGGGGACAACTAAACATTCTAACATCAAACGTATCCAATCCTTCCAATCCAAAGTCCTCCGAACAATAGTTAATGCTCCTTATTACGTTACCAACTGTACCCTACACCATGACCTTAATATTCCATTTATTTTAGATCTGGTACCATCCAAATTCTCCAAATTCCATCAGAACCTTCTTCATCATCCTAATCCTCTTGCTCAATCGCTTTCCAGCTTCACCCATCCCTACAATCCTCCTCGAAGATTGAAACGGCAGTGGCCCCGCGACGTTTTGTAAACATTTATCTGGAGTTCTGACACTGGTCAGATCCTCCACTCATGTACTGTATGTTTGTGGCTATTCCGCTCTGGCTCGGCCTCCACTGGCATACACCAGTGAAGCGCTGAGTGGGAGGCGCTGGGATCTCTTGGATTCCGCTTCTCCCCCCACTTGTGGGGGGAGCAGCCGAGTCTAGGGTTCCTTTGGCTGATTGTATATATTGTATATAGTTAAGTATGCTTGTATGATTTTTATTTATTTCCCAACTTGTATTTATCTCTACTACAGGTTGTTGTTTTGATTTGTTTCTTGTTGCTTTTTTTTTGTATATATTTGAATTTATTTATTTCCGATTTTATGTAAATTGACTTTATCATTATTGGCTGTATATATTGTATGAATGTGTACTACATCTCTATTACTACTGTTCATTATGCAACAAACTGTAATATTTCTCAATAAAAAAAAAAAAAAAAAAAAAACTTTTTATTTTTACCTCAATACATATAAAATATATATAGTAAGGGAAAGTATTGCGAACTTAAAAATGTTCAAATTAGTTTTTATCAGAAATAGACGTTTTTACCTCGTGTTAAAATGACCAAGTCCCACAAATAGGTCTGTGTGTGCGGCAAATCTAGCTGTCTTAAACATGAAGTTTCACACGATTTTCCGTTTTTGTGCTAGACTTGCCACACACACACAGACCTTTATAAGTGACTTAGTTATTTGGAATCAGGGGACAATAAACCTTTTGTTTCAGATAAAAAACAGTAATTAAAAAATTTTAATGATGGCAATAGTTCACCTTACTATATATTTCATATGTAGGTAAGTGAAAGTAAAAAAAGTTTATATATTTATATAATTCATTTAATAAAACCGTTCATCAGTCTTAACTAAGCAAAGAGTCCTAAATAAAAACTTTTAAGAACTCTTCAATACTGAGAAAAAAAAATTAAGACTTAAAGAAAAAGGAGAAACTCCAGATGATCCATCAAGCTTGGAAATAAGGAACCTCTTGAAAAAAAATATACAAAGAATAAATTCTGGATCAAACGTAAACTTTTAGATGAGAGAGTCATTGATTAATGCTCAATGACCATAACTGACTTTACAGTACCTATAATAAAACAGATTGCCAGGCCCTTTGAGGAAAGGGAAAATCCTTCTCTCCGTGCTGTTTTAATATTAAAGTAGGAGTACCATCTACCATGTCCTTAAGTCATGGAGGCAAAATCAAAGAGATAATCTATAAAAGAAATGATCTGTTGCGCGCAATAGATGACTATCATCTACCTCTGTTGTTAATATTAATTGAATGATATTTAAATAAACACAAATTGGTAATTACATTGAGTTTCAATGGAAATATGTTTTTCATTTAATAATCTATTATTATCGGCAACAATCAGTTAGTTTCATCGTTTTTTCGTCACTCTCCATTACCTTTCACAACACTGTTTATATAATAATATTTTCTTGAAATTTTTACCTTTCCAACGGTATATTATACGTCTATATTACTATGTTTATTTATTTTTTCTCATTTGATTGGTTATGATGGTGTGGTTGATGTTTTGGAATCTACAAAATTAAAGTTACTTTAGAGATAGAAAATACAAAAATTTTTCATTCAGGTCCTGTCAGACTATTTCAATCAGAATGAAACCTACATGATATTATAACCTATTAAATTTTACGTCGATATAGGGAATTTAATCAAAATCGTTAGAGCCGTTTTTGGGAATATCGTAAATAGGTGCAAAATGCATTGTTTAAATTAGTTCGTTGGTTGGGCGATTTTGATGAAAAAGTTGTTGTAAAATCTTGGGTAGATATAGTTATAATAAATACGAAATTTCAGTTTCGTACGACTTTTCGACTTCTTGCTAGACTTACCACACACACACGCGCGCGTGCGCACACACACACACACACACAGAATTGGTTATTTAGACTCAGGGGACGCTAAAAACCCTTCTTAAAATAGTATTGAAGACAACTATACGCCTGAGATGTTACACCAACTTTTTCATAAAAATCAGCTTATCAGAAAAACCACTTTATACCATGTATTTTGCACCTTTTTACGATTTTCTCAAAAAAAGACTCCAACAATTTTGATTAAACTCCCTTGATTGATGTAAAATTTACTGGACTTTAATATTATGTTTTATTATATATATAATATATATTATATATATATATATATATATATATATATATATATATATATATATATATATAGCCTAATATTAAAGCAGTACAACAGGGCTGTAAATTTTCTTCCTCTATTATCCTCTAAAAGACCTTTAATTTTGTAGGTTTCATAAAAAAACAAAATCATATCATCAGATTAGCATTGCTAAAAGAACAGCTCAATATAGAAGTTGAACGAAATTTATAACCAACTAAAGAAGAAAAGATCATAAACATTTTATGATGCAATGTTGGGTTTTTTGAACATAAAAATAGTAATATATATGTATAATATGCCGTGGAAAAGCTGAAGATTTTTAGAACAAATATAGTTGATAGAGCGCTAGTCTACTGTGCTCCGGGTCCTGGGTTCGAATCCCGGTTATGACAGAATATTATTTATTCTGTTATTTTAGCTGGGAGGCGATCCTGGGGTATGGAGATCCTGCTGGCGCTGACCCAGCCTCTATAATGTGGGTACCTAAAATGGGGAAAAACCTGGCTGCTGAGTGTGACGATCACTCGGCCGAATCACTTCATTGCAAGGCCGTTGGCCAAAAAACAGTACGGATCTCTATATGCACTGAGCCCAAAACACTTGATTTTATACACAAAAAGAAGAAAAGATCATAAATATTTTATTATGCAATTTTTGTGTTTTTGAACATAAAAATAGTAATATATATGTATAATATGCTGTTAAAAAACTGAAGATTTCGGGAAAATATATTATTTTATACATTACATTTTAAAAGTTAACGTAAGGTGATGAAAGCCGGTGAAAAAAAAAATGATTTAGCAGATGATAATTTAATTGATTATTTAATAGAACACATGTTTCATTATTGATTTCCTTAACAATTAATTTTAATTCTTAAATGTATTTAGAAAATTCTTAAATTGATGTTAACAACGGAGGTAATGGAAAGTCGTGTGTTGCGAGCAGATTTTTCAGGTTTTATATTTTTACAGAAGTTTCAAGTCAATATAAGAAACTAATTAAACTATTTCGGCAGTTGCTGTACAGTTTTACATGGAGGCAAAATCCATAAAAAAAATAATCTGTTGCCCCGAGACATTAGAGTTCTATGGATACATGATTTTCATTATCATAATCTATTATTATGTGCAACAAAGCAGTTCGATTTATGCGATTTCTTGCAGTTTCTCTAAAATAGCACAAACGATTTTGACTAAACATGTTAGTGCTATGTGCTATTAAACATGTGCTAGATGTTAATTGATTAATGTAAAATTTAATGGGCTTTAATCTCTTGTATGTTTCATTCTGATTAAAATAGTAGAACAGGGCTTAAATGCCGATATTGTAACTTTTATATCTCTAAGTACCTTTAATCTTTTAGATTTCATAAAAAAACACTTATCATCTGATTAGCATTGCAAAAAAATAGTTATAAGTTCAAGGAAATTTATAACCTACTAAAGGAGATTATAAATGTTTTGTTATGCACTTTTTGTGTTTTCGAACATAAAAACAGTGATATATATATGTATAACATGTCATTGGAAAGCTAAAGATTTTAGAAAAAATATTATCTTATACACAAAATTTTAAAAGTTAACGGAGCCGATGAATAAAAACGATTGTCGTAGATAATAATATAATGGATTATTTAATAAAACAAATGTTTCTTTATGGATTTCCTTAACAATTTATTTTCATCCCTAAATGTATATAGAAAATTCTTAAATTGATTTTAACAACGGAGGTAAGGGAAAGTCGTTTGTTGCGAGCAGATTTTTCAGGTATTATATTTTCTCAGAAATTTAATTTTATTAAGAGAAATTAATTAAACTATTTCGGCAGTTGTTGTACAGTTTTACATAGTTTAAACCAGCAATTGTGGAGGCTAAAGCGGTGAGTTATGAGGAAGGGGGCATAGGGAGGCCCGATGACGAGGTACTTAGCATAAACAGAAGGTAGTACACTGATCTCGACAATTATGACGGCAGTGGTCGTTATGGATGTTTGCTGGGGTAGGGGGATGATTTAGGGCTACAATGCTAACAGTCTCCTAGGGTCACCCTGCGTCCACTAATCACCCCCTCCTCCCCCAAGTGCCCCCCTCATCCCTATATTTTGCCCTCCTCAGCACTTCAGTTCACTTCAAAAAATATTAATAAATAAATAAATAATAAAATAATATCACGAATGAAAAAAAAAAATTCCTGTCGTATATTTTTGTCCGTTCCAGAAAATTGTTAAAAATATTGGTGTCACCTTTAACCAAAACCCATCCTGGAATAACCATGCATTCGCTGTGGCGGGCTATGTTGAAGCAGGCCAAGGACCACTCCATTCGGTTGAGCCAGAAGAAGAAGAAGATTTGTTCATAATTTTATCAAGTGAGGTATGTGAAAATCGTGTGTTGGGCACACAAGACATTTTGTCATATGTATCATAGTTTCTGTTTATTATTTTGAATAATCAAAAATAACCCCCTCTCAAAATTTGAGGGCTTGCGTTTCAAGATAAGTAGACCCGAATAACGAATACAAAAAAAAAAAAAAAAACTCCGTTTATCCACCGTCCACGGCTTTTCTCCGAAACTATTGGACCAATTGTTTTTTAAATTTGGCACAATTTTTTTTTTTTTTTTTTTTTTCTTTTTTTTTTTTTTTTTTTTTTTTTTTACACATGTAGAGAAGCTTCCCAGCGGAAGTACTCTAAATATGATTTAATATAATAATTCAGTTATTGTTGATGGTAGAGAAAAAAAAAATTATTTTTTTAGATAAAAAACAGCGAATAATTATAAAAAAGAGAAATAAGAAAAGAAAAAAAAATATAAATACGCTTTTAACTTAGTTATTTTTGAAGATGGAGAAAAAATGTATACTTTCAGAAAAGGGCGATAAATAAAACAAGAAAAAAATCGACATTTTGCGTATAAATGCGCTTGCAACTCCGTAAATAATAAAGATAGAGTAAAAATTCTAAAGTTTTAGAATTTCTGCTGCTAGTGCTAGTTAATTATTTCTTCGACAGAAAATTAAATTTCTTACAAAATTAAAAAGGAGTCATTGAAATGGGTTCAAAAATAGCAGAGATATAGATTTTAGAAATTAGCGGTGGTGTCATACCATTTTCGTTTGAATGATAAGATGGTTTTCTTATTAGTTAACTGTCTGTAAATAGCTTTATAAACAGTTATACTCTAATGAGGTTATTTGTTTGTGCGATTTGCTGTTTATTAATTCCTTATTGTCATCAACTGCTGATCTGTTGCTGATTTATAATAGAAGCCAACATAAGCTTAAAACTACTTAGCTCCCCTCGAAAATCTACTTAAATTCAAAAAGTTTCTCGAGGAATTTCAGTATAAAATTGAAGGAGTAGCTGTTTTAAGAGAATCTAAAGAGGGAAAACAATTAGTTGGCTTAGGATCGATTACAACTCCAACTCAACAATTTCTATTGAAGTGGGCTCGGATCTGCAACTGTCTCCTTTTTAATAATAGCGCCACTCAGCATCCTTTTGTTCCCTCTCGACCAACTTCCAAAGAAGAATTCTACAATCGGATCCTGGCAATTCGCAAAAATTCCCCTTTCCATGGCTAATTCTCACAGAAAACTTTTGACTCGTTGAATTTTTAAGGCTAGGATGACTCCAAAAATGTTTATTTTAATATTCCTTCAGATAATTTAATTTCACAAATAGTAGTAATAATGCATTGTAGTTTTATAGCTTCTATCTTTTGTTTACTAGAAGGAGTTAGTCCGGGTGGCGGTCGATGAATGAAATAATTAGGTAGTCTCAACCATTTATTTTCTGCCAACGTTTCGACCCCCATTGTGGGTCATCAGGGATAAAAAGATACAAACGAGATACATTTACAATAAGATTAAATATACTATTTTTAAAAATATTGAGCTAAAGAATGTCAATATTAAAATATAAAAAGGAACTAGATGTGTAAAGAAATATATTAATTAAATTACAATAACTAAAGTATAATAATGATAGGGCTAAACAGAGCGAATAATGACTAAAGATAATATTAAGGATGTATAGTCGACTGTAGAAACTAGGGGTGGGCATAATCGAATGACGATTATCGGATCATTCGATTATTTAAATCATTCGAATTAATCGATTAATGGATTAATCGGTTTGGAGAAACGACTGATCATTCGAACTGAATTGTTTAACGATAACCGAGAGATTATAAGGAGCTCGGATAATCGAACGATTTTTTTTTTTCTTTTTTGCTCATCACATAAATTATATGCAGCTCAGCCATTCAGCCATTATAGAGACAGGAATTGTGGGATATCGTCTCTCAGAATGCATATTAATCATTCGATTATTTAAATTATCTAAGTCCAATCATCCGATTATGACGATCATTCGATTATCCCCACCCCTAGTAGAAACTATTATATTTGGAATAATCAGGAATCAGTCTTTTTCTATTTTTTTTTAATTTTGCCGACGTTTCGGCTCAAGCTTGTGAGCCGCCACCAGGGCATTACAGAGCCATGTCCAAGCATAAACTGGACTTAACTGTAGAGTTTATGCTGATAATGACAGAAGTTAATGTACAAAGGTATAAAAAATTACATGAAATAAAAAACATTGAAATATGAAGTAGAGTGGAGATACGTACCGTATTGTAGGCGAATGGAAACCAGGTATAATTTAGTAGAATGGGATGTAGGTAGGTAGGTAGGAAAGTACGTACTTAAGATAGGTAGAATGGAAAATACGTACCGCATTTTAGACGGGACGTGACAACAATGATTAAAATTGTAATTGTGAATACTTCAAGACAAAAACCTCCTGCTACTAATATTGGGTAAGTTCGTAGCGTTTTTTACTTGTAATTTCAATAAAAACTTCAGATTCTTGTAAATATTTTTGATAAATTATATATGACCTATATTGATCTATGAAATGTTACCATCTTTCATCATTTTGGTTGAATTTGATCATCAACAGTTGAAGGACTACCCGAGCGCTTTGGGAATTCCAAGTCAAAACGTTCTGTTCTGGATCGAGCAAAAAACTTATAGACGTTGCTTGCTTCTAAGGCACCAGCGCCATACACGCTGCAAATTATGTTAACCGTCTGAGCAGCCAACGTTTCGACCCCAATTCTGGGTTATCATGGGGGCTAAAAAATTAAAAAGTAATACAATCTTTAGTATTTTTTTGGTCCTGATGATGACCAACACTGAGGGTCGAACCCTTGGAAGACAATAAATAATTAAAGTTATTTAATTGTTTCTTTCACTGACCGTCACCTTGACTAATTTCTTTCTGTAATTTATTCATTATATTATTACTTATTTAAATAGGTTTTGATGAACAGATACAACTAAAATATCCCAGAATACTAGCCGAAAAAAATCTTGGTTATATTGAGTAGTTTCAACGCTGTATTATTGCAGAAACTCGAAGAATACCAAGATTCAAGAAATATTTTATGTAACGTTTCTTGGATTATATCTCGGAAAAAAACTTGTGAAACTTCCCTTTAATATATTTTCACCAATCACCTAACACCTATGTCGTATTTCAAGCTTAAAAATGTTATTATAAATTCCCTAAGGAATAAATAAGTCGGAAATAAAAAATCATTAAAAGATTTTCTTCTCTTCCATTTTGAACAAGCAAAATACAGCTTTAAGATAAGGAATCTTGGTTAAACTGATGCTTAAAAGGACCTTAAATAATCCTTTTTTTAGAATATGTAAAAATTATTAACCAAGTAAACATGATATTGTAAGCACACAGATAATTAAACTGAAATATTAAAAAAACTACTAAATACTATAAATCAAATAAGCTATATGAAATTAGAAAAAAAAAATGGCAACATGTATATTAATAAATATAAAAAAATAAATCAGACTCTCGAAAATGGCCCTAGAGGCTGAAATGTTGTGAATATTAAAATAAAATTATTTCTCTCAGATTGACCACAAATATATCTTAAAACTAAGACTTTGATAATGAATTAAAGAAGAACGGAGGAAAAATATCTTCCAGGTTGTTTTCATAGTAATATAGATGTATATTACTTTCATGCAACCTTTCATGCCCAATCCATTGCATTATGGAATTCCATTCCTTCCAATATACGTCATTTTTCTTTCATATCCACATTCAAATATCGCCTTTTCCAACACCTACTATCCCAAACTGACGCTTGTTGGTCTTTAATTTTAAATTAGATTTTTCATTAAAATTGAATCATTATAATGACTGAATATCTTTTATATATATATATATATATATATATATATTTTATGTGTGTGTGTGTGTGTGTGTATATAATTTTTTTTATTTATGTTCAAAATTAGTTGTTTTTTCACTTTTTATTTACAGTATTTATTTATTTTACTTTATGCTTCTTCTTTTCTTTTGTACATAGGTGTGTGTATGTACATACGTTTATATAAATTTCTTTCCCTACCTCTTTTACCTATGAAAATAATTTAATCTATCTAATGTTTTCTGGCCAGATGTGCTATCTTTATTTGTTAATTTCATGTTATTTTTAAGCTTAGTCCTTTAAGAATAAAAGCTTTTCCTATTCTACATTATATCTCAACTATATAATATAATATATTAACTTTATATATATATATATATATATATTTATATGTTTTATGTTATGATGATGATGTGTGTGTGTGTGTGTGTGTGTGTGTGTGTGTGTGTGTGTGTGTGTGTGTGTGTGTGTGTTGTGTGTATGCATGTATGTATGTATGTATGTGTATATATAATAAATATTTTCTTCAAAATATAAAGCCAACTTGGAGAAGCAGAAGATTTAAGCGGATCCAGTTCTATCAAGCGTTACATGAGGTATCGCATTTAGTGCTCTAACGATACACCTTCATTTTTCGCTTTCCCCAAGTTGTTGCAAGTCCACCTCTATTTTCTGAGGTATAGAGAAACCTATTTCCTTTTTATTGTAGAGATCTCATATGAGGGAGGGATATGAGAATCGAAAAAGAAAGAAAAAAAACAACAACTTCATTTCTAAATAGTCCATGCAAGAAACGTTTTCAAGTATATTTTCATTTTATTGAATTATTATGTAAAGAACTAAGAAACACATAAAGAAAATAATGATTTTTCATCATTTTTATAAGACATGTATAATAAGGGATGTGAAGTAGTTAAAGGAATTGTAAAAAAAAATCGTATCAAGTTTGATTTATTTTAAGAGCTTTACTAAAATAAGGAATTTTGTACGAATCTAAAATACATATTTCATTTAGGAATGCAGTAGAATTTCGCTGAAATGGACAGATAAGATTTAGATTCTGAAAAAGAATAGGAACCATGCTGCCATCTCGCGGTCGTTAAGAAAAACAACTTTAACCATCACTTGTTACTTCAGTTTGCCATCTTCAACCCCCATCTTGAGATAGGCCACATTTCAATCACCCATTCTAAACAAACCTGTACCACTACAATCCATGAAGAGTCTTGGGCTCAGTACATATAGAGGATCGTACTGCTTCTATGCCAACGGCAATGCAATGAGGTGATTAGATCACGCTCAGTCGTCCGGTTTTCCCCAAATTTTTTGGGTACCCACTTTAAAGAGGCTGGGTATGACCCAGAAGGGTCTCCATACCCTAGGATCACCCCCTTCCTCCGACTGAATCAACAGAATAAATAATATTCTGCCTCAGCCGGGATTCGAACCCAGGACCCGGAGTGCGGTAGACTAGTGCTCTAACCACTAGACCACGCCGCTCCCTTCTATCGTCATACACTAGGCCAACAATTAATAACGATCAAATCCTATTGTTGGATTTCGGCTATTCAAAACCATACGTACATTATTATTCGATACTAGTTTAATTTTTCTTTACTTTTTAACAGTTTAATTTTTTCTCACTTCTCGATTAACACACAATACACACCACTTTCATTTAGAACCAGTATACAAAGAATCAATTGATTTTCCATGAAGTCATTGAACGGTAGTGCCAATTTATATCATAGATATTTCTGTTTTCTCTGATGTGGTTATAACAATTTTGATCAACTTCGCCATTTGTTTTATTTTTAAAGTCTACTAATCTTTAATAATAAAAGTAAGTAAGAAAACAATTAAGATATTAGTGATTTATAAGTTAAATAATATGCATTTTGTTTAATTTCACGATAATAATATTATGTAATCTAAAAAGAATTTGATCAGTATTAAACCATACAGCATCTATGATTCAAATGTTTAAATTAATACATTATTAAAAACCAAACTAGATCATTTAATAACTAAAACTACAATAACTAACTTAGATTAAAATATAGTATTCATTAATCCCCTTTAATAAGTGATAGTGTTACACTTTTTTGCTGATAAAATTGGGTCGAAGAATAGTTGAAGCACACAGAACATAATATTCTTATTCGGGCGATCAATACACTGAAAATTGCATTTTATTCGTAAAAAAAAAAGTACTAGTTTTCTTTATAACATTTGATTTATCCGACATTTCCCCTACATCACACCTAATATTAAAACTGTCAGTCACTCTAGTTCAGCATAGAAGTATTTCTTCTTAAACGTACAATATTTTTAACGAAAATAAAATAGAAACAAATATATATATATATATGAAAACAAGATAATTTTATTCGAAGTATTTACCTTCTTTTTCTACACATTTTTCCCAACGTGACACCAACTTTTTTTATCCCCGAACTGAAAAACTCTGAGCTTTGAAGTAAAACAAAATCTGAAAACGCACTTTTCACTTGATTATCATTTTCAAAAAGTTTTCTTTTGACGAAGTTGTTTAAATTCCTGAACAGGTGGTAATCTGTTGGAGACAAGTCGGGGGAATATGGTGGGTGCGGAAGAACTTCGTAGCCCAGTTCTTTCAATTTTTGCACGGTATGTTTTGAAACATGGGGTCTTGCTGCCGCTCAGTGAGATGATGAAATACCCATGTATCGTGCTTTTTTACTTTTCCAATACACTTTAAATGTCTGGAAACGGTAGATGCACTTGCATTCAGTTGTGCTGAGAGAATTGATTGGGAAGCTAATGTTTATAATACAAAGGTAGAGGATTAGTAACTGTTTACTTTAAATATGTAAACATTCGGAAAAAAACAACAGAGACCAGCAAAATCCTTTATGTATCTTAGAAACTATAAAAACTGACATTTCATGTGAAATAACCCAATATATTACTATTGTTATGTTCGGAACAAAAAGATTTACCTAAAATAATGTTTTTACTCTTATCTTCTTCAGAATGGTATCAAATTCGTTCAACTTGTATATTTAGCTGATTTTTAGCAAAGCTAACAATAATTTTTCTTTTATTAATATCTAAAAAATTAAAGGTACTTTAGAGGAAGAAAAATTAAACGATCGGCATCCTGACTGTATTTATTAGAACGAACCCTACATCATATTAAAGCTCATTAAATTTTACATTACGTATAGCGAGTTTAATCAAAATCGTTGGAGCCGTTTTGGAGAATATCGTAAGTAGGAGAAAAATGCATGATATAAAGTGGTTTTTCTGGTTCGCCGAATTTTAATGAAAAAGTTGTTGAAACATCTCAGACAAATACAATTCTAAAATAGGAAGTTTTATACATTTACGCAACTTATCGTTTTAAGCTAGGTTTAAAACATACACACACAGAACTTTTTGCAGGACTTGGTCATTTGGATTCAAGTTACTCTAAAACTTATATTATCGAATAATTTTAACGATCCCATACTTTCACTATTTTTTCATAAGTAAGAATTCTTACATGATTTATGTTTATAAATTCTTCGACCCGTTTGACAATGAGGGGCGGTTGATAATTTAAAATAATAATGATTAAATTCTATTATTAGGAGTAAATTACGAAAATAAACGTTAAGCCCCGATATTCTTTTAGTCGTAAGAGCCTTCATCGGTCTTGCTCTAGCAGCGGTGACAACTTGCTGCTATCTTGTGTTCGAGATATTTTTCCTTTGATAATAAAAAAAAATGTTAAAATTAACTTTTTTAAAGTTTTTCGTATTGTACGTGAAAAAACTAAGCGCTTCTCTATGTCATTTGCGCTAATAACGTAGTGAAAAAATATGCCCCCAGGGGCAAATAAAAAACTATAGAGGATTTAAGTGATCGTTTTTCTTGAAGAAATGGAACGATGAATACGTCACAAAAATTTAAAGAGTACACTATGTGTAATGTTCCCACTGAAAATAGTTACTCAATATTTTCCGACCAAGATGACTCCATAACAGAATCAATTAAAATTTTACCTAAAATAAAAATTCCTCCTTTAGAAGTTAAA
Source organism: Piezodorus guildinii (assembly GCA_023052935.1). Lineage (NCBI taxonomy): Eukaryota > Metazoa > Arthropoda > Insecta > Hemiptera > Pentatomidae > Piezodorus > Piezodorus guildinii. Next base: position 44,962,183 of record CM041295.1, read on the forward strand.
GCAACCTTCAAAAATCATAAAAAAATTATAGTAAAATTAAAATCTAAATTATTTACATCAAGTAAAATGGTACAAAATCAATATTTTGTGTACATTTAACAGAGGACTTCAACAACTTAAAAAATCGAGTTAGAACTAAGCTAAGTTCAATTTTATAATTATACTCAAAAATATGAGATAAAACCCAAAGTTGTCTTAAAAAGTATGCTACCAGATTTTCCGACAGAAGACATACTTAGCGATTTAAATATTCAACGTTTACAGATCTTTAAACTTTTTCATATAATTAAAAAAAAAAGGACTACTTCTCTCGGCTTCGTCGAATCTACAAAATTAAAGTCCTTTAAAGGAAGAAAATATTGGAATTTAAGTCCTATCAGACTATTTCAATCAGAATAAACCAATATTATATTAAAGCATATTCAATTTTACATCGATATAGCGAGTTTGATCAAATTCGCTCGAACCATTTTTGAGAAAATTCTAAAAACGTGCAAAATACGTAGTAAAAAATGGCTCTCCTGGTTTGCCGATTTTAATGAAAAAGTAGCTGTAACATCTCGGGCTTATAGTTGTCCTAAATATGAAATTACAGTTTCATACGACTTATCATTTTTTCGGGATTTGGTCGTTTGAACTCAGGTGATCGTAAAACCTGCATTTCTGGTGAAAAATCAAATTTGAAAATTTTTACGATCGCGATACTTCCCCTTACCATATATTTCATATACAATTAAGTGAATGTAATATACATTTAAAAGCAATGTGGAATAACTTTTATACTTACAAAATGGTATGGGATATAAATTCTCTGGTTGATTTGTTGTAAGAACGCGAATGTTTCTCTCTTTATTAAACGAGAGGAGAGAAAGTTGGGAGAACATATGAGAAGGATAAGAGAAAATTACGTACCATTAAAAGTCCTCAACAAGAAAATAAGCGAAACCAGGCGAAAAGGATGGCAAGGGTTGATGTGGGGACATTGCACAAAAATATTCTTAACAATTATGGGATTTCGCACATAGGCATAGAATTTATATACATGTGTATACTTGTTATTAAGGGTTTATATTTGTATTTAATATTTATATTATAATTTAATTTATTAAAGTTTTGGAAGAGCATTTTAAACTATTTATTGTTCCTATTCTCCAGGATAAGATAGAAAAGAATAGAACAAGTATTGTAACTTTATTCAGGGACAATGTCCCATAAGATTAACATTAATGAACAAAATAAAAATTATCACTTGCCCTAAAACAATTATGATAATATTGGCAATTACTTCAATAAAATTAAAATTACTTTAAAAAAAAATCAATAGTGACCTCTCTAAAATTTAACTTTTATACCTCATTAAAAGTGACTATGCTATTGAACTTACATTAGTTGGTATAATAAAATTAGCTTACATCTGATTTGAAACAAAGAAAGTTTTGAAAGAGGAAGGTTTCAAATGAGGAGAGGTATGTAGCATGACGGATGTTTTGCGACAGAATATTGCAAAAGGCAGTGGACCAGGCTGAAAAACAGTACTAATATATATATTTATTTTTTTTTTTCACAAAACCTTACACCATGACCTAAATATCCCATTTGTCCTTGATCTAATCCCATCCAAATTCTCAATCTTCCATCAGAAGCTTACTCACCTTCCTAACCCCTAGGCACTCCCTCCCTATCTAGTTCCAAACATCCCTATAACCCTCCTCGTAGGTTGAAGCGGAAGTGGCCCAGAGATCTCTTGTAAATATTTCTTTGGAGTGCTGGCAATGGCTGGCTTCTCCACTCATGCCCTGAATGTATGTGGCTCTAGCGCCCTCGCTCAGCCTCTACTGACTCTCAAGACCAGTGACGCGGCTGAATGAGAGGCGTTGGGATCTTCTGGCATGTGTCTCGAAATCCACTGGTGGATCTCGATGGTGGATTCGGTGATCCCTGGGGCAGTTTGTAAATATTGTAAATAGGTATAAATGAGTTCAAGGTTTTTATTATTATTTTCTTTATAACTATTCATGTAATTTTGTGTATATATTTTTTTTCTTTCTTCTTTGTTTAATCTTTATTAATTATTTATTTTTATTTTATTTCCTATGCACATATGGAATCAACGATTTATTATATCTGCAATACTCAATGCCCCAGAAGGTGGCAGATTGTATTATCTCTTAATAAAATAATTATTAGTAAAAAAAAATAAATATATATATTTTTTAGTTCGTTAGAAAAGAGTATAGAGGTCGGACAGACGGGATCTTGTTTAATGGGAATATCTCGAGGATTTGAATATCTAAAGGCTGTAGACATAAAAGGGTTGGTGGTAGTTAATTATTTAATAGATAAATGATCCAAGGAAATATTGTCTTCGAAAGCTGGAGGATAACCACTTTAACTCGCCATAGAGGTGGCGATACCGCCTAGTGGTACCGAACACAAATCTTAAAAAGCAATCTAAGCAAGATAGCTAAATACCAGATCCTAATTCACCACACCTACGTTGATTTCTAAAGGACTTGTGATTGCAGTTACTGTCAGAAAGCATATATAGTTACGTGTGAAATGAACGTTTCCCCTAAACATCCGCGACAATTGAGAATCAAAATGTATAATATATTATTTATGGTGGTAAGGGATTAACTATTCTGTAGAAGGTGCAATACAAGGGCATTTGTAAGATGAGACAACCAATTAGATTGTCATTAACTCATTAACGAAATTTATAAATAAATAATAGTTTTCCCGGGCCTAAAATTATTACTGACCAAATCTTGCATTAAAGTTTTTGTACAGTTAATTCTAACGAAAAAACGAAAAATCGTACGAAAATAAAATTACACATTTAAGATAGGTACATGCGTACTTGATTTTCCTCCCTCACCGTTGACAATGGGACTATGGATCATATAAAATAATTAAATAATAAAATTTTTATTATCCTGGGACATGCCCCTTTAGAATAAAAATATACAGAATGTACAAAATGTGCTTTGGAGTCTTAGAACATATTAAGTACATATAAACAAGTTAATAATTACTTATATAAAATAGGCATATTCAATTGATAAGAAAACAACAACAACAAATAAAATAAAAAAGCTTATTTACAATTTTATTGAGTCTGGATATTCATTAAGTGATTAAATATGCGGGATTTGAAGGTAAAAAGAGAATTGGAGTGACGGATGAAAGGAGGAATGGAATCCCATAGGATTGTGGATCGAATGAGAAAGAATCTTTTTGAAATGTGCAGTTCGGTGGGCCGTAATGTATAAATTTGAAGGACTGGAGCGTGTACAACGAGTATGGACAGAGGATTTGAACTGTAGGGGGTCAAAAATGTATGATGGACGGCGGGAATGGATAGATTGGTAAAGGAATGACGCAAGGATATACTTGCGACGATTGGAAGGGTAAAGCCACTTAAACTCGCCATAAAATTGGGATACGGAGTCGTACCTAGGGACCCCGAAGATAAATCGGACAAAGCAATTAATTAAACGTTTAATTTTTATCTCGAGATCCCCAGATACACCATCGTATACCGTACAGCAATAGTCAAAATGGGGAAATATTAGAGAGGTAACGAGGAGCTTTCAGGCATGACATCCGAATATTCAAAGAAGTATTAAAACTTGATTTTCTGCAGGCGCTGAACAACACTTACTTGCCTATTTTGAGGGTTCAACTTCTTAACCTTCTGGGAAATTTCATCTTCTTTCATTTGGCACCACTTACCTGCACATCAATTATATATACTTGAGGTTTTCATATGAAAACCATAAATAACAGCAAAAAAATCAAAATTTAATTTTCCTCCATAACCGTTGACAAGTGGGACTATGGGTCATATGAATTGTTTTGTATCTTTTGATGTCTAGTATCTTCGATCAGAATATGACTAGACGTTTATGAGAAACATATTAGGTACAATATTTCTTTTTGGTCTTTCATTAAGTTTTATTCATTTATTTATTATTTTATTTTTTCCTCCCCACATCCTTGACTGGCATATGAAGGTATGTTCGGATTGTCCCATTTTAAAGCTAATTAAAAATGAATCATTTTTAGATCTAGGAAAGTTAAACGTATCGATAATAAAGTAATAACTGTTGAAAGGATGGAACCCTGTAGGCTGCCTAAAATGATGCTTTACGGTGCACCAGGAGGAAAAAGGAAAAGGGGAAGACCTTGATTGAGGACTTGGAGGAAGAGTTGAAAGATGGGGATTGGAAATCGGAGGAGTCTCGCTGGAGATCGTGAGGCATTGGGAAGAACGGTGGTAGAGGCCCAGGTCCTACAGGGACTGTAGCGCCCAACAGTGAGTGAGTAAGTAATTATAAGGCAATTTTTATGAAATGTTACTATTACATATAAACAATTAAATTTATCTTTTATCAGTTCACGATTGGAACTGAATATTGAATAGGCAAGAAGTCATGTAGTTTTATATTTTATTTGTAATTATAGAATATTGGGATGAGTTAAATTTAGTAGTGTAATCTTCACTTAAAATTATCCAAAAACCATTATATATATATATTGTCGAATGAGATAGGGAGTTGAGCAGATGCTGGGGGATTGAACTAAGAAAAGACGACTAAGACGAATTTCACCTTCTCCAATCTGGTCAGTGTCATAAGGCACCTCTGTTTGTATTATTGTTTAGCAAAGGTTATAGTAATCAGTCCCTCAGTATTCTCAGTCATATTTATATGCATTATTTAAGTATAGTCTATTTGTGATGAATATGTCGAATTAAACATTAATAATAACAGCTTTAATAGAAACCTGTTGGTTATTTAATCTTCCCTTGCATGTCAATTAGTACTACAGCGTGATTGGTGAATACGTCGTCGTTGGAAAGGAACACAATGGTTTTAGAAAATACAGTCTATAAATACATTAAATATCTTAATTTTTATTACAATTAAAATTGTTTGAATGAATAATTGTATTGTTAGGTTCCTTTAATTAAAATGATCCATTTCATTCAAATCATTTTATTTTCTTCTCCCTACGTTTCGGCCTTTTGCCATTTTCAAGGGATCTACAAAAAACATTTACTTTAAAACTAAAAGATAAACAACATTATTTTTCACATTCTTATAAAGCAATTTACATACCTTTTCCTATTCCATCATGCACTCTATGAAACGAAGGGAGAAAAAAATAAGAAAATAAAATGAGTTGAATGAAATGGATCATTTTAATTAAAGGAACCTAATAATCTTTTTTTTTTCCATATTCCAAAAACAGTCTGTATTGAGTAATATTACAGTCTGTCCTAATTAGGACATTTAAAATAGTGATCAAGTACAACATTCATACTATATTTACACAATATATACAAAAATAATAATAATACAATATACAATAAGGAATCAATAAGAATATGTACATAAGTCACTCATATCTATATACAATCCTCAAGCATACAGGACTTAAGTGGAGAATATAGTCAATGCTAGAACTCCAATATACATGTTCACGAGAGGTCTGGAAGCCACTACCGTTCCAACCTTCTAGGAGGATGGTAAGGATGTGTGGAGCTGGATAGGGATTGAGCTAGCAGATTGGGTTGATGGATAAGGTTCTGATAGAATTCAGAGAATTTCGCTGGAATAAGGTCTAAAATAAATGGAATATTTAGGTCGTGGTGTAAGGTAAGGTTACATGATGAGGGGTATTAACTATTGTTCGGAGGACTTTGGATTGAAAGGATTTAATGCTTTTGATGTTAGAATATTTAGCTGTCCTCCGCAGTTCAAGTCCATAGATCAAGAAAGGTTCAGTACTGTCTTGTAAATTAGCAATTTCTTTTTGATAGAAATTGGGGATTTTCTGTTAAACAGTCAGTACAAAAATATCTTAATTAATGCAGTTTTTGAAGGTACCGCTGCGCTAGAAAAACAGTCGGTCAGTTGGAATGTTACTATTAAATACAAACAATCGAATTATCTGTAATTAATGATTAATAATATAGATAGGAAACAGTGTGATTTTTTTCTTAAATTTGCAATTACTTTAGAGCGGTGGATTTAGATAAGGCCCGAATACCTGTCGACTCTGTACAGCCTGACCCTCTTTGAGTAGTATAAAGGCGTTCCCCAGGGATTATCTTTCCACAGCTAAAGGAATCCTTTCCTGTACCAACTCTCTTCAAACGTTGTTTTATCTTCATTTGAAAAAAAACACAAACAAGCACGCAATTCTCAAACACGTTAATCAGGTCAACTTTGAACGAAATGAGACCGGACTATAGGTCTAGACTTTTTTTTTCCGAATCGGTCGGATTTTTCCACCCTGGAGAAAAAACATTTTTCGTAAGCTGGAAATGACTGATTCCTTGACCCCGGGTGAGGACCAGATATGACGGAATAAAAAAGGGTATTCCGGTATTGAAGGAACATTGTGGAGTATAAAAGTATACTGCCTATTCGGATAGGAAACAGCATTGTTCCTTTTTATGAGACGTAAAAATCGCCTGTGAAATGTTTTATTTTATGGACACTAACTCCCGTATGTATCTTATTTAGTTTGGAGCCGCGCAGAAACTCCGTACCTGTGCCTTTCTGCCTGCTACATCTCACATCTCTTATTTCGTACTTATCTATCCGATTATGTGAAATAATGTTTGAGAATCGTATTTTTTTATTCCTAATATATTATTCTAGACATATTATATTATCCGTCAAATGACACATTAATTAAATTTTTTAATCGTGAAGCGTTTTTTACAAACGTTCTTCAATTACCTTATAGGTACTGTAAAAAAGTACCTATCTATTATATAACAACAATTTAATTTAAATTAAAATTATTATTAATAAAATTCTCTTAATGAATAATTTGCTTTATAAAAAAAAAAATAACATCAATTTCTAATATTGAAGATAATAATTATCCTAAATAAAAGGTTTGGAACTTTCTGATGTTTATTTTTACATTGTTGAACAGATCCGCTACCTAGGACTGCTCCTTGACAAACGTCTCAGATGGAATCCACACACAAGACTGAAACGACAAGAAACTGCTCGCCGCTTTCCATTACTTCAACACTTACTAGACAGACGCTCAAACCTTCCACTTAACTACAAAAGGCTCATCTACATGACCATTATAAGGTCTATATGGACTTACGGAGTTGAGCTTTGGGGCTCTACTAAACCATCGAATTCTTCCCGTATCCAATCCTTACAATCCAAAATCCTTCGTAAAATCCTCAACGCTCCTTACTTTGTCACAAATAAAATCATCCATAAAGACCTAAATGTTCCATATGTTGCTGACTCCATTCCCACTCCAACCCACTAGTTTCAACCCTTGCTTCCTCTTCGATTCCTGATAATCCTCCGAGGCGTCTGAAAAGAAGATGGCCTCGAGATCTTCTTGTTTAAAATAGTTACTGGAGTGCTTCCATTGGGTTGCTCCTCAACAAGTCTGTCTCATGTGATTTTTCTTTTAGCATATTTACTTGTTGTAATATAAATTACGGTTGTAAATATTAATAAATAAATATTAAAAAAAAATTTACATTAATAAATCATTTATAACTTTTTTTCTCATCATTGTCGTTATTGTTCTTTTGTTTGAATATTTGTTCGATAATTACCAAAAAATTTAAAAAAATTATGACGACGCTGCTGAAAAGCGGTGAAATGAAAAGATAATTGAGATGGATATGCATGAAGCTTGATAATGGCCCTAGAGGCTGAAACGTCGCGATACTGGATTAAATAAATTGTTTAAAAAAAATATCCAAGAATTTCTTTTGAAAATCGGCCTGATAATTATCGAACAAATCATTTATAACGTTTAGAGATCCATAATGCTTTATCTTCAGTATCAAAATTTTCACATTAAATTAATATAGCTCACTTTTATCACATATCTTTATTTCTTTAAGTCAACTATGTTCATCATAATAATTTGGTCATTATTTAGTTAAAATTACTTTCATTATCACATATGTCGACTAGTTTAAATATTTGCACTGTTTCGAGTAGCAGTATAAAGAAGACTCTTCATTGTAAAGAAAACTGCGCAAACCACACAACTCTACATATCTTTCCATTTAAATAAATTTAAAGCTTTACATACAAGCCCGTGCAAACATTCCATTTCCAATAAACAATACAACCGTTACTGAATAGAATAAGAAACCATAATACTTCATTCACTGCTTATTCTTCTTACTTTCGATTAATATGGCGGCAAAATATTTACCATAGTCAGCCAGAAGTGCCACTGAATACCATACATTTTGCACCTTTTTACAATTATTTCAAAAATTGCGTTAACTATTAGGACAAAGCTGGTGAAGATGTATCATCTTAATTTCATCAAGTTTTTTTTATGATTTCAATAATCCAAATTTTCATCCTCTGAAATTCTTATAGTCTTGGGGATTCGAAATAATGAATCCTTCATAATTTTTGCATTAATAAATAATTTGTGAATATTAAAGAATTAAATCACTAAATTTTTCAAGAATACAAATATTTGTCTAGGTTAATTTCCCGGAAATAAGAATTTTAATATAAATGTGTGATATATCACTGAGAAACTAAATTGTTTGTTTACTTATTTAGCGTCACTTTATGCTACATACAAGCTAAATATTTTACATTTTAGTTAGCTGCAAATTGCAAAATTTAGGATGGTGATGGACAATATCAAAAAATGCACAAGCTTTAGTTTTTGTTTTCGATAATAATGTTAAAAAATGGAAAACATTTAGTTTAGTCAATTTATAAAATAAATAATTTTAATTTGAAATACAACAAGTAACTTCGTACTAGGGTATAACAGCATGGCATCATAGGCTTTTAATGAAACTACTTATTTGTACTTCTATCTATCAATCTATCTATCTATCTATCTATCGGCGCTATGGTCCTTGTAGGACCTTGGCCTCCTCAAGGTGTAGGACAAGGTCCTCCTTATTTGTACTTGCTAAACTTATTTGTAGTACTCCTCTAATAAAAATAAATGTATAAATACAATACTAAGATTACATTGGAAAAATGTGAAACATTAAGCACACTATGAATGATTTAATTCGTGACAAAGTTAAGTCAGAACGTTCATTTCCTAAAGTCCGAAAAGGTTTAAATTAATTTAAATTTTGTATTTTGTAATTAATTAGAAGCGCAGGGTTTGTTTTATTAATGTTGTAGTATTCGGAAAATAGGTATAGTTTACTGTCGTTTGAAATACATTTTTAATTGTGATTTTCACAAACCTAGGAAAAAACTACGTTTCATAAAAAGTAACACTTGATCAAATATTTTTTTTTTTTTATTTATTTATTTAAAGAAATTTACAACTGTAATTAATAAATACAACAAGTAAATAGGCTTTATATATGATTAGTACACATGGTAGTCCTGAGAAGAAACTACCCATTGGTAGCACTCCAATGTCTTATGTTAGAAGGTCTCTTGGCCATCTTCTTTTAAGGCGCCTCGGTGGGTTGTCGGGAATAGATATGGAGGAGAGGTCACGGATAAGCGGGTTTGAGTGGGCAGGGAGTTTGGAATGAAAAGAGGTATATCTGTAACGGGCCAAGTCTTCAGCAAATGGGATATTTATGTCTTTATGGATAATTTTATTAGTAATAAAGTAAGGAGCATTGAGGATTTTACGAAGGATTTTGGACTGCAAGGATTGGATGCGAGAGGAATTCGATGGTTTAGTAGACCCCCATAGGTCAATGCCATAGGTCCAAATAGGCCTGATAATTGTGATATAAATGAGTTTTTTGTAGTAAGTAGGATGTTTTGAGGGTTTGTCAAGTAAGTGTTGTAGTAATCTGTATCTACGAGCAGTTTCCTGTCGTTTCAGTCTAGTATGAGGATTCCATGTTAGGCGTTTGATCAAATATGAATGTTACACCAGTTTGATGTAAACTCTGACTTGATAGGCAAGCTATACCATTTTCCACGGTATTTAATTTAAAAAAAAAACTTCTTTAGTTCGCAATAATCACGAATTATAATTTTCTTTTCTGATAACATCCACATTTCCTTTCGTTAGTACCAATCAGAAGACGTTGTCATTGTATAGATCACCAGTAATCAGTTTATAAAACATTTTAGTAGTTCGTTTCGGATGTGATACAATGTTTATTATATTTTGAATTCACACGCCTAGATTAATAGTTTAGTGTTCAGTGATAGGGACTCAATTCTGAAATAAAAATCTCGAGTGAGCAGAAATGTTTTATTTCAATGGCGAAATCCACATATCTTCAGAAGTGGTAATAAATTAGACACTTAAAATAGACATTTATTATTCTGCAGTCGTTATGCACACGGAATATAGCATGATGGCAGTGGCTAACTAATATTCCCTACATCATGTTTTAATAAAATCTCAGATAATGTTATGCATTTCGGTGTAGATTAGGGAGGGCAATAAAGAAGTTAATGTATACTTTCATGTGGAAGGATTGGTCGCTTTGGCGCTAATGGGGTGTTCTCAGAGTGTGTCTACAAAACATAAAATAAAGAAGTTTCTATTTTGGATTTATTTTCAGTATTATTTATAAAAAAATAAAAATTTTATTTTTAAAAAATTGGTTATTAAACTATTATAATAATTTGGAATTGCTTTGGCGAACTCACTCGGTTTCCAAGCAGCCAAGTGAGAGGCGCCGGGATCTCATGGGTCTCTCAGTTATCCACAAGTAACGGGGCATGGCTATGGCAGACTTTAGTGTTTAAAGGTATGAAAGTGTTTAAGTTTCAACTCTTTTGTTTTTTATCTATCATTATATTTTTTTTTTCTTTCTTTAATCTTCAATGTTGGCTTGCATTGTATATTTTTTTCATTTATTTATTTTCGCTATTTATATAGTACATATGGAGTGAATGGTGTATTTTAGCACTAATAATCGCCCTTGAATTTTGCAGATTGTATTTTTTCTCAAAAAAAAATAAAATAATAAAGATTGGAATTGGTTTATATTATAATAAGGAATCACTAGTTTCTATGTATTCTAGAAATAAAAATGCGCACTGAATTTATAAGAAAACGTTTAAGGCAGGTGGGCAAAACCATGCACCTTCTGGCATCACACTGCTCGCAGGCAATACTTAACTAACACTATCAAGCAACTAATATATATGGAGTTCAAAAATATATAAAAAAGTATGGTTCCGGTCTTATATCCTATAAATATACCATTGATTATTAAATAACCAACGCAAAATGTTAAAAACACCTTGTAAAAGGGATTAACTATAAATCAAAAGGAAAATTATTGAGCTAATACATATGAAACCATCCTCATGTCCCACCCAGATCCTGTAATGACATCCTCAAACTTCCAATCACATCTCGCTCTGATTGAACAGGGGTGCAGCAATTCATTTGCGTATTAATGTGAATGAATCAAAAAGCAAGCATGTCACGTCAAATTACCCTCCGACGCAGATCCTGCCCTCAGTCCATTTTAACTCCTCTTCCCTTCTCCGACACAGTAATATGGTTCCCCTTAGACAAGAGACTGACATGGAAGAGATGGACTAGAACTCATTCGACGATCCAGCCAGCCATATAGACACTAAATAGGAAGTTTCATCTCTCAACGGACAAAAAAATATCAATTTACAGGACTATTCTTAAACCCATTTAGACCTACGGACTTCAACTGTGGGAACAGCTAAATTTTTGCGAGAGAAGAATGATTTATTTCAACATCATGCTGCTCAAATACAGCTTTGTTTGGTCTTGGGTTTTTTAATATATTTATTGTCACAAAACATCATGGTCATCGGCGCCACTCATTTCAGAATAGCAATTTAAAACAAATATTTTTTTTTTTGAAACATGGGTTGCTTTGTAACACCCAGCATACTATGTAAAAACAGTCTAAATTAGATTAATATTACAACATTTGTTTCCTTTTCCCTTATATGTTAATTTATAAACAATTATTTCAAACGTTATTCTACATTCATAAACTAATTACTCTTCATCCTTTCTTGCCTTATATAATATTATTACATTTCTCAAAAAAAAAAAAAAGAAATAATAAAAAAAAAATGAACACTCGATTGAAACACTAATAACCATATATGTAGTGATGGAAAATTCCAAGGGATTCCTGGATTACATTTTCGGCCAAATCGTGACATCCCTAGTGCTCAAACCAAGGTCCTAAACTAATGTCAAATTAAATTAAAGTCCTTAAACCAACAGTCGATGGCTATTTTGTGTCACAGACTAAACCTTACACCATGAACTGAATACCCCATTTGTCCTTGATCTAACTCCATCCAAATTCTCAATCTTCCATCTGAAGCTTACTCATCTTCCTGATCCCTTGACACGACCCTATCTAGTTCCAATCATCCCTATAACCCTCGCCGTAGGTTGAAGCGGCAGTGGCCCAGAGATCTCTCGTAACTATGCTATTCGGGAATTGCCTGCTTCTCCTCACATATCCTGAGATTAAATGGCTCTAGTGCTCTTAAAAAGTCTCCACTTGCTCTCAAGACCAAAGACGCGGTAGAATGAGAGGCGCTGGGATCTCCTAGCATTATTCCTCGACACCCACTAGTGGGCATCGCGGAATGATTCGGGATTCCCGGGGCAGTATGTAAATGTTGTATATTGGTACGAATGTGTCGAAGGCTATCATTATTTTTATTTAGTTTTTTCTTCTTTGTTTAGATCATTTAATTCTTCTTTAGAATTATTTAGCCCATCATGGGCAAGATCCTAGAAAAACTCATTGTGAAACGCCTTTACCCGATCCTAGAAATAAACCACATAATTCCTGACCACCAGTTTGGATTTCGGACATCCCACTCTACAATTCAGCAATGCCACCGTGTGGTGGATGTTATATCCTCCACATTGGAGCGCGGAATGTATTGCACGGGTGCTTTTCTCGACGTGGAACAAGCGTTCGACCGAGTCTGGAACCCAGGACTCCTTTATAAACTCCGTCAATTCCTTCCCGCAACATACTACTTGATAATCCGTTTCTACCTCACTAATAGAAACTTCAAAGTAAATCCTAACCTTTCCTACTCTTCCATATTTTCTCAGTCTGCAGGTGAACCTCAGGGTAGTATCTTAGGTCCCATCCTTTATACGGTATATACAGCTGATATTCCACTCCATCCATCCACTGTCCTTACAACTTATCCGGTGTTATCTGTCCAGAATGATCCATCCGCTGCACCCCGAACCCTTCAGTTTCACATCGCAGCCATTGAGAAATGGTGACAGAACTGGAGGATTAAAATAAATCCTAACAAATCCCACTAAATTACCATTACCCTTCGACGCAAACCGATGACTTCTTGCCCCTTTAATAATACCCCACTCATACCTGTTGAACTAATCCGTTACCTAGGACTCCATCTTGAAAAACGTCTTACATGGAATCCCCATACGCGACTTAAACGACAAGAAACTGCCCGTAGATACCGATTACTAAAACACTTACTAGACAAACGTTCAAAACTTCCAATTTATTACAAAAAGCTCAGTTTATTTACCATCATCAGACCCATCTGGACATATGGAATCGAGCTTTGGGGCTCTACTATACTATCTAATTCCTCTCGCATTCAATCCTTACAATCTAAAATCCTTCGCAAATCCTAAATGCTTCTTATTTCGTTACGAATAAAATCATCCATAATGACCTAAATATCCCATTTGTCGCAGAACTAGCCCGAAACAGATATGCCTCTTTTCATTCCAAACTCCCAATCCACACGAATCCTCTTGTACGCAACTTATCATTCCAATCTATTTCTGACAACCCTCCGAGGCGATTGAAAAGACGATGGCCTCCAGACCTACTTTAATTAAATTTACTTTGAAGTGCTACCACTGGGTAGTTTCTTCACAAGACATTATCACACCCAAAGTGTAAATTAGCCCATTTACTTGTTGTATATATTGTATGTACAGTTGTAAATATCAATAAAATATTTAAAGAAAAAAAAAGAATTATTTATTTTGCTTTTGTGTACTCTGTACTCATATATGGAATGAATAATTTCTTACAGCTGTAGTACTCATTACCCTGGAGTGTGTCAGGCTGTATAGTTTCTGATTATACAAGTTTGACAAAAAGAAATAAAAAAAGAAAAAGAAAACTTATGGCCCCAGTGTAACAAACAAAAAAATTTTAATCCTCATATATAACAAAAACGACAAGAAAATATTATGATGTAATATTAATAAGTCTCTGTCGGAAAAATATGATAGGTATGCTTATAACTATTACCTAGCTTATCTCCTCCAGTACCTAGAAAACTGCAGATCGATAACACAACAGGGGTATGTCCGATCCTATGTCCTGGGGAACCTCATAAGCATCATTAAGTGGATCGGCGACGGCCAAAAAATATTAAAATTTCTAAAGATCCTATCTTCAAAGAGGTTGCAGAACACATCCTTCTACTAGAGGTCTTATCGTATCAGCCCCACCTCTCATTGTCATCATAGCCAATAGGAAATTAAGGAGCTAGTAATATTCCAAAAATAATAGTATATTTTTGAGAAGAGAAGAGCCGGAGAGGAGTGAGAATCAAAAAGACAACATAAATCTAGCTATGCTGAGGAACATAAAATCAAGTTGTAGAAGGAACCAGATGCTGAGGGATCAATCCTAAAGGTAACTAAGACGAATGGCACCTTCACCGACATGTGTCAACAAGCTAAGAGTCCTAATTTCCACCTCAGGTACCTTTTTTATCTAATGTATGTATTTGTGTGGCAACATTAATAGTTACCAGTCTCACAGAATTCCAAACCAAATTTCAAGACATTATGTGAATACAGTTTTATTGTTACAGATATGTATGAGTTAACTTTAATAATAACGTCTTTAATTAAAACCTGTCGGTTACTTAGTCTATTGGCCAACTAATACTGTAGTGAGATTGGTAAACACAACTCCTCTGGTAAGGAACTCCAATGGTGTTGGACAATGTAATAAATAGATAATACATTATTCCGTCAGAAATCTGGGAGTAACCTACTACCAAACTCTATCCTTTAAAAATCATATTTCCGAAATCTCCCGTCGTACCTTTTTAACCTTAAAGCGGCAGTATTCCCTCCGTCACCTATTCCCGCATGAAACCCAAAAACTCCTCGTTACCTCTCTAATATTTCCCCACTTCGACTATTGCTGTACGGTATCCGATGGTGTTTCTGGGGATCTTGAGGTAAAAAAAAGAACGCTTAATTAATTGCTTTTGTCCGATTCATCTTGGGGGTCCCTAGGTACACCTCCGTATTCCTATTTTATGGCGAATTGAAGTGGCTTTACCCTTCCAATCGTCGCAAGTATTTCCTTGCGTCATTCCTTTACAATGTTATCCAATAACGCCGTCCATCATTCATTTTTGACCACCTATAATTCAAATCCTCTGTCCATCCCCGTTGTACACGCTCCAGGCCTTCAAATTTATACATTACGGCCCACCGAACTGCACATTTTGACAGATCCTTCCTCATTCGATCCTCAATCCCATGGAATTGCATTCCTCCTTTCATCCGTGACTCCAATTCTCTTTCTACCGTCAAATCCCGCATATTTAATCACTTAATGAATATCCAGGCTCAATAAAATTGTAAATAAGCTTTTTTATTGTTTTGTTGTTGTTTTCTTCTCAGTTAAATTTGTATATTTTATGTAAGTAATTATTAACTTTTTTATATGTATTTAATTTGCTCTAAGACTCCAAAGCACATTTTGTACTTTCTGTATATTTTTTTCTAAAGAGACATGTCCAAATAATAAGGAAATTTATTTATTCCCCATCGGCTCCCTAAAGAAGCTGATAGAAATATATAAAATACATTAAAAATGTAGTTTTTGAAGATATCGCTGTCTTAGAAAAGCAGATGCTATAAACCAAAGCGAATGCTACGTAAGGACAGTTTCTGTACATATCTTACTTGTTTCAGATTTGCTAGAAGTATCGTTATAATGTTTAAATTGATAATTAAAGATAAATGCAATAAGAATTTACACAAATGCACCATTAATAGTCAAATAAATAGATAGCGTTAATTATCAAAATTCAATATTTAAATAAAGCAAAATAGCATGAGCTGATAATACCCTCAGTTAGCGAGGAACCCCAAGTGCTGATTTAACACAATTGAATTGCTGTGGGTAGGAGCATTTAGGTTGGGCTGTTTCGCTGCAGCAAGCCAACCCACTGCCAACTTAATTAAGTTGCACCAAGAGGTGAGTCCATCTTGTGGCCCAGGCTACAACCATTCTAGGGTTATTTATTGTCCGAGCTATCGACCCCACGGCCATTTTGGGGAAGGGGGCCGTCTAGCGTCGTGTCTTATATAGTCCAATATAGCTTGATCCCAGGCTTCGAATTCGGAAGACGATGAACCGAATAATGAAGTTAGAAGCTTGTGAACCTCTTAATGGTAAACTGAGGACCAGAGTAACCTGCAGCCTGAATAAGGGTTCTTTACAAACCTCCCTTCCTTTATAGATTTAAAAAGATCAGTTGTAACGCCGATCATAGTACTATGCTGCAAGGTTTCAGTTTGATAATTTATGTCTACTTATTTTATAAAATAAATTACTTTTACTTCAATATATATAAAATATCTGGTGCGCGCAATACACCAGATTCACTTACCTCCATTATTTATATCAATTCAAGAATTTTTAAACGAATTTATAAACGAAAATAATTTGTTAAAGAATTATTTAAATTGGATTTAAATATAAATATGTGTTTTATTAAATAATCTATTATATTATTATTTACGACAATCAGTTTGTTTTTATCACTCTACTTTAACTTTTACAATAGTATGTTTAAGATAATATTTTTTCTAAAATCTTTAGCATTCAAACGGTATATTATACATGTATATTACTGTTATTAAGTTCAATAAAAAATTGTATTAAAAAATATTTTTGCAGTTTTCTCGTTTAGTTGTATACCGAAATCGTTCAACTTATATATTTACCTGTTTTTTTAGCAATGCTTATCTGACAATATAATCTTCAAAATTAAAGGTACTTTAGAAGAAATTTGAAATATCGGCATTTAAGCCTTGTCGGACTATTTCAATCAGAATGAAACCTACATGATATTAAAGCCCATTCAATTTTACACTGGCATAGCGAGTTTAATCAAAATCATAGCCGTTCTCAAGAAAATCGTAAAAAGGTGCAAATTGCACGATATGAAGTGGCTCTTCTGGTTAGCTGGCTTTAATGAAGAATTTTAGTAACATCTCGGGCGTATAGTTTTCTTAATATGAAATTTCATTTTCATAGGACTTTTCGTTTACGCGCGGGAGTTGTCACTCACACACACACAGATCTGTTTGCGGGACTTGGACTCAGGTGACCTTAAAACGTGTATTTCCGTGAAAACTGGAATTCGATAATTTTTCCGATCGCAATACTTTCCCTTACTATATATTTCATACATAGGTAAGTGAAAGTAATATGTATATAAGGCTTCTCATAAATTTCTGGTCATATTGCGGGAGCAATAAAAAGTTCATAGGACCCATAGTTTTTTTGTTTTTTTTAATCATAATCGAATTAAGGAACTAACATTTTATCAGCAACGCTTCTCACGATGTAAACGGGTTCGCTCATGTGCAATTAAATATACTTCACCTTTAATAGCTTAATTAAAATATTCTGAAATAAAATAAATGATAATTTAAACAAAAAAGAATTACAAAAATATAATCAAATCTTATTTTATTAAAAATACTAAATAATTAAATAAACTTACTTATTATGAAATAAATGTTTTCTTTATTTTAAAAAAGCAAGGTAAATCGTATATGTAATGTTAATTTCTTTTTTTCATGTTAATTAACAGAAAGAAAAACATATTAATAACAAAAACAGCCTTATTTCTCAGAATAAAAATGTATTTAAAAAAAACAAAAAACAGAAAGGACCTTGTATGCCTTTTTCCTTTGTGGTGTAGCTGCTTTGTTCTTTTACTCATAGTTTTTGTTTTCTTTAATCTTATTTATGTTAAATAATTTTCAGACAGTACTGAGGTAAAATTGTGTAATTTTTTCATGTTTAAAGAAATGTTCAGTTTAATTAGATTTTTTTTTTTTTTATTCAAGGGAAAGATTCATATAGTATTTATTTATTTTTTAAATATGTAAATATCTCTTATACATACATGTTTTATTTTTTAAACATAATTTATTGAAATTTACAACTGTACTAAATAATACAACAAGTAAATATGATAAAAGAAAAATGACATGAAAAAGACTTGTAGAAAAACTATCCAATGGTAGCACTCCTGTAACTATTCTAAACTAGAAGGTCTCGAAGGCCATCTTCTCTTCAGACACCTGGGTGGATTGTCAGGAATCGAAGAGGAAGCTAGGATTGAAACTAGTGGGTTAGAGTGGGAGTGGAGTTTTTCATGGAAGGAGTGATATCTGGTTCGAGCCAGATGAGTTACAAATGGAACATTTAGGTCTTTTATGGATGAGTTTATTTGTGATAAAGTAAGGAGCGTTGAGGATTCTACGAAGGGTTTCGGATTGTAAGGATTGGATTCGGAAAGAATTTGATGGTTTAGTCGAGCCCCAAAGCACAACTCCGTAAGTCCATATAGGCCTCATGATAGTCATGTAGAGGACATACATGTTTATATTTAAAATAACATATATCAATGCATTAGTATCGAAACTAATACAGAGGAAGATTTCCAATAGCAATTGACGACGATAAACTGAGGTAAACATCTGAAAATGAGGTGGCTTCGAGACCTTGTTTAGAACAACAACTGGAGTACTGCCAATGGGAAGATTCTCTCCATGATTTTTTCATGCATTAATGACGAATTTGAATAAAAAATGGATTGAAATATAAGGAACGTTTTGGATAGAAGGTATTAATTTTTAGAATTATTTATATATACATTTTTTTTTTTGTCATGTAACATTGTTGATTTGGATAAATATTCTTAATATATTTTTTTGTTAACAAGGAATTTTTAATTATTTATACTGAAGAACTGTATTTGGGTTAAGGTATGTCGAAAGGTGATCACTGATTTTTATATTAATAAAAATGTTTTGTTTGGAAGAAATATAAACAAGACCACTTCTTTTATACCTCAGTTATAATATTCTGTAACTCACTGAGGACTTATTGATTTTAAAAAATACTTTATTATGTTGATACATCATAACTTAAAATATGAAAATTTCGCAAAACAATAATTACTATTCAGAACAGAAGAAACACGTTGATTCAAGAGGAGAGGGGGAATCAGCAACGGGAGAAGTGGGTTTCTCAAGGAAAATACTGAAGAAAGATTACACGAGGAAATTATGTCTTGGAGAAAGGAGGGGTTGAGGTACATAAGACAGAAGGTGGCTCAAGGGATTTACCTGGATTGAAGATGCAATGGAAATGGAAATGGAAATGAAGTAACTGCTCTCGACCCGGAGGACCTCGATGGACGATGTCGCTCCAAAAGGAAATGGTCTCCAATTTCCAACGCAATTCTCTTATTATCAAGATTTTTTCCACCTTGTGGAAAATGATAGTGGGATATTTTCACGTCTATTGCTTGTTACTGGTAAAAATAGAGCGTTTCTACAAACACATTTACGAGATTGTATTTTTATTAAATGTAAATAAAATTTCCTTATAATATATCGGCTTGTAAAATTAGTTTACAATATTTCAATTTAATCCTCTCTGTGTTAATAAAATAAAATCATAATTGATTAAAACTTACTTTTCTATATAAATTTATTTATTGAAGTGGCTCCTACCTTCCATACGTAGACAATATTTCCTCGGAACATACCTCTACCAAGTCATTAATTCTCTACATCCTATATAGATTCACAGTATCCTTCAATTCAAATCCTCAATTCATTTATTTGAAACTAGATCACGCCATTCTGACCTTTACATTCCTACCCATAGAACCAAATCATTTGATAATTCCTTTTATATACGCTCTGCATCTCTCTGGAATTCCCTAACTAATCATATTCGCCACGCTTCTTCACTTCTCTCATTCAAATCTCATCTTTTCCAACACTTTCTACGATCTCAAAGAGACTATCCACTATCCTACTTTTACCGTAGGACAGAATTTTTTATTTTATAAAAATCCTAGAGTTATGGATTTATTCATTTATTTTGTTTATTCGGAAATTGTTTAGCTCTATTATTATTTTTTTTTTAAATTTATTTATTGGAATTTACAACTGTATAATGGAATACAACAAGTAAATTGGAATGAAATATAAAAAGGCATGAAACACATGTAGAGAAGCTTCTTAATGGAAGCACTCAAAAATGTTCTAAACTGGAAGGTCTCGGGGCCATTTCCTTTTCAGACGCCTTGGAGGATTGTCAGGAATTGAAGAGGAAGAAAGGATTGAAACTAGAGGATTAGGGTGGGAATGGAGTTTGTCATGAAAGTAATGGTATCTAGATCGGACCACATCAGCAACATACGGAACATTAAGGTCTTTATGGATTAATTTATTCGTGACAAAGTAAGGAGCATTGAGGATTTTACGAAGGATTTTGGATCGTAGGGATTGGGTACGGGAAGAATTCGATAGTTAAGTAGAGCCCCAAAGCTCTACTCCGTAAGTCCATATTAGCCTTGATGATAGACATGTAGATGAGTTTTTTGTAGTGGAAGATTAGAACGTTTGTCTAGTAAGTGTTGAAGTAGTCGAAAACGTCGTTTCAGTCTTGTTTGAGGGTTCCAAGTGAGACGTTTGTCAAGGTGCAGTCCTTGATATCGGATCAGTTCAACCGGGACAAGAGAAGTATTATTGAAGGCGACAGTAGGGCAGGATGTCATAGGCTTACGACGAAGAGTAAAGGTAATTTGGTTGGATTTGTTGGCATTTATTTTAATTCCCCAGTTCTAAGACATACTTCGGGGTCTCTGATGTGGGATTGGAGAGTTTGAGAGGCAATAACTGGATCAGTATTGACTGATAAGACACAAGTGTCATCAGCGTAGGTAGAAAGGAAAGTATTAGGATGGGATGGGATATCAGCTGTATAAACTGTGAAAAGAATAGGTCCTAGGATACTGCCTTGAGGAACACCAGCAACTGACTAAAAATGGACGACTAGGAATTATTATGATTTACTTTGAAGGATCTGTCAGTGAGGTAAGACTTGATGATAAGGAAGTATGTAGGGGGAAGGAAATTGCGGAGTTTGTAAAGTAATACTGGGTGCCAGACTCGGTCAAAGGCCTGTTCTACGTCGAGGATCTATTATTTCAAAGCAGATTTTTTTTGTTTGTTTATATTCCATATATTTTGTATATATCTATTTAAATAGTTTTTTTTAAACATTTGTAAATAAAAATTATTTTATTGGTCTCTCGGCCAGACATGTATATATTGATGTGTATATTTACTGTACGACATTGTTATTCTTAAGGGACATAGTCCCCGATTAAAGTTATTATTATTATTATTATTACATACATAAATCAATTCATATCTCTTAACGTTTCGAGGTACATGACTGTTTTATCTCCAAAAATATTAATTAAACCCTAAAAACTACAATTTAATATTAGACTTGAAATTTGAAATATATTATCAACATTTAAAAATCATAAACTAATCAATAATTTCGTCTATCATAAATTGGTTTTAAAATCATGAGTATTTTTATTATACTTAGAATTTTCAATATTACAATAATACAGGTCATTTTGATCAAATTTATTTTTATCTATTTTTCCAAAATCGGCATTATAATAAACTTTGACAATATGTGGTAATATTCACCTCATTTTCACATAGTTCGACCAATTAAAATATATGTACATACTTGGACTTACAAGTAATGAAGTGGACTAAAATTAACATTTAATCCTACTCCCCACCTGTATTTGCTTATGATGCTATATATTAATAAATATTATCCTGGGTAAAAATTTTAAAATTGTAATTTTTTCAATTCTAAATCAAAACTCTGTTTAATTTTTTTTTACTATATCTGCATAATTATTACTTTAAAACAAAAAAATTGTAATTTACTGTATTTCTTAGCTTTTCAGTTATATAAATAAATTCTAATTTTATTCTATTTTTAGTTTTCTGTTCTGTATTTAATATTTGTGTTTTTCAAAATTAAAATCTAGCGTTAAGAGATATGAATAGATCTATTTATGTGATAATAAATAAAATATAGAAGAGAAAGTTGTAATCAATTATATAAAACATTTATACTCTTCATGATTAGGAAATTCATTAATTATAAAATCATGTCTACTTGGTTAATAATGTTTATATATTCAAAAAAAGAAGTAGTTAAGGTGCTTTTATGCGTCAGTTCCAACCGAAATTTCTAATCTTAAAGTGGAAATAAAAATTCTCTTCAGTCAACGATTTTTTTTTTTTTCATTTTCGAAAAGTAAATACCGCTGCACAGACGTTAACAAAATTTGCAACGTCCGTAAGTGGTTTGCTCAGTTCAAAACCTTAAATCTTGATATAAGGTGTAGATTCTTTTAGGTAAAGTTCAAATTTTTATGAATAAAATTGGAGGCTGCTGTCTACTTCACCACTATTTTTATATGGGTATATGTGTATATGTATATTTTATTTATTCTTTTATCATACATTTTAACATAGTTGTATGGTTTCATGACAAATTGTAAGACGATTATTTGTAATTTGACAATATTTTGTACTTTTAGATCTAAGTTGTTCCACTGCACCTGAAGATGGCATTGTAGCCGAAACGTAGTGCGAATTTTTTTCAATAAAATAGTGGTGAAGTAGACATCAGCCTCCAATTTTATTATTAAATTTTGATTTCGAAGACGCAAAGCGCTCAGGTCGTCCTTTAACTGTTGATGACGACCAAATTAAAACATAATTGATTAAAAATATTTAATATTTGATTAAATAACCAAATCTTATAATTGTTTAAAAGTATTTATAAGAATCAGACGTCTTTATTGAAATAAAAAGTAAAAAATCTAGGAATTATTTTACAACCCAATAATATGAAATGATTGAAATTTAATATACATTTATCATTTTTTTCAGTGATATGCTTTAATTATATGTTTATTAATAAATATTATCCATATTTTCTTCACCCAACATTTCTTTTCCTTTTTATCAACTGTCGATTACTTAATTTCCCCTTGCATACCAATATTGTGAGATTGGTAAACACTACACATTTAGAAAGGAACTCCTTTAGTTTTGTATAAGAAAACATATAGATGAATCAGTACCCCCTATCAGCTTTCCTAAGGAGCTTTCTGGCTGAAGTAATGGTGATAAATATATGTGCTCCTACCCTAATCTCAGAAGGGATGAGGAGACATGCTTATAACTATGCATAACGATAGTCAAGCTGCTATCAGAGCCTTGGGTATGAGATATGACTCGGTCCAAATTAGTAGAGAAGTGTAAAAGAAATATCAATACACTCACTCTGTTGAATAAGGTCCGAGTCCATTGGGTGCCAGGTAACTCAGGCATTTTAGATAATGAGAGAGCTAATAGCCTTGCAAGGAGGGGTTCTGCTCAGTTACCCTCTACACCTGTACCTGTTTGGGGAATAAGCCTCGGCTATGCTAATGGTTTGATCAAGGCGGCTGCTGACAATAGATCCAGGCTACACTGGAGGGATATTGATAAGTAGCATGATGTTTTTGGAGGGACCTTGCAAAGAGAGAAGTCGTACACTACTCTCAATGGACAGGATAACTCTGAAGAGAGTGACGGGACTGTATACAGAACACCGTAAGCTTGACAAACATCTCTATAATAAGGAGTTGGTGGCCCAAACGACTTTCTGCAAAAAGGAAGATGAAACTGCATATCATGTGATATGCAGTTGTCTAGAGATTGCCAGGATAAGGTTTTACATTGTTGGCAGCGATCAATAGTTTGGTCAGATTCATCAATGCAATAGGCCTGTATTAACAGGAAAATGGACAGCGCACAATAAGCCTAATAAGAAATAATTTTAAAAAAAAGAGCTGATATAAATGTATAAAGTACATCAATAAATGCAGTTTTTGGAGCTAACTCTGCCTTAAAAATGTAATAGGCTAAAAACGTAGAAACGTGTTTCATACGAAGAATTTCTTAATCAAATATTTCGATATAAAATATATTGTAACGCTCCTAAGCCTGCACTGCTTAAATCAAATGATGTTAGGGAAGGTTGATGATTATTGGAGGACGGGAAGTCCATTAAGGAGACCCGGTTACTTTGAGCAGGAGGGCTCAATTAAAGGCAGGTGTCAAAGCCATCGCCGGGGCCACTTGATTCAATTACCCTCCTGGACACTTTCGAAAAAAGTTTCGGGAGCATGCAGTCATTTCAAAAACAAGCTTTCACTTGGACAGCATTAGCACCCACGGTTGGAGCTTTAAAAGAAAACAAGCTAAGGGCCGGTGAAAGCATCCCTCTTATTGTTCATGTCGTTTTTCCATCATTTGCATAATCCTACTCCACCCTTCTACACCTCAACTATTTCGGAACTCTCTAATGCGATAATGTACGTTTGAGGCGATATTTGTTAGAGACGTAGGCGTTCCAAGAAGGATAACATTATCAAAATAATGCATAATAAAAAATAATAACAATAAATATACACAAAAATGTCTTCAACATTTCATCATCTTCTGACAACCAAAGTATCCATGCTATACTGAATATCAACAGTGTAGATAAGTTACATAAAGTGTACTATGGGAGTTTAAAAAATGCCTAATTGTTTATCCAAGTCCATTTTCTATTAGGTGTTTGTTTTTAGTTTATCTTCAAAGTGATATGTTGTTTATTTATTTCTTATTCTTTCTATTATAGCACTAGTAATTTTTCATTCTTTAATCTGTTATATATGTTTTGAAAATCAGAATATGTTTATTTGTTTTCAAATGATATGTACATATAGTGTTAAAATCATTTAACTTAATAGCATAGCTAAGCCCCAAAGACAAAAAAAATTTCTATTATATTATATTCTAGTCTATTCTATTCACTCCACTCTGATCAGCTATAATATTATACATTTTAGTGTAATTTTTCACTGCTCGAAGGCCATTTTTTCAGGTTGAGTTTATCTTGACTCTAATGGGCCTCGTAAATTAAGGTAGAGTGTGTTAATCACTCGATTTTTTTTTTTTTTTTTTGGTCGTAGCCATTGAATATTACTGCTTTCATATCTGTGGGGTTATCTGTTTTTACTAACCGCAACTAACAAAAGTATCCCCAGTTTTCTTAGCTTTTTCTTAATATGTCCTAATCTGATTGTGGACGTAAAGCAATATTCATTCCATGGGATCCCAATCAATATACTTTTGATTGGTTAGAAAATAGTAATATAACAAATGATATTTTACCATACGATTAAATTAAGGCATTTTTGTAACGTGTGAAATCATAACACTATTTACGCTTATAAAAACGGATATTTATTTTTTTTTTTTAATTTTTTTTTTTTTTAGAATTGCAACTAAGAATCGCTTCGTTTGTTGAAAATCGTCGTATAACTGGCTCTAGATATTTTATTAGACGTTAACCGCATTCGAATATTTTTTATTATTTCCACAATGTGAGAAGGTCAATATAATTTATATCAAGCATCATTGCCTACACTATAATTATATTTAAATATAAATTTACATTAAAACATAGACAGCCTCATATATAATTGTATTTCTATAACATTTGTAGATGACGAAAATAGCCCGACTGTAGTATTTAACGGTTAAAAAGTGACTAAATATTATCCTATTTTACATTAATGTTAAATGGCTCAAGAACAATTTCAATTGACACATAATAATTTCTATAATTGATAGAAAAGATTATTACCATGCTTAATATATAGTTTCGTAAGTTAGAATAAATTTTGCAATAAAAAAAACTTACCTTATCCAAGAGCTGATCTCGATTAGGCGTTTTCAAGTATCCTGGAAAAAAAGTATTTCATTAATAGATATCCCAAAATATTAGCATTACAAATAATCAAGAAAAAAAAAAACATGGTTCAAAATCATCCTTAATCTGAAAGAATCGCATGGATTAAATTGTAATTTAAATCTATCTAACTGTTGTGATATCAAGTTATAGAAAAATTATCCAGCAACACTAATGGTTCAAATTCAAAGAGAAATTTAAAGTCAAAATATTATTAAAGTTAGAAATTTTAAACCTCTCAATCCAAAGTCCTTAGGCCAATAGCCAATGCTCCCTATTGTGTTACAAACAAGACCTTAGATCATTACCTCAAGATCCCTTATGTCCTTGATCTCATCCCATCCAAATTCTCAATCTTCCACCAAAAACTTACTCTTCTTCTTAATCCCCTGGCCCAATCCCTATCTAGTTCCAACCATCCAAACAACCCTCCTCGTAGGTTGAGGCGGAAGTGGCCGAGAGATCTCTCATAAATATGCAACTGCAGTGCTAGTACCTTCTAACTTCTCTACTCATGCCTGTGAGTGTGCAGCGCTACTATACTACTAGCGCCCTCACACAGTCTCCACTGACTAGATTGGTGACGCGACTGACAGAGAGGCGCTGGGATCTCCTGACATGCCTGGCATCCATTTCTGGATGCAGAGGTTCGATTCGGAGTTCTCAAGGGCAGTATGTTAATATTGTATATAGGTATGAATGTGGCCAAGATTTATTTATTTATTTTTTTCATTTGTTATTTAGGTTCATTTCTTTTTTCTCTGTACATATGGAATGAATGACTTCTTTAAACTCTAATACTTATTTCCCAAAAGTAGTAGATTGTATTACTTCTGAATAAAGCAACATTTAAAAAAAGAAACTCCAAAACTTAGGTGATTAGGTAGGTAATTAAAATTAGGGGTGATGTTTTAAACCTAAATTATAATAATTTCATGCAAACAAATAATATATGTAATTCGTGCAATACAAATGAAATAGAAGAACCCTTTCACTTTCTGGCTGCCTGTCATATACTTTAAAAGTTCAGAAAAAAATATTTAAATTCTAAAAATCTAATTTGGGATCAAGCATTACAATTAATAAATGGGAAAAATTGGCTGGAGTTGGCTAATTACTCCAGATCGGCTTTGTCCTACAGAGTGGTGCTCACAAAAGGATTGAACTATTAGTGAATTTTATTTTAATACATAAATAACATTCGAAGTGTTGATATATTGTTTTTTGTTTTGTTATTAATTAATTATATTGATAGATTAAAGATTAATTTTGTCAATAAACACAGACTCCACGGACGGTCTGGTTCATTTTTTATTGTATTTTGTAATTTGTAATTTTTTTATTTTATATATGCTCTAATTTTGAAAAATAAAAAGACTTTTCTATCTCTATCATTATTACAGAGGCTTTTTTTTTTTTTTTTTTTTTTTTTTTTTTTTTTTTTTTTTTTTTTTTTTTTTTTTTTTTTTTTTTTTTTTTTGGTACAAAAAGATAATTTTACATTTATTTTTAATATTTCCTGTATTTAAATACAGTCCGAACTTCAGCCATGATCGCTTATATATAAAATAATGTTTATTATCACTGTGATCTTACTTCTGATATTTTATCGCTTGCAAAAGCTTACATTGTCTAGAGAGAGCCGTCAAACCTTAAGTTGTTTTGAACCATAACCGTGGTCTAGATGCAGACATGACCATGACATAAACTGAAATTGGCTGAGATCAGCCAATAATGGCTGTTAGGAGCGAGCAAGCATACAAGGAACTAAATTTCTTTCTCCGGAGAAGACCATCAATGAACCGGACATCCGGCTGCTATAAAACAGCTATAAGACTAAAACGCGATTTAAATAATGGTACTAACTGTGGCCTTAATCCTATACTCGGTCGTTTTGAGTTGATTTCAACAGATTGACGGTTCAAGGGAGATGGGATATTCGCTGGAGAATCTTGGGCTGTGCGATTTTCTTGAGATCATCCAACTCCCTCTGGTATTTTACCATCATATCCTCGAAGATGCTCAAATTGTATTACATTTTGAGAAAGGGGTACAGTTAATACATCAAAGGATTCATTAATAAATGTTAAGGAACTTTAGCTTAGCATAAAGTTTGAACGTTAAGGAAAAACGCTACCAATATTTGTATAATGATTAATTATATTCTAATATATATATATATATCCTTGGAGGTCCCAGAGCCCCGTAGTTAGCCTGATTGGTGTGACGGTGCTCATATAAAATTCTTTAGCAAGATGTTTGTATTGTATCTGGCTGCAGATAGATATTTTATAAAAAATGTAACCAATATTTATGTATACTTGCAGTTTTGAAAAGGATCCTATGTTTGTGGTAGAGGACTGAAACGTCAAATAAAGAAAATTAGGAAGAAGTAAATGTTAAAGACCTAAAACCAGAATAATTTCAAATAAATTATATATATGAGTAAATCGTTCAGACCTTACCCCTACACATTTTTGATTTTAATGATCTTTTTACCAGTAATTCTGGTGATAGTGTTGCAGCCGTTTTAAGGCAACTTCGCGACTGAAAACATGTGTTCGGAGAATCTCTCTGATTCTGTTAATTTTGCAGATGTTGAGTCAAAATAAAATATAAAAATAAGATAAGGATATGCTGTATATCTTTGGTATTTACAAACTCATTACCTTAAAAGTGAAGAAAGTAGCTAAAAAAACTCCAGAAAATAAAAAAAAAATTAATTTTTAAGCGAGTTAAAAGTTATAAAGCAAAAGAGACTCACCTTTCATTATTTTTTATACATAGCTTAGTTACAGCCCTACTCGTAAAAATTTCGATCATACGAGCATAGTTACCATTAGCATAGCATACCAACTTTCTGTAATGTATTGAGGATACTGAGGGGAGTTCATAATTAAATAATTTTAATATTAAACAATTAATGATAACGAACCTTTGTCGGCAAAACATCAAAAGGTGTTTACCTAGCCCCCTAGATTTCCCATCGGTATGGGCCCGCCAGCGGTACCAAAAACCTCAGGTAGTTTTCCCCCCCAGCGGCGGCCAACAAGAATATTAAGATTGGTGGAAAGATAAGAATAATAGCACAAAGGCTATACCGCCAACCGGTATTCCCATCTCGGCCCACCCGAGGTGACAAGAACGAGAGAGAAGAACCGATGAGGTAGTCAAGTTCTATCCTCAAGAAGAGTGAGTCAAGTTTGCTCCTCAAGAAGAGTGAGTCGGGTTCCACCTACAAGAAGAGGAGGTGGCCGTCGGGGATCTGAGAGCAGCTGGAGGATGATGCCAAGAAAGGGGACCTAAGACTGATTTCACATTCGCCAGCCGGTTAAGTGTTTCAAAGGTATATTGTTATTTGTAATATTGTATGGCAAAGGTAGTAAAATGTCCCTCAGTATTCTCAATCAGAGTTCTAGGCAATGGGTTAATATAACTTATATGTGTAAATTAATACTTATAGTAATGTATTAATTGAATCTTGTTTACTTTAATCTTACCCTGCATGCCACCTATTGGATTGGTAAACACGATACCTTTGGAAAGGAGATCCATGGTATCATTAAATATAGTTTATATATTGACTAAATATAGTAAGTAAGCTAGTTTTTGAAGCTACCGCTGCCTTAGAAAAGCAGCCGGTCAAAAACATAGCATTTCTAAAATAGCAAAAAATTGTTTTTCGCGAACCTTACACGGAAATATCTCAAGAGGGGCAGCGAAAAAATATTAAAATACCACAGGTTACACACCTATACGATTTTTATGAGTGACACAAATTTGATGACTGAGACTGAGCTGGTTCTCGAGTTATAATAATCTCTTCGCTGTTAAAATAAAGTTTTAATTGAAAATTATTAATTTTGCATATTTTAGAACAAAACAAAAAAATATAGTGGTGATATGAGTACTGTATACAGTTTTGGTCGTTACAACCAATTGAGCTGATTCGCTCGATGATAACAGTCATACGTTACATCGTCTCTCAGATTTTTGCTTTTTTCAGTAGGAATTCGCTTGAATTCAGTCTGGAGAACATCACTAGACCTCAGGAATACTACGGCAGTGAATATTGGAGAAATTTCGGTAAGCAAAGTTATAATTTACTTTGTACAATCACGAAAAAGTGAAAGGAGGGTCACTGATCAGCTGATTGCCGCTAGCTCGGCAAGCTCGGGCTTGCTTTTCGTTAACTTATCTTTCTTTTATCTTTAATTCTTATCTCATTATTTATTTATTATTATTATTTTCTTAATCAATGAGATATTTCCATCAAGTCATGTCCTCAAAGTCTGCAATTAAAAGATCTAGATCTGCAGGTTCTAACTCGTCTCCTACAAAACAGAGACCCCGCCGTGAACAAAATAAAAAAATAATTCCACCAGCGACCGCGTCAGCTACCTCATTAGGATCTGAACCACAGCCCAGCACATCATCACAAGGAATAACTGATGAATCCCCGTTTTTTACACCGAATCCATTTGAGATCCTCCAAAATGAAAAAGAAACCATGGAATCTTCTCCTATACCCAGGGAACCACTACCTCCACCAATATTTGTTAAAAATATTAAAAATTTTAAACTGATGTGTGCGCATTTAAACAAAGTAACTGATCCTAATAGTTATTATTGTATAAGTAGAACCAATGATACTAAAATATCTCCGACTACTGCTGAAACCTACAGAAAGATTGTAAAATATCTGACTGAGACCAAAGCTGACTTTCATACTTATCAGCTGCGCCAGGAGAGAGCATTAAGGGTCGTAATCAGAAACCTACATTCCTCAACACCCGTTGAAGCTATCAAAGAAGAACTGACAGAATTAGGATTCCAAGTGAGGCAAGTCACCAACGTTCTAAAAGATAAAAGTCCACTGCCTCTATTCTTCGTGGACTTGGAACCATCAGCAGGAGTCGAAAAAATCTATGACCTCAGTAGACTGTACTATACCCGTGTAAAAGTTGAAAAACCTTACACAAAGAGGGAAATAGTTCAGTGTCATAACTGTCAGGCATATGGTCATACCAAAAGTTATTGCCATCACATACCACGCTGTGTGAAATGCGGTGAACAGCATAAAACAGAAGAATGTACAAGATCAAGATCTACACCCGCTGTATGTGCTCTGTGCCTCAAGGACCACCCGGCTAACTACAAGGGATGTGAAATCTACAAGAAACTCCGAACCAGATACCAAAAACCTCAGGATCCGAATGAAACAGCTGTACCAACCAGAAGCAGAAGAGAACCATCTAAACTTGTAAATTCTAACGTATCATTTGCCCACTTGCTTGGAGGTGGAAACCAGAATCATGAAGTCGAGGCACTGCCGGAACAACTTTTTCCTCAACTTTCTCAATCTATTGTACAACAATCTATCCCACAAAGTTTACCTAATCTTCAAAAAACTCCTCAACATCAAATTTCTCATATCCCTCCACCATCAAACGTCACAGATCTTACCAGTCTAATGACATCGTTCATCTCCGAAATCAAATCTCTTGTTATGCCGCTTATATCACTCCTTACAAATCTAGTATCAAATCTAATCCCTGCCTTGAAAAATCCTTAAATGAATTCACCTAACTCCTTATCCATTCTCCTTTGGAATGCGAATGGTGTTAGAAATCATACTGACGAACTGACAGCGTTGTTGCAAGACAAAACAATCGATGTTGCACTTATAACTGAAACAAGACTAACGACTAAACAGTACTTCAAAATACCGCAATACATCACATACCGTACTGACCACCCAGACGGTAAAGCCCATGCCGGTTCTGCTATCATTGTCCACCAATCCCTCTCTCATCATTTACTCCCACTTCCCACCTATGATTTCCTACAAGCCACAGCCATAGTAATCAAGACTTTTTCCTTTCCGGTAACCCTCACATCTGCATACTGCCCTCCTAAACATTCCATTTCCAATTCCGAATTTGTATCCTTCCTGGATTCCATAGGAAATCGTTTCATTCTGGGTGCAGACTTAAACGCCAAGCATCAGCAGTGGGGTTCCAGAACCACGAATTCTCGGGGACGAAATTTGCTGTCTGCACTCAACTCCCGAAATTTTAATATCCTGCCTCCTGACTCCCCTACCTACTGGCCAACCGATCCTAACCGCAATCCTGACATCCTCGACTTCTTTATCCACAGCGGATTAGGCTCCCTCAACTTTTCTGTAACTCGCCTTGATGAACTATCCTCAGACCATAGTCCACTGATCCTAAAAGTATCTCTCACTCCAATTCCAAAACCCATTCCACCATCATTCATCCGAGGTCCTGTCAACTGGAACCTTTTCCGCCAAATCCTGACCGATAATATTGACCTCAGAGTAACCCTCAAAACCCCAGATGACCTAGATAATTCCGTCTATTCCTTTACCACCGCCATCCAACAAGCTGTCTGGACTGCCTCCTCTCCTAAACACCCCAATATAAATCCTCACCAAAATCATTTTCCACAACATATTATAGACCTCATCCATACCAAACGCCGAGCAAGATCATTATGGCAGCGCACCCGACACCCAACAGATCGCCGCTCCTATAACTTCTATTGTAGACAATTGAAGAGGGAGTTGGCGACCTTCCGTTCCCAGTCCTTTAATTCCTACCTCTCCTCTCTATCAGCTCGTGATAATTCCCTGTGGAATGTCACGAAAAAGATCCTAAAATACCATCAAGTTTCCCATCCTCTCCGACGTGGTGATGACTCCTGGGCTGCGTCTGATGAAGATAAAGCCGAGGAATTCGCCACACACCTCTCCAAAGTTTTCACTCCTCACCCGGAATCCCACGCCAATCACACCGTAACAGTGCAAGACTTTCTTATGTCACCAATTCCACTTTCCCTACCTCCTAAAGCTATTAATCCCTCTGAGGTCAAATATCTTCTCCAAAAACTTACCCTCCGTAAATCTCCTGGACACGATCTCCTTACTCCCCAGATCCTCCGACAACTTCCGCAGAAAGCCATTATATTCCTTACTTATATTTACAACTGCATCCTACGCACCACCTATTTTCCTCTGTTATGGAAACATTCCACTATCATTCTTTTTCTAAAACCAGGCAAACCTTCCAACAACACTTCATCCTACAGGCCTATTAGTCTACTCCCCATCCTCTCAAAAATCTTCGAAAGGCTTCTTCTTAAACGTATCCTACCCATATTAGAATCTCAAAATCTTCCTTCCCATCAGTTTGGATTCCGTCCTCAGCATTCCACAGTTCAACAGGGTCTCCGAGTTGTAGACCATATTTCCTCAGCTCTTGAATGCAAAGAGTATTGTTCTGGTGCGTTTCTGGACATTGCGCAAGCTTTTGACCGGGTATGGCACACTGGATTACTCTTCAAGCTGAAAACCCATTTACCCCAGTCTCTATACCTCATTCTCCGATCCTATCTCTCAAACCGTTCCTTCCGCGTTCGCTGTGGTGTAGAATTTTCTAACCTTTATCCCGTTGAGGCCGGTGTTCCTCAAGGCAGCGTCTTGGGACCTGTTCTCTACATCCTTTACACTGCTGATATTCCTACACATCCTGATACCTTTCTGGCAACTTTTGCAGACGACACCGCCATCCTATCATCCAGTTCCAATCCTGAAACAGCATCCTTAAACCTGCAAAGACACCTTTCTCTTATCGAAGACTGGTGTAATGCTTGGCGCATTAAGGTGAACGAAGCCAAATGCAAACACGTAACCTTCACTCTTCGACGAAACTCCTGTCCGCCAGTTTACTTCAATTCCATTCCAATTCCTCCTTCAGATACAGTCCGGTATCTTGGCTTACTATTAGACAAAAGATTGACTTGGAACCCACATACAAGACTTAAAAGACAAGAACTCAACCGACGATTCGGACAGTTATACCGACTACTCAACAGAAAATCTGAACTTACAGTTGACAACAAATTATTAATCTACAGGACAATACTGAAGCCCATCTGGACCTACGGACTTGAACTGTGGGGACAGCTAAACGTACTAACATCAAACGCATTCAATCCTTTCAATCCAAAGTCCTCCGTACAATAGTAAATGCTCCATATTATGTTTCCAACTATACCTTGCACCACGACCTTAATGTTCCTTTTATTTCAGACCTGATTCCATCCAAATTTTCCAAATTCCACCAGAATCTCATTCATCATCCTAATCCTCTAGCTCAATCCCTATCCAGCCCCACCCATCCATACAACCCACCTAGAAGGTTGAAACGGCAGTGGCCTCGTGACCTCTTATAACATGTATATTGGAGTTCTAGCATTGGCTAGATTCTCCACTCACGTGCTGTATGCTTGTGAATTGTATATAGGTATGAGTGACTATTGTATATATTTTTATTGATTTTATTTTGTATATATGTATATTTTATTATTATTAATATATAAATTTATAGTATTGTATATATCGTGTGAATGTAGTATGAATGTTGTACTTTATCACTATTAAAAATGTCCTGAATTGGACAGATTGTAATATTGCTCAATGAATAAAAAAAAAAAAAAAAAAAACAACCAATTACTTAAGTAGCCATGAAAATTGTTAAAATTGATCAATATTTAAATCAACTGAAACATACATCTATAACAAGGAAAGTTAGAAAAGAGCCTCACGCTTAATTTTTGTTTACACTAAAGACTAATTAACATGACCATCATAAGACCTCTATGGACTTACGGAGTAAAGCTATGTGGCTCTGGTAAAGCATCAAGTTTTTCCTGCATCTAATCCTTACAATCCAAAAAAATCCTTCATAAAATCCTTAACGCTCATTACTTTGTAACAAATAAACTCATACATTAAGACCTTAATGTTCCATACCTAACTAAATCAGCCCGAACCAGGTATAAATCATTCCATGAAAAACTCCTTTCCCACTCTAAACCACTAGTTTCTATCCTATCATCCTCTTAACTTTCTGATAATCTAAAAAAAATATGGCTTCGACATCATCTAATTCAGATCAACTACTGGAGTACTGTCAATGGACAGTTTCTCTTCATGTTTTTTTAATGTATTAATGACGAGTTTGAATAAAGAACAGATTGACAAATATGGAACGATTTGGATAGCAGGAATTGATTTTTAGAATTTTGTATATATTTTTTACTTTCATTTACCTATATATGAAATATATAGTAAGGGAAAGTGTTACGATCGTAAAAATTTTCAAATTCAAGTTTTCAACGGAACTACACGTTTTAGGTTCCCCTGAGTCCAACTGACCAACTCCCACAAAAATGTCCGTGTGTGTGTGCTTTAAGTCTGGCGCGATAACGATAAGTAGTATCAAACTGAAATTTCACATATTAAGAGCGTCTATGTTTGAGATATTACGGCAAATTTTCCATCAAAATCGGTCAAGCAGAAGAGCTACTGTATACCATGCATTTTGCATTTTTTTACGATTTTCTTAAAACGATATTGATTAAACTCGCCATATCAATGTAAAATGTAATGTCCTTTACTATGATGTAGATTTTATTCTGATTAAAATAGTCTGATAGTTTAAATTATCTTCCACTAAAGTACCTTCAATTTTGTAGATTCGAAAATGACTATTTTTTGTTGTTAGGATTTATAAAAACTTCTAAGTATATATGTTGAACGAATTCGATATCCAACTAAAGAAGAAAAAGAAAAAAACATGTATATGAAATTTTCATGTTTTTTTAATTACAGAAACAGTAATATAGATGTATAATATACCGTTGGAAAGCTAGAGATTTTTGAACCAAAATTATCTTATACACAAAGTTGTGAAAGTTAATAGAAAGTAATGAAAGGCCGATAAAACACACTGATCTTTTTAGGGGATAATATTATAGATTATTCAGTAAAACACACGTTTCTTTGAAAAATCAATTTGATTATTTCTTTAAACTTATTTCATCTCAAACGGTATTTATTTTAGTTATATTGGTGATGGAGTAATATTTTTAGAGTGCTGCTATTGGGTTGTAACACTAAATGTAGTTCATGTCAGTTTACTATTGTCCATCACATTTACTTGATGTATTTTAATACAGTTGTAAATGTCAATAAATATTTTTAATAACAAAAAATAATAATATCACAACATAAATATTATTATAATATCAATAAGGCACATAAAGGTTTTTAAGTGCAACTATGACGGCTAAAGTTGCTCGTCTTGTTGGCCGATTTTGGCTAATAAGTTGCTGTAACATCTCAGGCATATCTGCTTAAAAAATATGAAATTTTAGTTATGTACAACTAATCGTTTTCTAGCTAGACTTATCACAAACACACACACACACACACTGACAAACACACACCTTTTCGGACTCAACAGATCCTAAAATGTTTATTTTTCGCCAAGACTCGAATTTGAACATTTTCACTCTCCCTTACAATATAGTTGTATTAGTATTAGTGTAATAGTAGTACATTACTGTATAGTTTTGCTTCCACTTACCTATATATGAAATGTAAGTGGAAGCCAAACTTTTATCTAATATACATATTGTACATAGTTAAGTTTGTTTGTATGATGTTTATTTATTTCCCAACTTGTATTTATCTCTACTACAGGTTGTTGTTTTGATTTTTTTTTTTTATTAATTGTTATTGTTTTGTATATATTTGAATTTATTTATTTCCGATTTTATGTATTTCGATTTTATCATTATTGTTTGTATATATTGTATGAATGTGTATCACATCACTATTACTACTGTTCATTATGAAACAAATTGTAATATTTCTCAATAAATAAATATATTAATTTACAAATATATAATACTGAGCAATCAAAAGAGGATAAAGCTAAGTGATTTTGCAGACAATAATTTCTACTGTTATATTATTTATTCTAAAAAAAAAAAATGTTTTCATTGAAAACGTAACATTCTCAAAAGATCAATAAGTCACAGAATGGTTGTTAAGTGCTATTATGGAATGAAAAATTCGACTAAAAGTGGATAATTTTCGCGGAGGATAACAGTCAATTATATTGCAACGGCTGAGTGGCCGAGGAAGGAATGCCAATATTAGAGGAGCCGATGCAGTTCACATCCAATAATACTCGCCACACTCCACACATTTCAATATCCAACTCGTTAATATTATATCATTACTTAACTAACTTCCAAGCCACAGGCCTTAATAATTAACATTTTCATTCAAATGGAATTGTACGCATTCCAAAACTGTTAAATTGGTATTAATTGATATTAATATGGATAAACATCAGAATAGAACCATAGAAAATTGTGATATAAGATGAATACAAAAAAAGTGAGATAAAAAAATGTTTAAGGTAAATTTAAATAAAAAAGTGCATACAGTTTCATTGGAAACATATGACGTAGAATAAATAATATTGTTATGTTTAATTATCAGTAAGAAATGTATGAAACTAGCTAGTTTCCATTCTCCCACCATGCGCCCTGATGATGGACCCACAAAGGGGGTCGAAACGTTGGCAAACAATAAATAGTTGAAACTATTTAGTTGTTTCATTTAATGACCGCCACCCGGACTAATTCCTTCCAGTAATTCTCAACGGTCAACTAATTACATCCACAATAAAAAAAATAAATCATTGGTCCTTAGAGGTTCCTCAAAATAAACATTGCTAACCTCAGAAACTATCCATGGATTTTCATTTAAACAAATTGAACTCCTAAAAATGGCGCGCTAAACTGGGCAGATTACTTTTATCCAAGATAAACATGCTAGGTTTCGCTCATTTGGATTCAGGGGACCCATAAACGTTTATTTCCGGAGAATACTTGAATCCGAAAAATTTCACGATCGCAATACTATTTCATGTATAGGTAACGAAAGTAAAAACCCTAAACCAGTACAACCGGTGAATATTAATTGTTTCAGTTCACAATGCTACTGTTAGTAGAGCTATGGACCTATAGGTAGGGATCACGCTCAGCCTCCAGCACATCTCTCCACCGATTTTAGGTACCTACTTTATTGAGGCTGGGTGCGTTTCGGGAAGATCTCCCTAACCGAGATACGTCCCAAGACTGAAATAATAAATAAATAAATATCCTGCTACAACGGGATTCGAAACTGCGAGCCAGAGAATATTAGACTAGTGCTCTATTCTACTCCGCTAAAATCTTTAAAAAGAAAGATATAAAATGGCCTTAATTTTATATCTCCTATGTATGAATTTGTATTCTTTATTGCTTTTGGTTTAGTCAAGTACTGTTTATTACTGTGTACTGTTTTACTGTTTCTTATAATTATTTTTTGTATTAATTAGGTATTATATAATTAAATTTTGTATTTGCATGCCTTAATTTTATATCTTGTATGAATGCATATGTATTCCTTATAGCTTTTTAGCTTAGTCAATTACTGCTTCATACTGTGTACTGTGTTATTGTTTCTTTATAATTGTATTTTTATATTCCTTAAGTATTATATAAATTTTTTTTTTCTGTGTGGTATGTTACTGTTTTTATTAATAAAAATTGAGTTATATTATTTAAGTATTGTATTGTATCATACAGAGTACTGTGTTACTGTTTGTTATTGTACTTCTATTGAATTGCCGCAGGTGAACTCCTTTCCCACACACGGGCTCGCCTTAGTGGGATATTGACTTCTACTTTCATTATAAAATGTCTGTATTTTGATTCAAATAAAGAAGTTAAAAAAAAAAAAAAAAAAGATATAACAGTCATAATAAAATGAAAATGGTAAAGTCCTTGTAAAAACAAAAATTAAATTTTTGCCGAAAATATTTTTTTTTTTATTTATTATGAGATAATACAATCTGCCACCTTCTGGGGCAATGAATATTACAGTAAATTAAATTAGCATTCATTTTTTTTTTTTTTTTTCAAAAAGAAATTCACAACTGTATAATACAATAAAATGCATCAAGTAAATGTGTTAATTAATCATATGGGCTTGGTAAAGGAATGTAAAGAAACTACCCAGTGTTAGCACATCAGCGTTTATTTAATGTAGTAGGTCGCGAGACTAACGGCTTTTTAGCCGCCTCGGGGTATTATCAGGAATAGATAATGAGATATTTATGTATTTATGGATCATTTTATTCGTGATAAAGTAAGAATTAGCATGAATTAGATTAGAGATTTTTAAAATAAAAAGAACCTATGTTTAAAAAAATGTTCATAAATAATTAATATAACTTATCAACATTCGAAATAAGGATTGAATATAAGAAGATTATGATGTTAATGAGTGGCTCAGAGACTCGGCTAATTAAGCAATAAGGATGGGGGACACTTTTCAAACTAAGCCACTTCCAGGCCACTTTCATTAAAATTTTATACTTTGATAATGTCTCACCTCTTTTATCAGGCCAACCAAAATATTTCATCCTCACTTTCTTTCACCCCTTGGGGGAACGTGGCCGTTTTAATTTTTCAAAATATGGGCCTTTTTAACTACTTGATGAAACAAAAAATTATGTTATAGTCAATAAATAGTGAAGATAAATAGGTAATTATGAATTTAAGTTAGTGTAGTAAGCACGTAAATTTTGTGCCCAAGCCAACACAGCTCTGAGTACTATATATTATTACATTGACAAAAACTCTAAATTAAATGTATCAAATAAATAATTATATAAACCTTTTCTACGGCCAATTCTTATTTATGCATCCCCAAAAATTTAACTATTCGTGTAAATAAAAAAACACACCAATATAAATGTTTAAGAATTTGTATATATTATCCAAGCAATGCCAAAAATACGGCAGTTTTATCTCAACATGAAGATATAGCTATTGCCCGTAAAACCCTCCAAAACCACCTCACAGACTTAGAAAAATACCTCACCAAATGGAAGATAAGCCTAAATCTACAAAAATGTAAATCAAAAATATTTACATTAAGACGACCATCTGATCCACCTGAACTAATCCTCAACGGTAATAAGCTACCATGGGTCCCTGCCGACGAAGCAGTGAAATACCTTGGGGTTCACCTCGATCGTCGCCTCACTTGGAACCACCACATTAACATCAAACTAACCCAGACCTATGCAAGACTGGCAATGCTGTACCCGATCCTCAATAGAAAATCAAATCTCAAACCCGAAACAACAATTCTTCTTTATAAAACTATATTAAGGCCACTACTTATGTATGGTTGTGAAGTGTGGGGAGCTGCTTCCTCAACGAAAAGAAAAAAATTACAAGTATTCCAAAACAAAATATTAAGAATAGCCGTAGATGCCCCATGGTTCATTAGAAATAGTCAACTACACCGCGAGCTACATATTGAATACATCGAAGATTTTATCAAAAACCGCTTTAGAAAATACCACTCCCAGCTACCAGCAGTTAGAGGTGCAGTGGCCTATAACATAGGAGTTCCAACTTCATCTCGCAGGCTCAAACCCAGGCTTCTACAAGACATCTTGTTGTAAATATTATTATTTAGTTTTATAAGTCTCATATTATTTAACCTTGTTGGTTTATTTTAATTATATTATTATTTTTTATTATATATATATATATATATATATATATATATATATATATATATATATATATGTATATATATGTATGTATATGTGTGTGTATATATATATGTGTGTGTATGTGTATATATATATATATATGTAACTTTTAATTTATATCTTATTGTTTTTTTTGTTGTTTTTTTTTGTTGTGTTTTTTTTCTTTAATTTGTATTTTATTCATTCGTTCTGTTAACAATTTAATTCATTATTCAATTCCTAGGAATAATTATAAATCTATTATCGTTAGGGGTGTCTCGTGTATGTGACTATACCCCCACTCTTTCCATTGTTACCATTTGTAATGATTTATTTTAAAAAAAACCATGTATGGCTCACGCAGCCGATCTGGAAATAAAGAAATTAAAAAAAAAAATGCCAAAAATGAAACCATGCATTAAATTAGAAGTACATGTTACTAAAGAATACATTAATAAGCTCAGTAAGCAATTTTTCAAAGGCATTGGGTAGTCAAAAAAGTTCGTAGAGATTTTTAAAATATTTTAATTCTTTTATCGAAATTTACAACTGTACACAGTACAACAAGTAAATGAGCTATTTACAGAAAATTGGTTTGAAAGTCTTGAGAAGAATTTACCCAGTGGTAGCACTTTAGTGTTTATTTGGTAAGCAGGTCTAGAGGCTATTGCCTTTTCAGACGCCTCGGAGGATTATCGGAAATATGTGCCGATGAAAGGATACGGACAACCGGGTTTGTATGTGTGGGTGATTTGGAATGAAAGGAGGTGTATCTTTTTTAGGCAGTTTCTGTAACGAGTGGGATATTCAGGTCTCTATGGATGAGTTTGTTGGTAACAAAGTACGGAGCGTCTAGGATTTGTCGAAGGATTTTGGATCGCAAGGATTGGATGCGGGAGGAATTCGATGGTCTAGTAGATCCCCATAGCTCAATGCCATAAGTCCAGATAGGTCTGATAATGGTTGTGTAAATGAGTTTTTTAAAGTACAGAGGAAGTTTTGATCGTTTGTCAAGTAAGTGTTTTAATAGTCGATATCTACGAGCAGTTTCTTGTCGTTTAAGTCTTGTATGAGGATGTAAGACGTTTGTCAAGATGAAGTCCAAGGTATTGTATTTGTTCTACAGTGATGAGTGGGGTAATTTGTGGAAAATTTACCTTTTATTTTTCTTCTAAAAGTGAATCACAAAGCTAATGTATATTCATTTATATGTCTTTAATCATCATGGAATTAACTGTGTTTTAACACTAAATTTGTCTTTATTAAGGCTAAGTAGTGTAGTTTATTGCAAACCAACATGAGTGATGATTCAGTTCATTTTCGGCATATCATGCTGTTCTTTTTTAAAAAAAGAGAAAAACGCAGCCCAAACTGCAAGATAGATTCGTGCCGGACGGTTCAGAAGTAGTTTTCGCGGTTTATATCAGGGAATTTCAATTTTTAAGACCAACCCCGGGCTAGTCAGGGTTCAACTCTTGACATCAAGGATTTTATGACGGCCATCGCAAACAATCTACGAATTTTGTCTTTAAGGACTCGGCAGAAGTTATTAAGCTTGAGATGGGAGGATTAACCTCACCCTCTGTACTCTTCTTACATTGCTCCTTTGGAATTCCATCTTTTCCGTTCCCTCGAACATATTATACGAGGGAAATCCTTCTCTTCAGAAGATGACGTCAAAACGAACAATTTATTGTTCTTCAGGAGTAAGGACAGTGATTATTGGAAAAAATGGATAATGGACCTTTCAAGCCGTTGGATAAGGGTAATCGCTAACGGTGGTTACTATTTTGTAGATTTAAGCTGTTCATTAATTTCAATTTATGTCCAAATTTCTCTATGAACTTTCAGGACAACCCAATTTAAGTAACAAAAATTATACTATAAGAGATATTAGAAATTTACCAAAAATAGCACAAGCCGAACTTAAGATATATTGAAATAAAATAAAATGAAATGAAAAATAATTTTTATTCTGGGACAGCTAGTCCCCTAAGAATAATATAAATGTACATTAAAGTATTAATCTTCTGGCTATTACATTAACAAAATATACATCATATAACAAATTATACAGCATATTATCACAAAAAAAAAAAAAAAAAAAATTTCAAATTGAGCAAGTTTTCATATTTATTTTTCGTTTATTTATGTGATCATATACTTTGTTTATAATGTGATGTGTTTACTTAAGAAGCTGGTCTACTTTTGGGGCAGCATTATATATGTATAGTGTATTACATTATATACTGCAATCAAGATAATTAAAAAAGAAACGATGTAATAAAAGTATTGAGATCCTGAAAATTTCACAATTCCAATTTTAACATAAGTACAATTTTGAATCAATTGAGTCAAAATACAAAAAATCTCCCTGAAAGGTTTGTATGTGAATGCGGGAAGCCCAGCTAAAAGTTATAAACTTGGAATGACACAGCAACTTTTTTAGCTAACATACAACTAACAGTAAGTGCGACTTAATCCCATGCATTTTACCATTCTCTTAAGGGTGGTTTTCATGCAAAAAAGAAATTTACACAATTAATATGGGGTGCTATTGATAATAATTCTCAAAATCACTTCGATAGTTTAAAAACTTCCACCTAAAGCCATTACATTCCTTACATATCTCTATAACTGTATCCTACGCACTACCTATTTTCCTCTCTTATGGAAACATTCAACTATCATCCTTTTCCTGAAACCAGGCCCAACCTTCTAACAACACGTCATCTTACAGACCTATCAGCCTACTTCCGATCATCTCA
This sequence comes from Piezodorus guildinii, assembly GCA_023052935.1. Lineage (NCBI taxonomy): Eukaryota > Metazoa > Arthropoda > Insecta > Hemiptera > Pentatomidae > Piezodorus > Piezodorus guildinii. The sequence continues at coordinate 45,005,403 of CM041295.1, forward strand.
AAATTTTTCGAAAAGCTTCTACTAAAACGAATCCTAGCCAAATTTCAAAATTTTCCTTCACATCAGTTAGGATTTCGTCCTCAACATTCCACGTTCAGCAAGGACTCCGAGTTGTGGACCACATTTCCTCGCCCTTGAGTGCAAGGAGTATTGTTCGAGTGCCTTTCTGGACAGAGCTCAAGCTTTGGCACCCGGGATTGCTTTTTCAAGCTCAAAACCCATTTACCCCAATCCTTATACCTAGTACTCCGATCCTATCTATCAAACCGCTCCTTCCGAGTTCGCTGTGGTTCAGAATTTTCCAAACATTATATTCATGAGGCTGGTGTTGCAGCGTCTTGGGACCCGTCCTCTACATCCTCTACACCGCCGATATCCCTACTGATCCCGATACCTTTCTGGCAACATTTGCTGATGATACCGCCATTTTGTCATCCAATTCTGATCCTGAAGCAGCATCGCTTAATTTACAAAAGCACCTTTCCCTTGTCGAAGACTGGTGTAACGCTTGGTGTATTAAGGTGAACGAAAACAAGTGCTCACACGTCACATTCACTCTTCGACGCAAATCCTGTCCAACGGTTTATTTCAATTCTCTACCGCTTCCTTCCTCTGACATAGTCCGGAATCTAGGCTTTTTACTAGACAAAAGACTGACGTGGAACCCACACACAAGACTTAAAAGAAAAGAACTCAATCGCAGATTCGGCTAGTTATACAGACTACTAAACAGAAAATCTCATCTTACAGTTGACAACAAATTACTAATATACAAGACAGTACTGAAACCAATATGGACCTACGGACTTGAACTGTGGGGGACAGCTAAACATTCTAACATCAAACGCATCCAATCCTTCCAATCCAAAGTCCTCCGAACAATAGTTAATGCTCCTTATTACGTTACCAACTCTACCCTACACCACGACCTTAAAATTCCGTTTATTTTAGACCTGATACCATCCAAATTTTCCAAATTTCATCAGAACCTTAGTCGTCATCCTAACCCTCTAGCACAATCCCTATCCAGTATCACCCATCCCAACAATCCTCCTCGAAGATTGAAACGGCAGTGGCCGCGAGACGTATTGTAAACGTTTAAATTGGAGTTCTGACACTGGTCAGATCCTCCACTCATGTAATGTATGTTTGTGGCTATTGCGCCCTAGTTCGGCCTCCACTGAGTGAGGCCGAGAGAGAGTGTCTAGGATCTCTTGGAGTGTCTAGGACCTCTAGGAGGGAAAAGCCCAGTCTGGGGTCCCTATAGCACTTGTATATTTTGTATATAGTTATGTTTGTTTGAATGGTGTTTGTTTATTTGCTAACTTTTATTTTATCTCAATTATAGGTTAATGTTTGATTTGTTTTGTTTTTATATTTATTATTATTTAATTCTATATATACCATTATTTTATATTGTATATTTCTCGTAATTTATAGGTTTAATGTTTTCGTTATTTTGTATTATAAGTATTAATTATATATTTATTTTATTAATTTGACTTTATCATTGTAATCTGTATATATTATCTATTATATTATGTTATTTTCAGTTATAGTGTTTTTATTTGTAATAATTATTAAAACATGTATCAATTCGTATCCATTCATTACAATTTTGATTGTAATATTTTTTCGTATCTTAATGCTATTTTTCCAATGTAAAAACTGTTTTCTTTTTGTAACAGTTTATTAGTTCAATTAAAATAAAAAAAGAGGTTTAAATAAATTGGATTCGAATTAACATACGAGGAATTGTGAATATCAAGCAGAACAATACTACAATGAAGGGTTTTAATACCTATATTTTAATTCTACATAAATGTTATTCTCAAGGGACTCAGTCCCTAAATAAAAAAGTAATTTTGATTATATTACTTTATGTTCCATTATCAACACATTACGATAATCACATACAGATTTTTTTTCGGTAGCTCTAGACGGTCACGTGTATCCCACCTCTATGACGAGTTAGAGTTCCTATTTCCCTCGATTCGAAGGCAATACATCCTTGGTTCCTTCCTCTATCAAATCGTCTGCTCCCACCGCACCTCTCATGTCTACAGCCTCCTGCAATTTAAATCCAAAACCATATCCCGTCTTTCCGACCTCTATATGCCTTCCGACATAACTAAAAAATATGAAATTTCATTCTTAGCCCGGTCCACACTTTTCTAGAATACTCTCCCACCAAACATCCGTCATGCTCCCTTCTAATCTTCATTCAAATCTGTCCTTTTTCAACACCTACTTGCTTCCCAACCAAGTGTTGTCTAATTTGAGTAAAACGATTAAAGTAGGACTAGAAATGTCTACACTTCTTAACATCAATAGTAGTAATATACATATTCACATATGTATAATACATTCAAACATATATATAATAATAAAGAAGAAAATAAAAAAAAATATGTTTTTAGGTAAATCTTTTTGTACTGAACATGAAAATAGTAATATAGATGTATGATATACAGTTGAAGAAGAAATTGAAATGTGCTTCAAATTAGTCTACCATCGTGATCTCCAAATGGTCTATTCGAATAATAACAATACATCTGGAAAGCTAATAATTTTAGAAAAAAATGTTATCTTATATCCAGAGCTGTAAAACGAAATGCAGAAAGATGGAAAAGGTATGGTCTTGAGTGATTATTGCAGATAATAATTTGTAATAATAGTAATAATTCTTTATTTATTCTGGGACAAGCCCCTTCAGAATAACTTAACAGAAAATAAAAGGTGGACTTAAGACTAGAGTCATAGAGTAATATAATGGAAAAAAAAAAAATAAAAGAATTAAACTAATAACATGAGCAAGCAAAATATCTTAAACGCTAAATTCTAATAAAAATGTACAAACCAGAAAAATAAACATGAGAACAAAAAATAATCAGATAAAAAAAAAAAAAAAAAAAAAAAAAAAAAAAAAAAAAAAAATATATATATATATATATATATATATATATATATATATATATATATTTATATATATAGGTAAATACGAAAAAAAAAATCAATCTTCAATAAATGAGAAAGCATTTGTATGATAGTTGGTTAATAAATTAAATTTGGAGAGTAAGGGGAGCGTGTGGGAGTCCTTAGAGCTACGTAGTAGCGAAAAAACCAGCATCCCGATAAATTGGAGGTCGCATTTAGACCACTAGAGAAATTGGGTCCCCTTCCCGATTTTCTATTTCTGATCAACTCGTCTAAACAGCCCTTAACGAGAACGAATGGATGATTTTAATTTAAGGAAATCCTTTTATATTATTTAATCAAAAACATCCATTTCCAACGAAACTGAATCTAATTCTTTAAACTTAAAACCATGTTCAGTGAATCTTTAAACCAGAATTTTTTGTTTGTTCTTGTCCAGTGATATTTTTTTTTGTACATTTATGTTATTCTTAAGCGACACTGTCCCAGAATAAAGTTATTTTTTTTTCATTTATTCATTTATCATTATATTCATAAAAATTATTTTGAAAATGGATTATCACGGTCTAGACAGCTTTTCCAGAGTGATAAGGTCAGCCGGCTGTTTATTCTAAATACACTTGGACTTAACTACAAACTAACTTTATCTTTCAACACTTAGCTAGCAAGGTAGAGCTTAGCCTCTTAGCAGAGTTAAGGGAACTTACATGAGCATGGCAACTAGGGCAGCTAACTAATAACAACAGCTAAAAGCCAACCCTAACGTCTTTATCTTGGATAATAGTAATCTACCCGGTTTAAGGCGTCATTTTTAAGTCTTCAATTTTTAACAATGAAAATCCATAGATAGAGTCATAGGTAACCAATGTTATGAATATCTGAGGACCTATGATTTATTCTCTTACTTTGGTTACAAAATCTAACTAAAAAGGATAAGATATTTACTAAATCCTATTTGGACTTACGCTTGCTAAATTTGCGGACAAGCTAAGAAGCCACACATTAAAAAAAATACAAACCCTTTAATCCAAATTTTCAAGACTAGGAACGAACTCTCCACCGTATATTTCAAACGATACAGTTCTTACCGACTTATGTATTTCAACTACCAAAAACCACATACGATTGACTTACGAATGATTTCACGACAAACTACAAGGACACGTTATCAAATTTGTTCAAAACATGGCTACAATTGGCGTTTAATTATAAGTAGTTGGATGAGGGACCTCCTGACCTGAAAAAAGAATTGTGCTTAATGTCATTAGGATGCACCACTGGGTGCTGTCTCCTTCATGCCTAAACATTCCATGTTTTCCATATTTGTGAAATACAACCCATTTGCTTATTGTAATTATTATATGGGCGTAAATAAAGTTCTTGAGTTAAAAAAATAAAATAAAAAAATTCTGGTCTAGACTTTTTACTTTCACTTATCTATATATGAAATAGTATTGAGATCGTGAAATTTTTCGGATTCGAGTTTTCATTGGAAATAAATGTTTAAGCGTCCCATGAGTCCAAATGAGCGAACCCTAACGTGTTTATATTGGATTATAATAATCTACTCGGTTTAAGGCGCCATTTTAGAGACTTTTATCTTTTAACGATTAAAATCGATGGATAGTGTCTGAGGCAAGCAATGTTTATTCTGAGGAACCTCTGAGGACCAATGATTTATCCTTTTACTTTCGTTACGAACTCTACTAAAATGTATACGATGCAATTTACTAGATAAACAGTCATCGAAAAGAGAGAAATCCAAAATTTTCCCCCCCAAAAAAATAAAGTGATATGCAAGACAAGACGTTCACTGTAAACTTTTAAATTCAGTTACGAGTTGAAAAGCTTTTTATTTACAACTTAATTGGCTTTCGATGAAAACATTTATAATATATTTAAGGGTTAGGGAATTGGAATAGGTGCTCTCTCAACCTTTCGGTTATTGGCACCGAATATATTTATATTAACAGATTTTTGTAACAAGTTCAAAATGATAAAACACACACTTTTTTATTTACATATCATTTAAAAATTAATTCATTCCTTTTTTTTTTTTTTTTTTTTTTTTTTTTTTGTATATTGTATAAGGATATATTTGTAAAGAACTATTATAGTAAAAAACAAAATTTATTCATAATAAGTAAAATGTATTTAGAGTATAAATAGAGATTCGTACTGTTTCTAGGGCAACGTTCGTGCAGGGAGGTGAATAAGGCGAAATTACTTCCAGTCACCGGGTTTTGAATCTGGAATGTTTAGAGGAATAATCAAATGTTCTCTCCCCTAGACCATGTATATTATCATATTTCATGAAAAAATTAGGGATCACCAGTAATGTAGTGGATATCATTACAGCATTCCATACTCGAGGTCTCGGGCTGAAACCTAGCAGATGACACTAAGATTTTTCAAAGGAAGTAATAAATTCCTCGGTTTTGGCTTCCAACAAATGTGACGTACATCGGCCCGTCAGCTAACTGGTAGCCACTTACAAAAATAAGCTTAGGTGGTGATGACTCTACCTTTCCTCTACATTAAGGGGTTAGGATTAGGGTATTGGAATAGGTGCTCAACCTCTTGTTTATTAGCACCGAATATATTTATATTAGATTAAGTTTAAAATGGTATAACAAACAATGTTTTATTTATCTATTGTTTAAAAATTAATTTATTCCTATGTTTATTTTTTTCATTTATTTATTTTATTATTATTTTTTTTCTTTATAGTTCCTGGAGCAGAAGACATTCTTTAATGAACCTCACTAGTGATCTAACTGTTTCACTAGAGTCCATCAACCTCTCACAAAGCGATCTTGGTGGATGACATTTATCCATTAGTACATGGAATTTGGGGCAGTTCTCAATTATATGTTCTATTGAGAGAGGCACTCTGAACATATCGTACATTGGTTCAGGCCGCCTGAGGATAAGATGGACATTATAAATTAAATGATATAACAGTAGAAGTTATTGTCTACAAAAATCCGCTTTTTATTACCTTATACAACTTTGTACTGTTTATAAAAGTTTTGCTTCCACTTACATATATATGAAGTATATAGTAAGGGAGAGTATTGCTTACGTGAAAATGTTCAAATTCGAGTTTTGACAGAAAATAAACGTTTTAGGATCCGTTGAGTCCAAACGATCAAGTTCCGCAAAAAAGTGTGTGTGTGTGGTAAGTCTAGCTAGAAAACGATAAATTGCATTTAGCTAAAATTTCATTTTTTTAAATTTGTATATGCCTGATATGTTAAGGCAAATTATTAACCAAAATCTGCTAACATGACTAGCAACTTCACACCATGCATTTTACACCTTTTTATGACTTTCCCAAAATAGGCTTTAAAGATTAGGAAACAATTTGAAAAACCCTGCCGGGACACACCCAGCTCCTAAAAAAAAAGGTACCGGAATGAAAAAAAAAACCTGGCAACTGAGCGTGATCACGGCTTAATCACCTCATTGCACTGCCGTTGGCCTAGAAACAGTCCTGATCTAGATGTGTTTTGACCCCAAGACCCTTCAAGGGTTGTAATATGTAAAGGTTTACAGTTATAAGGTTAAATAAATATTTTAAAACAATTATGGACCTTCTGCAACTAAACGGTAAAAAAAGTATAGTAATACAAATGAAAAATAAACGGATCCATAAAGAACTTAATATTTCTAATGTTGCTGAATTGGCCCGAACCAGGAACTATTGCTTTCATGTTAAACTCCATTCCCACTACATCTTATTAGTTTCAATTCAATCTCCAACAATCCTCTGAGGCTTCTGAAAAGAAGATTGCCGCGAGATCTTCTAGTTTAGAATATTTTTAGAGTGCTTTCAGTGGGAAGGTCCCCTACACGTGTATCATGTATATTACTTCTAACCTTTTTATATTACTTCTGCTTCCAGTTTTCAACGGAAATACACGTTTGAGTCCACTAAGTCTAGATAACCAAGTCCCGCAACAAGGTCTGTGTGTGTGTGTGTGGTAAGTACAGCACGAAAAAATGAAATTTCATATTCAAGACAACTAACTCTTCCGTCTGAAATGTTACAATGCATATAATTTATTACCTTGAAATTTACTCAAAAATAGCTTTAACGATTTTAATTTAACTCATAATATCAATATAAAATTGAATGGGCCTTAATATCATGTAGGTTTCATTCTGATTGAAATCTTCTGAAAGGCTTAAATAATGACGTTTCATATTTTCTTTCTCTTAAGTACCTCTAATTTTGTAGATTCAAAAAAAATACCTATATCATCTGGATAATATTGATAAAAAACGGTTAAGTCTATTAGTTGAATATATAAAAAAATATATATTTTTACAGCAATTGTTTTGTTTTTTAACATAGAAAATGAATAATTTATGTATAATAAAATAGATTATTTAATAAAACACATGGTTCTATTGAAACTTAAAATAATCAATTCTTTAACAATTTATTTTTTTCTCTAAGTTTAGTTAAAAATTCTTAATTAATTTTAAAAAGAATTTTTAACTAAACTTAGAAAAAAAAATAAATTGTCAAAGAATTGATTATTTTAAGTTTCAATTGAACCATGTGTTTTATTAAATAATCTATTTTATTATACATAAATAATTCTTTATTTATGTTAAAAAAAAAACAAAAAAAAACAAAGACTAGTGATGCGGCTGAGATAGAGGCGCTGGGATCTCTTGGATTCCGCTTTTTCCTCCACAAGTGGAGGGAAAAGCGCTTGCTGGGGTCTCTTCAGCAATTGTATATATTGTATATAGTTATGATTGTGTGTAAGATGTTTATTTATTTGCCAACTTTTTATTTATCTCAATAATAGGTTTTTGTTTCGATTTGTTTTTGTTTTTTTATTTATTGTTATTATTTTATTGTATATATATGAATTTATTTATGTTCTATTTATTTTATGTAATTTGACTATTATTAATATTTTCTGTATATATAGTATGAATGTGGTCTCTTATCAATATTATTATTGTTCATTTTGTAACAAATTGTAATATATCTCAATAAAAAAAAAATAAAAAATTTAACAACGGATGAAAGTGAAAGATGCGCGCATCAGATTTTTTCTCTTTAGAATGATTATGTCTAATTTTTCTATTTATTTTTACTTACCTATATTTGGAATATATATAGTAAGGGAAAGTAACGAGAAAGTAAAAATGTTCAAATTAGATTTTTCATTAGAAATACACGTTTTAACATAGAGTTAAAATGAAACAGGTCTCTGTGTGTGCGTGGTTAATCTAGCACATTATTGTAATTTGGAAATATCAGATCTTAAGAAAAGTAACAATATAATAAGGGTGTGCTTTACTTTTTTATTTTCACTCACCTATGTATGAAAATAAAGAGAAAGTATTACGATCGTGAAAATTTTCGAATTCCAGTTTTCAACAGAAATACACTTTTTAGAGTCCCCTGCGTGGTAAGTTGATAGATTATTTTAAAAAACTCATAGTTTTATCAAAACTGAATTTAATTATTCTTTAAAAAATTTTCATCTCGAGCAGTTCATAAAAGTTCTTAAATTGATTTTAACAACGGAGTCATGTGAAAGTCATGAGCTATATATGTAAATATATATACAATATATTTTTACTTATTGTATTTAATAGGGGTACTCACTACGTTTGCTATAGCATGCTATTTGTGCTATTGTGCTAAACCCATCAATTTTATACAGGAAATAACTGTAGAAACTCGACGGGTTTAGCAAAATAACACAAATAGCATGCTATAGCAAACGTAGTTAGTACCCCTAATAATACTGTTTTAAATAGCAAACAATATATTTAAAAAACAAAACAAATTAAACTCAGGAGAGCTTGCAGAATTATATACGAAATTTTTATTTAGAGGAAGAATGCCGACTATTTAAAGAAATAAATTTCATTGTCCATTAAAAAGGTTCGTCATTGAATACAATAGAATTTAAGCTAGAGGTATTGAAACGAATTCAGCCATCCTTTGAAACAGAATTTAAAACCATTGTATCTGTTTAAATAATGGATGAAAATGTATTTGGAAACCTATCCATTAACCCTTCGATAGGGGCGACTCCATTTTATTGAAATAGTAGCGCCTACCTTGTCCAACTTGAATAAACAAAATAACAAATGGCCCCTGCTATGAAAGAGCAAGGGAAATTTGTTGACACAAGGCCGGTGACAGATGAGGCAGACCTGGATCTATTAATTTTCTGTCCCAGGTCATCGGAGGCTTCCCTCGTCTTCCCTAGTCCTGGTTACTATAGAAACGCAAATATCAATAAACTAGTACTAATAAATTAGTTATTTAAACGATTACAAGAAATTTAAAAAATCTGGTGGGCGCAACACACGACTTTCTGTTACAACTTGAATTATCAATTACAGATGAAGAAAAGAGAATTATATGATGCAGAAGTTGATTGATTAAAGATCATAAAAAATAAATCACTCTAATAAGAAAACTTTTTAATATTTATTCGCCGACGTTTCGGCCTAAATATTTACCTTCATAAAGGTTGAATCAGTGGGAGAATAGAAAAAGAATTATGAAGAAAACATAACATTAATATATTCGCTTTTCGCTATTTTTCATCACCTTTTACAGCTTAGTATGTCAGATAACATTTTACTTGAATCTTTAGCTTTCAATCAGTATATCATACATCCATATTTTTTTTTACTTATTTATTTTTTTTTTTTTTTTTTTAGCGCGACCGACCGTCATAGGCCTTAGGCCGCGTGGTGTTATCTCTTGGGAGAATATACACACGATTCTCGATGAGATTTAACAAAGTTGGATCATCACTCCCAACGCCTATTGTTATGAGTGGTGGCCAATTGGCTGACGGGTCTCACATACCCGGGGGAGAGGCGGTGAGTGAATCCCTATTTAATTATATCCTTATAAAAGCCCTGCCGGGACTGGGATTCGAACTCGCTACCTTTAGCGTGAGAGACTCAGCCACGAGCTCCTCAGATACATCCATATTACTGTACTCATTTGGGGGAAACATATTTCTACTGTTTTCTCATTATTATTCTCATTCATTTGGTTATTGCAATATGTTATATATTTTTGTATATATGGTATATTTGGTTTGTATATTTTATATATGGTAACATTTTTAGATGACATAACAGTTTATCGAGTAAAACTACCTTAAGAGAATGTTTATTAAAATAAATTATATTTATATTTTATTTTAAATTATTTATAAAATTACTTAATCGATTAAAAAAATAAATATAAAAATATTCTGTGTATTTGTCAATATGTTAATGCTCGTAATTTTTTCATAAGTATTTTTAAAATTATTATTCCTATGAGAAAAAAAATAGATAAAACTAATTTTATATCAATTACTATTATAGAAGAGTAATTTAGGATATGATTATATCAATTGGAACAATCTCTTCTAATTTTGTTTATATGTATATATTTATCAAAACATGTCAATAATAAATCATATTACGTTTCGAGTTTATAAGTTTCTTAATTCTTATTCACATTAATATGTGATAGTGAAAAGTTAAAATTTGACAGAATTACTATTCATATATATATATATAATATATATATATATATATATATATATATATATATATGAACTTAATGTGAATAAATTATAATATTAAATGACCTACATTGAGATACAATATGGAAATAAATGTAAGTATATATATAATATTAAACAGAATGTAAATAGTTTAAATGATAAATTGTTTCTAATTTATAGATAATATGTTCTTAATGTGTATATAATTAGTTATAATATTTATTTAATTATATTTTAGATAATATTGAACATCTGAAGATGAGGCATGGGATACCTCGAAACGTAATAAGATTTATTATTGACATGTTTTGATAAATAAATACATATAAACAAAATTAGAAGAGATTGTTTCCAATTGATATAACAGATAAAACTAAGTTAGAAAATAAATTAAATAACCAATTAAAGATTAAAAAAAGTTATATTTTTGTGTTTTTGGTTTTTTTACTTCTCTAATGTTGTACTAATTATTTAAACAAATTTAAAACAAATATTTCTAAAGAAATTATATTATGCGATATGAAAAGGAACCCAACACAGTTGGCAACACTGTTTTATAAATAAAGTGTTTTCTCAGTGAAAATATTTAATTTTTCACAGACGTTTCGGAGTCCTTCTTCATTTTTAGTTTTTTATTCACTGTTTCTATTAAGTATAGAGCATTAGGCTTCTTCTGGTCCAAGGTTCAAGCCTTGGTTGTGTTAGAATAATTATTTATTACTTTATTTCAGTCCTAGGGAGACCCTAGGGTAGGGTTCTACCTGAAGCAAACCCAGGCTCTATGAAATTAATACCGAAAGTTGGGGAAAACCTGAAGGCTGGAAATACAGAAACAATCTTTTAGTAAAGACACAAGACTTATGGTGTTTTTTTTTCTAACAATTGGAATGTTGATTTTCAAATAGTATTATATCGATTCTAGGATAATTTACTCTCATTAATTCATTATTAAAGACTAAAGTATAGATTTTTTTTTTTTACTATATTAATAACATTCCTTTGTTTGTAGTATGGGAGGAATCGTTTAAGTATGATTCGGAACAAAATTGAATTTATACTTAACACCTTTGTCGATAAAAAAAAAAATAAATAAAAAAAAACAGAAGGGAGGATCTCAATGAAACTAAACAATTAAAATTAAAATAAGTAAAAATAATTTATTTATTTTTAAATATCTCTAAGTTATTATTATTATTATTATTATTATTTCACGGCGCTACAACCCGGTCACGGGTCTTGGCCTCCTCCAACCGCCTCCTCCAATCATCACGGTCTTGAGCCGATGCCATCCAGCTCCTAACTCCCAGCAACATGCGAGCGTCCGCCGCCACACCATCCGACCATCTCAACCTTGGTCTTCCTCTTCTTCTTATCCCATGGATCGGCTGAGTGAGCAATATTTTGGGCATTTCTCCATTTTCCATCCTGGCAATATGCCCTGCATATCTTAGGCGTCTTAACTTCATAGCCCGGACCACATCACCTTCTCCAAAAGCATTGTAGAGGTCCTGATTTGTGCGGCGCTTCCACTCCTCTCCAACTTTCACTCCTCCAAAAATACGGCGGAGAACTTTTCTTTCAAAAATTAGGAGTTCCTTCTCGGTCGCCTTTGAAGTCGCCCAACACTCTGATCCATAGAGCAGTACGGGACGCACCAATGTCTTATAGAGGTGGAGCTTGGTCTGTCTAGAGAGTATCCGCTTGGTTAGCTGCTTGCCTAACCCAAAGTAGCATTTGTTGGCTGCAGTTATTCTTCTCCTTATCTCAATATCGGGGTTATTATCTTGGGTGACCACTGATCCCAGGTATGTGAACTCTGAGACCTTCTCAAACTTATGAACCCCGATAGTGACTGTCTCACCTAGCATTGGGATTTCTTCTGCTACCATATATTTTGTTTTGGACTCATTAACGTTCAGTCCAAGTCTGCTGGCAGGACCCATCAAAGCCAGAAAGGCATCAGTCACGGACTGTAGAGAGCGTCCCACAATGTCGATGTCGTCTGCGTAAGCGAACAGCTGGACAAGTCGGGTAAATATATTCCCTTCTCTTTCGCGTAAACCAGCATCTCTTACGGCCTTCTCAAGTGCTAGATTAAACAGCAAACAGGCTAGTGCATCCCCTTGTCGGAGTCCTTTATCTGCACGAAATTCCTTGGACCTGTCACCATTTACTCTTACCATACATCTCACCTCCTTCATGGTAAGCTTTATCAAGCGTATAAGTTTCTCAGGTATATTAAATTCTCTGAGGGCAATGTACAGCTCTCTCGTATTATGCTGTCATACGCTGCTTTGAAATCTATGAAAGATGGTGAGTTTTGGTTTTATACTCATGGCCTCTTTCAAGAATTGTTCGCACACAGAACATCTGGTCTGAGGTGGATCTTCCTTTCCTGAATCCACTCTGGTAGGGACCAAGTTCGCGCTCAGCAAATGGTAAGAGACGTCTAAAAAGAATATTAGATAGTATTTTATAGGCACAGGATAGTAGTGAGATGCCTCGATAATTGCTGCAAAGTAATCTATCACCCTTTTTATGTATAGGGCAGATAACTGATCTGTTCCAATCGGAGGGCATCACCTCATCTGTCCATATCACAAGGAGAAGATCTTGTAATGCTTTTAAATATCTCTAAGTACCATTTATTAAATTGTCAATAAAATAATTCAGTTCTAGTTATTGTACTCTATTATTTTTTTTTTTTGTTGACTTGTTTTATTTTTCATTAATTCTCGCTAGATATAGATCCTATATTATGTCAAATATAACGTATTCTTAGCGAAATTAGTCCCAGAATAAAGTTTATTATTTTTATTTTTCTCTTTCTTTCTTCTTGTAACTTAAATAAACTTTAAGGTACTACAAGTGGGTAGTTTTCCAACTGTTTCACGCCCACTATTATATATTAGTACTTCTAGTTGTTGCATTTATTGTATTCAGTTTTAACAATGATTAAATATATTTTCTAAAAAATAGTTGTAAAAGGTTCCTTCTTAAAGATCTTGTTATATATTTATATTTCGTATTCAAGGTGTAATCTAATTTAATTAATTTTACTATTAAATTGATTTAACTAATTTAGATTTAAATTATTAATTGAGATAAGACATTTATGAGAAAAAAAAGGTTTAAATGCTGTGCTTTTAATTAACCGACTTCCGAGAAAAAAAATGCTGAGGTACCTGCTATGCGTTTTATTTTTTCAATATGTAAGGTCAGTTTCTTGTGAATTTTTATTTAATCTTTACTTAGTTGTCTTATGTCTGGAAAAAAACTCTCATAAAACAAAACTAATAGTAATAAATAACATGTCAAGTTTCGAAATCTTTATTAATATATGGGGAGAAAAATTTAGTGAATACAGGATATCTTCTTATAAAAATTTTAGAGGATAATAGGGAAATGATAAAAATTCAGCCATCTATAAACGATTAAAAATTGTACATGGAAGGTATAACTTTATGCACAAAATATAAGTTCTTTAAATATAATAATGAATATTATAAACAATTATATAGACTACCAATGGGAGGAGGTATGTCTGTTAATTTAAGTGGAATATATTTAAATAAACTAATATCGATACATACAGAAAAATTAAATTATAAGCCAATAATTATAAAAAAATATGACCTATTCATAATAATAGAAAAAACTCAATATTCTGAAATAATAGATAAATTTAACAACTATAATAAAAGAATTCAATTTACAATAGAAAAATCCACAAATAATAAAATCAAATTCCTGGACATAGAGATTTAAATGAAAGGTAACTCTATAAATACAAAATAGATAAAATAGGTAAACAGTAGAAATATAATACTAAACTTCATTTCAAACCACCCAAAAACACAAATCATTAACACAGCCAGAAATTATATCCACAGAGCAATACAACTAACTGATAAAAAAATTATAAAAGAGGTAAAATGAGAAATTCACAACATATTCAAAGAAATTTTATATCCAACAACACATACATAGGCGAAACATCAAAAAAACTAAAAACAAGATTATCACAACATATTTCCAATTGTAAAAGTATACAAAATTCAAATGCTACAGCGTTATCAACGCATAGCGCAAAATACCAACATAAATTTAACTTTGAAAATATAAAAATACTGGATACATAAAAAAATAATAGAAATAGAAAAATACTAGGAGGAATACACATAACCAAAAATAACAATAAAACAGTTAATTTTAAAACAGACACCAAAAATCTAGGCACTCATACGCGGAAATAATTAATAATATAAAAATTTAAGAAAAATAGAAGAACAAAACTGTAAAAAACAAAATAAGTAATAACATCGAAATAGAAATAAAAACAAACTCCGTAATTAGATCAGTGTATCAATATTAGAGTACAAAGTTTACAAAGGAAAAACAGTGAGCCAATAGTCAACCTTACATGCTGACGCAGCTATGTGCCATAGAATATTAGTATGTACAGATAAAAAAAAAGGTAATTTGAATTTAAATTTATATTATTAAAAAAATATTTATTAAAATGTAACTAAAAGCAAAATGTTTTTTTTTTTTTTAATTTTTAGTCTTGAAAATGGGGAAAAGGCCCCGAAACGTTGACTACCACTTATGACAATTTGTGAATAAATGAAAATAAAAAAGATTTAGAAGAAAAACTGTGCTATTTTAATATGAATAAATAAGTAAATCTACCTCAAGTTATACGGATAAAAAAAAACTAATAATAATAAATAATAAGTTTCGAAATCTTTACTAATATATGTGGAGAAAAATTTAGTGAATACAGGATATCTTCTTATAAATTATATTTTTTTAATAAGACCGTTTGTCTAAAGCACTCCATGTTCGTTTATTCATGAATCCAAACTTTATCCCGTTAAAAAAAAAAAATTAATTCGTACTGAAAATACCGAGAAAAAAAGGGAAAAGTAATTAGAAGCTAAATGTGACATTTAATATTTTTTTTAACAGGGCTTTTACAGAAGAGGGGGAAAAATCCACAAAATATGAGGGTTTTCTATAGAGACCAACTGAATGAGCACGTATTTTGAGGCGACTCGTTGAGCTGGGATTGGCAACTGTTCCAATAGGACCTTTTCATGTTTCATCTCACATGTACATTCATTCCAGTCCTGGATAATCTCCTATTCATATTCGATATTACCAACTGTCGTATACGTAAACGGATTTTCAGTCGCATTGTATGTTATTTAACTTATAAGGTTTTATTTGGCTGTAAATTAAATTTAAAAAGAAAAAAAAATCTGGTGAGCGGGACACACGAGGTTTACATACCTCCGTTATTAAATTCAAACAATAATTTCTTTATTCATATAATAATACACTTTTACAATGTTTTTTTATTCATTATTTCTTTCTTTCTTTATATAGATAATTAGATAGATAACTGTTTTTTTTTTTTTTTTTAGCACATTACAACAACAAAAATTTTACAATATAATAAAAAGCATTTGAAGAGCTATGATCTTTCAGACTGTCAGTTCGGAACCGGCCTATACAATTCTACAAATTATATAAAAGTCACACATATATCATTTACTGATTCTAATAAACTTTTAAACATATAACTTTAAAATCAACAAAAGTAACAATAAAAATTAATATTATACATTAGGAACTTTTTTATTTATAATTAAATTCTCTAATAAGTCTTTATTTATTAGGCCATGTTATTTTACAAAAATTGTTCACAGCCAACCAGATACTGACATTGAGACTTTTTATCACATCGTCAACGTTTAGACAACCCTTTAAAAAAGAACTTAAAATTTCAGACAGAATCGGACATGCGGCCCGGAAATGAAATGTATTTTCTGTTTCTCTTTTATTGCATAGCGGACAAATCACACTGCTATTTGTATAAAATTTGTGATAGTTAACATATGGAAGTTCTTATCTAACTTTGAATATCCATTTAACTTCATTAAAGTTTATTTTGGTAACAACCAGATAATGTGTCCTGTGATCATAGTTTAAATGTTTATACAGAAACTTTTTTTCTAAAAAGAAGCCTTTTGTATATATAGTATTTTAAGCTATAAATGTCTGTTAACGATTCTCTGAATTCCAGTAGTATAAAAGCCCATTTATTTTTATATTTGATTTTAATATCTATTTCAATATTATTCTTTCTTTATATATACGTATATAGAAACCTTGCTTAAGGAGATTAATGTCTTTAATGGTGATTACCCACACTTAGGTTAAAGAGTTCGCTCATATTAATAATTATAACAACAGGCCTACCGAACCCGAAGGTTACCCCGATACCACCAAATACTATCTACAAAGACTTGACCAATGATCACCGTTCAAGCCCAAGTTCCCGAGATCAGCCTAAACGCGATCCTCCCATCGACGATTCGGCCAACCTTTCGGACGCCTACCAGTCGGTTCAGCGAGTACCAACTTTCTCGGAAGTCGTTCTTTACCGAGCCCAACAACTTTACTCGACCATTTGAGTCTCCGCGATGCCATCAACTAGATTATATTCACAGGGTACAAGCTCCGCAATTCCGCGTTGTGCAACCTACTAAACTCCCCGGTGGCCTCATCTCTCTTCAGACCAAATATTTTACGCAGTACCTTATTTTCGAAAATCTTAAGCTGTTGTTTATCCTTCAAAGTAAGCGGCCACGTTTCACATCCGCAAAGGACCGTCGGAAGAATTATCCGTTTTATAAATTCTAACCTTTAACATTTTAGACAGAAGCCGCGAGCTAAGTAATTTAGGAACTGAATAATAACACGCATTTCCCGCCTTTAGCCGAGACTTTATTTCCTCCTGGATTTCATTTTTTCTCGTTATCATTGAACCTAAATACTTGAATTTCTCTACTTCTTCAAAAGTATGTCCTGATATATCAATATCAGGACCAAGATCGCCACCGTTTCTGCCACTAATCATATATTTCGTCTAATCGTTATTTATTTCGAGTCCTATTTCTTTACCGTTTTTCATTAACGCACTTGTATTTAGTTGTATAATTTCCGTGTCTTCACCTAGCAGTACCAAATCATCGGCGTATCCCAGAACCGGAATTTTATCACCCAGATTTAAAACTTTCTCGGTGCCCTTCACCTTTTCTATGACATGCTCTAAAGCTATATTAAATAAAACAGATGAATGGGAGTCGCCCTGTTTTAAACCCGATCGCACCTCAAATCTCTCGGAGTAATTATGACCAATTCTAACTTTATGGTATGTTTCTGACAAACACATCTGTACTAGATTTACTAACTTTTCGCTCATATTAATCTTCCAATATTTTCTGTTCTTGGCTTTTCTTGAACACAGTATTCCTATCATAATCATTATCTCATCTCCCATTTTCTTCTTCTCCTTTTCATTTCGAAATTGGACCAGTTTTAGTCGCTTTTTCTCATTATATGTCCAGCCCATTGCCATTTCATCTTCTTGACATGGATGAATATAGCATTCATAGATTCCTTACGCTTAATATACTCCTCTCCATTGCTTTTTGGCATGTTTGAATTTTTCTTTTATGGCGCTTGTTGAGGGAATATAAGACAAAACTGGCAATAAGGATATATTATTATAATAAACTTAAATGTTTTTAGAGGATGGCTAATATTGCTGTTCTTCCTAACCATTCCTGAGCTCTGAGATCCGCCAAGCTACAGCTGTCTTTTTTCTTTTTTTTTTAATTTCTTTTGACTGTCTGTATTTAAAACAAATCACTGATACACGTAAATGATTTCATCTACTAAGTTCAAATTTAAATTTTTTAAATACAGTTCGAGATGAGAAAAGTTTAAAGAGTTAATTACAGTGAATTGCGATAGCAACACGAGTTTTATAAAATTATCTATCATATTATTATGTACAACGATCAGTTAGTTTTATCCGCTTGGCATCACTCTTTTTACAATTTCAGTTTTGTGGGACTTTTCGTTTTAGACTAGACTTACAAAAAACACAGACCTTTTTGCGAGACTTGGTAATTAAACGCTTATTTTTGGTGAAAACTCGAATTCAAAACTTTTAAAGATCGCAATAATTTTCATTTCTATATATTTCATATATATATATATATATATATATATATATATTATATATATATATATATATTATATATAGATATATATAGGTAAAATGGATGTAGTTCGATTAATACGTTTTAACTAACAATAAATAACTACGTATTAAAAAAAAACGTTTCAGGCATTTCGCAAATGTATTTTTATATGGTGTAAATGTTGCATATCGTTAATGATCGAAGAGATGGAGGCAGTTGGAGAGACGATTATTGACGGATATCAACTCTATGTGTTTGTGAGTGTGGGAGGAGGAGAATGGACTTTGGGATGGGTTTATGGTGATGGTGCGTCGTTGAAGGTATAGTC
Source organism: Piezodorus guildinii (assembly GCA_023052935.1). NCBI lineage: Eukaryota > Metazoa > Arthropoda > Insecta > Hemiptera > Pentatomidae > Piezodorus > Piezodorus guildinii. The sequence goes on from CM041295.1 coordinate 45,024,287, forward strand.
CGAGCTTGGCCTGGGATTATCAGCAATTTTGTGGTCTCCGTCTGTAATAGGTCGTGTCTCAAACAAGGGGTCTGGTAGGCTACTAACCACATTCTACATCCCATGAAAGTAATATTTAAAGCTCTGAAGGATAAAAAAATAATTAACTTTTTTCTTTTTTTTTTTTTTATATATTGCTTTATTGAGAAATAATACCATCTGCCACTACCTTGAGAAATAAGCATTAGATCTTTTAGCTCCAAGTCATTCATTTCATATGAACTGAGTAAAACCAAAAAAAAAAATAACTTAACTTAAATAAGAAACGAAAAATAAATAAATGACATAAAATAATTATAATCCACTTCAATAAAAAAAAAGAGGATATTTGTAAGTTTTCCACGTGTCTTGAGTTTCAGTCTATTAATAAACCATAATAAAACAGTGATAAAAAAACGCAAGTGTAAACCTTATTCTCGGACCGCAGTACTTTGGAAAATCCCTACTTTTTGAACCATTCCTAACATTTTTGTTCAGTGTTCTTCTAAAGATTGTAGCATACACACAGTTCTATGTAAGACACTAAACTGTTTCACATTGTAATTATTTCTGTTATATTTACTTATATCCATACATAGGGGATTTACTGCATTCTTAAAATTCTCAAATGTTTTATTGCTGTATAAATATACTAAATAAAATAACTAAATAAATTGCATGCTATTATTACTCAGCCGGGTTCGGTGATGTCCTTATTTTATTTTATAAGATCTCTCTCTCTCTCTCTCTCTCTCTCTCTCTCTCTATAATATATATATATATATATATATATATATATATATATATATATATATATATATATATATATATAAATCAAAATCGGTCTAAGCAAAGGCTAAAACTTCACAAAAAGTTTTGAGAAAAATCATAACTAAAATTCAATAACAGTATTATAAATAAAATTGTCTATTTAGGTATTTTATGTAATCTATATTTTAATATAGGAATGTTTAGATTTTTACAAAATAAAAAAAATCATTAAAGTAAAAAAAAAAAAAAATTAACAAGCCTGTTGACCTGTTAAATTAAGGAAGTAATTAACATCAGGTAGTTTTTCACAAGACTTTGTCAAAAATATAATACTATATCCTCTCAGTTTCTTAAGCCAACATTTTGTTAATCACTACGCTAGAATATACTTTTATATTACTAAAGGATGGTGTCTCAGGTAATAATTAATATTTATTCATTAGGATTTTACATTTTAGTTAGTTTACATTTTATTTACCATAGCATAAATAAAGTTTTCGATAATGCGTGTAATATTGTGGTAATATTTATGGGAATACTTCGGGAATACCAACATTTGTTTTTCGTTGGCGAGACAGGCCGTAGGCCCCGGTGTAATCTGCTGGGAGAATACACACGTGTTTCTCCATCTTTTATTTATATATATATATATAGTGTGTGTGTAGGGTCATCGCTTCCAACGCCTATTTTTGTGATTGGTCACCACTTGGCCACGGGCTCCTCAATTTCTTTAATTACATATTAAAAAGCAAATATATTTAATTTAGCATTGAGGCCAATGTTGTAGATTTGTTGATGGCACATCTGAATATTGATTGTACGTTGATTTAGTTATTCAAAACAAAAAAAGAAAATCTCCAAAAAGGAAGATATGGGTCGTTGGAGATACTTACAAGGGCTTAAGTCCAGAGGAAGACTGCCGCCTGACACGGATATGACCACACTATACTAAACATGACCTATATAAATACAAGATAATTTGTTCTATTACTTACACTAGATTAATCCTATTTGGACTACTATTAATCTTACTTGTCATTTTTATCATCCTCTCTTTTCTACGGCCATCTAACCAGGCACACCATCCATTTTCAGAAGCCTCCCTCCCAGTTGCTATTCAAACACTATTCACGCCTCCTGCATTTTGAATTTAATAAATTCTAATGCATTATTGAGATCCGGAATCATGCTCCTCATCTTGTATTTATGAATTCTTTATTATTCTACCGGATTTATTCCTTATCTCCTTTACTCACAAAATAGCGTATATGGATTTTGTGTAAATATAAATCTAGTTTTATAAATAGTTATATATACTGTTTTAAATCCGAAATCTGTCCGAGTATCGGGCCCAAATCGCGCGCACGCATTGTTCGTTCTAAAACCTCTCCCTAATATAACTAACTTTATATTACGTATCTTATATTCTTATACTGAAGTCTTATAAGACCAGAAAATTATTATTAGTATTATAGTTGCTTGTTATTCTTAGGGGACTACTCGTCCCAGGAAATGAAAAAAAATCATTTCATTCTAATTTTCACGTTACGTTAATGTAAGATAAAAAATCTGGTGCGGGCAACACACGACTTTCACTAACCTACGTTTTTAAAATCGATTTGAGAATTTTCAAATACAGTTAGAGATACAAACGAGTAAAACTATTAAACAATTATTTAAATTGAATTTCTGTATAAACATGCGTTTTATTAAAAAAATATATTATATTATTATCTAAAATAATCAGTTAGTTTTATCGGCTTTTTATCACTCTTCATTAACTTTTATAAGTTTGTGTATAAAATAATATTTTTCTAAAATCTTTAGCTTTCCAACAGTATATTATACATGTATATTACTGTTCTTATGTTCAAAAAATGAAAATTGCATTAAACGAATATTCTTTCAGTTTTCTCCTATAGTTGTTCTTCTAATTGGTACAACATACATATTTAGCTGCTATTTATCAATGCTAAGATTGTGGTTATTTTTATAGAATCTACAAAATTAAAAGTACTTTAGAAGAAGAAAATTTAAAATATCGGCATTTAAGCCCTGTCAGACTATTTTAATCAGAATGAAAGCTACATGGTGTTAAAGCCTATTACATTTTACATCGATATAGCAAGTATAATCAAAATCGTCGGAATCGTTTTGGAGAAAATCGAAAAAAGGTGTAAAATACATGGTATTAAGTGGCTCTTCTGGTAAACTCATTTTGATGAAAAAGGTTTTGTAACGTCTCGAGCGTATATTTGTCCTAAATATGAAATTTCAGTTTCATAGGACTTTTCCTTTCCACCCGAGATAACTCCATACACGGACACAGACAGACATTTTTGGTTATTTGCACTCAGGGGACCCTAAAACGTGTATTTCCGTTAAAAACTGGAATTCGAAATCAAAATTTCTACTAAAAATTCATTTCGTTCTAATTTTCACGTTAAGTTAATGTAAGATAAAAAATATGGTGCGGGCAACACACGACTTTCATTAACTTCCGTTCTTACAATCGATTAAACAATTTTCAAATACAGTTAGAGATACAAATGAGTTAAACTATTAAACAATTAATTAAATTGAATTTCTGTATAAACATGCGTTTTATTAAAAAATATATTATATTATTATCTAAAATAATCAGTTAGTTTTATCGAATTTTTATCACTCTTTATTAACTTTTATAAGCTTGTGTATAAGATAATCTTTAGTTTTCCAACAGTATATAATATATGTATATTGCTGTTCTTATCTTCAAAATCTAAAAATTGCATTAAGAAAATATTTTTTCAGCTTTCTCCTTAAGTTGGATATCGAATTAGTTCAACTTAAATATTTACCTGTTTTTTATCATGATATGGTTATTTTTATATAATCGACAAAATTAAATGTAGCTTAGAGGAAGAAAATTTAAGCCTAGTCAGCCTATTTCAATCAGAATGAAACTTACCTGATATTAAAGCCCATAAAATTTAACATCGATATATAGAGTTTAATCAAAATCGTTAGAGTGGTTTTCGAGAAAATCGTAAAAAAGTGCAAAATGCATGGTTTAAAGTAGCTCTTCTGGTTATCTGATTTAGATGAAAAAGTTTCTGTAACATCTGGGGCGTATGGTTGTCTTAAATATGAAATTTCAGTTTCATAGGACTTTTCGCTTCCACCGGGGAGTTACCACACACGGACACACACACACAGACCTTTTTGACTCAGAGGACCCTACAATGTATATTTCCGGTGAAAACTGGAATTTGAAAATTTTCACGATCGCAATACTTTCTCTTACTATATATTTCATATAAAGGTAAGTGAAAGTAAAAATAGGAAGAGATCTTTTTCCGTTTCGATATATATATCATGTAGTTAAGCGTGTTCTATTGTAGGTGGAAAAATATTTTAAGAAATCTTCCTTATAGTATGTCATTATTCAACCAGAAAATGAACTACTTGGGAAAAGGACTTCTTAATGCTACAAAACCTCATAATAAGCGACCCTGTAACGATATTTCTTTTCAAGAGTATCAAGAATATCGCAATATCAGATTTAAGTGCACTTAAACTCAGAAGAAAAGAAGAGGATTTTATAGTTGTCTAGAAAAAAGGTAAAGCTTTCAGAATAGGAAAGTAAATTTAAGAGTGGAAGATTTTATGGGCAATCGAATGACGCCTCTGTTGCCGCTGGAAGTAACAAAACGGTTAATATCTTCAAGTATATTTTCGGGGACATCAGGTTTTGTTACTGCGGACCAAGTAACGACTCTCAGATCCTACAGGTGGCTTAGAGAGACTACAGGCTTAGATATAATACGTCTTTGAATATATGAATACAACCAATAAAAGTATCATATATTTTGGTTAAACTATATTGAATATGTATGTTCGATAGTTAAAATTATGATAGGTAAAAATAATCAGGAATTAATCTTGTAAAATATATTCTAATCTTTCCAACGTTTCGGCTCTAACATGTGAGCCATCATCAGGGAATCAGTTAGCCATGTAAAGCATAAGCTGTTGTAAAATTTATTTGACCAATCTGAATTTTTGAAAATTTATATGTCTACAAGTGGATGTACCAGTTATACGATTAAGGGACTTTAGTTAAATTTTATTTTTTTAAATTATTTTATTTAGAAATAATACAATCTGCCACAATCTTGAGCAATAAGTATTAATGCTATAAGAAGTCATTCATTCCTTATGTATAGCAAATAAAAAATTACAAAGAAGAATAAATAAAGATAAAAATAAAATAAAATAAATAATAATAATAATAGGCTTACCGAACACGAAGGTTCGATGCCGATACCACCAAACTCCGCCTACACAGACTCGTCCAATGTTCACCGTTCAAGCCCAAGTCCCTGAGATCAGCCTTAACACAATCCTCCTATCGACGCTTCGGCCTACCTTTCGGACGCTTACCAGTCGGATAGCGAATAACAACTTTCTCGGAATCAGTCCCTTATCAAACCCAACAACTTTACTCACCCATTTGAGTCTCAGCGATGCTTTCAACTCAATTATATTCACAGGGTGACAAGCTCCGCAATTCCGCGTTATGCAACCTTCTAAACTCCTCAGTGGCCTCATCTCTCTTCGGACTAAATATTTTACGCAGTACCTTATTTTCGAAAACCTTAAGCCGTTGTTCATCCTTTGAAGTAAGCGGCCACGTTTCACATCCGTAAAGAACCGTCGGAAGAATGACAGTTTTATAGATTCTAACTTTTAAGTTTTTAAATAGAAAATAAAATAAATAAATAATAATAATCTTGGTTACATTCATACATATATATATACAATATTTACATACTGCCCCTGGGAACTCCGAATCAAACCCCTTTATCATAAAATATAAAGCATACTGTATCTTACTGTAGATTTTTGTTTTGATTTGATATCTACAAAATGACAAGAATAAGAAAGATTTTCCCAAGACATGTTTTTAGCCGTGAAGCTGACTTAAAATAGCTGCAAAATTGAATGTATTAGCCGGAAAAATACTTTATCTGCAGTTTTTTTAATTAGGAAGGGTTAGAGAATAACTGGTAAAAATAAATCATGAAAATCAAAAATGTTGAGCGACAAAATTAATCGAAATTGGACTATTTCAAATGGATTGACCACTAAATAATTTTAGAATCTACGATTAAGTCCAGAGATGCTCGACTAACATGCTGGAGAACCAATATGAATTATTAAAATTTATATGTCCACAAGTGGATAAACCAGTTTGATGTTTATAAGATTAAGGGGCTTTAATTTATTTAATGTATTTCATTTTCATTTATTTAATACATTATAAACTAATTTTTACGTTCCCTTACTAATATATGAAATATATTGTAAGGGGAAGTTTTGAGAACCTGAAAATTTCCGGATTTGAGTTTTTATAGGAAATACACATTTCAAGGTACCCTGAGTCCCACAAAAACGTCTATAGGGGTACTCACTACGTTTTCTATAGCATGCTATTTGTGCTACTATGCTAAACCCATCAATTGTATACAGGAAATAACTGTAGAAACTCGACGGGTTTAGCAATATAATACAAATAGCATACTATAGCAAACGTAGTGAGTACCCCTTATGTGTGAAATGTAAGTCTATCTCGAAAAATATGTTTTATAAAATTAAAATTTCATATTTTAGAGACTTATATGCCTGAGATGTTACTTTTTCATCAAATTAGCCACTAGAAGAGCCACTTAATTACATTAATTTTGCACCTTTTAACGATTTTCTCAGAAAAGGCTTAAAACATTCTGATTAAATTAGCTCTGTCTATGTTCAATTCAATGGGATTTAATATCATGTAGTTTTTTATTCTGATTGAAACGTTCTGACAGGGATTAAATGCCAATTTTTTACATTTTTTTCTCTTTAAATTACCTTGCATTTTGTAGATTAAAAAAAAAATTAACCATATCATCTTATTAGCGATGATAAAAAACGGCTTAATTTACAAGTTGGACACATTTAATGACCAAATAAAGGAAAAATAAGCAAATATATTCTTTTAGGTAATGTTTTTTTTTTGTTTTTTTTTTAGGAAGATAAGAATAGTAATAGAGATTTAATAAAAAATGTTATCTTAAATAAAAAGTTGTAGAAGGTGACGACAAAGGTATTCATAAGGTATTAAGTGATTATTAAAGATAAAAAGTTTATATTGTTTAATCTAAAAAAAAAATGTTCCGAACAAATGCAGTTTTTTAAACTTTGTTAAACACTAAGATTATTTAAAAATATTAGAGCTTAACAGTTGCCAGCACATTTTTTTTTTAACATTCAATAAGTAAATATATTTAATAAATTGAATTTTTATTCGCTTTCATCTCTGTAGGTCTAAAACAAAACAAGCCATAGGATGAAAAATCAAGGCGTTATATCATGATTTAATTAAGATCATTAACCATTCCGAAGGGTCTCTCAACTAATACAGGGAAGATTTTTTTCCTTTTACTTCGGAGGACGGTGAGAAATGGAAGTGTCGAATCGGTAAGGCACTGGGCCATGACAAACGACACTGAGGCCAGCTCCAACTTTTTCAAATCTCCAAACCACCTGCGAATTTCAAGACACCTTTGAGCCATCAAACAATAGTTTTATTAAAGAAGTTTTTCTTCTGGAATAAATAAACTTCGGACAGCCAGTCCAATATTGGTCCGGTCAAACGGAAACTTCAACGACTTCCTAACTGAGGTTTATTCATTTGTGTTTTTTGTTGAAAAAAAAAAATAAGATGAATACAAACGAGTATATGAATTAGCACAGGCTCAGGACCACTATCTTACTTTCCCTCTGAAGGACGGCATAACGAAGGATTTTTCACTCCCTTTAAAAAAATTTAGGACAATTTCCTAGGCTCTACATCAAATTTTTGTTATTCATTGTTTCGCGGATTGAAATAAACTTCTAGAGCCTGATTGTTTTTCTTAATTTTTATTTCCTCTACAAGGCCATTTCTAGAATGCAGAGTTTAGGTAGAGGTATTTCGCAAAGTCTTGATACGAAAAACGAGTAAATGAAATAAGAATTTTTCTAAACGCGCCAGCAACATGGAAATAATAACAGGTCATATTTCGGGCCAGGTGGAAAGGAAAATAATAATAGCAACAGAGAAAATAAAACCTGACATAACTTAGATTTTAGAAACAAATATAAAATAAAAAAATACGTTCTTCATTTAAAATTGGCGAAAACATATACAAAAAACTTGTATAATATATTTTTTTCCTAACACGACTGACTCAGTATCTGATTAAACCTAGACCAAACTATTACTAGACACAATGGAGCTGAATTTCATTGTAAAATAATAATTACCAATAATCAGCACTTTAGATTACCAAAAATTTAAAAAAACATATCTCCGGGCTTAAAAAATAAAATCATTTATTTCCTTTATCAAAATCTCAAAATTAAGTTATGAATTTTATTTCATTAAATCTAAAAATAAAATACCTGACGTGAGTGATTCGCAGCGAAAAATAAATATGTGGTAATTATTTTTATTTCTTTTCCGGTGGCGCGACCAGCCGTGTTGACCCTTGGCCGGGGCTGGGAGAATACACTCGCGTTTCACGATGAATCGTATAGGGAAGGGCCATCACTCACTACGCCATTTTTTCGGGAGTTGCCACCAGCTAGCTGACGGGTGTCACACTCGGGGGAGAGGCTGTGAGCGAATTCCCATTTAATTATATCCTTATAAAAGCCCAACCGGGACTGGAATTCGAGCTCACAACCTTGAGCATGCGAGACTAGGTGAAACTAAGCAACGTGTATAATGGTAAATCACAATTTAATAATACGATATTGATAAAATGAGTAATAAATATTACATAAACTGTCCTAAAATCGAATGATGCAGAATTCCTGCAGACATTAGTGCATTTCGCTTCGAAGAAGCCTACCCAAAGAATGCGGTGAATTTTATTTTCACCATTTTTTTTCCCTGGAATTTCAGGGATAATGATGTTGCTGTTGTCATGGAGAACTAGAAAGCGGTCCATCCAGGGTTAGGGGACAGCTTCCGATGGGAGTCCAGTAGAAACAATTACTCGGCATCTGTCTTAGTTAGGGCCTGTCAAGCAACTTATTGGACAGAAACATTGCCACTGCACACTTACGTCTCCAACAAATGGGCCATGGATAGGCTTTTGTTTTGTTTTTTATAATGTTGTATGTTTATTATATATTTTGTAGGGTTGTTAGCTCAAGGAAATATAATGCTGATTTTTTTATTTATTTATCGGTTTATATGAAACAATAATATTAAACTGAACTCAAGGTTAATAAGTATTATTTGTGCAATATGTATTCTACACCAATCATACCCACATCTTTCACTAGCTTTATAAATTAAGAAAAAAAAATCCTCTGAGTTTCAGTAGAAACTTACATTTTCGATTTAATAATATAAAAATAAAATGTATTCCTAATTAACAAAATAGGTCTCTTCGCTCTCTAAATACACATAAGATAAAGTCTATATCCAATATTGTATGATATGAAATGAAAAATAATTTTTATCCTGGGAAATTTCTTCCCCTAAGAATAATTTACAATAAACGGAGAAGGTCCAATTTTTCTGGTTTCATTTAATACATAATATTTTACTTAAGTAATTATAAAAATTAATATAAATAAAAGACACAAATAAAAACAGATAACAACGAATGAGTTTAGTTATGTATTATGAAAGTATAGATTTATCAAATATTTGAGGAAGATTGATTTTTGAGAAGATAGATAAATAATTGGTGTTTGAAACTGGTTATAGGCATGACACTATTTGGAGAACGATGGGTAATGATTTCTGAAGTATGGTACTGTATGTTGTATATTGTATATTGCTGTATGTTGTATATGTTGTATATTGGTACTGTATGATTTCTGAAGTATAGGTATAGTATGAGATGATGAAAAACTTTTCAAAGGACGCTGTTCCATGAGAGGGTAGGTAAAGATCGGCAGGTTGAGATATTTTATTTAGGGAGTGCAGAGTAAGGATGTCAAAGATATAGGAGGGTTTTCTGGCTCGCATGGATTGGAATAGGAAGATGCCAGGAAGGTATTTTCTTCGGGATTAGGGATAGAGTCACCATTGACCAGAATACCAGCGAGAGACGTGTGGCTGTCTGTAGAGACCGTATATAAATCTTTTGAACATATTCATTAATTTTTTTAACCTCATCTCGTTTTCGTCACTGAGTCCCCCATTTTATAGGCACTCATAGTCAAAGTGGAGGAGGATGAGAGAAGACACTATAGATGACGGATACCTCTAGGAAAAGAGTCACTATGTGGAGAAAAGTTGCAGCTAACCCCGACTGGGTTGTCTCCGCTCTGTGAGAACGGCGAATACAGTGAGAGCAGAGGCTGATCAAATCAGAAGGAATACCGGTTGAAAGCAGCAAATTGTGTCCCGGAAAACAGGGATCAATCATAATAAAAAGTGACCTAAGGATGGGTGCTTTTCGAGAAATGACAGGCCAAAGGTTAACTACTTCCCTAAAAGAAAATTATAGTGGTAAGAAGCAAAGTGCTCCTTGGCCGTCACACTAATGGTCTTCATTGAAAGATTTTATTTAGAGATGAGAAAATTTTATAATTAACGAAAAATTTAATAGGCAAAATGATCGTGTGTACGCACACATCTCTTAAGAATCCAGGAAGAGTAGAAAGAGGTCATCACCCTTCCTCAGTGTATATTTCATACAAAGTGCTATGTTTTGACCGGCTGTTTTTCTAAGGCAGCGGTACCTCCAAAAAACTAGACTAATTGATATCTTTAATCAATATATAAACTATATTTAGTAAAAACATTGGATTTCTTTCTAAACGTATCGTGTTTACCGATCCCAGTAGGTGGCATGTAGTGTAAGATTAAATTAGACAAGTTTCATATGACATTATTTTTTAAATTAACTTAAACATATACATGCCTGAGAATACTGAGGGACATTACAGTTAACCTTGTTATACAATATTACAAACAGAGTATACCTTTAAAACACTTAGTCGGCTGGCGAAGGTGAACTTAGTCTTAGGCGCCCCTTCTAGGCTTCATCCTCCAGTTGACCTCCGACGGACCTCTCCTCTTCTTGTAAATGGAAACCGACTCTCCTCTTGATGGACTTCGACTGTTAGTGGCTGGAATAAGACTGACCCTTCTCTGATTCTAAAATCGCACAGTCATGACCTCGACCACCCTTCTTTCCAAAAATACTCTTATTTGGTAATTGCCGATCTGCTATCTGACAAAGGAAGGCGGGGCTGATATGGAAAGTGCCCCTGGGGTCTAGGAAGTTTCCCGAGGTATCGCTGGAGGGCCCCGTTTAGGTAAACGCCTTTTGATTTTTTGCCGACAAATGATTATTAATATTTACTTGATTAATATTAAAATTATTAAATGATGAACTCCCCTCAGTATTCTCAATACATAACAATAGGTAAGTGAAAGTAAAATTATTTTTTATTCTATTTTATATGTCATATATAATCAGTAAATATACGGTTAGTACAAACGTAAAGGGGGAAGGATAGTAAGATTCCTGGTGAATAGAATAGGAGAAGTGTTGGTGGATCTGAACTGACAAGGATGGGCGAGGAATGGAGACTTGCCTGTCAGCTACAAACTGATCTTCGCTTTCTCGCTTCCTGAAAGTTTGCTCAACCTTCGATCGTGTTCATCCTCCGTATACCTCACGTTAGGCTCTATTCAGCTTTCGGTAAGTATTATAGATCTTAATCCAAGTTTATACATGGAACTTGGATAATATTATTAAATAGTTAGATGACTGGCGATACAGATGAAATATAGAACATAAAATTAATTTTTAGGAAGTGAACGAATTACACATGTAAATAAACTGATGTAACATTTAACCTAACCCACCGTGGGTAAGGTGAATTTCAGACTTCTACATGGTACATGGTACATGGGTTGGATCCGACTCGCTAGTTTCAGAAAAAATTTAAACTTTTTTAATAGTAATGCATATCATTTAATATAGTCAACCAAAATAATAGTTAAAACAGAAAAATATATATTTGGATTCATGTAACTGTTGATAAATTAATTAATATTAAGAACAAAAATGTATAACGTCTAAGGAATAACAAAAAATATAAAGTGGAAATAAATTTATTTAATTACCAAAAGTCATTAAAATAGTTAAAACAAAAGGTAAATTAAAAACAAAACTAGTGAAAAAATGGGTAAATGAAAAAACAAAACTTGTAAAAATCTAACTCTAAATTTGTAATTTGGTTGTAAATCATATTCACTGTCACTTTCCACTAAAGAAACACTATCTTACAGATTAGAAGTAATTGTATATTAGGTTGAATAGCAATAAGCAATGTAATGGAAAAAATATCTGCAATTTTTGGCAGGGCGTCCTTTGCCTCTGGCTGCTACTGGATGGCGTTGTGCTCTTGATAGTGATGCTATGTTCTAGAAGGTCGCACTTAAAATATGTTAAGGGTCCTTTTCATTAACATATTGTTGCACTTTTCTCCTATAGTTGTTAATCGAATTCGCTCAATTTTCATATTGAGCTGTTATTTATCAATGCTGACAAGTCGATGTGCCTATTTTTTTTATGATCTATAAAATTAAAGGTACTTTAGTAAAAGAAAATTTAAAATATCGGTATTTAAACCCTGTCAGACTATTTCAATCAAAATAAAACCTACATCATATTAATGCTTATAAAATTTTACATGGATATAGCGAGTTTAATCAAAATCGTTAGAGTGGTTTTTGAGAAAATCGTAAAAAGGTGCAACGGCAGTGGCCCCGCGACGTTCTCTAAACATTTATACTAGAGTTCTGACACTGATGTACTGTATGTTTGTGGCTGTTGCGCCCTAAGGCGTTATGATCTCTAGGATTACGCTTTTTCCTCCAAAAGTGGAAGAAAGAGCCCAGTCTGGGGTCCTTTTAACAGTTGTATATAGTTATTATAGTTTTTATAATGTTTATTTATCGTGACTTCTATTTATCTCAATTATAGGTTGTTGTTTTGATTTTTTTCTGGGATCACTTGTAGCTGGGTGGCTAGCATAACAGCCTCCTATGCCAAAGGTTACGGGTTCAAACCCGCAGGTGGTCCTAGGATTTTTTAATGGGAGTAAAAAATCCTTAGTTATGCTGTCCTTCGGAGGGGACGTTAAAAGGTGGTCTCGAACCTGTGCGATGTCAGGTACTCGTTGAAGATCCCTATCCTAATAAAACCTGGATAGGCAAAATTTAGGACTTCTACTGTAGCATCGTCCGATTAGCCATAGTATCATAAAGTAACGTTAAATAAATAAACAAATTGATTTGTTTATTATTATTTTAAATAAATAATAAATAAATTCTATATTATCCTGGGACATGTCCCTTTAGGATAAAATATACATAATGTAAAAAAAGGGCTTTAGAGTCTTAAAGTAAATTAAATGAACATAAACAAGTTAATAAATAATTACTAGTATAAAATAGACATTTTTAATTGTTTTGAGGCAGTATAGTCGACTGTAGAAACTTATATGTAGAATAATCAGGAGTCAGTCTTTTTCTAAATATTTTAATTTTGCCGACGTTTCGGCTCAAGATTGTGAGCCATAATCAGGGCATTACTGAGCCATGTCCAAGCATAAACTGGAGCATAAACATACATACAAGTAGTTAATGCTCCAGTTGTTTGTTTTTTTAAACAAATCGTTATATATCTCAATAAATAAATATAAAATAAAATAAATAAATAAACTCCCCTTTACCATAAATTGCTTAAGTTTCTGGATTTTACGTTTGTATGAATGTAAACATTTATTAATCTATTCAGAGTGTATGGAATCGCAGCCTACATATTAGTAGAATTGTATTGACGGTAATAGGGGCATGTTTTGGTAAAAAAAAAAAGTTATCAATATTTTTTTTTCTCTTTTAAAACTGCAATCCTGCATTATTAAAAGTAAAAACGACTGTCCTCAGAATTTTTATGATTAATATTTTGAACATTTTGATGACAGTAATGCACTGAAACTTGCTTGAATAGAAGACGTATCGGATAGAACTGATTCTCTGAAGAGCTCAATAGGAATTCTACGCCCCAAATAGAATTTAGGTCTGGAGAAAGTGAGGGAGGGGTGAGGGGGGAAGATGTCTTAAGTCCAATCAACACAGGCCTCGAACACAACTGTTCCTCAGCGTGGGTGAGCGTTGCCACCTACGATAAATATTTTTCTGATGGTTCGCTAGCCAATTTTGGAATCTTAACTTTTTTTTCTTTCTAAAATGAGAAGCTGACGTCCTTTACAAACTCATATTGAGGCAGACATTGATAAAAATAACTATTCCATACCAGATGGATTCCTCGAAAAGGTCATACTCTATTCCCAAATGGGATTCGGAACTGTTGGCTGTGGGATTCACAATAGAATTTCGGAGATGCCTCACTGTAATAAAAACGGCAGCCAATAAGGCAGTTTCTTCACCATTTTAAGTATAAAGCTAAAATATATTATATTCAGATAAATGCTGTGTTGCCTATTACGGTCCTAATATTGCTTGATTTAGATTCTTAATATATAAAAATACAATTAATTATATTTTAACAAGGCGTATTTTTTGAGCTATGTAGTAACTAAATTATACCAAACTCAGTGACTTGTGACCAAAACTTTTTGTTTTCTAGTGCCTCTACAACCCATAAATTGTCTTAGGCTCAGAAACTTTTAGAGACTTCTACTTATACCAACGGCCGTGCAACTAGGTGATGACAGATCACGCCTAGCCCATGCTATGTACCGAGAATACTGGGAGGTAAAGAAATATTTTTAAATTGACTTTTTATGAACTTATAATTTTTTGCTTATTGAATTAATGATACCAATAGTGAATTGATAAATCCGTCCCCACAAGGGATGCCATAAAAACTATATTTCAGTGGCATAAAGGGTAATTAAGTAATTTATCTTAAAATATACATTTATTTATAAAAAAAGCACTTATTATTACATATAAAAACATGGTACAGCGAGGCATTATTATTATCGAGAATACTGAGGTTCCAATTTACCACATAATATACCATTAATGTCCGTGGCTGGAACTCCGCTTCTCTTGCCGTCCGGGCTAAGACTCCCTTCAGGTAAGGGGCTATCTCTCCCAAGCAGTGGTGGGGTGCAGCTTTTATAGGCCTTCTAAGAACCCTTCTTGCTTGTCGCCCGGAAACTGCTCTATTTTGTACTATTCAAAAATATTTCGTTACCTCCCAGTATTCTCGATACATAGCACCCCAAGGTTTGGGTGTCCACTTGGTAAAGGCTGGTTATGTCCCAGGAGGGTCTCCATACTCCAGGGTCTCTCTACGGAATAAATAATAATGCTTCAGCCGAGGTTCTAAAAAGGGACATTGAGAACTGTAGACTAGTGCTCCATCCACTAGACCTCGGGGCTCCTTATTACTTTAACATTATGAGAATAATCTATAACAAATCACCACTAAGTTCAAAACATCTCTACATAATACTAAAAAGTTGTTCAGCTGTTGACATATCACAAATTAAAACCTTTTAAATATCTAACTCTCTTTTAAGTTTGGACCAAACCTGTGGGTTTCTAAACACACCCGTATTAAGAAAAATAATTTAGCGTTCTCGTAAACAAATATATTTAATGCAATTTAAGAAAATTAATGTAGGAATATCTAAGTACTAGAGAGAAACAGATTCCAAATTTAGGTGCTCAACTGAATCAATCTTAAAGCCAATGTTAAAGAAACAAAAAAGGGAGATAAACTACCTAATACATACATCGGATTAATTATACAGAATTCGATCGTAGAAATTTACAAATCCAGGCTGAATTTAATATAGACTTTTCATAGAATTTGGTATCCAGGACATCCCTAAAAATTCCGCAAATTCCTCTCCCCGACATATTTCCTAATAATCCGTTCCTAGATTTAAACAACGTCCGGTTCAGATTTCGTTCCTAATAATACGTTCCTAGATTTAAATAACGTCCGGTTCAGATTCAAATCATCAAATCAATTCCTGACCACCAGTTTGAATTTCGATCATCCCATTCAACTATTTGGCAGTGACATCGTGTGGTGGATGTGGTAACCTCAGTTGGAGCGCGGAATGTACTGTACTGGAGCCTTTTTTGACGTGGAACAGGCTTTTGATAGAGTTTGGGATCCAGGACTGCTCTACAAACTCCGCAAATTCCTCTCCCCGATATATTTCCTAATAATCCGTTCCTACCTCACAGACGGAACTTTTAAAGTAAATCATAATCCCTTTTACTTCTCAGTATTCAATCACTCAGCCGATGCACCTCAAGGTAGTATCCTAGGCCCAATCTTCTACACGGTGTATACAGCTGATATCCCTATCCATCCACGGACTGTCCTCAATACTTATGCTGATAATACATGAGTGCTATCCGTGAATAATGATCCTATTGTTGCTTCCCAAATCCTACAGAGCCATTGCTGAATGGTGTCACTAGTGGAAAATTAAAATAAATCCCACCTAATCACCTCCAATCTACGACGTAAACCTATCACTTCCTGTCCCGCTGTAATCATACCCTACTCATCACTGTAGAACAAGTACGATACCTTGGACTTCATCTTGACAAACGACTTACATGGAATCCTCATACAAGACAAACGACAAGATACTGCTTGTAGATATCGACTATTAAAACACTCACTTGACAAACGATCAAAACTCCCTCTTTATTGCAAAAAAACTCATTTACACAACCATTATCAGACCTATTTGGACTCATGGCATTGAGCTATGGGGGTCCAATAGATCATCCAATTCCTACCGCATCCAATCCTTTTAAATCTCAAATCCTTCGACAAACCCTCAATACTTCATACTTTGTTACAAATATACTCTCCCATAGAGACCTGAATATCCCACCATTTGCAGAAACATCCCAAAAAAGATACACCTCCTTTCATCCTAGATTACCCGCACTTACAAATCCGCTTAAACTCTCATCTACATATATTCCGATAATCCTCCGAGGCGTCTGAAAAGAACTCGAGACCTGCTAATCAAATAGACATTAAAGTGCTACCGCTGGGTAGATTCTTCTCAAGAATTTTTAAAGCCAATTTCCTATGAATAACACATTGACTTATTGTATTATGCACAGTTGTAAATTTAAATAAAAGAGTAAAAAAAAAAGAAAAAATAAGGACTTAATGCAAGGACTTGGTGCAAGATAACCACCGAGTCCAGGATTATAGTCTCCGCCATGTTTTGGAACTGATTCCTTTTAATTCCATACTTTCCCGAAAATCCTCTCGCAGCTAATGGGGAGGTCCCCCTGCTTCCGAACCCTTTTGACCGTAAATGTTCTTTCGCCTAAATCACGAAATTTTCATTCAGGTAGGGGTACATTTTGCATAAATGTTTTCTTTCTCTTTTTGGATTTTGTGGACTTGTACCTGATCATTTTCTTCATATCCGATTGTGGGATCTACTATCAGTTCTTTCTTTTGTGTGACACTGAATGCTAAGATGTGCACAAATATTATTATACTTACGATATCAAGGCAAAAAACTTTTTTTAGAAGCTCCGCTGATTCCTAGTTTATGTGGTGCTGATGGATAACCACATAAAAAAGAAAACATCATGAAATAAATAAATAACTGTATTTGTGCAATCCGTGAAGTGTGTACTTATGTACTTATAGAGAATCAGTTCTATTTAACAGCCGCGCAAAGCGGTTATTAGGCCTACATTTCGGTCAGCGGTCAGTTAGATTAAAAGGGGTTACAGCCGTTTAAAAAATCGTGAATACATTTAAAACGAATGGAATAAAGTTGCTCTTCTGGTTCGTTGATTTTCTTTTTTTTTTTTTTTTTTTTTTTTTTTTAAGAGCCATTATAACATACTAGGAATATAATTGCATGAATCACAAAATTACTGTTACGCATTTTTTTTTTTTTTTTTTTCCCGAGTTGGATTTAAACATACACATATTTTTCCAGGATATATAAATTTCATTTGGAATTGAAATCTGACATAGAAATCTGAAATAGGCGGACATTGATTTATATTTTAGTTAAAAAATCGAATTCGAAAACATTAATCATTTTAATATTTTTCTATACTATCTCACTCTCTCTCTCTCTCTCTCTCTCTCTATATATATATATATATATATATATATATATATATATATATATATATATATATATATATATATATATATATATAATGCTATGTATCGAGAATATTGAGAGGTGAAGAAATATTTTTGATTTGTACAAAATAGAGTAGTTTCCGGGCGACAAGCAGGAAGGCTTCTTAGAAGCGCTATACAAAAAATAGACCCCTCCACTCGTACAGCGGGGATAGCGGAGTACCTGGGGAGTCTGAGCTCGGAGCGGAGAGCAAGAGGAAGGAAGTCCAGCCATGTCGGGGGTCAACCAGGAAAGAAATTTGCAGTCATGTTCAAAGGTACTTATATGTAATATGATGTGGTAAATAGAACCTCAGTATTCTCGATGATAACAATGTCTCACTGTACTAACTTTTATGTGTAATAATAATAAGTGATATTTAATAAATAAATGTATATTTTAAGTAAATTACTTAATTACCCTATATGCCACGAAACATAGTATTTTATGGCATCCCTTGTGGGGACGAATTTATCAATTCTTTATTAGTATCGAAAATTTATAAGTTAATTAAAAGTCAATGTTATAAGTGGCATTAGGGTAATATTGTCATATGTATTATATAGAAATCTGATATTAATACTTCATTAATTTATAATTAATTGTTAGCATCTTGTGCGCCTCCCTACTGTTTTAAGGTCTTGAAAGTGGTTAGTTTTTTAAAGTGGTTTTATCAAAGTTGTTAGATGTTTGTTATTTATGCCTTTTGTTCGTGTAAGCGTTTAAACCACCCTTAAAGGTTTTTGAAGATTAGCCAGGGTTTTGTTTTTTATTATTTCGCACACGATTTTTTACTATGGCTTCCAGAGTAGATGAGCTACCAAAGCCAAAATGTTCAGAAGTATCTGATCTGGGGTTGACCGGAGAGTCAGTGATCCCGTGCTCGAATACAACTAAGCCACAGACCAAATTAAGAGGGAAGAAGCTAAACTTCAAAGAAGAAGAAGATATTGAAGAAGATATTTTTTTTAAACGTTTCGAAAATTCAATAATGAATATTCTTGATAGATTCGATAATTGGGTAAAAAATGGATTTGTTCATCTGGAGGAGAATATTGGTAGCATTGAAAATAAGAAAGATCCTTTTGAAGATAAAATAGAAGTGAACACCGATGAAAGACTCCCAGAAGAGATTAAAAAGAAAAATAATTTCATAAATGAGGAACTGCAACCTGAAGAGACCCCCACTCAAACTCCAAATAAATATTTTAATGCCAATTCCGGAAAAACACCATCTACTGAGGATGAAGCAGAATCTCAGTATGAAGAAATAAATGACCAGGAAAGTGAAAAGAAAGAAAGTAAAAAAGAAGAAGATAACAACCCGAAAATTCAAGAAAAACTCCATTCTCTAATGACTCCCACTACTCAAAATGAAAATAAAATGTATAGTGAAAAGACGGTTGAAACAGAACCAAATGCAAAACTCGATCTTACCACTAATGAGAAATTTAAAATAATATTGATTCCTCAAGAAAATCCTGAAAAGTTCAAAGAAGAAAGTGTCCCTTATCAGAAAACCTTCCAGACTCAATTTTTAACTCTGAAATCCCTTATTCTATTCCGGAGTCAAGAATATAGATCTAAACTAGTCAGTTTCAAATTAAATACATTTTCGATTCCACTTGCTCCTAGCAACACTGTACTTGATGTTTATAGAAAGGTGCCCGTTAAAGGAATAACAATTGTTATTTTTATATATGTAGATTATAAAGGCTACATGGTCTTGGACCATGTTAGAAAAGGCCTCATAACATATTATTTTGTTATACGGCAGTCTTTATCCGTTTCCAGAGGATAAAAAGGGGTAATTAGCGTCCCCTCCGTATGACGAGCTTACAGTGTTTAACCTGGGCCATGTTCAGGTTAAACCTTACTGGAAAAATTGTAAATAGATTGTACATACAGTGTAAATATTAGGATTACGTTATTGGTATGTAAAGATTAGGATTAAGATAAACTTTAATTGATATTTTATATGCAAAAAGGAATGGGTCTCAGTTGTTATTAACGTGTTTAATTCAAATCAATAAATAAATAGAGTATCAGGGACATTGTAAATATATTATTGCTTGAATGTAAAAAATGACGTCTGCTGTAGAAAGACCTTTACAAGTTTGATGAAAAATAAAATAAATTTAATAAATATAAAGTAGAATAATGAGCATCCGAAAACTAATAGAAAAAAAAAATGGTGGATCTTTGTATATATGTTTTAATAGTCCTAATGCGGATTTCTTTTAAGTAATAAGGGAATAATTATCCTGTAATTGAAGTAGATATTAGTCCTCCTTATCATTCTGAGATGAGATTTTTACCTTCTAATAGGTTTTTTAATAGGGAAGAACCCTGAATGTGGAGTAGCTGTAGGCCTCCTCTTATCCCGAAGGCGGGAATGATACACGTAGTTATTATTTGTAGACGGTAATGTCTTTTGTGTACACCCAGAGTACTGCTGTTATATTTATATCGATCATGCTATTAAATGTCTAAAATTCTAGTAGGTCTTCCTGATAATTTAATTTTTATCGTTAAAAGGTCATCAGAAAGTTAAGCTATTTTTATTATTATTTTCTGGTTAAAATCTGAGATTCATTCCACTTCTTAAGACTACCCTGATTGTGACGCTAAAATCTCTTCTATATTCATACCATTCATTTAACACTGTTATAGCTTTATATTATAAGTATAATTTAAAAAATGATGAGAATACTGAGGATGTGTTATTAGTGTAATATGACTATTTGAAAGAAAAGAGGTTTAACAGGTACCTTAGAGACCTAATAGTAGATTCATTTTGGTTTTAATAATTTGCCACATGATAAGAAAACATCAAATGAATATTATATGTTGTATTTGTTACTATTATAGTATGTATTATGCATTACGTTAATCAACTGATTATCTGAAAGGTAAAAAAGAAAATTAATTTCATAAGCACTGCATTTCATGTAAAATATAAAATTTTAGCGTTTTGAAATTTTTGTGAGTAAAGAAGATCATTTATATTTAGCTGTAAATAACTATGATACTGCCAATATAAACTCAGGGAAAGGTATTGAATAAAAATAGTAAAGAATTACTTTTATATGTAAACCTGTATTAAAAAGTCCTATCAATATATTTTATTGTTCGTTTCTATTTCTATTTTAGTTTATTCTAACATAAGATGTTGTACAGTATTATAACTAGTTTGAAGTATTTCTAGTAAGTTTATGTTTTTGATAATTTAAGAAAAATCAAAAACCATACGGTTTTTGATTTTTCTTTCCTCGCAGGTTAGGTGAATGCTATGTATCGAGAATATTGAGAGGTGAAGAAATATTTTTGATTTGTACAAAATAGAGTAGTTTCCGGGCGACAAGCAGGAAGGCTTCTTAGAAGCGCTATACAAAAAATAGACCCCTCCACTCGTACAGCGGGGATAGCGGAGTACCTGGGGAGTCTGAGCTCGGAGCGGAGAGCAAGAGGAAAGAAGTCCAGCCATGTCGGGGGTCAACCAGGAAAGAAATTTGCAGTCATGTTCAAAGGTACTTATATGTAATATGATGTGGTAAATAGAACCTCAGTATTCTCGATGATAACAATGTCTCACTGTACTAACTTTTATGTGTAATAATAATAAGTGATATTTAATAAATAAATGTATATTTTAAGTAAATTACTTAATTACCCTATATGCCACGAAACATAGTAATTATATATATATATATATATATATTTAGATATTTCACTCAGAAGCTATATAACATCATGATTGAACAAGGAATACCTAGAAAGTTAGGAAACCTAGTAGAGATATGATTGTTGGAAACATTCTATAAAGTTAGAATATGTCATTATTACTCCGAGAGATCTTACAAGGTACAATTATAAGTTATATATTTGAAACTGGGGCTTGGACTTGAACGGTGAACATTGGACGTGTCTGTGTCTGCGGAAATGGGTGGTATCGGCATCGAACCTTCGGTTACGGTAAGCCTATTATTTCACTGCAAAATGAATTGGATCTCCATAAACACTAAATTAAACCTTTAAAATGTATTTTAAATAGTTCATTTGAAACAAAAATTGGTAAATAACCTAATAGATAAGGAACCTTAGTCATTTCTATGTTTTTTAAAAGCATACGTTGCAATCATGTTTTCGCTATGTCGAAAAATTAATTTTTCTGTTATCTATGCTTCACTATAAAATAACCTAAACATAAAATGAACTTATTTTGATTTATATTTTTTATTTCCACCGATGAAATAATATAATAATGAATAGACATTATGAAACAAAAATATTTTCTTGCTAATTGAACTTTTAGTTACTATAAAATAAAACTCCCATCGCAATAAACACTAAATTTGCCAGAAAACACTTTTTTAAACGTACAGGACGCCTCATTCAAATTGCACCCGTGCGAAGAAGATGCGATCCACTAGTATATATATATATATATATATATATATATATATATATATATATATATATATATATATATATATTATGTATTAAAAGGTTTATAAGATTTGTGTACGGCCTCTCCAGGCAGTTACACGTTTGTAATGTAATAGTATTCTGATCAAAGGAGGCACTATGCAGAATTCCGAAGAAAATACCTACTTGGAATCTTCCTATTACAATCCTTGCGAGCCAGAAAATCTTTCTATATCTTCGAGCGCCTTAGTCCGCACTCTTCCGTGTACATCTTAAATACAAAATCCCAACCAACCGATCTATACCCACCCCCTCATAGAACAGCATCCTTTGAAAAGTCCTTCATCATCCGTGCTACCACACTTTGGCATTCTATACCCATCTCCCTTCGTATAGTGTCATCCCTAACCACTTTCAAACACCATTTATTTATCCACCTCCTCAAAAATCAATCTTCCGCAGATATGTGATAAATCCTGACTTTAATAATACATAACAAAACTCATTCGATGTTGTTATCTGTTTTTATTTGTATCTTTTATTTATATTAACTTTAATTACTTTACTATTGGACTAAATAATTATGTATCAAATAAAGCCAGGCGACTTCCTCCTTCTATTCACTGTCTGCCACTGATTGGACGACATTCTTAGGGGGCGAAATGTCTCAGAATACAAATTATTTTTCATTTGCTTTCATTCACAAACACACACACACACACACAGATATATATATATATATATATATATAGATGGCATAATGACCTAAAATAAATGGTAATGAATAAATGTTTTCTCGAACAATTTCATGCTCGCTTATTTAGATTCCTGTAACTCTCTCTCCCTCCCCTTCTTTAAAATATCTGCTAATTTCTTTATTTCCTAAACAGACCAAAGAAGAGTTTAATCCTCTACAAGTTTCACTTTCATGAGATGGTATCTTAGAGGGCGGTGAACCGTGAAGATATCGGTTATTGTTCTCAAATCGCTTCTTGTCTAGTTCAGGTAGAATTTTGTTTTATCTTTTGAAAACTTGATAAGGAGCTTAGATCGCGACATTCCGGGCTTTAAACTCCCGCAAGTCTCATTTCTTTTCCTTGGAACTTCTTTATTTTTTTAAACTTTCTCGAGCAGCTAGTTCTATCGTGTGGATAAAAGTTGGTAACACCATTGAGTTCAATGATCTTTCACATCAATAGTGTCTACTATAATAGTACTTAGTACCTACAATAGCCAGGTCATGAATATACTGCAATAATAATCTTATAAATGTCCTTTTTGATTTCCCAATTATAATTATATTCTGAGCGTACCCCAAGATTCCATGTTGGGACCATCAATCTTTGGAAACAATATTCAATTAAATGACTGCCGTCTATAATCAACCTCTGAGATCAAACTTAACACAGTTTTGCCAAGAAAGGCGTATGCTGGGGGACGTCCTAATTGACATTGCAATGCAGATGAAATACAGAATAAAAAGAGATAATAAAAGATTCCTGGTCAGAAGGATCAAGGTTAGATTTGGAAACAGTAGGGAGAAGGAATTGACAAATACTACATTTGCCAGGAGCTTCTGGGTATGCCCAAAGACACATTTGTTGACTGGAGTGGTCATATGAGGAATCTGCGTGCTTGAAAGGTCGAGAAAAAAAAAAAGGAAAGATCGGAGGCGGCCAAATATAATCTTGGCAGAGTATTGCTCTAGCAATGGGTGTTTAGTTGCCTTTGTGGGAAAGAGAACAATGCTTTCTGGGGCCAGTTCCAGATAAAAAAGACGTAACTATATGGTTATAAACAGAATTCACAAAATAATGTAGATAGGAAGTATTATTGTCTCAGATAGTTGGAAAGCATGCAGAAATTGATAACGTAGAGCGTATACCCATCAAACAACGAATCATTATTTTCACTTTTTTGATCCAATGGCGAATAAATGGATCAATGTGGTTCATAACAAAGAACTCTTTCCGGGCATCCTCATAACATGACTTTTTGTCTCAATGGAGTACAGAATGTTAAGGGGTTCTTCGAGTTTTTATTTGATTACGTCATTTGGAACGTGTTATAATCTAGATACCTCACAGATACGTCTTCAGAAATCCATTTCCATTTAGACCAGTTTTCTTGCTGATCCAGTTGGAATGGTCCAATTTCTGAGGCACACAATGTGTCGCTTTCTGCTCATTTCTGCTAGAAGAGCATTTTTTTAGAAGGGAATTAAGAGTTCGTATGATTTTTCACTCTCTGATGTCCTCCTCTTCAATATCTTTTGTGATGATGCTGTCCATTAAAAGCCATTACACTAAATATTTGAATTGTGCAGTTGGTGTCAAACCCCATTCTCTATCTTTTGAAGCTGAATTTCCATTTTAATTCATTTCTTAATATTCAGTGTTTGATTTGTTGATTTCCAGGTCTCCTGTTTAGAGCAGCGAAGTCTAGTGAATAGAGCAGTAGTCTACCGTTCTCCAGGACCTGGCTTCGAATCCTGGCCCTGGCGGAATATTATTTATTCTGTTAATTCGACCGGGGGACGAACCTATTGAGACATTCCTTTGGCAGACCAAGCCTCTTTATAGTGGGCTCCCAAAATTGGGAGAAAAACCTGACGGCTGAGCGTGATCAAGGCCTAATCTTCCCATTACTCGGCCGTTGACCAGGAAACAGCACGAATCTCTATATTTACTGAGCCCAAGCCCCTCCAAGGACTGTAGAGGTACAGGGAAAAAGAAAAGACCACCTGTCGTATATGCTTTTTAACTTCCTTATCATAAATGAAGAATCTTCTCCATAACCTATAATGAATGACCTTGTCATCAATAAACTGTAATTTTTTTATAACTATACTAAATGATATAGGAAATTTTAATAATACATTTTTTTAAAAATTGGTGAGCACAAAACACCCATTTCATTTACTTTGGTTGATAAAATTAATATAAGAATTATCAAACAAAGATAGAGTTGAAAACATTTAAAAAAATTATATTCACTTTTGTTGGAAACATATGTTTTAGATTAAAAACATACACATATAAAATTGTTAGGGGGGCCTGTGGCTATTCTCTCATGTCAAAGGTTCGAGAAGTCCTGCGGGACTTTTTCAAGCAAATAATTAAATGGGGATTCCTCACAGCCGTTCCTCTGAGTATGTAAGACCCGTCAGCCAACGAAAGGCCACTCACAAAAATAGGCGTAGGGGGTGATGACCCTAATTCACCGAGACATGTGTGTGCATTCTCCCAGCGTATTCACACGCGGCTAAGGGCCTAAACGGCATTTCGCGCCAGCGGAAAAATTTTTTTTTTTTCTTTGGATTCTGCAACTTATGTCACATCCCGAAACTTAGTATTTCAGAAAAAAAAAAAAATTGTTAAGTAGAATAATCACAGAAGTGCTCATTATTTGTGTCCTGTTCATTATTTTACATTACATTTTGCAACTTTGTAAACAAGATAACATTTTTTTCTAAAATCCTCAGCTTTTCAACAATTTATTATACTGTGTTAAATTGTTTGTGCTGAAATGAACTCATGGAATAAAGTTTTATTAAAGTAGGTTTTTTCCTCAACATATGATCGATTTTTTACTAGCTGTCTGGATGTCGACCGCATAACAAATTGTACTGAAATTTCATCGATTGGAGTGTCTTCCCCCACCGAAATTATTCACGAAATTCTGCGCACTTGGCTCTGATTCTATGAAGGACATGGGATCAAGGAAGGGCTGAATATCCACTTTATCCCTATTCTCCTTAAGACATTATCCGAGACTGATGCTCCATTGAGACCACTTATCTCCCTCCTCAGGGACAAGCCTGGATATGCCCTTGATCCAGTGCCCGTGGCGAGGAGTACAATTAGCGGACAGATGGAGGGAGGCTACCTCTTTTACATAATCCTGAAGGCCATTACCCACGAGTTGGGAGCGCATCATCAACATCCGACTTTGTTCTCGCCCACTAAACCCTCTAATGACTGGGCTAGGCCCCAGTCGGTTGCCCCTCCCCTCTTTTGAATAAATTTGGGCTCCATTCCTCATTAGCTCGTCGATGACCCTAGCTCTTTGGAAAACGCGGATAATGCTAGCAGGATATTGTTAGATTCGACCCTGTTACAATATTAAACATCTAGTGGGCGCGACACAGGACTTTCACATACAAATCGATTTAATTAATATATAGTTAAGTTATTTTTTATGTTTATAGACCTG
This sequence comes from Piezodorus guildinii, assembly GCA_023052935.1. Classification (NCBI taxonomy): domain Eukaryota; kingdom Metazoa; phylum Arthropoda; class Insecta; order Hemiptera; family Pentatomidae; genus Piezodorus; species Piezodorus guildinii. The sequence continues at coordinate 45,050,942 of CM041295.1, forward strand.
AGGCTTTCCATCATGCTTTTAACATCTCTATATATAAAAACGCAGCAAATTATTACACAATAGTTTATTATAAGTGGAATAATCAAGTCAGTATTTTTCTAAATATTTTAATTTTGCCGACGTTTCGGCTCAAGCTTGTGAGCCACCGTCAGGGCTACAAACATCAGAACAAAAGAATACATATTAATGTGATGAATGAAAATTTTTTTGAATGTAGTGACAATGATAACATTTAAATTAAGACAGAAAATATACCAACATACTTAAATATTATAGATACAAATAATGATAATATGGTAAACAATATCATGATGATGATAAGCATAAGACAAAACTTTAGAATTTAATAAAGCAGTAAAAAATTATATATAAACGTTCCATTACTGAGCCATGTCCAAGCATAAACTGAGCAAAACCGAAAACATAGGTAGTATGGGGAGGAGTTCATGTAAAAACCACTGACGGTTTTATAAAGTAGATTGCGCTAAATAAATGTTATTCTAATACCCAGTTATCTTTTGTGAATGAAATAGCAATGTCCCCAATTTATATGAATCAATTATAATTATGAATGATATAATAATACTAAGTATAGCGATAGCTCGATGCGCGATAAATGACCGCTGCAATAATTATTTAAAATAACACAATATCTTTTTAATAATTTTTTTTTTTTTATTTATTGAGAAATATTACAGTTTGTTACATAATGAGCAGTAGTAATATAGATGTAGTACACATTCATACAATATATACAGAATAATGGTGATAAAGTCAAATTACATAAAATCGAAAATAAATAAATTCAAATATATACAAGAAAATAACACTTAATAAAAACAAAAAAAAACAACATACAAATAAAAACAACAACCTGTAGTAGAGATAAATACAAGTCGGGAAATAAATAAAAATCATACAAACAAACTTAACTATATACAATATATACAATCAGCTAAAGGGACCCTAGACTCCGCTGCTCACTCCACAAGAGATCCCAGCGCCTCTCACCCGGCGCTTCACTGGTGTAAGCCAGTGGAGGCCGAGCTAGGGCGGAATAGCCACAAACATACAGTACATGAGTGGAGGATCTGACCAGTGTCAGAACTCCAGATTTTAATAAAATAAGGTTACACAACATAGTGAGTCTGGAACGGAGTGTGGATCGCAGGCCTGCCTTATTAAGTTTTATGTTTATTACCTTTTGTTGGTATAAAGTTTTATAAGATTTTTGTTTCTTTAACTATTGTATTTTTGTTTGTATTCATTATTTTTTATAAAATTTGTAATTATTAATTTTTATTAAATTGCTTGTTTAATTAAGAGTTTACTATTATCTTTATATTTAACCAAGAATAATGAGGTTAAATAAGTATATAAGAGAGAAATGATTTATTTTTCTGGCAATGCTGCCCAAATACATCGATTTGCTTAAATAACCCAGCATACTTATCAACCTTTTATGGACATATTGTATATACGTAGTAAATTCTTTATTTTTTCCTAGTCTATTCTAATATTAAATTTCTAAATCAATGTTCAGTTGTGCAATCACCTGACACACACTTCCTTCGAAGAAATACGTTACCTGGGACTTCATCTTGACAAACATCTTACATGGAATCCTCATACAAGACTTAAACGACAAGAAACTGTTCGTAGATATCGACTATTAAAACACTTACTTGACAAACGATCAAAACTTCCTCTTTACTTTAAAAAACTCATTTACACAACCATTATTAGACCTATCTGGACTTATGGCATAGAGCTACGGGGCTCCACTAAACCATCGAATTCCTCCCTTCGACAAATCCTAGACGCTCCGTACTTTGTTACCAACAAACTCATCCAAAAAAGATACTTCTTCTTTCATTCGAAATTACCCGCCCATACAAACCCGCTTGTCCGCATCCTCTCATCGGCATCTATTCCTGATAATCCTCCGAGGCGTCTGAAAAGACGGTGGCTTCGAGACCTGCTTTCCGAATAAACAAGTGCTGCTACCTACCATTGGGCAGATTCTTCTCAAGACTTTTTCAAGCGAATGTACTGTAAATAACTCATTTCCTTGTTGTACTGTGTGCAGTTGTAAATATCAATAAAATAATTTAAAAAAAAAAAAAAATCTAATATTTACATGTTTTTTTCCTCTTTAGATTTTTCATTATTATTTTATTTTATTTTTCTCTCTATAAATACATTTAAAATTTAAACAAATAATAAAAATATTAATTTTGTAATTAAGTTATTATGAATGGTAACTAATGGATCCAATTAATCTTATTCTCAAGATAATTAAAGGGAACTCCTTCCATGTGAGTTAAGGCTCATACATCTAATGTAAAATTCATTAGGCGCTTCAAGGCAGTAATTTTATCGAAAAATTTAATTATGGGAGGGGTCAACTTTATGGCTTTTAGCGGTCTCGTCCCTTTTTTTATTTCCTCGGCCCAGAAAATTCTGGTTCTTTTTGTATTTTCTGTGTTAAGCTTTCCGAAAATCTCCTCAATTAAAAGGCTTCTTATTTTAAATAGTAACAATAATGAACCAATTATGTTATTATTAGTTCAAGTTAACATTAATTTTTCTAAAATATATTTTATTGTTTTTTAAAACTATATATAAAAATACAATAAGTAAAATGGCTGATTTTACAATAACATGCATGAATAGACATGTAAAGTATCTACCCAATGGTAGTACTTCAAAGTTTATTTTATGAGCAGACAAATAAAGGAGGTGTATATATACGGGCCAAGTCTACAACCAGTGGGATATTTAGGTCTTGATGGATGAGAACATTAAATTAAATTTAAATTTTCAAACATACTTTTTCGTGAGGAATTTCTTCAATATGAAGGTTCCTCAAGCAAAATCCTGCCCCAGGAAGTCTTTCCACTCCTGCTAAGTCCATCGTTCCCTCTCCCGACAGCCCCCTACCAGCCATACTCTCCGACACCCTACCCTTCTATCTATCCGGGGGTCTTCCTCTACTTCTTCAGCCATCCTTCCTCCTAATCTATAATTATTTTTGGCAAGCGATTGCCTCCCATTCGTTTCGCCAGGCCGTGTTCTCTTAGTCTCCTTTCATCCATTACCTCAATGATATTATGTTTTATTCCAAGTCTCTCCCTTACTTTGAGGTTTTCAGCCTTCCGATTCTTCATATTCTTGACGCTCACCTCCAAAAATCCATCTCTACGTAAAGAAAGTTTTTTCCCTGGCCTATACTGAGGGGCCATGGCTACGAACTATACAGCATTATGCTTTCTACCAAAGCTTTGTATTTTATATCAGCTTATTCGTTTTTACCAGTATATTGTTGCTCCAAAGTAAAGAGTTGAACATTTCAATTGATTTTTCTCCACTAAATCTTTGCAACCATCCTTTCAGGCATAATACGCTATTATTTAAAAAAAAAATCATATAAAAAATACAAAGGTACATTAATACCCATTTTATAATAACTTTAAGTTAGGTTCCAAAACGAACAATTCTGCATGCCTACCTTTCCGCTAATATAAGTATAACTAAATTATTGTTTATATACTGAGATGTTTAAGAAATTTAATTATATTCGAATGTCGTTTCGTAATTTTGAAAAATTGTTCTGGAATACTACAAAGCTAAGGATTTACCGGAATTGTGGGGGAAAAATAATTCATGGATCATGACTTAAGTTCAATTTTGTACAGATTTAATAACAATTGTTTTCAGCGTATTTATTTATCATACACAAACACACTCCCACACCCAGAGTATTACATATATGATGAAGTTTAAAGCTACATTACCTCGCTTGTGGGCATTTCAACTCGCCACAACTTTTAATGACTTTTTTTATTGATATAGGGATTGATTATTGACATCGCGATTGCGAATATTTTTCTATCACTTTTAGTTTGAGAAGAAATGTGCAGGCGCTACTAAGAAATTTCGTTCATAAAAGTAGACAGAACCAAAGGTGCAGGTGCTATAAAAAATCTAATTCAAAAAACTTAATAAGAACATTCGAAAATAGATTATACAAGTAAAAGCAAATTGAAAAGCTCAAAAAAACTTAATCATAACCCACCCTCCCACCAAAAAAAAAACACAATAACTAATCCCTATATCAATAAAAAACAGTAAAGTAATAGCGAGTTGAAATGAAAGGTGCGATTAAAAATGTTGTTAAAACGAAACGTAATCTTGACCCGCGTAAGCACAATAATCTAATCTCTATATCAATAAAAAGCATTAAATGTAAATGCGAGTTGAAATGAGCGAGCAATAAAAAATCCAGCTCGGAAAAGTAAAATAAACCCTCCGAAAACAGAATAATCAATCCCTATATCAAAAAATAAAAACATTGAAAGTAAAGGCGATGTGTATGCAGCTTATAAACTTAATTATAACCCTTCGAAAACACATTAATTAATCCCTATAAGCACCTCTCCCCTTTAAAAAATCAATAATTATCTTAAAAATAAATAGACAATTTTTTTTTTACATATATTTTATTGTTTATTACAACTATATATACAAATACAATAAGTAAAATGGCTGAATTACAATAACAGGCATGAATAGACATGTAAATAATCAGACCAGTGGTAGTACTTTAAAGTTTATTTTATGGGCAGGTCTCGAGGCCACCGTCTTTTCAGGCGCATCGGAGGATTATAGGGAATAGATGTAGATGAGAGGTTACGGACGAGCGGGTTTGAGTGGGCAGTTAGTTTGGAAATAAAGGAGGTGTATCTATCGCGGGCTAAGTCTGCAACCAGTGGGATATTTAGGTCTCTATGGATTAGTTTATTAGTTACAAAGTAAGGAGCATTGAGGATTTTTCGAAGGATTTTGGATCGCAAGGATTGGATGTGGGAGGAGTTTGATAGTTTAGTGGACACCTATAGCTTTTCAAATTTTCGCTCGTTAAAATCAACATAAAATATATAAAAAAAAAAAAAAACCGAACAACAAAATGTCAATAGGACTTACAATAATAATTTTAAAAGACATTTAATAAAACCAATTGTTCAAGTAATTATAAGTTGCTAAGTAAATGACAGTGTGTATTCCGCTTAACATTTTCGTTATATTATGTTTCAATTAGAATAATAATTAATTTAGTTTGTCACAATAGTTACATTACTTCTTTTTTTTATTTAATTGCTTTTAGAGGTATTTTTATTGGATAAATAGTCATTAGATTTGCGCCGAAGGAACAAAGCAGCTAGCGCCTTTTTTATGTCAGTAGCGGTCGAAAAAAGGGCATTTGATGGAGAACCTTGGATTAAAAGAGGAAAAGCCCTCTTAGCTCCCTCTTTTTTACCCGGAAAGAAAGCGTCTATATCAACTCGAACAGGAATCACTGATTCACGCCGCAAATACATTATTAAAAACATAGGAGCCTTATTTTTCTTCAATTATTCCAAGTATATATATATGGCGAAAAGCCGTCTAATTTGATTCTGGCACTGAAAAATAATGCTAGGAGTAATATTTCTTAAGCAGAGTGTTTAAGAAGTATATACTATAGAAATATACGAGGTTTATCAAGAAATAATACGTTTATTTGCTTTTTTCTCTCTATAATAATTGAGTAGGTTCATTTTTTATAGTATAAAACGAGGATTTTATTTAAATTTATTTATTTATAAAGGAATTTATTTGTTTGAGATGTCATGTGAATTAGGATAAAGACGATACAGTAGAAATGAGAAGAAAGATCGCTTATTCTAGTACCAAAGTTCTTATACATAAAACACTAGTTGGCCCTGTTCTAATTTATGACTTGAGACATTAATCTTCACTGAGAAAATCGAGCAAAATTTATTAGTTTCTGAGCGGTAAATCCCCCGTACTATCTATTATTGTTAATCTAGTTTGAGGTAAACAGTTGGAATATTGACAAATATACATCTTAGACATCGTGTCTTGAATTCGAGAAACGGATAGTAGGCATATTACACACACTGCTGTTCGGACAGTTTTAATAAAAATATATGAATTGTAGTCGCTGGTACATTCGCAGTGATTTTCAATTTTAACATATTTCCCTTCCTTTTTTTTTAAATATCTTTTTAACTACTTTTTTACTTTCACTTGCCTATATATGAAACATATAGTAGGGGAAAGTATTGCGATCGTGAATATTTTTGGATTCCAGTTTTCAACGGAAATACACCGTTTAGGATCTCTTGAGTACAAATAACCAAGTCACACAAAAAGGTCTGTGTGTCTGTGCCTGCGTGTCCCAATGTGGTAAGTCAAGCTCGAAAAAAAAAGGTGTATAAAACTGATATTTTATATTTTAAGAGCGGCTATGCATGAGCTGTTACAGCAACTTTTTCATAAAAATAAGTTAACCAGAAGAACTTACGAAGTAGGGGAGCTACTAAACCATCAAATTATTCCCGTATCCAATCCCTACAATCCAAAATCCTCACTGCTCCTTATTTTGTAGCTAATAAACTGATCCACAAAGACCTTAATGTTCCGTATGTTGCTGATTTAGCCTGATCTAGATATCATTCATTTCATGACAAACTCCATTCCCACCCTAATCCTCTAGTTTCAATCCTTTCTTCCTCTTCAATTCCCGACAAACCTCCGAGGCGTCTCAAAAGGAGATGGCCCCGAGACCTTCTAGTTTAGAATAGAGACAGGAGTGCTACCATTGGGTAGTTCTTCTACAAGTCTTTTTCATCATATTTACTTGTATTTTTTTTAGTACAGTTGTAAATTTTAATAAATTATGTTAAAAAAAAAAAAATAACAACAGAAGAACCACTTTATACCATGCATTTTGCGCGTTTTTTCGATTTTCTCAAAAACAGCTACGACGATTTCGATTAGTCCCGCTATATTGATGTAAAATGTAGTAGGCTTCAATATCATGTAGGTGTCATTTTTATTGAAATAGTCTGGTAGGGCTTAATTGGCGATTTTTTTAAAATTTTCTTCTTCTAAAGTACATTTAATTTTGAAGATCCTATAAATATATCCATATCATATTTTAGCATTGATAAAAATCGAATTTAAACGAATTCGATATCCGACTAATGGAGAAAAGAGCAAAAATATTTTTATGCAATTTTTGTGTTATTCGTAAATGAAAACAGTAACATAGATGTACGATATAGCGCTGGAAAGCTTCATATTTTAGAAAAAAATTATTATCTTCTAAACTAAATCGTGATCCCTTTCAGTTCACACCTACTGTTCAAGGGTCCTCCCAAATAGTTAATACTCTGTCATTGGAAAGTTACATCATTTTGAGGTCTCCATTTTGTTCGCGAGTTTAGTGAAATCAAGAAAGTATGTGTGTGAGTGAAGGGACAGTGCACAGAAGTTTTCACAAATTACAATATGAATTAGTAAAAGAAACACCAGAGAGGCTGAGAAAGGGAAATGATACAGCTACAAGTTCAAACTAGGAACTTATATTTTATTTCCCTTTCGGTAAAGTCTATTAATAAGTGAATGATAAAGATAACTAGCAATTGTTACAGCAGTAGAAAAAAGTTACATGATCGGGTAGTCATTTTCGGTACACGGAAGTGAATTTGTTTTAAGAAATCGGCGCAATTTATTAAGTCCTGAATAATTTTATGTTGGAATAGTAGGTCAAATTTATGTCGCCTGGATTCTTGTGTTGTCAGATTTGATCTAAGCATTAAATTATCAAGCGATACATCAGGATAGTGATTTCCCATCTTACATCTTACCAGTCTTGAAAATTTGTGTTTTATAATAAGGAGACCGATTGAATGATACTCCAATACAAAACGGACTATTAAAATGTAAAGTAAATTAATTGTGGGCAAATTAAAATCTTTGGAATGACGAAATAAAGATAAAATTGATTTATTGACTGAGTTAACAATGCCTAATACATTACAATACATACATTAATATGTTGTAACGGAATGATAAAGATAATTCAAAATATATACCCAAGTCTTTAATAACATTACACCTAGTAAGAACATTATTAACAAATGAATAAGGAAAGGGAATAATTTTTGTTTAGATTTGTACATGAAATAACATTACATTTATCAATACTCAGAGACATGGCATTAATATTACACCGTAAAAATATCTCATGTAAATTTAGATTGTAAATGCTGACAGTCAGAATTTTAAGATCATCTACATAAAAATTTTGTTGATTAGAGAAAATGAGATGTCATTGATAAAGAGGTTAAACATAAATGGCCCGAGGTGAGATCCTTGTGGAACCCCAGAGGAAGCCGAAAACAGAAATTAATGAAAGGATTTTAATTTAACGAATTGACTTCTATTAGTTAGATATAATGCAAACCAAAGTAACAGATACCGTACGAAGTAAGCTTATTAATAAGGGAACCATGTTTGACGGAATCAAAAGCAGCCCGTCCATTAATAAACAAATGTTCCATATTTTGCAAAGTTGCCAATGGGCAGTAATTCTATTTGTTTTTCATGTATTTTAATTTCAATCTTACTTACTAACTTGTTATTCATAACGATTGTAAATTTCAAAAAATAATGATAAATAAAGTTATCTTTATTTTATTTTTTTAAATAGTTTTGTGGCATAAAAATATCGATACGTTGATGATAGGCCTGTCAGATAATGAGAACACCCGCTTCAAAAACTTATAGGTTCCACCGCTTATTTTTTCAGTCTTGTAATATTGATGTTAATTTTCATTAAAGTCCATTAACCAAGATAAATGTTAGGAAGGAGATGAAGATTAGATGTCCGGTTTGATAATTTGCTTGTGCATGTGTTTGCTGGTAAGGAGGCTGAGATGGAAGTTGATTCGGTGGAGGCTGGCTCTGCTAAAATTGAGTGGACTCGGTTTGTGCGGTAAACCTTGACTAATCCGCCGGAGCCTGTATCGTCCAACTTGCCTAAGCACTTGGAAGCATCTCTTGTATAATTGGCTTCCTTAATGAGGCCGCTATATCAGCGGCAAGAATATTGTTTCCCGGTTAACTACTCTTGGAACGTACAGACATAATAATCATAATTTTTTCATAGAGAGATGTAAAATTGAATATATAGAGTGAGTGTCAAAAGTATTTAGAACTCCCATTTCATTTCATTTGAAAAAAAATCTAAAAAATCACTTGAAAACAAAGTCGCAAACTTGACATACAAAAGAATATTGGTTTTACTTGAAAATTATAGCAAGTGAAAGTATTGCGATCGAATTCTATTTTTTACCAGAAATAAAAGTTTTAGGTTCCCCGAGTACAAATGCAAGGTCCCGCAAAAATGTCTGTGTGTGGTAACTGTTGTAAAAGTAAAAAAAGTCGTACGAAACTGAAATATCACATTTTAGAATCATATATTCCAGGCATTGTTGGACATCGAAATGTAGGAAAATAGACGAAGCTCCACATATACAAGGCAGTCTACCTCAAAACGCTTATTATGGGAGTGAAAGCTGGGTCATGCTCGACAAGTACATTAGCCGGATCGCAGGAGCTGAAATGAGATACCTTCACAGAGTGGTCGGCCAAACAAAGAGGGAGGGACCCTGTGCAGAATAGGAGGCAGTTGCAGGTGGCCCAACTGAAGATCATTAAAAGTCATGGAAGCCCGCCCGCCAGGCAGAAGAACCCGTGGTCACCCAAGAATCCTCTATTAGGAATATATCCAGAGAATAAGAGCCAAAAGAGGGAAAATCCTGGATCAAATGAAAAGGACTTCCCAAACGGAGAAGAATGACTCCGATGGATCGAGGCCCCTCTACGCTAAATGACACAAAAAGAAACAGCAAAAAAAGAAGAATCATATATACCTGAGTTGTTATAGCTACATTTTGATCAATATCAGCGAACCAGAAGAGATTATTTATAATAGGGATTTCGCAATTTTCAACGATTTTCTAAAAAAACAAAAAAAAAACCTTAAACGATTTTGATTAAACTTTGACCTATATGGACGTACGGTACTCAGGTGTGGGCCTCATGCAAAAAATCACACTTGCAGAGAATTCAAATCTTTCATTCTAAATTCCTCCGCTTCATCACTCACTGTCCCTTTTACGTAACCAATAAATCATTACACAAAGACCTCAACATACCAATCGTAACGGATATCATTAAAAAATACTATAAATATTTTCACGACTCACTCGCTGGACATCCAAACCTACTGGTACAAACATTACTGACTGATACACTACCACAAAACCCGCCAAGGAGACTGAAACGCCTCTGGAGCAGAGACCTACTTCTTTAGCAAATCTTCCACGCCAAGAAGTGCCTTCACTGGGAGGTTTCATTGCTCACGAATTCAGAAGAATCCTAAAGGAGGTTTTTGTAATGGTCATCAATGTTAAAATATATGTCTAAAGGCATTTGTATATTACTTGTCAAATAAATAAAAAAAAAATAAAAAAACGATTTTGATTAAACTCGCTAAATCAATGTAAAATTTATTTGGATTAAATATAACATTGGTTTTATTTTAATTGAAATAGACACATACAAGCTCAAATTCCGATATTTTAAAAATTTCTTCCTCCAATGTACCTTTAACTTTGTAGACGTAGAAAAATAATACCTATCATCTTATTAGGATTAAAAAAAAACGTCTAAGTATAAATGATGAACAAATGTGATAACCCACTGAAGGAGAAAAGAGCAGAAATATTTTTTAGGTAATCCAACAACAAACATTCGAACTAATACCTACAAAATTTGAATAGTAAAGGAATTTAAATATCTAGGGGATGGATAAGTATTGATGCTACAGAACGCAAAGCAATGGAATCCAGGAGAAACAAAATCCAATTAGCATTTCAACAGATAAAAATACTTATAACAAGAAATCCCTTTTATGAGGATTGACACGCTATTAAACAGTGATCAAACCGGAACCATTGTATTCAGCAGAGGGACTGACCATAAATCGATTAGGCCAAATGGAACAAGATGAAAATGAACAATGAAAAAATTTCAGGAAAATTATAGGAACGAAATTTCAAGACAATAAAATAATCCATGCTCAAAAAGAAAATCTTTATAGGAAAATTGAAAAAATCTCAGCCACTTGAATTAAAAAAACAAAATTGTCGAATAGTTTCATAAAAACGCCGTGGACGAAAAATATGACCGATTTAGGTGACAAAATTCTGAAACTTGCCTATATTTAACCTTTGGGGTCCCAGATTACGGAAAAAATATTTTAAAAAATTATAAGAAAAAAATATAAAACTAATTAATGTTTTGAAACTATTGGCGAGCGTACAGTGATCAAACGCCAAATTTATTAGCTAAAATCTAAAACTTCCCTATATTTTACGTTTGAAGTCCCAGAATACGGAAAAAATAATAAAAAAAATCTAATTATGGCTCGGAGTTGCTAAAACCTGCTAATAGATGCATTTTATATCATTTAGGAAATTCTTGAAATTATAGATTGTTAAACTTTTGATTTGGAGTGTTGGGTCTGAAAAGAATTATGTATCACCCAAAACGCAAAAAATCGCAAAAATTCTTTGTAATATCTAAAGACTAGAAGGATTGATGAAACAAATCCTTGGGGTAACTTGGGGGTTATATAGTTTTCAGTTTTTGAATAGGTGCATACGTTTACAAAATTCTAAATTAACTCTCAGGTGAGATTGCAATGTATATTCAACAACGAGTTTGGAAATATAATGTTTTTTCTGTCTCAACAATGTCCATTGTTAATTAAAAGCAAGAAGACTTTGCTCTAAATAAACCTTGAACACAATAAATGACCATCGAATAAAGATAATCTAGGCACTTCTGAGAACAGGCATGATTCATTTATTTACTATTTACTTATAAACACGGTATGGTGGGGAATATTAATATCAAGGGTCTTGCCAACTAATAATAAAAAGGTGAAGCACTGGAAAATTCCAAACTTTTGACTTGACTTTTGTCCACCTAAATTGGGGATTTAGCCCACTCTGGGGCGGACAAACAGATTTTTTTTTTCTCATCATTGTCTAAGTTTTCTTTTTGTTCAATATTTGTACGATATATATTTGCCCGCTCTACAAAAGAAGTCTTTGATACATTTTTTTATTTATTTAATTTTTGGCTTCACAACGTTTCAGCCTCTAGGGCAATTTTCAAGGAATTTTGTACTCACTTAACATTTATCGGCCGTCCTGTAGGTGTTCTCATGTGCGACTAACTTGGGGTGGGGATGCCAAAAGATTTATATATTTATTCTGTAAATAGTGCTTGCATCAACACAATTTTGATTTTAATAATGTATCCGTCTTACATAAATAAGAAAATATCAATAAGAGAAGGATAATTGAATCAATATATATATATAACAAAAAAATGTAGAAAAATCGGTGAATCGACAAACAGAAGTAGACAACCTAAACACTTTTTATTAAAAAGCACAAGCACTATTGATAGAATAAATATATAATGCTTTTGGCATCCCCACCCCAAGTTACTCGCGCATGAGAACACCTACAGGACGGCCGATAAATGTTAAGTCAGTACAAAATTTCTTGAAAATTGCCCTAGAGGCTGAAACGTTGTGAAGTCAAAAATCAAATAAATAAAAAATGTATCAAAGACTTCTTTTGTAAAGCGGCCAAATATATATCGTACAAATATTGAACAAAAAGAAAACTTAGACAATGACGAGAAAAAAAAAATCTGTTTGTCCGCCCCAGAGTGGGCTAAATCCCCAATTTAGGTGGACAAAAGTCTAGTCGAAAGTTTGGAATTTTTTGTATTTTTCTTATATATATAGAAATAGAAAATAGAAAATAAACTTTATTCTGGGACAATGTCCCTTCAGAATAACATTAATGGTCAAAATAATAATTTATATCTGGCCTAAAACAATATATAACTACATTTAAATAACAAAAAAAAAAGAAGAAAAAAAATAAATAAAAGGTCATTGTGACATCTCTATGTACATATTCAAAAATAAATAAATAAGAATCAACCTAGAATATATCTTTTACATCTCATTAAAGTATATAAACAAATCACCTCACATAAATAGGCATAATAAGAATTAAAAATTAGCTTACATCGGACTGGAGAGAAAGTAAATATTGAAAGAGGAGGGATTTGAATGATGGTAGGGAAGGAGCATGTCGGATGTTTGAAGGGAGAGTATTCCATAAGGCAGTGGAACGGGCTAAAAAGGAGCAATCGTATTTTTTGGTTCTATGGAAAGGAGTTTGGAGGTCAGACAGACGGGATCTTGTTTCCTGGTGATGGGTTGAGGATTTAAATACCAGAAGGCTGTAGACGTAAAATGGGTGGTGGGAGTTAATGATTTGATAAAGGAATGATCCAAGGAAATATTGTCTTCGAAGGTTTGGGGTTAACCACTTTAACTCGTCGTAGAGGTGGGATACATGAGACCGTCTCGAGGTGCCGAACACAAATCTTAAAAAACAATTCATAATTCTTCTCAATCTGTTCTCGAGCACCTTCGAGAGGCCGCCATACGCCACACAACTATAGTCAAAGTGGGGGAAAATGAGTGATGAGACTAGGAGTTTACGGGTAGATAGTGGTAGGAGGTGGCGGGATCGGTGGAATAATTTTAAGGTACTAATCGATCGACGGGAAATTTGGGCAATTTGGGGTTTCCAGGACAGGTTTTGGTCGATGATGATGCCTAGATTTTTCACAGAGGAACTAAAAACAATAGGGTGATCATTTAGCAAAAGCGGAGGAAGGGTGGTGATAGATCGGAGGAGGTATTTGGAACCAACAAGGATGGCCTGAGTTTTTGTAGGATTAAGCCTTAAGTTATTCAGGTTTGCCCAGGCACTGATCCCATCTAGGTCTTCCTGAATACTGGCAAATGCTACAGATAACTCGGAAGGAGGAAAGGATAAATAGATTTGGAGGTCATCAGCATATAGGTGGTAGGAAGAGTAATGGATTGAATCAGGAAGGTCATTGATGTAGGTATTGAACAAAAAGGGAGAAATACTCGAGCCTTGGGCCACGCCTGAGGACAGGGCAAGGAAATTAGATGGGGGTTGATTAGGAATGACAACCGCTTGAGTGCGGTTGGAAAGAAAGGATTGAAACCATTGAACAGAACTGTTGGAAAAGGATAATGACTTTAATTTAGAGAAAAGGATCGAATAGTTAAGGGAGTCAAAAGCTTTGCTAAAATCTAAAAGTACCAGGACAGTTAATTTTTTTTCATCTATAGCAGTATAAATATCATTTGTGATTTTGGTAAGGGCGGATTGCGTAGAGTAGCCAGGTCGGAAGCCGGATTGGTAAGGGTTAAGTTGGTTGGTTTTTTCAAGAAAACTGGATACCTGGGATTGTACAAGCCGTTCAAGAGGTTTAGAAAGGTTCGATAGGATGGATATAGGTCGGTAGTCTTTAGCGGAAGATGGGTTAGAGATTTTGTTTATAGGATGGACCAAAGCTTGTTTCCAGGAAGCAGGGAAAACTGAATTTTGGAGGGAAAAATTGTAGATGAAAAGAAGGACTGGCAGGATTTCTGGAAGGCATAATTTTAGCAATTTTACTGGAATTCCATCGAAACCTAAGGAAGTAGTACGGGATTTCATTATGGAAGATATGAGGTCTGTTGGTGAAATGTAGGAGACATAAAAATTGTCAAAATCGAATGATGATGAAAGGGATAAGTTATGAGAAAAGGATGGCGAAATGTTGGAGGAGTCGTTTAAGAAATAAGAATTTAGTTCATTGGGTGATACAGGAAAGACTGAAGAGGTAAATGATTTATATATAACAAAAAATGTAGAAAAATCGGTGAATCGATAAACAGAAGTAGACAACCTAAACACTTTTTATGGAAGCACTATTGATAGAATAAATGTATAATGCTTTTGGCATCCCCACCCCAAGTTACTCGCGCATGAGAACACCTACAGGACGGCCGATAAATGTTAAGTGAGTACAAAATTCCTTGAAAATTGCCCTAGAGGCTGAAACGTTGTGAAGTCAAAAATCAAATAAATAAAAAATGTATCAAAGACTTCTTTTGTAAAGCGGCCAAATATATATCGTACAAATATTGAACAAAAAGAAAACTTAGACAATGATGAGAAAAAAAAAATCTGTTTGTCCGCCCCAGAGTGGGCTAAATCCCCAATTTAGGTGGACAAAAGTCAAGTCGAAAGTTTGGAATTTTTTGTATTTTTTTATATATATATATATATATATATATATATATATATATATATATATATATATATATATATATTTTATATATAACAAAAAATGTAGAAAAATCGGTGAATCGATAAACAGAAGTAGACAACCTAAACACTTTTTATGGAAGCACTATTGATAGAATAAATGTATAATGCTTTTGGCATCCCCACCCCAAGTTAGTCGCGCATGAGAACACCTACAAGACGGCCAATAATTGTTAAGTGAGTTAATACAAAAAAAAAAAATTCTTTTTGAATAAATAGATTTTTCCATTTTTTGATTATATGATGTAATATATTATGATCCTATTAAAAACAGTTGCTTTTAAAATTTGATACTGCTGATAATTATGACGACACTGCTAATGAAGCGGTAAAATAATATATATATAACATTGGTATGCATGGTAGGTAACTCATTTATTAAAAATAATTGATTAAAATGTTGACATTAGATGTATATAAAAAAATATTTTAAAAAATGTATAAATGCCATTAAAAATTTTAAATGTTTACAGATACTTGAAAATGGCCCTAGAGGATTTTTTTTTTTCATTCGTTATTTCGGTTCTACGCATCTTGAAATGTCAGTCCTCAAATTTAAAGGGAAGGAGGTGGCAATTTTTTTGTATTTTTATGGTCGATTACAAAGGATTATTATTGAAAATCATAAAACAAAAATTGAATTCATCCAGTCATGCACTTTAAATATCAGATAATTGATTGGCAGTGTAATACGACCGGATAAGGGATATGTGATAACTAAATCACAGAACAACCTGAAATAATCGCCCGACCCCCCAGTTGTACCTTTCAATAAAGCCGATATTCCATGGAATGACTGGGCAGTGGGAGCAAGGGAGGTGGGGCGACCCTATAGCCGTAAAGCAAGGCAGTTAGGCCCCCTTTGTTTGGCTAGGGCAGCTCCATAAAACGGAGGAGGTTTGCAGGTTCTGGCCCAGGATGTCCCTTATCCAACATAGTAAAATTCAATGGTTAATGAATAGCCTAGCTGCCTCAGAACTAATTAACAAAATTACTTCGGATGATAGCTAACCGAAATCTATGCGGAGCTACCTGGGCCGAAAACACTTAACGAAGCTCCGCGACCGACCCTTTTGAATATAACTTAAAACTGTGACAGTGATCTTTAACAGGTTCCATCCAAAACATTTATCGTTTTTTAAGCAAATTTTTATAAGATTATTTCGTTGATATAAAAAAACAAAAAAACATCATAACTCAAAGTGTAGTCCATTGTTATTGTTATCACCATATGTTAGCCAATGGAGATTTCCAAAAAATACTGTATCTATTTTAAAATTTTACAGGAAGCACAAAACTCTAATCACTATATTATTAAACCAACTTATTTTATTATTTTCGCATAAAAATATAGAATTGTTTAGGTTTAATATTTTTAATAATGAACCTCTGTAATCGACCAAAAAAAAATTACCCCCTCCCTCAAAATTTGAGGGCTTACGTATCAAGATACGAATAACCCTTTTACGGTTTTCTTAAAAAAAAACAGCATAATCAATTTTGATGAAACTCCCTATGTAGATGTAAAATTAAAAGGGCTTTAATATTATGTAGGTTTCGTTCTGCTTGGAAGAGTATAACAGGGCTTACATGCCGATATATTAATTTTTTCCCTCTAAAGTACCTTAAATTTTTCAGGTTCCATAAAATTAACCAATTCGTCTGATTAACATAAAAAAAAAAAAAAAAAAAATCATCTAAATATACAAGTTGAACGAGTTTGATAACTGAAGGTGAAAAGAGCAAATATATTTTCGTATGCATTTTTTTAAAAAGTAATATAGATGTATAATACACTGTTGGAAAGGTAAAGTTTAGAAAAAAAAAATTATTTTATACGCAGAATTGTTAAAGTTATCGAAAAGTGATAAAAAGCCAAAAAAAAAACAACTGATAATAATATAATTGATTATTTAATAAAAAATATGTTTCTATTGAAACTAATTTAATTAATTCTTTAACAATTTATTCTCTTCTCTAAATATATTTAAAAATTACTAAATGGATTTAAACAACGGAGGTAAGTGAAAGTGGTGTGTGGAACGCACCAGACTTTTCATCCTCCTACTTTTCAGCAACCGGAAAAAGCAGATCTAGCTATTCGGATTTAGGTATTCGGATTTTTCTCTTAATCCGATGATCCTATTCAACAACAGCGAATATGAAAGTAGGAACTGTAATGCAAAAATAGCACATTTTGGAATACTCTATATGATTGAAATTTAAAAAGAAATATGAATGAATACTTGAATATCTTTATGAACATTTAATCTAAGCCATGTTTCACTAAAGTCTTCAAATAAATTTTTACCATCAATGTATTAAAAAAATACCGAATTGGCAACTGAAATTATTCCTGGAATATACAGAAAAATAATCAATTTATCCAGTTAATTCCAATTATCCGGTATGCGTTTTTATATTGCTTAGTCACAAAAAAAAACAAAAACAAAAAAAAAGCAATTTGTTTTCCTAATGCGGAGCACATTTCATTTGAATGCAAATTTCTAAACAAGCAGCCTCATCAAAGATGGCTCCCCTGAAGTTCTTATTGCCCAGTCCTCGTCCACTATTTATTCGGCCCAATTTGAATATCAAGACAATAATCCGACTGTCTTAGCAAAGAATTTTACACAATTTATTAAAAATAAATATAATAAACTAATCTTGAAACAGAACATAAACAGTTAAATTCAATTTTTGGATCTATGGTCCCCAAGCAATTTCTTAAAACCAGAAAAAAATTTTCCCATACCTTAACTTTATTTTTTTTATTTATTTTTTTTTTTTGTCGCGATATTTTAAAATATTGTTTTGAGGTTTTTGAATTTTGGAAAACCACTTCTTTTTTTTTTCCAAGGAAACTGTATGTTAGTGTTGATTTCACAATTATTTAAGTTTATTTAAGTGAAATTTGAAAAAAGAAAAAAAAAAAAAAAAAAAATATATATATATATATATATATATATATATATATATATATATATATATATATATACAATAATTTTGTTTTAAATCATTCGGGTTTTGGGCCATTAAACTAATACTCCTTCTTAATTTTCTTTATTTTGACGTTTCGATCCTCCGTCCATGAATACACATAGGATCCTTTTCAAAACTGCAACAAAGAATTTATTGAGCCCGGCACACCACTCAGGCTAACACAGGGCACTGTGTTAGCCTGAGTGGTGTGCCGGTGCTCAATAAAATTCTTTGTTGCAGTTTTGAAAAGGATCCTATGTGTATTCATGGACGGAGGATCGAAACGTCAAAATAAAGAAAATTAAGAAGGAGTATTA
The DNA here is from genome assembly GCA_023052935.1 of Piezodorus guildinii. Taxonomy (NCBI): domain Eukaryota; kingdom Metazoa; phylum Arthropoda; class Insecta; order Hemiptera; family Pentatomidae; genus Piezodorus; species Piezodorus guildinii. Next base: position 45,069,447 of record CM041295.1, read on the forward strand.
GTTTAATGGCCCAAAACCCGAATGATTTAAAACAAAATTATAATATAAAAAAAGGGTCGATGAATTAATTTCTTGTATATATATATATATATATATATATTATATATATATATATATATATATATATATATATATATATATACACATATACATATAAAATGTTCCCATACTTCAACAAAAAATCCCATATGAGCCCTCATAACAAATTTACAATATACAAATCAGTTATCAGTTAATCACATACGCCTCGCCAGTCTGGAGCTCATCCTGCTTGACTAATTATCAAAAACTTGAAAGGATTCAAAATCTATCAATGCGTATAATTAACAATTACCCCCGCTACACTAAAATATCATCTATGCTCCAGGACTTGCAGCTTCCAACAGTCAAACAATTTGTCCACACTCAAACAGCTACATACTTCTGTAAAACACCAGTCTCCAACAATCCATTAATAAAGGAAATCGGTGATTATAATAAAACTTCACTGAAACGCTACACTCATATGTGTAGAACTAGATATGTGTTGCTAACTTAAGCTAGTTTTGTTTTAAATTCTAAATTTTATATTTCCAAGTGTTTGGCTTTTTATTTTTATTATCATTATTCCATTTTTATCATTTTTTACTTTTTTTTTTATAAGTAGGTTTTTTGTATAATTTTTCCTACTACCATATTTAATATCAATTTAATTTTACCACATATTTAGTCATTTGACTAATATATTATAATTACCAAACGAACAAAACATTATGCTGATTGTAAAGATGTATCATCCGAAATCATTTGTAAATGTTTTTTCAATTTGTAAATATGTAAATAAAGTTTATTTTCTTTCTTCAACTTAATGCCTTTTTAAATCTTAAGTTATTAATAGAATAGAATTCCATAAATGATAATAAACTGGCATTGGGTCAATATATACCTTAGTAAATATAAAATCAATTAATCATTAAATGAAATATTCAATGAATTCTCTGAAGCTATAATTGCCAAGGATTGAGAACAAATTGATAAAGATATAAATAATGAAAAAAGGTATTCTTCGAACCTAACGAATACAGAGTACAATAAAGATTTATAAATTAATATTTACATTATAGATTTCTGTTGCAATGAAAACAAATTTTGAGTAAATTGCAGTACAGTATTTGCAGTACAGTCGGTACAAAATTACTGAATTCATTCCGAGTATATCAATGAGACTTTTAAAGGCAAATGAAACACATTTCCACTGTTATAAATTAGTAGCATATTTAAATTATTTATTATTAAAAAATTGTATAGAATTATTAAATAATATAATTATGGCCGCTGGACTATATTATACTTCGTTTACATACAATTTAATTTGTTTTGAAAATTATAATAGTGATACTAAAGGGTCATCAAAATATACATATTCCACGTCATTTAAAAATTATCAGATTTTGATTTATTTCTTAGAGATATGCGTAAAGGTTAATTTTGTGACCATGCAATATAAAAACGCATACAGGGTAATAATTAACTGATTCAGTTGATTGTTTTTTTTTTGTATATTCCAGGAATAATTTCAGTTCCCTATTTGGTATTTTTTTTAATACGTTGAATGTATAAATACATTTGAAGAATTGAGTGAAACAAAGTTTAAAGGTTCATAAATTTATTCAGTAATACTTTTGGTTTGCATACAATCATATAAAGAATTCCAAAATTCTTTAATTGTTTTATATATTTGCGTTATAGTTCCTACTTACTTATTTGCTGTAAAATAGGATTATCGCATTAAAAGAAAAATCTAAATACCTAAATCCGAATTTCTAGTCTGCTTTTTCCGGTTGCTTCCGGGTAGGATGGAAAAAAAATCTGGTGCGCATAACATACGACTTTTACTTAGCTCCGTTGCAAAAATCAATTAAGTAATTTTTAAACATATTTAGACAAGAAAATAAACTGTTAAATAATCAATTAAATTAGTTTAAATAGAAACATGTGTTTTATTAAATTATAAACAACATTATTATCTACGGCAATCAGATTGTTTTAAATGCTTTTTATCGCATTCCGTTAACTTTTACAATTTTGTGTATAAAATAATATTTTTTTCTAAAGCTTTCCAACGGTGTATTATGCATCTATATTACTGTTAAAAAAAAAAAAAAAAAAAAAAAAAAAAAAAAAAAAAAAAAAAAAGGCATACGAAAATATGTTTGCTCTTTTCTCCTTTAGTTATGTATCAAACTGCTTCAATTTGGTTGGTGACATAATAAGGAGCATTTACTATTGTTCGGAGGACTTTGGATGAATGCGTTTGATGTAGATCCTTTAGCTGTCCTCCACAGCCACCAAGTCCGTAGGTCCACATAGGCTTCAGTATTTTCTGTTAACTGTAGCTCAGATTTTCTGTTGAGTAGTCGGTATGACTGTCCGAATCATCAGTTGAGTTCTTGTCTTTTAAGTCTTGTATGTGGGTTCCATGTCAATCTTTTGTCTAATAGTAATCCAAGATTCCGACTGTATCTGAGGAGGTATTGGTAATAAGTTGAGGAAGCAAAGTAGATATATTTTTGTTTTTCTGATGTGACCCATAAATATAAAAATAAAAAAAGTCCTCCCTAACAATTTAGAATCGGATCATATCAACTTTTTTGTTTCAATTTAGGTCTAGTGTTTGCTCTCAAAATATTACGAGGCATTTATGAAACACCCTATTAGTTAGTATTAAGGACAAAAAATTATAATAATTAATCCTTTGTTATTTCCTGGAGATTATTTTTATTTTTAGATTAGTTAATAGGCTAGGTGAATGATTTGCGGGTTAGGTTCCCTTTGAGGAAGGGCAAGGGCTGGATGATGTAATAAATGACAATAGGAGACTCTAAGGCTTCCGCTCCAAGCTAAGTAGCGACTCCAGCCTTCAAAGATCAAACGTGGAGAAGTGGAGCGTCGCTGGAGAACTCCATCCTGGAGGCCCTTTTCACCCGATCCCTTGGAAATATTAGCAAGGGACAGTCTCTTTGTAAGCATCTTCACCCTATCGATTCCCATCCTTTTGGGAATTTAAGGTGAACCAAGTCCAAAAATATAACTATATTAAAATTGAAAAAAGAATAGATAGCAGTCATAGAGACTGCCGACAGAACTTTTTTTTTTAATTCTGGATTTGCGCTGGAATTTTGTGTTTTTTTTTTATTATTGTTTCATTTAATAGTAAAACATCATCCCCCTGTAGATATATATCATCTTGAAGTATGTCATTTGTAATCTGAATATGACTGTAGACTGTATAAGTTGGTGGTACACATAGCAATTTTTTTTTTTTTTTTTAAGCTTTATAGTTTTTTGACAGAGATTACCTCAGTTTCACTCCTAAGTAAACTTAATTAAAAAGTAATGTAAAACTTAAGTTTTGATTAGTAATGAAATATAGATTGTACTTAATTAAAATCTATATTATTAAAATGAATTTAATTTTCAAATGTCATATTTCTTTGCTTAAAATTATCAAGATTTCGCTTTACTAAGAATTACATATTGACAGTTAGATCATTATGAGCTTGTTTTTTTATGTTTGAATGTTTTCATGCAAAGTAATGTTTTAATAATATTTACAAATATCGATATATTAGAGTCAAGAGAATTAAGATATTCTTTATATTAACTTTATATAGAGTAAGAGGTAAGCTCTAAGACGTAGTTTATTTACCATGTCTTTACTCGGTCATTTGTAACTTATTTCGATTCAATTAAATACAGAAATAAAGTATTTTAAAAATATATATTTTTTGTGACGATATATCACCGTTCACGGAAATTAATATGGATATCTTATCTGTAATAGACAGGTATAAACAGAGCGCATGCGCCAGTCTAGAACATGTTGGTGAAGTTACAATAGTTACAAAATAAAAGCTTATACCCAAGCCAAAAATCGCATAACGCGCCTAAAGGTGTTTTCATTACAAAAACAACAGCTTGTACAAAATTAAAAAACATTGCAAATTCTCGTTAATTAAGATCTAGAAATTTAACTGTTACCGATCCAATTACAGTTAAATAACTAGAACTAATTGATTACTCTTCCGAGTAGCTAGTTACTATGCTATTCTAGTTGTTACAGTGAGTGATAAAAGTATTCGGAATTCCTATTTCTTTTCATTTCTGAGTATTTTTCAGAACTATTAATTAGCATAATTATTTTTTATTAATAAAACTTAAAAAGAGAGTCACATACAGGAAAATCACTATGAAAATGAGAATATTAATATTTGAAACCACTACATATTATTACGATTTCTGAACACTTTTGACGCTGTGTGATCTCGTAATTTTATATTATTAATGAATATTTAAAAAAAAAAATATATATACTTTTCGGTTATTTGGTTAGTGATTTCTTTCTTTATGGGACTCTCTTTTAAAGATTTATTACTAGAAAAGAGTTATATAAATTAATAGTTCTGGAAAATTTAGAAATAAGCTTAACACATTTGAGGAATTTAATTAATAATCTGTCTTTCACCAAGCCATCAAATTCCTCCCTCATCCAATCCTTGCAATCCAAAATCCTCCGAAAGATCCTAATTGCTCCTTATTTTGCCACTAATAAAACTATCCATATAGACCTGAATATCCCGTTTGTTGCAGACTTAGTCAGAATTAGATATACCTCCTTTAATTCCAAACTACCAGCCCAATGAAACTCGCTTGTCCGTATCCTCTCATCTTCATATAATCCCGATAACCCTCTGAGGCGCCTGAAAAGACGGTAGTTTGAAAACTGCTAATGAAACAAACATGGCTAGCTTCTTCGCAAGAGTTTATCAAGATCATTTTTACTTTTCTCACATTTACTCGTTGTATTTTTTTCCGATACAGTTATATCAGTTAATAAATTAAAAAAAACACTTAATATTTTTTTAACGGTACCTTTTTTGCTTTTGTATTAAATTGTTATATCCTCCACGCTTTAATCAGCCATCATTTTTTTTTTTTAACATTTCAACTATTTTTTTTTTAAATTATCGTAGCCACTGTTCGTTCGTCAAGTTTTTTTAACATCTTATTTTAAAAACGTTTCTTTCTAAGGTTGGATATCAGCTACATGAGGGTGAAAAATCGTTCAGAACATAAATTTATGTAGAAGATTAAAGAGAATATGAATATTTGAAACCATCAAACATCAGAATAGTACGATTTCCAAGACATTTGACACTGTGTGTGTGAAATTTAACATTATTAATCGGATATTAGAAACATTTTGTTGATTTAATATACATCGTAGCCATGGAGTCTTAGTGATAGTAGGGATAAGTTTTATAAGAACAAGACAATAAATAAATAAGTTTAGTATAAGAAGAAAAAAAAGTTATATAATAAGCATCATAAATTTTATTATTATTTATCCGTAAATATTTTTATATAATAAAGATCATAAATGCGATATCATAAATTAATAAAAATATATGTATACTAAAGAAAATTTACTGTGAAGAATATAACTATGGAACACAAATATCATATATCAGAGATTACAAAAGCATAAGTAGATACAAATAATAATAATAATATTTAAAAGGCAACTAAATTGAGAATAAAATACACGGATACATGAGCACGCCCTGACCTAAAGCTCAGGGTCTGTGTTTGTATTGATGGAGTCACAAACACTTATAATAAAATAAAAGATTGTATTTCCGTCTATGTGTCTCCAGAAACAAACACTCCAGTATCAAGTGCTTTCAACCGTTATTGATAAGTGTTAATCTGATATTTTTTAAAACAATATAGTTTTCGGTTATCTGGTTAGTAATTTTGCTTTATGGGACAAAATTTTTCTAATATCCGATTAACTATGTATAATTGTATTGTGTATTGTATATTTGTATATAATTAAAATACACACAGTTTCAAAAGTATTCGGAAATCGTAATACCATGTTGTTAAATGGTTTCAAATATTTATATTCTCTCTCTAATCTTCGACATAATTTTATGTACCGAACCCTTTTTCGCCCCCATTTACCCAACCCTAGACAGAAACCTTTTTAAAATAAGGCGTTAAAATAAAAACTTGACGATCAAACAGCGGCTTCAATTAAAATTTTTAAAAAAGAAATAGTTGAAATGTTAAAAAAAATATGGGATTAAGTGGATGGCTGAGTAAAGTTTGGAAGATATAATAACTATATAGAAATGCAAAAAAGTTACCGTTAAAAAAATATTAAATGTTAACAATGAAAAACTTATTATTAATTAAATATGAAAAAAATCCCTCAAATAAGTATAGCTTGCTTATTTCTGAATTTTCCAGAAAATATTAATTTATATAATTTTTTTTTAAGTAATAAATCTTTAAAAGAGAGACCCATAAAGTAAAATCACTAACCAGATAACCGAAAAGTATACTGTTTTAAATATATCCGATTAATAACGTAAAATTACAGGATCACACAGCGTCAAAAGTATTGGGAAATCGTAATACCATGTGGTTTAATGGTTTCAAATATTCTTGTTCTCATTCTCATAGTTTAACAAATTGAATAGCATAGTAACTTGTAACTCTTCTTCAAATAGTTCTAGGTGTTTAAACTGCAATTAGATCGGTAACAGTCAAATTTCTAAATCGTATTTAACTGGAATTCATATTTTCAGCGTTTTTTTAAATTTTGTACAAGATGTTGTTTTTGAAATGTTTTTTTTAGGCGTGTTATGCGATTTTTGTCTATCGTGAAAGCTTTGATTTCGTAACCATAGTAATGTCACCAACATGCTATAGACTGGCTCATGCGGTCTGTGTATACCTGTCTAATAGAGATAACGATATCAATTTCCGTGAAGATTACCGATACAGGTGTAAAATCGGCCCAAAAACATCGATTTATAATACTTTATTTCAGTATTTAATAATAATATTAATAGGATTACGAACCCGAAGGTTCGATGCCGATACCACCAAATTCTGTCTACACAGACTCGTCCAATGTTCGCCGGTCAAGCGAGAGCAGCAGCCTTAACGCAATCCTCCCATCGACACTTCGGCCTACCTTTCGGACGTCTACCAGTCAGATCAGTGAATACCAACTTTCTCGGAATCCGCTTCTCATCGAGCCCAACAACTTTAATCGCCCATTTGAGTCTCCACGATGCTATCAACTCAATTATATTCACAGGATACAAGTTCCGCAATTCCGCGTTGCCTTCTAAACTACCCAGTGGCCTCATCTCTCTTCGGACCAAATATTTTACGCAGTACCTTATATTCGAAAACCCTAAGCCGTTGTTCATCCTTCAAAGTAAGGGGCCACGCTTCACATCCGTGAAGAACCGTCGGAAGAATAATAGTTTTATAAATTCTAACCTTTGAGTTTTTTGGTAGAAGCCGCGAACTAAGTAACTTAGCAACTGAATAATAACACGCATTTCTCACCTTTAACCGGGACTTTATTCCTTCTTGGATTTCATTTTTTCTTGTTATCATTGAACCTAAATACTTGGATTTCTCTAATTTAATTTAATTGAAATAAAATCAGTTGAAAATGAACGAACAAAGACATGGTAGATAAACTATGTCTTAGAAATTACCTCTTACCTCTGGTTAAACACTATATAATGGCAGTGTAGTGTGTGCCATGCGTGTGTAACGACCTAATCGTGCTCAGTGTCAGTCTTTGTTAGCTATAGGAAGTGATATAGCTTAATTTGTTTTTCCCACTGAAAATTTACTATATCTGGAATTTTTGTTAACCTCTGCTAAGATATTGTTCCGAGAAATGCCGCCTAAAACTAGAAGTACTAGCGATAATGAACAAGCCCCTAGTGATTCCAATAAAAATATGGCTGCTTCATCACGTGAACAGAATAATGTAATCCAGGCTATACTGCGTGAAGAATTAGAAAAAATGCTTTTATCACAAGAATTCATCACATCATTAACAACTAAAGTGATGTCTGTTATCAGAAGCGAAATTAATAACCTCATAAAAACTGAGGTTGAAAAGAAAACTAAATCTCTAAGTGATGAATTAGAAAAATTAAGAAAGGAAACTGATCAACAAAATCAAAACATGAGGGGTGGCTCATTAGTGGTACACAATAACAGTGATACTATAGTCTTGAATCAGGAGAATATTGTCAAGATAACTTCAGAAAAAATAGGACTGGACTTGACCACTCAAGAGTTTGAACTACGGGCTATTGGTCGAGCTAAAGGAAATAAAAAGTCAGTATTACTTGAATTTAAAAACAGGGAACTAAGAAATAAAGTATATTTTTCTAAATCTAAATTAAAAGGTACAGGCATCTCAATTCATGAAGACTTGACGCCTACACGACGTATATTATATAAACGAGCTAAGGAAGCATTTGGTTTTAAGGAGGTCTGGACTAATAACGGCAATATTGTAATAAATCAAAAAGGAGAAAAGCGAAAAACACGAACTGCCCGGGACCTGGCCAACCTTCTCAAAATATAACAGCACTGAGACCTGAATTGTTATTATCACGAACTCCATCAATACCTAGTATGATCAAGTAAGGCAAATTAACAAATCAAATTCCTCACGAATTACAAACAAATATCTACTTAATTACTTAAGAAAACTTTACATTTCGAAAATAAATCATTGGCTTCATTTAATATAGATAAATTTAAGACCTACCTCTTGGGAGCTTTGGTAAAGTCGAAATCAAAATTTCTTAGTTCTCAAATTAATATAAACTATAGATCCACGCAGAAAATATTCGAACGCACTCTGTCACCGTTAATAAATACCACTCCACTGCTCTCTTGAATGTCTTTAAAATACTAACCTTGGTTTCAAGAACTGTAAACACACAAGGGACCGCTATTTAGAATTTAGTCTTATTATTGTTTATACTAATAAGTAAATACAGCCGAAACATTGAAAACATCTCATTTTCGTGAGCTGATTTCGTATATTTTTATAACTATCTATTTAATTTGTTTTTATCTTAATATTTCTCACTCTTTTTGCATAGGATATTCTATTTTTGTTTCGTTTTTTAGTAAGTAATATGAATATATATGCTTATTGGATCATACAGGAATTTCTTGAAAATGTTCATTAATTGCAAGAGATGTGTAAATATCACAATTTACTTTCTCTTTTATTTATTTATTTTTTCGTACTGTTATCACATGAGTGAGTAAATATGCTTATGTATATATATTAATGTAAGTTTGTGCCAAAATTAGTTTAAGCAACTATCATTATTATTATTTACTTCTTTTTGTTTTTTGTTTCGTTCGATTGGTGCTGTAGAATTAATTATTTTCTATGTTCTTACTAATGAACATCATTTTTAATGGTGTGTACTTTTGTTTCATTTTTTAGTAAGTAATATGAATATATATGCTTATTAGATCATACAGGAATTTCTTGAAAATGTTCATTAATTGCAAGAGATGTGTAAATATCACAATTTACTTTCTCTTTTATTTATTTATTTTTTCGTACTGTTATCACATGAGTGAGTAAATATGCTTATGTATATATATTAATGTAAGTTTGTGCCAAAATTAGTTTAAGCAACTATCATTATTATTATTTACTTCTTTTTGTTTTTTGTTTCGTTCGATTGGTGCTGTAGAATTAATTATTTTCTATGTTCTTACTAATGAACATCATTTTTAATGGTGTGTACTTTTGTTTCATTTTTTAGTAAGTAATATGAATATATATGCTTATTGGATCATACAGGAATTTCTTGAAAATGTTCATTAATTGCAAGAGATGTGTAAATATCACAATTTACTTTCTCTTTTATTTATTTATTTTTTCGTACTGTTATCACATGAGTGAGTAAATATGCTTATGTATATATATTAATGTAAGTTTGTGCCAAAATTAGTTTAAGCAACTATCATTATTATTATTTACTTCTTTTTGTTTTTTGTTTCGTTCGATTGGTGCTGTAGAATTAATTATTTTCTATGTTCTTACTAATGAACATCATTTTTAATGGTGTGTACTTTTGTTTCATTTTTTAGTAAGTAATATGAATATATATGCTTATTAGATCATACAGGAATTTCTTGAAAATGTTCATTAATTGCAAGAGATGTGTAAATATCACAATTTACTTTCTCTTTTATTTATTTATTTTTTCGTACTGTTATCACATGAGTGAGTAAAAATGCTTATGCATAAATATTAATGTAAGTTTGTGCCAAAATTAGTTTAAACAACTATCATTATTATTATTTACTTCTTTTTGTTTTTTGTTTCGTTCGATTGGTGCTGTAGAATTAATTACTTTCTTTGTTTTTACTAAGGAACATCATTTTTAATGGTGTGTACTTTTATTTGTTTATTTTTGTTTTGTTTTTTCTTTCTTTTGGAACTTTCCAAAAAAAGGGAAACATAGCAGAGGTCAGTATACTTACATATATTTTTGTTTTATCACTTTCTTCATTCTCTACTTCAATTATACATATTATTAGCCATATTCTATGTTATTCCTAATTATTTCATCGTTGAAGGGGGATGAAAGAGGGAGAAAACAAAACAGGTAAAACCTCAAATCTCAAATAAAATAAAATAGTTGTTTATTTATTATTAATATTGGTTTGAATCAAGTATATAATTAATAGCTCTCACTCTGGAGAATTTTCTAATTCATATACTGGTTTTGAAGGCATGACCTGAGCACTGTTTTTCACCATCCGATTTATGATTATCCTAATTGACAACTATTTCCTATTATTTTATTTATATTTATTCTTTCCCATTATCTTATTTCCTAATTTTATTTACTCTAAATATGTTCTAGACTTCCTCTCCCTATCCTTTCCTATGACATTCTGGTCACTTGCGTTTTTAGAGGTTTGCACTCGGACTTGTCTCCATCACAATATTAATTATGGTTTCTATACTTGACATAGGCGTGGGCCTGCGGGAGGAGGAGTTTGATTTCGCAGATGATCTGGCGCCTGTGGTGGGTCCTTTCTCCGACATTGCAAGGATTGTGGGAGATGATTGTGGGGTGCTGAAAGTGGCACACATTAATGCGGAATCCCTGCCAGCGCACATTGACGAGGTTAGACTGGTTCTCCAGCAGGCGAAGTTTGACGTTTTAGCTGTTAGTGAGTCCTGGCTCGTCCCAACACTTTCCTCATACAGCGTTGGCATCGACGGCTACAAATTATTCAGGAATGACAGAATTGGAAAACCAAGAGGAGGAGTAGCAGTGTATGTCAGGGTTGAGTATCCGGTTGTCGAGCTGAAAGCCTCTGCTTTCCTGGAAAATCATCCCGAATATTTGTTTCTTGAAGTTCGAGCAGCTGGCGGAAGTGTTTGTATAGGTGCTGTCTATCGCCCACCAAAAAGCGGATATCTCACGGATCTCGAAGAAATAATACAGTTTACAAACACAAGTTTTTCAATCTTATAATACTTGGAGATTTCAATGCCGACCCATCTGGTAATTCATTTTATTCATGCCAAATGACTTCCTTGTTTAGTGAGCTCAATCTTAGCATCCTTCCGTTCCAAGCAACAAACCATACTCACACTATGGCAGTTGACTCTGAGACATGGATTGACCACATTGTGGTGTCAAACCCATCCAAAGCGAAGCGTCACGGACAGGTGCAGGTTCCAGGAATCTCGACCCACGACCTTATCTTCGTTCTCTATAAAAGAGGACCTGAACCAAGAAAGATTGCTCTTTCTCAGAGTAGAAATCTGAAAAACATTGACCAAGAGGTCTTTAAAATGGATGTCACGACGATTGACTGGTCTGAGTTGTTTGAAAGCCACGATGTCAATGATAAGGTCAAAATATTCACAACAAAACTTAATGAGCTGTTCGACAGGCACGCTCCGTTGAAGACCTACAAAAGGCGAAAAACAAGACCCTCTCCCTGGATGTCTGGGAATATCAAGTCCTTGATGGCTAAAAGAGACTTCTTTTTCTGGATGTTGACAAGAGGTGGTTCCATTGAAGACTTGACGCAGTACCGGCGTATAAAAATCAGGTAAAGACAGCTGTGCGAGACGCCAAAAGAAAGTGCCTGTCTGAAAGTTTAAACGGTTGTGCTCCCGCCGAGGTGTGGAAACTATTAAGGAACCATAGAATCATCGAGACAAAGAAAAATGAAGAAGATGTCCAATGTAACCTTGATGATCTAAACCAGTTCTTTGCATCTCACCCTCTTGACCAAGGGCAACAGATTAATATATCTTTACCTACTAATGAACATGTTGATGACCTCATTTTTGAAGAGATCTGCGAAGAAGATGTGGCCTGGAGTTTGAGTAGGGTAAATTCTGGTGCGACAGGTGACGATGGAATATCTAAAGCTATGTTAGGTAAGGTTAATAACAACAAAGTGATTGCCAATATTTTAAATGCATCCTTGCGGCAATACAGGTTTCTTGATGCGTGGAAACGAGCTATCGTCAGACCGATTTCTAAAAAGTCAAAGCCTAAAGAACCATCAGATTACCGCCCGATCGCAGTCTTGCCTGTTCTATCCAAAATTCTTGAAAGGATAGTTGAGAGGGATCTGAGAAAATTCCTGGAGGACAACTATTTATTGTCACCACACCAATCGGGATTCAGACAAGGACACAGCACTTGCACTGCACTTCACACAATTTTAACTGATATAAGAAGAGCTATGGACGATCGAATGATAACTGTATTCACATCATTAGATTTTACAAGGGCTTTCGATTCGGTCGACCATGACACGCTTTTAAAGAAGTTCGGTAGCTTTGGTGTCGGTGAACCAGTCTTGCAATGGCTCAAGTCATACCTTACTAGACGACTACAGCAAGTAAAGACTATAAGTGGCGAGTCTGGATGGATGGAATGTAGCTGTGGTGTACCACAGGGATCGGTTCTGGGACCACTACTATTCCTGGGTTATGTCAACGATATAGCTCATACACTCAGGCATTGCAGAATCCATATGTTTGCTGATGATATATGTATTTGGGCATCTGCGTTGCCTGAGGATATGGTCTCTACTCTGCAGCGGGTTAATGATGATCTGGACCGGGTTCAGCTCTGGGCCCGCACTAATAGATTTCACCTCAACGCCCGGAAGTCTCGCTGGATGCTGATTGGCAGCCCAAAACTGGTAGTAAAGGCTGAAAAAGACATCGCGCTGCCTCCACTGGTGATTCACGATCAGATTGTCCCGCGTTGTGACAAAATGAAACTCCTAGGTGTGATTATTAACACATCCTTGTCATGGCGCGATCATGCTGGACTGGTGGTGAGCCGAGTCTACGGTGTCTTGCATTCCCTCTCACGGTGGAAACGGCTATTGCCAGCCGATGCCAAGCGAAAAATAATCTCAGCACTGGTACGCCCACTAATATGGTATTGTGACTCCGTATATATAGATATATCGGAAGCTGAGGACTACAGGATACAGAGAGCGCTCAACGCAGCTATCCGATTTATATTTGGTATTAAAAGGGACCAACATATAAGTCCACTTATACAGGAGTTAGGTTGGCTTCGAGCAAAAGAATATCGCCGCCTCAATTTAATGTGCCTAGCCCGTAAAGTGCTTGATACCGGAGTTCCAGAAATCCTAAGGCGTGAGTTTATAGAGGTGCGGAGTGAGAGGTTGCAGGGCGTATTCCAGTTACCTGCTTGCAGAACTGAGGCCTTGAGGAATTCTTTCCACGCCGCGGCAGCGAGAGAGCTCAACCAGCTACCGTTGGAAGTTAGGTTTTCATCCTCTTTCCGTAAGGCTTGCCTTCGACTATTCTTTGAAGCAGACTCGTCGAGTGCACCTTGAGGCTCTGAACAAACATGGAGATGCTTCCTTTCCCTTTCCAATATCCCTTTGTTCCTTTTACTTTATTTGATTGTTTTTCCTTAATCTCTTCCCTCAGTGTTAGTTATTATTATCATAAATATTTATTTTATTTTTTTAATAATTTTATTTTAAATAGTCTACATAAATTTTGTTTATTATTATTAATATTTTCTTTTTGTATAGTTTAAAATATTTACTTTTTTATGTTTATTTAAAAAAGAAAAAAGGGTTATATATGTATTGTTTAAAACTTTTTTTTTTTTTTTTTTTGGCACATTAATTATTGTAAAAATTATTACTTTGTCTGTAAGAAAGGGCCTCAGGCCCTAAGACAATAAAAATCTAATCTAATCTTACCGTGTATAAAGTTAATATAAGGAGTATCTTAATTCTCTTAACTCTATAATATTAAAAATAATAATATAAATTAATAGTTCTGAAAAATAATTATTAAATGAAAACAAATACAAATACCGAATACTTTTGACACTCAATGTAACAAAAAAAATAGCATATAGCTAGCAACTCTTTCTCGAATATTCCGAGTTGTTTTAACTGTAATTGGATTAGTAGCAGTCAAATTTCTAAATCTTAATTAACTGGAATCCATATTTTCAGATTCACAACTTTATTGCCTAATGCTATCCCCTCCATTGACCTCCCCCCACCCTTTAGGCATTGCACCGCAATTTTCTCCGCAGCCGACCTGTCACATTGATCTTGATTTCGGAGCGAATATTGGAGTCACTGCCTAAAAGCTCAGTTTTATTTAGTTATTTCCACTTTTGTCGTACGTTTCTATTCGGAGAGGAGAGTGAAAAGAATGCCCCCAAAACGTCAGAATGCCACGACTATATTTAGAGTGGTACTTGAGATTTGTGGCCGCAAAGGAATATTGCACGCCTTTGGAATATACGGCGGCGTCATGGCTTGGAGTAGAGGAAGCAAAGGTTTCTTGATGGATTTCCTTGGAGAGTAAAACAAAAAACGAAAAAAAAAAAAGTGGATCTTTTGTACAAAGAAAAAAAGGCAAAAGAGTGCTTGTGAAATCTAATTTAAATTAATGAGATCTGACCTTTAAAAAGAAAACGAACTTTTTAAACATCTATACCAGGTTTTAACAGTAATTTGTTCTAATTTTTTTAAGATTACTTACTTATAGGCTTCGCATTATTTGGGTATTGTATAATTCAAATTTATATTTACGTGTTTTATATATATATATATATATATATATATATATATATATATATATATATATATATATCCTTTATATATGTATATCTAGTCCTTATTTCTCTTTTGTTTAGTCAATTAGTGTTTATTACTGTTTCTTATATTTTCTTTTTAAATATTATATATAATTCAATTTTTGTGGATATAATTGGTTGACCGTTGAGAATTACTGGAAGGAATTAGTCCGGGTGGTGGTCATTAAATGAAACAAATAAATAGTTTCAACTATTTTATTGTTTGCCAACGTTTCGAGCCCAATTGTGGTTCATCATCAGGGCGTGTTGTAGGCGAATGGAAACTAATAGTTCATTTTCCGTTCGCCTACAACACGCCCTGATGATAACCCACAATGGGGGTCGAAACGTTGGCAAAAAATAAAATAGTTGAAACTATTTAGTTGTTTCATTTAATGACCGCCACCCGGACTAAATCCTTCCAAAAATTCAATTTTGTATTATCATGCTTTAATTCTATATCTTGTATATATGTATATGTATTCCTTACAGCTTTTTGGCTTAGTCAGTTACTGTGTACTGTTTAAATGTTTTTTTTTTATAATTGTTATTTTTATATTATTTAAGTATTGTATTGTTCCTTACTGTGTACTGTGTTACTCTTTGTTATTCTACTTCTATCGAATTGTCGCAGGTGATCTCCTTTCCCACACACGGGCTCGCCTTAGTAAGACAGTGACTTCTACTTGCAATAAAAAAAAAAATCTGTAAAATGATTTTAGTAAAGAACTTTAAAAAAAAAAAAAATTAATAAATTAAATTTGTTTGACAATATCAATTATGTTTTATTATCAATTATGTTAAAAATTTATTAAAATCAATTGTTTTGAATAAAATTTGGGGCGCGCTACAGACGACTTCCGCTTACTTTAAGTTAAAATAAATTATAGAAATTAAAAAAAAAAGTAAACGAATCAATAACATTGAGCTTCGATAGAAACATGTGTTGTTGTTTTTCAAAAAATCTATTATAATATTACCAACAACAATCAGTTAATTTTATCGGATTTTCATTACTCTTCATCAAATTTTACAATATATTGTACAAGAATTTTTTTTTTTATAATTTGTTTTAAAAACTGTAGTTTGAATTCTATTGTTTTCAACGACGAACCTTTGTAATGGATTATGAAATTTATTTCTTTAAACAATAGGCATTATTCCTCTAAATAAAAATTTAGTAAATAATCCGCTAAGCTCTCTTGTAACTCAACCGTTTTGATACAGTTAAATTGCGTTTTAAACATATTTGTTGCAATTTATAACAGTGTTAATAAATACAATAAGTAAAAATATAAAAATGTAGTGCGCGCAATCCACGACTTTCACTTACCTAAACTGTTAAAATAAATTTAAGAACTTTTATATACAGTTTGAGGTTAAAAATAAGTTTAAAAATTTAAGTAAATTGAGTTTTGATAGAACCATGTGTTTTCTTAAATTATCTATTATATAATACAGTCTACAAAAATCAGTTAGTTTTATCGGATTTTCATCACTCTCCATCAAATTTTATAATATAGTGTATATCTTTTCAACGGTATGAAATACGAATTAGTAATAAACTAAAATAGAAACCGATCTTATTTATGTAGTTTTTTAATACACAACTAGCAATCAAGTATGGAAAATTAAATTATAGTCATCTGCGCTTCACTTTTAAGTATCAAATACTTTATGTTTTTCATTTCTGCCGCTGATTAAATATAATAACGAATATACGTTATATTATAAACATATATTCTTGCTAATTGCACTTTTCGCTACGATAAACTTAAATTCCTGAAGCGATAAACTCTAAATAGGTCTGACAGAGCTTTTTTTAAGACTAATGGCAATTGTGAAGGAGGTGTGGGGCCACTAATATATATATATATATATATATATATAGTTAACAAAAATTAAAACAAAAAAAAAGTGAGTAAACAAACACACATGGAATAGAAAGTAAATTAAAAAAATAAAATACTACATTTGTTTCGTTTATTTTTTATCATTGCGGCGATAAATGAAAATTTTTAACGTATACTGTTTACCAAGAAAAGCCTTGGATTTTTATATCCATATTGTAATGAAAGCACAAACACTGAAATTACCTGACATAGGGGGCAAATTAATGTTAATTATTTTAGGAAATAATTAATTTGTTTTTCCTTATAGAATACAAACTTCATGGCGTAGGTGTGGTTAACATCTGACAAACAATAAATTAATGATTTCAGGATCTACCCACTAATATTAGCAGCTACAATTAATTTTGCAGATGTAAACAAGTAGAAAAGTGTTCCATAGAAAAAAAAGTATGACTAGAGGTTCTTTAGTAATCATAGGTATGTTAACTTATATATTTGGTCTTAGTAGAGATGGGAAACGGAAATTTAGAATAGTACACAACGAGGAATCACCGAGGTAGCGACCTTTCCAGTATAATTGAGTTGATAGCATTTGAATCGGCGTATGAAGTTTTTTAAGTTCAGTTTAGAACGAATTCCGAAAGATATTAATATGAGCTGAACCTACTGGTAAGGCGACTGAGATGTAAGCCCAGGCGTCACACCTATAACTCTTGATCTAATAAAGATAAATTGTAAATTCTTTTACATTTATGAGATCCTTTAAAGTAAATCATCATGGTTCCTATTCTTCCTTTTTTTCTCAGTCTGCTGGTGTTCCTCAAGGCAGCATCCTAGGACCCATTCTTTACACAGTATATACAACTGACATCCCGACCCATCCTAACACTTTCCTTTCTACTTATGCTGATGACATGTGTGTCCTATCAGTAGACAATGATCCAGTTACTGCCTCCTACATTCTTCAATCCCACATCCGAGACCTAGAAGTATGGTGTCAGAATTGGAGGATAAAAATTAATTCCAACAAATCCCACCAAATTACTTTTACCCTTCGTCGTAAACCTATGACTTCCTGCCCTTCAGTATCCTTTAATAACTCTCCTCTAGACCCTGTTGAACAGATCCGATACCAAGGACTCCATCTCGACAAAAGTCTTACTTGGAATCCTCATACAAGACTAAAACGACGAGAAACTGCCCAACGTTTCCGACTACTTTAACACTTACTGGACAAACGCTCAAACCTTCCATTTTACTACAAAAGGCTCATCTATATTACCATCATAAGACCGATATGGACCTACGGAGTAGAGCTATGGGACTCTACGAAACCATCGAATTCTTCTCGTATCCAATCCTTACAATCCATAATCCTTCGGAAAATCCTCAATTCTCCTTATTTTGTCACAAACAAACTCATTCATAAAGAACTTAATATTCCATATGTTGCTGACTTAGCCCGAACCAGGTACCATTCCTACCATGACAAACTCCATTCCCACTCCAATCCATTAGTTTCAATCCTTGCTTCCTCTTCGATCCCTGACAATCCTCCGAGGCGTCTGAAAACGAGACCTTCTAGTTTAAAATATTTTTAGAGGAATTATCAAATGATTTAGTTCTGCGGGTTGTAATGTAAAGGTCAGAATGGCGTGATCTGGTTTCAAGTGAGTGAATTGAGGTTTAGAATTGAATGATTTTGTGAATGTATGAAGGATGTTGAGATTACTTTCAGTTGCGGACAAAGATACTTTAGTAGTTTTTGAAGTAATAATAAGAGAAATGAAAAATGATTCAATCAATCTTTATTTCGCCTTTTATTATACCTCATGTATTTTAGAAATCTTAAAATATTTGTAAACATATTTAATACAAATACCTAATAGCTGGAAACATTTTGTTTTAGTTTTTCTTTCATGTTCTAGGAGGTTAATGGTACTAAAATACTATGATACAATTTGATTGATAAAATGCGATTAAACAGTGTTATATCGATTTAAAGATTTCATGTCATTATTTTTACATTAATTTAGGCTATTTCCTAAAATATGCTGCATATTTTATAATTTGTCTTTTCTTTGTTCCTTAATATATATATATATATATATATATATAATATATATATATATATATATATATATATATATATATAATATTATATAATAATTGTCTGATAAGAATCCTATATATACTGTTCTGTTAAGTTATATTTGTCAATTTTTTGCCTCCAAACAATAATTTCTTATAAATTCTGTATACGTCGTATGGCTTAAGTAAAAATTGAGTATTGCGCGTACCAGTTTTGTGCCTGCAATGAAAACTTCATGTAAAACTGTATAAATTAGCTAGATTAAGTTGAATTTCGCTGTTCCAATATTCCACTTTTTCGTTTTTCTTATGTATGTGGGGAAAAAATCTACCTTTGTATTAAAAAAGTTAAAAAATAACCCAAAATTATAGTTTCAAGAGGGAAGGAAAGGCAGAACTGAGAGGGGGTGTTCCATTTGAGTTTCCGATGCTGGGTAAGGTTAGGAGGCCCATGGGATCTCCCTTGAAATTTAGCCTTTTACGATAATTAAGTTTCTGCCTAAAATCCCTTACCCGGAAAGCGTCCGTTCGTACTATTCTCCAGGGAATCCCTGGTTTCGTAGTTCTTTTTAGTCATGTTCAAAAAAAAAAAAAAAAAAAAAAAAAAAAAAAAATGAAAAAATCACTTATCTTATAAACGCGACACTGGCCAATCTATGCTCGGTTGTATCAAATCTTTCAATAAATAAATATTTATATCAGATTTTTAGCAGTGTTTCTATTGTAGCTTACGGATAACAGATCAATCGATTAGGAAAAATCCAAATTAGAAAAAAATGATTCTTACTTACAAGGAGAGGATTCCAAATGTGACACCGATGTTTATGATTTTTTTTTCGTAAAACTAGACCTTAAACCATTAGAGTCTGTAAAATATTTGGGGACAACGCTCCCCAGGAGTCACGTAAAAACAATCGGAAAGTTTCCGCACTAAGATCACATTTTATTTAATAATTTAAATATTTAATAATTTAAACTAGGCATTGGGAGTGATGACCCTACCCTATAAAATATCGAAAAATCTTCAGTACCACTTGTCGTTTTGAGCTAGACTTACCACACACACAAACAGATCTTTTTTTGGAGTTTGTCATTTGGGCTCGTGTGGTCATAATTCTGTAAAAAAGTCCAACTTCATAATTTTTACGAACACAATAACAAGGAAAAGTTACGGTACGGTTTATATATAAGAAAGTAAAAATATATATCTTCGTCTTGAGCGTTATGAATAATATACTTTACAAGAAACAATACTACAAGTAAAAGCTTTGAAAGTTCACTAAAACATACTTCTCTTTTAGGGCCTTTTAGTGTCTTGTTGAAAGGCATGCTGATATGAAGAAAGTTTTCCTTATGAAGTCAACAAGTGGTTTAACCTCTAACCTTTGTGTACCAATGGAAAGACGTTTACTTAAATAACGATTTGACAAAGAAGTGGGGGTAGGGCAGACACAAAGTATACTGCGGCGCTTGGAGACTTGTTTCCCGCTCCCAATTAGCATATTCAAAGTCAGCTTTCGTCAAGTTAGAACAAAACATCTCGCCGAGCTTATGTTCACCAATTGCCTCATGTTAATTCACTGTTTCTATTCCTTGTAGGAAACGAAATTTATTCCACCAAGTGACGGAATTCCCTTTGCGTCGGTTAAACGCCTAACCCCAATTAGGCCTATACAAATACGATTTGTCGATGTATATGATATTTTTCAAACAAATGACGAATAATGATGAGTAAGCGATAATTTTTTACAGTCCGAACTAAAAAAACACGAAAAATCCTCGTAAAATTACTTAGGCTAAAGACACCTTCATAATGGTCCATTTATTGCCTCTCATACTCTTTAGAAAGTAAAGGACTAGAAGTATGGTTTCAGAACTGCAAAAAAAAAAAAATTCCAACAAATCACATCAAATAACCTTTACCCTTCGTCATAAACCTATAACTTCCTGCCCTACTGCATCATTTAATATTACTCAATTAGTTCCTGTTCAACAGAACTTGAAATAATGGTCTAGCATGGAATCCTCATACAAAACTAAAACGACAAGAAACAGTTCGCCGTTTTCGACTACTTCAAAACTTAATAGACAAACTGTAAAACCTTCCTCTTAACTATAAAACGTTCATTTATATGACTATTATAAGACCTATCTGGACATACGAAATTGAGCTATGAGGCCCAACCAAACCACAACTCTCGTATCAATACCTTACAATCCAAAATCCTTCGTAAAATCCTCAACGCTCCTTACTTTGTCACGAATAAATTCCTCCACAATGACCTTACGTAACAAGGCTGCTTTAGCCCGAACAAGGTATGACTCCATTCAATGAAACACTCCACTACCACCCTAACCCACTAGCCTCAATCCTAGATTCCTCTTCGATCCCTGATAATCCTCCGACACGTCTGAAAAGAAGACTTTCTTGTTTAAATTGACAACTAGAGTGCTACCAATTGGCAATTTATCTTCATGTATTTCCAGAATATTTACTTGATGTATTATAATATACAGTTTACAATTTTAATAAAGATATTTTTAAAAAATACATAAAATTTGTAAGAAGATTAAATGTACAATAAAACAAGGCTACAATGAAATATAATAGCTTTGTATTCTCTTCCTCTTCACTGCCTTCAAAACACTTCACAATACAAAAGAAGAAGAAACACTAAGCTCCAGAGTGATTTTTATGGATAATTTAAAATTATTATGAGCTATATAGTAAAAATAAAGATGGCGTGGTGAGGTGGATAGAGTACTAACTGGATTATTGTCCTAGTTTCAAACACCGGCTGTTTATTTTGTTCAGCATGGAGGTGACTCAAAAGTTTGAAATACCAGGCCATGATCTTGAAAAGATCGCTTCATAGTTAAAAATTTTGTTGATAAAGACAGATTATACATTTAGTTTAGTAAAATGACATGGTCAATTTTATCAAATGCTTTCTTAAAGTCTATGTAAATAACATATATTCGACTACCCCAGGAAAGAATCTTCTGTAAAGAAATCAACGCGTATGTATTATAATGCGTTTTTTTTATAAATCCTATCGATCTACTAAATAATAAGGTAAATTTTTGAAAATACTATTTCTTCAATATTATGATGGAATGCTAATTAATATGAGACCATATAATTATTATTGATAATTAATTAAAAAGAAGAAGAGAAGTTCATGTGATTTAATTAATAAAATATTTTTCATATTATTCAACAAAAATTATTAACTTAGAAACATATTTTTACTTTTTCTCATTCAGTCGATTGTCGAAATCATATCATATTCTGCATTTATACATTTCATAATAACTTTCAAATAGCGAACCAAGGTTTTGTAATTCTAATCAGTTAATTTAGAAGAAGATAATCAGAAGAAAAAAAAAAAAATGAAGTCATTTTTAGACTATTTAAATATGGTAAAACCAACATAAAAAGATACATTTTATTTTACTAATTTGATGTAAAGTGTTAAATTTAAATATTTATATAAAATGAGGTTACTATAAAAAAGAGTAAAATAAAACTAGAGTATCAGTTAGGCAGAAATCGAAATTGTTTTGACTTAAGATTCTTGCCAAGTTAAAAACATTTTTCTGTGTTAGCCAACTTCATGTAATGAGAGAATCGCGTGCAGGGTTTTATACTGTAAGGGAGTATTTCAAATTGCTTCATCTTCCATAACAAACCTTTGTTCTTTGTGAGATTGTTTACCCGCAAAAATTTTTTTTGTTCCTATATTGGTTAAAAAATAATTTACTAATATTGTTTTTATAGTGCTGATAATTCATTAGTATTGGTTGATGTTGATATAAACAGATACAACTTGTGACAAAAAAAAATGACCTGGAAACTTAATAAATTTTACAAGATAAACTCCTGACCTAAAAAAATAAATGCTATTTTGTGAACCTAGTTCTAAATCGATATCAACAGAGCAATAATTAGGCTAGCCATATTAGCATTTTCATGGGAAAGTTTTGATTTTTTCACCCTTTATAGATGAGGGGCCAAAGAATATGTGAGGTGGGATGATTGTTGTTCCCTGTGCAATATAATTTTATTTTAAAGACTTTTTTGACAACATTTTTAAATAAAAAAAAAAATGGATTTTTAACTTGTTAGACTACTCAATGAGTCCTGATGGGAGGCCCCAGAAACGTTGACTCGTTAAAGTTTTTCTGAAAAAAACTTTTTTTTTGGAAGATAACAGAAACCTACTATTTTAATTATATCAATTACAATCTTCCTTTAGACCTGTTTGTATTATTCATTCACCATTTATGTTTTTTGGGTCGCTGAATACGAATCTGAAGTTTGCGGGCAAAAAGTTTGCACGGTACGTTTTTTCTTCACACTTTTTGCAAAAATTTTGCACTTATTCCGGTTGTTTTACTATATCTCGAAAACGAAGGGTTTTTGGACAATTCCATGTACACAACCCAAATAATTAAAATTCCATCCATTATTCATATGAAATGTTTTTTTGTGGGACCAACCGTTTTCTTGGGAAAGTTTTGATCCAGTTTTGATTTTTTCACCCTACGTGTTTTTTGGGTCGCTGAACACGAATCTGAAGTTTGCAGGCTAAAATTTTTCCCGGAAAATGTTTTTTTTAACACTTTTTGCCAAAAGTTTGGCACATTTTCTGTTTTGTTTTTTTAATTGATCTTGAAAACAAAGGGTTTTAGTAGGATTGGCCGTTTTGCCACTAGAGCGCGTCGAAAAATGGGCAAAATTGTCAACGATTTTCTCGGAAACGATCCGTGTCTCAACACAGTTGTCATCACTAATTTTTAAAGAATAGATGTAGTCGTATTCTTAGTAATTGTTAGTAATTCTTAGTAATTGTCAATAATTAAAATTAATTTTAATACCATATTAATTAATAATAATACCATTACTTCCTACCTCCGATAGCCTTGAAGTACTTTTGCCCAAGACACCTAGGGCTTACCCATAACAGCTTACCAGGGATAAACAATTTATCTACAAGACGTACTTGAAAATTATACAATACCTACCTTTTCATTTGATCTATGTCGCCTTCTTCTGTTACCTCTATACCCCTTCCTATAAGTATCCCCCAATGTGAGGGCACTCCGTTTAGAGATATTATGACAAAGTTATAGTATTTTATAGTACTAAGGATATTAGGAACATAATAATATTTTTTACTATCGAAATTCCTATAAATATCGAAATGCGTCCAAATGAAGCGTTTTTTTTTAATTTTTATTCGTGTTGTCGTGCGAACGGCTAACGAGTGCTCAAACAACGTTTATGAAATTAAAAAGATATACGAAATATATTTTGAGAAGTGTATTTTAAATTGCAATTGACATTTATCAAGAAACACAATTTATATTAGCATATAAGAGTTCACTCGTATACTTTTTAATATTATAAAAGTCAAGGATTTACAAATAAATGGTCATGGATTTTCCACCGTCCAACAATTTCGCCCATTTTTTCTGCTGGCAAAACGGCCGATCCTACAATAAAACTTCACTAATAAAAAATGTTGCAAATTTTGTTATCTTTAATTGTGTTCCTTGAAGGGTTTGTCCGAAAACCTTTTGTTTTCGAGATAAAGTAAAAAAAAAAAAAAAAAAACGGAAAATGTGCCATTATTTTGCCAAAAGTTTGAAAAACTACCTTCCGAGCAAAACCTTTGCCTGCAAACTTGTTCATGTTCAGCGACCCCCCAAAAAAAAAAAAAAATAAAATAAAGGAAGAAGAAACCGAAACTGGATCAAAACTTTCCTATGAAAATGCTAATATGTCTTAAATCTTTATTTATTCGTATATATTACAATTTTTGTAATAAAAAAAAAAATAAATAAATAAAAAAAAAAACCTGTACCACTACAACCCATGAAGAGTTTTGAGCTCAGTACATGTAGAAATTCGTACAGTTTCTAGGCCAACGGTCGTGCTATTACGTGATTCGGCCAAGATCAAGCTCAGCCGCCAGGTTTTTTCCCCTTTTTTTGGGTACAAACTTTATAGAGGCTGGGCGTTCCCCAGGAGGGTCTCCATGCCCTAGGATCGCCCCCCCTCTACCCCGGCCGAAATAACAGAATAAATAATATTCCGCTACAGCCGGGATTCGAACCCAGGATCCGGAGCATAGTAGACTAGCGCTCTACTCACTAGACCACGCCGCTCCCTAATTTTGTCATAATTAAACAATTTGTCATAATAGACAATAATAATAGTGCTACAGGATCTCATTCGTACAATTCTACAATACTAATATGTCTAGCCTACATTTTTGACGCGCTCTAGCGGCAAAACGGTTGGTCCGGAGTAGGTTTATGTATGTGGAAGAGAGGTAGGTCTAACACGAAAAAAAAAAAAAATAGTACCAAACCGAAATTTCATATTTTAAATTGATTAATACAAAGTGAGAAATAAATCAATATCATACACATAATCATATTAATTCTTTAACCTTTTACTTTCACTTAAATATATATTTAATCTCTAACTGTATTTAAAAATTCTTAAATTGATTTTCACAACGGAGTTAACTAAAAGCCGTGTGTTGCTCGCACCTGATTGTTTTAATACAATATCGATTGAACAAGTAGTTTATAAACACTATGCATTCCGACCATTTTAATCTTATTTCCTATAATCATCCCATAATATACTGATGTTCTTATTAAACGATATTCTCATTAATAAATGAAGGATAATGTAGTATGTTGTCGGAGATATTTTGGGGTGCAGTTAGGACGGGCATAACCACATCTTCCTACTGTGGAGCCGCTTTTAATTATACATCAGGTTTAGCTGGAGCCTGGCCTCCCCGTGCTTAAGCCGCTTACCTTCCCGAGTATTACTCTGCCCTTGTCTAGCATTCCACGAAACTCCCAAACATCTCCCTGATACAGGCGTATTAAAAAAATAATAATAAAAAAAACGAGCTAGACTTACAGTAGTCGCATATGATGTGTTCTATTAACATAAGTATTAATAATAAAACACTAGGATGGAGGGTGGAAATTTGTAAAATATAAATAACGGTTAGAACAACTCTTCTTTCAACATAATCGACATATTTTCTTATATTTTTTTCTTTTACCTACCTATATATGGAATATATAGTAAAGGAAAGCATGAACATTTTTGAATTCAGTTTTTAACGCAAATACACTTTTTAAGGTCCCCCGAGTCAAAATAATCAAGTCCTGAAACATGGTCCGTGTGTGTGAGGTGTCAAGGTGAGTACATAAAAAAAAAAAATTGGTTTTCACAACACACGACTACAAATTTACCACATTTACACAACCTACAAACCTCTTTGAATTTATTTCATTATCACATATGGACCTTTACTGCGATCCTAATGTACTTATTATTCAAACAAAGAGTATATATTTTTTTTATATAATTAATATTAGAAACTCTCTCTTCTACAATTTTTTTTTTATTTATTCACAAAATAGCAAATTCACATCAGTTTCACGTTTCGAAGAACATCCTTCATTTTTAGAATTGTGTGACAAAATTCAATATTTCACATGGCTATAGGGCCAAAATTATAAAAATCATCTGATCTTTTGTTTTTCAAAAAAGTCATTAAGTGAAATTAGTCAATTTTTTTTTATATACTTTATTGCATATAGATTCTATGTTTTCATTATCACTTATTAATATGGGATAAGTTAAATTAAAAAAAAAAAAAAAAAATATATATATATATATATATATATATATATATATATATATATATATATATATATATATATAAGGGGAGCCCGTGGCTAAGTGGCTGGCGTGCTAGTCTCTCATGCTACATGTTGCGAGTTCGAATCCCACCTGCGACGGGGCTTTTATAAGGATGTAATATAATGAGGATTCACTCGCAGCCTCTCCCCGGGTATCTGAGACCCGTCAGCCAAATGGTGGCAACACAAAATTAGGCGTAGGGATTGATGACCCTACAATATAAATTGCATCGTGAAACGCGAGTGTAAACTCCCAGGAGATTACACCGCGAGGCCCAGGACAAAAAAAAAATATATATAATAAAAAAAAAAAAAAAAAAAAATAATATATATATATATATATATATATATATATATATATATATATATATATATATCTTCCTTTATCTAACAGTGCTCTAAGATGATTCAAGTCCTTCCTTTCTGATCGTTTACAGTACGTAGTGTTTCCAGGTCAACCTCCTTCCTTTATCTTGTGGTGTCCCACAGGGCTCTTCACTGTCTCCCACTCTTTTTAAGCTCTATATCAATTATCTTCCCCTCCTAATTGATCACTCCCAACATTATTTGTATGTCAACGATTTCCAAATTTACCTGTCATTCCCTCCTTCGGACCTATTACTAGCAGCCGAAAAGCTCCAAAATGACCAAAACCTAATTAGTCATTGGGCCATAAATGATAAGCTTAAGTTGGATTCCGAAAAAACCAAGGCATTTGAAAGAAGTTCCAGTCCCCTCCTTAAAGCTTTCCCTCCGATTCGGACGCTATTTTTAAATATTAATCCTATAAAATTCCAGCAACCCATTAAAATCCTTAGAATCTTCTTCGACCAACACCTTTCCTGGAAAAACATATTTCTGACATCTCCCGCCGCTCCTTCATCACTTTAAAGCCATTAAATGGAATCACTCACCTCTTTTCTCTTGAAACCCGTAAGCTTCTGATCTCCTCCCTGACATTTCCCCATTTTGACTAATGCTGTACTGCTGTACGGTGTATGGGTGTGTCTCTGGAGATCTTGAAGAAAAACTAAAGCGGTTATTTAATGGCTTCATTCGATTCATCTTTGGGATCACCTGTGACACTTCTGTCACTCGATCCTACGAAGAGTAAAAGTGACTTTATCCTTCCTACCGTTGCAAGTACTCCCTGGCTTCCTTTATCAAGTTATCCGATCCCGCAGTCCATCAAACATCTCTGATCTCTTATCATTTAAATTCTCAATCCATTCCCGTAACACTCGTATGCAGCCTTCTGATATGTATATTACGCGACATCGAACAGCAGCTTTCGACAGATCTTTCATAATCCGATACTCTTCCATATGGAACTCTATTTCTTCTGATACCCGTAACCCTTCTGACTTTCAAATATTGTGTATTAAGTTACTTCCTGTCCATTCGATTTCCGAAGAATCCTTACTGAACCAGTTTACATAAAAATAACGAAATAGAAACAGTTATAGAAGTGTTTCGTAAATTAGTTTTAAATTAAAACTCAGGCCAAT
The DNA here is from genome assembly GCA_023052935.1 of Piezodorus guildinii. Lineage (NCBI taxonomy): Eukaryota > Metazoa > Arthropoda > Insecta > Hemiptera > Pentatomidae > Piezodorus > Piezodorus guildinii. The sequence continues at coordinate 45,097,677 of CM041295.1, forward strand.
GATGAGAAATTTAAATAATTTTATTTTTTAGTTAAGTAAGAATTGTATTTTGTTTTTTAGTCAAAGTTATCTATCAGAAAATGATAGTCATTTATTTATTATATTCTTTAAACATCGTTATGTTTTTTTACTAATACTTTTATAGCCATTAATTTATTATAGTTTTATTTTGTTTGTAATTTGTCTTATTTTTATTTTTTTATTTTTTTACTTATTATTATTCACTGTATATTCCTTTTTCTTCTTGTTATTCCTACCCTAAGACTATAAACCTCACACTATTGCATTTTGTATTATTCTAAACAGACATGTAACAATAAATAAAGTATTGTTTTTATTATAATATGTATATATCAGCTTCCCAATCAGATGCCAACTAATTTCAGTATGTCGATTAAATTGATGTGAGAAATGTCTACACCTCAACCCATAAATGACAGTAAAGTTTATTTTCATTTCTATTTTTAATTATTCTAATGTTTTTTGTTTTGTTTTTTTTGGTTTGTCAGTTCTATATTACATTTAGATATTACTGTATTTTTTTAATTTATATTTTTCATTTCTCTCTCTTTTCATCAATTAAAATAATTGTAAATAATTATTGCAATCATTAATATATTAGTTTTTTATATGTGTTTTTTGGCCAGTTGTAATCATTATTTTTTTTTTGTACATGTGTATTATTCTCAAGGGACTTAGTCCCAGATTAAAATTCTTTTATCATTCATATATATATATATATATTCATTTATTTTTAAACCATCTTTTCCGGATAAATATTCAGTCTTTACGTTTAAATTAATTACCCTTTTAAACGACAGTAGTTTATAATTGTTCATTAAGTCCTTAATAGACGATACAATCCATAAAGTTGAAAGGGAAGCGGTTAACTCCTCTACAGCGGACAGGGGGAGGAACTGGTGTGACCGGACAGGGCTCGAAGGAACAGTTACTCTTGTAGGAAGGAAGTAATGCGATAGAAAGGTCCTCAGATTTATCTCTACTGGCCATAACTTGCTCAACTCCCCCAGGTCATTAGCCCACCCCCTAATCTCCCCCTCAAAACCTCCCTTAGAGCCTACCAACTTGCCAGAAAAAAATATCCCCAACATTCACCTCCTAACCCTCATCTAATAAAATATATAAATAATTGTTTTTACGAAAGTCCATTCTCTCTTATGAGTTTTTATTATTTTGTACGAATCCATTATCTCAATGAGTTTATTATAGCAGAGGTAAGGGAGATAAATACAATTATGCACTACTAAAAAAAAAAAAAACACGTTCCGACTATTATCACTATTTGAATAATAATTAGGAACAATTAATTTATTAGTGTTCAATAATGATTAACTATTATATTTTTTTTCTTTCACTTACCTATACATGAAATATATAGTAAAAGAAAATATTGCGGTAGTGAAAATTTTCAAATTCCAGTTTTCAACGGAAATAGACATATTAGGGTCTCTATAACTAAATCTTAAGTCCAAATAATTAAATCGCGCCAAAAGGTACGTGTATATGTGTCCGTATGTAATACGTCTATCAGGAAAAGTAAAATTTGTATATAACTGAAATTCGATATTTAAGACAACTTTATTTATACATTTATTTTTAAACAATATTTTACGGATAAATATTCAGTCTTTACGTTAATATTGGTGCGGATGGTTGATATAACATCCGAGATGTTATAGCAACTTTTTTAAATCAAAATCAGGGAACCAGAATGTATATTTTATACCACGCAATTTGCGCCTTTTTAGGATTTTCTCGAAAATCCCTTTAACGATTTAAATTGTCAATCTTTTTATTTATTGAGAAATATTACAATTTGTTACATAATGAACAGTAGTAATAGTGATGTAGTACACATTCATACAATATATATAGAAAATAATGATAAAGTCAAATTGCATAAAATAGGAAATAAATAAATTCAAAGATATAGAAGAAAATAACAATTAATAAAAACAAAAAAAAAACAACAACAAACAAATGAAAACAACAACCTGTAGTAGAGATAAATACGAGTTGGGAAAAATAAAATCATACAAGAACAACTATCAATATATACAATTGCTAAAGGGACCCTAGACTCGGCTCTCCTCCAAAAATGGGTATATAATATATACTATATATATTCTTAATATAGTCTTATATAAATATTATATATATATAATATTTTCGTTGTTGCATTTCTTTTTTAACTATGTGTAAATGTAGTCTTATAAAATTATTATAAACCAAAAGATGTATAACATACTATAATTGAATTATGGTTCACCAAACTTTACCAATTGTTTAACCAAACCAACACACACAGATTTAATACATCTATGTAATAAATAATTTATGTATTTCAAACTGAGCGAATCTGTTTATTTTATAAAAATCTCAATTTGAATATTTCACTTGCTAGTCAAGATTTTTGGTCAAAGATTTTTACTTTCGCATTAGAAGCAGCAGATTTTTAATAGACGGTAGGATGGAAGTTGATCAAGAAACGATACAAGGAAATACGTGTACAAGATATCGAAATAAGGAAAACACGGTTATAATAGACGTACAGATTTAAAAAAATTTTTTTTTTTTAATAATTGCGTTTTACTTTCACTTACACACATATATATATATGTATATATATATTTATGAAATGTGTATTGCGGTCGGGAAAATGTTCGACTTCGAGCTCTCACCGGAAAGACACGAGTTAGAGTCCCGAAAAAAGGCCAGTGGTAAATCTGGCTGGAAAATGATAAGTTGTGTAAAATTGAAATATCATACTTTAGCAGATACGGTTCTAACAATTTTGATTACTCGAAACATCGATGTAAAATTTAATGGGCTTTAACACCATCTTTCATTCTGAGGTAAGTATTCTGACAGGGCTTGGATGCCGATATTTTAATTTATTTTTCTGTAAGGAACTATGATATTTTTAAATAAATATATAAATTCTTTATTATCCTGGGACATTTCACTTTAGAATAAAATATAAAGAATGTACAAAGAGTGCTTTGGAATTTTAGAAAATATTAAATACATATAAACAAGTTAATAATTATTTATATAAAATAGACATATTTAAATGAGAAGAAAACAACAAAAACAAAAAATAAAAAAAGCTTATTTACAATTTAATTGAGCCTAGATATTCATTAAGTGATTAAATATGCGGTATTTGAAGGTAGAAAGAGAATGGGAGAGGCGGATAGAAGGAGGAATTGAATTCCAAAGGATTGTGGATCGAATAACAAGAATCTGTCGAAATGTGCAGTTCGGTGGGCCATACTGTATAAATCTGAAGGCGTGGAGCGTGTACAGCGAGGATGGGCAGATGATTTGAATTATAGGAGGTCAAAAATATATGATGGACGGCGGGATTGGATAGCTTGATAAAGGAATGACGCAAGGATGTACTTGCTTCGATTGGAAGGGTAAAGCCACTTCAACTCACCATAAAATTTGGATATGGAGGTGTACCTAGGGACCCCGAAAATTAATCGGACAAAGCAATTAATTAACCGTTTAATTCTTACCTCGAGATCCCCAGAAACACCATCGTATACCGTACAGCAATAGTCAAAGTGGGGAAATGTTAGAGAGGTATCGAGGAGTTTTCGGGTTTCATGAGGATTCAATTTTGTACAATAAAATGAATCATTTCATGTTCTTAGAATTGATGCAATAGAATTGAATATACAATTAAAGGAAATTGCTCAGCAACTAAAGAAGAAAAGAACAATAGGTTCTTTTAACAAAACAATAGTAATATAGATGCTAAATATTTGTTTGTAAAAATGTTATCTTATACACAAAGTAGCATAAAATATGGAACTTGATGAAAAGCGGAAAGAATACGAGATTGGTGTAGATAATTATTGCAAAGGTTAGATTATTTAATCTGAACACATGTTTCCTTAGAAAATTAATGTATTTCTTTAACGTGTTTTCTACTCTAAATTAATTTTAAAGTTCTTCAATAGTTACAAAAAACGTAAGTTAGTAAAGTCGTGTAATGTAAGCACCACATTTTTTTTTCTTATGATTTGAAAAAATATATGGAATACCTAATATTAGTGTTAACACTTTCTCTCATGGTTTTCAGCCACCTTCACAATTACACGACAAACGCTCTCATCTGCTACTGAAATGAAACTTATATTAAACATCACTCTTAGTACATCTTGGTTCCAAATTTTAAATGCTATAAATTATGTATTTTAAATTAGAAATATTGTTGCTGTATGCAATAAATCTATTTAATAATTTAAAAAAAAAAATAATAGATTTCATTCAATTTTAGTTTAGTAAAATTATATTTATTTTACAACAAACATAATCCCAATGATTATAAATCATCATGATTCTAATAAGAAAGTAATCATATGAAAAAGTTTTACGAATGTGTTCGTGTATTTTTTTTTTTTTTTTTTGTAAAGAGTCGATAGATTGTTCTAAATTAAATTAAAACATAATTGAATTTATTCCACAGTTTTCTCTTAGATTCTTCTGACAAAAGCAGAAGTGTTCAAAGCGCGTTTTTATTCACAGAGGAAATGTATTTTCAAATGTTGCTGGCTAAAAATAGACACAGAAATTTCTTTTGTTCTACTTTTCCTCATGAAAAATACCTTACCTATTACCTCCTAGTTTTTCAATGTTTTATTTCAATAGGATAATTATTCGAGGTTCTCGTTTCAATTCAACACAAATAGATTTCTCACTTTAAAGAATTATAAGGAATTAATATAAAATAAAAAAATAAAATTATGATATTCTCAAAAAATATTGAATATGTAAAAGGAAAATATGGTATATATCGAAAAATATTTTGATAAAATATGGGTTAGGTCATGCGAAGTAAATAACTCGTAAAGTATTGAATAAAATTACAATACTTTATTATTTTTGTTTTACATTTTTAGGCCCATATTTAATGCTATTATTTTGATCTGGTCTAGGCCATTTTCTGGAGAAATTATATTTTAAAAAATCTGGTGCGGGAAGCAAACGACTTTCACTTACCTCGACTGTTAAAACCAATTTTAAAACTATTCGGCTCGCCGCTTTAGGCTGCTTCAACACTTACTAGACAAACGGTCAAACCTTCCTCTGAACTACAAAAGGCTCATCTACATGACTATTGTAAGACCAATCTGGACTTACGGTGTAGAGCTTTGGGGCTCTACTAAACCATCAAATTCTTCCCGCATCCAATCCTTACAATCCAAAATCTTCAACGCTCCTTACTTCGTCACGAATATACTTATCCTTAATGTTCCCTATGTTACTGATTTGGCCCGGACCAGGTATCAATCCTTTCATGACAAACTCCATTCGCACTCTAACCCACTAGTTTCAATCCTTTCTTCCTCATCAATTCCGGATAATCCTCCGAGGCTCCTGAAAAGGAAATGGCCCCGGGACCTTCTAGTTTACAATATTTTTAGAGTGCATCCAATGGGAAGCTTCTCTACATGTATATCAAGTCATTGTATTATATAACACATCACATTTACTTGACGTATTTTTATTAATACAGTTGTAAATACCAATAAAATGATTAAAAAAAAACAAAAACAAAACTATTGGGATGTTTCACATGAAATGTCCGTTTTTATAGTTTCTGAAATACATGATAGATTTTACAGGTCTCTGTTGTTTTCTTCCGAATGTTTACATATTTAAAGTAAACAGTTACTAATCTCAACCTTTGTATTATAAACATTAGCTTCCCAATCAATTACCCACAATTTAGTATACCTCCAAATATGAACATGGAAACACGCGGATTTTCCAGTAATATTTTTGTACGAGTTTAAACTCGACCATTCAGCAGCTGAGGCCGCTAGAAATATTTGCAAGGCGTTTGGGGAATGGAGTGTTAATGAACGGACCATTTGCTGTTGTTTGCTAAGTTTTCATCTGGGGATACCGCCTTGGAAACCGAGGAAGACCTCCGTCCGTAATAGACAACGATGTCCTAAAACATACAGTAGAAGGAAACCTCTACCAAACAGTTAAAGGACTCTCAGCACAACTAAATACAAGTGCATCTACCGTTTCCAGACATTTAAAGTGTATTGGGAAAGTAAAAAAGCTCGATACATGGGTACCTCATGATGTCACTGAGAGGCAGCAAGACCCCATGTTTCAAAACATACCGTGCAAAAATTGAAAGAACTGGGCTACGAAGTTCTTCCGCACCCACCATATTCTCCCGACTTGTCTCCAACAGATTACACCTGTTCAGAAATTTAGACAACTTCGTCAAAGGAAAACTTTTTGAAAATTATGATCAAGTGAAAAATGCGTTTTCAGATTTTGTTTCACTTCAAAGCTCAGAGTTGTCACATTGGAAAAAATGTGTAGAAAAAGAAGGTAAATACTTCGAATAAAATTATGTTGCTTTCATATCCTATTTTTAATGAAAATCCTTTACCTTGAAAACGGACATTTCATGTGACACAAAACAATATTAAATATACTTCAATTTGAAAAATATTTGAAGTTGATTTTAATAAGACGTGTATTTATTTTCGTCTTATTCGATATTTCGTCTTATTTCGTTAGAAACATATGATTTAGATTAAATAATATAACTATATTAAATTGTTAATCAGTAATAAGTTTATTCCCCATTCGTCACTTTATATTACCTTTTACAACATTGGGTATCAGATAATATTTTTTCTAAAATTTTTCTCTTTTCAACGGGTTATACGTCTATATTACTGTTTTTATTATCAAAAAAAAAAAAAAAAATTGCATTAAAAAAATATGTTTGCACTTTTCTCCTTTAGTTGTCTATCAAATTCAAATTTTTAGCTGTTATTTATTAATAATTATAAGATGATGTTCCTATTTTTTTTTTTAAATCTAAAAATTAAAGGTACTTCAGAGGAAGAAAATGCAAAATATCGACATTTAAGTCCTGTCAGACTATTTCAATCAGAATGAAACCTATGCTATATTAAAGCCCATTACATTTGAAGGGCTGAAAAGATACAAAAGGAATACAATTACAATAAGAATAACTACAATATTTTATAAACTATTGAGCTAGAGGATGTCAATATTTAAAATATAAAAAAAAGAAATGTATGTGTAAATAAATGGATTAATTAAAATACAATGACTATAGTATAATAAAAGGGCTATACAGAACAAATTGTGACTAAAGATAATATACAAAGATATTATATGAAATAAGAAACATTAAAATATGCAGTAGAGCGGAGATACGTAACGTATTGTGGGCGAATGGAAACTAGGTACAGTTCGTCAAATGGGATTTAGTGCTAGACTTACCTCACAAAGAGTATTTAGATGGAATTGGTCATTTGGACTCAGGAGACCCTAAAACGTCTATTTCTGGTGAAAACTGCAATTCGGACAATTTCACGATCGCAATACTTTCCCTTACATAGGTAAGTGAAAGTAAAAAACTGACTTCCTTTTCAAAAAATAATTGCTTAAGAGTTAAGTATCATTATTTACCTTCAAATACTTCGTTAAATTTGTAAATAAGTTTTGAGACCTTAACTGCGCATTGGCTAATTATAAAATTTGATGAAACGTTTTTCGTAGCATACTCTATCCCATGTTGATGTGGATGTTAGATAATTATAGTTGATAACAGACTAACGCTTTTTTTTTTTTTTTTTTCAAACCATTATAATTTTCTTCTATATCACACAAAAAAGCTAAGGAAATTATCATGACATAACAGCTATTATATCCGGTTAAAAAAAAAAAAAAAATCCATATCAATAATGATTAAGCGATTATTGAATGGAATTGAGGAAACTAATTACTTGAAATAATGAATTATAGATTATCGCGACTCAATAAATCAACTCCTTTAAATCATTTTATCAAAAGAGTAATTTTAACTAGACCTTACCTGACATTGTCAGCGAAAACCTGGCCTATTGAAAAGGATTCATTAATGCATCATTGCACAGAACAATTTTTCATTACCTATTTAATAGGTTGCTTAATATCTACTATATTTTAAAAATAGTATATAAACAAGACTGCAGTTAATTTTAAGAATCAAATATAGTTAATTTTTATTATAATTGCAATTCGTTAGAGTGAATAAATCTATTGGTAGGTTTTTTATAAAATAAAATGATATATTTTCACTCAACACTCCTTTATTTCTTTTTTATTGCTCCCTACGTTTCGGCCTTTGAGATTTTCAAGGGTTCTTTAATCATTCCTTTATATTTCACATATATAACTTATATTTTGTCACATTTTAAAAATATCTATTATAGACTGAAATAGCTAGATAATAACAAGGTGACAAGCCTAATTCAGCCTATAATAGATACTTTCAAAATCTGACAAAATATATGCTTTAAATATATGTAATATAAAGGAATAATTAAAGAACCCTTGCAGAAGAAAATGGCAATGGCCGAAACTCAGGGAGAAAAAAAAAATAAATAAAGGATTATTAAGTGAAAATGGATCATTTTATTTCTGGAAAAAAATAGCAATAAAAAATAATCTTAAATATTCAATAATGAAAATAAATGAAATATCAGTTGAGAAAAACCGTTTAAACTAATAGCTCTCTGTAGTATTTAAATTTTATATAATTTATCGAGGATTAGTTATATCGTAGTCATAGGTATGTAACATAGTGTTAAAAAATTATTGGTATGTATAAATGAACATGTTACTCCGGAAAATTTTTTTTTTTTTTTTTTATTGAGAAATATTACAGTTTGTTACATAATGAACATTAGTAATAGAGATGTAGTACACATTCATACAATATATACAGAATAATGATAATAAAGTCAAATTACATAAAATCGGAAATAAATAAATTCGAATATATACAAGAAAATAACAATTAAAAAAAAACAACAACAAACAAATCAAAACAACAACCTGTAGTAGAGATAAATACAAGTTGGGAAATAAACAAAAATCATACAAGCAAACCTAACTATATACAATATATACAATCTGCTAAAGGGACCCTAGACTCCGCTGCTTCCTCCACAAGTGGGGGGAGAAGCCGAATCCAAGAGATCCCAGCGCCTCTCACCCGGCGCTTCACTGGTGTAAGCCAGTGGAGGCCGAGCTAGGGCGGAATAGCCACAAACATACAGTACATGAGTGGAGGATCTGACCAGTGTCAGAACTCCAGAATAAAAGTTTACAAAACGTCGCGGGGCCACTGCCGTTTCAATCTTCGAGGAGGATTGTAGGGATGGGTGGAGCTGGAGAGCGATTGAGCAAGAGGATTAGGGTGATGAAGAAGGTTCTGATGGAATTTGGAAAATTTGGATGGTACCAGGTCTAAAATAAATGGAATATTAAGGTCGTGGTGTAGGGTACAGTTGGTAACGTAATAAGAAGCATTAACTATTGTTCGAAGGACTTTGGATTGGAAGGATTGGATACGTTTGATGTTAGAATGTTTAGTTGTCCCCCATAGTTCAAGTCCGTAGGCCCATATAGGTTTCAGTACTGTCTTATATATTAGTAATTTGTTGTCGACTGTAAGATGAGATTTTCTGTCCAGTAGTTTGTATAACCGGCCGAATCTGCGGTTGAGTTCTATCCTTTTAAGTCTTGTATGTGGGTTCCACGTCAGTCTTTTGTCTAGTAAAAAGCCAAGGTACCGGACTGTGTCTGAGGAAGGAAGCGGTATGGAATTGAATTTAACTGTTGGAAAGGATTTACGTCGAAGGGTGAAAGTAACGTGTGTGCATTTGCTTTCGTTCACCTTAATTCGCCAAGCCTTACACCAGTCTTCGACAAGGGAAAGGTGCCTTTGGAGATTTAGCGATGCTACTTCAGGATCGGAATCGGATGATAAAATGGCTGTGTCATCAGCAAATGTTGCCAGAAAGGTTTTCGGATCGGTAGGGATATCGGCGGTGTAGAGGATGTAGAGGACGGGTCCTAAGACGCTGCCTTGAGGAACACCGGCCTCAACAGAATAATGTTTGGAAAATTCGGAACCACAACGAACTCGGAAGGAGCGGTTTGATAAATAGGATCGGAGGATTAGGTATAAAGATTGAGGTAAATGGGTTTTGAGCTTAAAGAGCAGTCCCGGGTGCCACACCCGGTCAAAAGCTTGAGCTATGTCCAGAAAGGCACCCGAACAATACTCCTTGCACTCAAGGGCGGAGGAAATGTGGTCTACAACTCGGAGTCCTTGCTGAACCGTGGAATGTTGAGGACGGAATCCAAACTGGTGTGGAGGAAAATTATGAAATTTGGCTAGGATTCGTTTTAATAGGAGTTTTTCGAAGATTTTGGAGAGGATCGGAAGAAGGCTAATAGGTCTATAGGATGACGTACAGTTGGAGGGTTTGCCTGGTTTTAGGAAAAGGATAATAGTCGAGTGTTTCCACAACAGAGGGAAATAGGTAGTGCGTAGGATACAGTTATAGATATATGTAAGGAATGTAATGGCTTTAGATGGAAGTTGTCTTAGGATTTGAGGAGTAAGGAGATCGTATCCAGGGGATTTACGGAGAGGAAGTTTTTTAAGAAGATATTTGACCTCAGAGGGATTGATTGCTTTAGGTGGTAAGGAAATTGGTATCGGTGACGTAAGGAACTCTTCAACTATTGCGGTATGGGTTGGATTGAGATCGGAATGGGAGTGAATACCTTGGAAAGGTGTAGTGCGAATTCCTGGGCCCTATCTTTGTCAGAAGCAGCCCAGGAATTATCACTACGCCGGAGAGGATGGGATATCAGAGGGGATTTAAGAATTCTCTTCGTGACATTCCACAAGGAATTGTCACGAGTCGAGAGAGAGGAGAGGTAGGAATTGTAGGATTGGGAACGGAAGATCGCCAACTCCCGCTTTAATTGTCTACAATAAAAGTTATAGGAGTGGCGATCTGATGGGTGACGGGTGCGTTGCCATAATGCTCTGGCTCGGCGTTTAGTGTGGATTAGGTCTAGGAGGTGTTGTGGTAAATGGTTTTTGTAAGGATTTATTTGGGAGTGCTTGGGAAAGGAGGCAGTCCAGGCGGCTTGTTGAATCGAGGTTGTAAAGGAATAGACGGCATTGTCAAGGTCAGTTTGGGTTTTGAGAGTCACTTTGAGGTCAATATCATTGGTGAGGATTTCGCGGAAGAGGTTCCAGTTGATAGGGCCTCTGATGAATGACGGTGGGACAGGTTTAGGAATAGGTGTTAAGGATACATTTAGGATCAGTGGACTATGGTCAGAGGATAGTTCATCAAGGCGAGTAACGGAATAGTTCAGGGAGCCTAATCCGCTGTGGATGAAGAAGTCAAGGATGTCTGGATTACGGTTAGGATCTGTTGGCCAGTAGGTAGGGGAATTGGGAGGTAGGAGATTAAGGCGTCGGGAGTTGAGTGCAGCCTGCAATATCCGTCCACGAGTATTTGTGGTTCTGGAACCCCATTGTTGGTGCTTGGCGTTTAGGTCTGCACCCAGAATAAAGTGATTCCCCAATGAGTTGAGGAAGGATCCAAATTGGGCAGAAGAAATGGGATGTTTAGGAGGGCAGTATGCTGATGCGATGACGAGCGGAAAAGAAAAGGTCTTGATTATAACAGAGGTGGCTTGTAGGAAGTCGTGGGCGGGAAGTGGGTGTAAGTGATGGGAGAGGGATCGGTGGACAATGACAGCAGTACCGGCATGGGCTTTGCCGTCTGGATGGTCTGTCCGGTATGTCGTGTACTCAGGTATTTTGAAGTACTGTTTAGTGGTTAGTCTAGTTTCAGGAATGAGTGCAACATCAACTTTTTTGTCTTGCAGTAAGGCTGTAAGTTCGTCAGTGTGAGTTCTAACACCATTCGCATTCCATAGGAGAATAGATAAGGAATTAGGTGAGGTCATTTATGGCTTTTTTATGGCAGGAATGAGATTTGATACAAGATTCGTAAGGATTGTGATTAGGGGCATGACAAGGGATTTGATTTCGGAAATGAAGGATGTCATCAAACTGGTAAGGTCTGTGGCATTTGAAGGAGGTGGGATATGAGAGATTTGTTGTGGATGAGGATTTTTAGGATTGATTATGTTTTGAGGAAGAGGTATTTGTTGAATGGACTGAGGATATTGAGGTACATTTTGCAGTTCCGGCAGGGCCTCGGTTTCCCTACATTGGTTCCCACCTCCAAGTAAGTGGGCAAATGATACATTAGCATCGATTATTTTTGAGGGTTCTCTTCTAGTTCTTGTTTGTCTTGCTGTTGCATCCAGTACCTGGGGTTTTTGATACCTGGTCCTTAGTTCCTTATAGATTTGGCATCCTTTGTAGTTGGCCGGGTGGTCCTTGAGGCAATGAGCACATACAGTGGGTGTTGACTTCGGTTTTGTACATTCCACAGACTTGTGCTGTTCATCGCATTTCACGCAGCGTGGTATGTGATAACAGTAACTTTTGGTATGACCTTTCGCCTGACAATTGTGACATTGAACAATTTCTCTCTTGGTGTAAGGTTTTTCGACTTTTACACTTGTATAGTACAGTCTTTTTAGATCATAAATTTGTTCTACTCCTGACAATGGTTCTAAGTCAACGAAGAATAGCGGAAGTTGAACCCTATCTTTTATGACATTAGTGACTTGGCGCACTTTGTAACCCATCTCCATAAGTTCTTCTTTGATTGCTTCAACTGGTGTAGAAGAATGTAGATTTCTTATTACAACTCTAAGAGATCTCTCTTGGCGTAACTGATAAGTGTGGAAATCCGCTTTAGTATCAGTTAGATATTTCACTATTTTTCTATACGTCTCGGCGGTGGTCGGTGATATTTTTGTGTCATTGATTCTACTCATACAGTAGTAGCTGGTGGAGTCGGTAATTTTATTCAATTGAGCACACAACAACTGAAAATTTTTAATATTTTTGACAAATATCGGTGGAGGCCGTGGTTCACTGGGTGTAGGAGCAGATTCCATGTTTTCTTTTTCATTATGTAGGATTTGAAAAGGATTTGGGGTGAAAAACGGAGATTCGTCAGTCATCCCTTGTGACGATGTGCCAGGTTGTGGTTCAGATTCGGTATTAGTACCTGAAGGGGTTGCTTGCTGATTTAATTTTTTATTGGTATCACGGCGGGGTCTTTGTTTAATGGGAGGCGTGATTGAACCACTAGATCTAGATCTTTTAGTTGATGCTTTGGAGGACATCACTTGGTGAAAATATCGCATTTCATGTGAAGAAGATAATAAGATAATAACTAGATGTGGAAAATAAAACAATAACTAAAGAAAATAAAACCAATCCCGGCCTTGCCGAGCTATTGGCAATCAGCTGATGTGAAGAGGTTACCCAGCATTCACTTTACACCGTAAATTGTAACAAAACTTACTGTTTTTTGCTCCAATATTTACTGCAGTTGTTATCCTGAAGCCTGGTGATGTTTTCAAGATTGCACTGAAGTGAATTCCAACTGAAAAAGCAAGAAATCCAAGAGACGATTTGAATGATGACTGCTATACTCATGCGCATGCGCAGAACCCCGGAAAAAAATAAAATAAAAAACTATATCAAATCTGAAATTATGTACGTTACAATATTTGCTAGAGTTTACTTAATTACCCAATAAAAATACCTTCTTCTTCTCTGGCGCGACAGGCAGTGTGGGCCCTTGGCCTCGTGGTGTAATCTCCTGGGAGAATATTCTCACGATTCATAATGAGATTTTACAGGGTAGGGTCATCACTCCTTGTGAGAGGTTGTGAGTGAATCCCCATTTAATTACATCCTTGTAAAAGCCCCGCCGGGACTGGGATTCGAACTCAAAACCTTTAGCATGAGAGACTAGACCACTTTATACAATTGATTTGCCTTCGAGCTTTGTGACTATACTTAATTCCAATTAATTCCTCTCTCATTTAATCCTTGCAATCAAAAATCCGTCGCAAAATCCTAAATGCTCCTTATTTCGTAACGAATAAAATTATCCATAATGAACTGAAATTAAATTTACATTGAAATGCTACCACAGGGTAGTTCTTCACAAGACATTTCCAAGCCTATAATTGTAAATTAGTCAATTTCCTTATTATTTTTATTATAAACACAGTATTAAATATCAATAAAACAATAAAATGTTAGTAAAAATAATAATAACTTACATGATTTCTTGGTTTAAGTTATATTTTATGTTGAAATAGTTTATGTTTCTTTGTTTCTTTTTACTTAAATTGATAAATTAAAGAAGATACGTGAATTGTTATCGTTTTTGGTGTTTAAAACCTTACTTAATTAATGAAATTTGAATTCAGCCAATAAGCTTTAATTTATTATTTCTTTGTTGATATGCTTTAAAACCCGGCTGGTAAATGCACATTATAACTTCTATAACATGTTATGAATTATTAATATGTATATTTAGAGAAATTGTTAAATAGGAGTCTAACATTTAATTTATTTATAATTTATTCAGTCCTTTCATTAAACCAATCAATGTAGAAATTTCGATGTGGACATTGTCTTTTTTTTGTTTTGTTAATATACATTTTTAAGAACGCTTATTGCTGAGCACAGCAATATTTATGGCAGGATATGGGATAAGAGATTTTTTTTTTTTTTAATATGCGAATGCGTGAAAGGTAATAAAGAGTTCGGAAAATCCATGAATTTAATTTTCTATTGAATATATTTTAATTATTAACTTTTGTTTGAATATTTATTGTTGTATTATACGCTATTGACAGTTTTTGTTTATTTTACTATTTATTAACAAAAATTAAAAATGTACATATATACAATACATGACCACTAAATCGTGATTTTTTTCCACTATGCGCCAGCGCAACCCGCATTGTAGTTTAGTATAGTTGTATTGTATTTATAACTGAAGGCGCTGAACGAAAATTATGGTGTTAAAAATATTGTTCGTGAGTGTTTTTTTTTGGGGGGGTTAATATGTATGTAAATATATTTTATGTATAACTATTGTTAGTTATACACTATATAAGAAATAGATTTTGTTTTTGAATTCAAAGTATTGATACTATACAGTGGGTCAAAAAAGTATTGGCACACCCTGTTTTTTCCATTGAATTCTTAAAGTATGTTACTTATTAGTGATAAATAAATTTTATTTGTGAATAGACATTAAAAACCATTGATATAGCAACAATAAAATTGGAATAATTAAGGTAGAAATGAATGAGGAAAATAAATTGTAAACATGTAAGTCAAAAAAGTATTGGCACAGCCATTTATCAATAATAAAAATATCTTATTTAAGTAAATAAG
Source organism: Piezodorus guildinii (assembly GCA_023052935.1). Lineage (NCBI taxonomy): Eukaryota > Metazoa > Arthropoda > Insecta > Hemiptera > Pentatomidae > Piezodorus > Piezodorus guildinii. The sequence goes on from CM041295.1 coordinate 45,112,924, forward strand.
ATTCATTAATAATTTGTTATGATTCCTTTGTCATCAACTATAGCTTGTAATCTTATTTGCATCGTAGAAACAAGATTTTCCATTTGTTGTTATTAAAATTATCATTTCTACCTTATTTCTTTCATTTTTTTTTAGGCTATAACAATGGTTTTTAATGTCTATTCAAAAATATAATTTATTACTTACTTATAAGTTATATACTTTAAGAATTAAATGGAAAAAATAGGGTGTGCCAATACTTTTTTGACCCACTGTATTTATTTATTTTTTTTAACTATCTTAAAACAAATACTATTTTATTTGATAATACACTTATAATAGTATTGTTTTTCTTGAGACAGATTTTCATATCATTGAATAAAATATAATATATATATATATATATATTTTTTTTTTCAATTACATTTGAAAACAAATATATATTACTAAATAAAGAATCTTTATTTTAATGTTTATTGAAACAAATCAAAATGTATATATAGCCTCATGGAACCAAAAAATTAAATTACTAACGGGATTAATGATGAGGAGTTAAGTAAAAGATTACAAAAGTGAACCGCGAAAGCAAAAAGAGGAAAAAAAGTAAGGAGTTATAAAAAGCCGAGAATGTCTTTTAATGTTTTAAAAAGAAAATAGAAACCTGGGAGATATCTCATGGTCGGGCATCGGATTCCTGGCCATTTCTTGCCTAATGAATCCTAAATGATTCAGTGCTCATTTTTCACAGTATTTTTTCATCTTTAAGCAGAAAATGGAGTTTCATTAGGAAAATGGTTCTCCGAGGCATTTGTCCTCGCGTTCAAGGGAATGAATATAGCAACGAATAATCATGTAAGGAAAAGAAAATAATCTGTAAAATGCGATTGTCACTTGAATAAATTAGTGCTATTACAATCCGAATATCTTTAATTTCACTCTAATTATTTAATTAATATTTTTCTACACAACTATTTCGTAAAAAAAAAAAAAAAAAAAAATCCTTTAGGTAAGTAGAAATGTCCAATTGGGGACAACGATTTTGTGCAGTACCTTCCATCATTTTTTCAACTTTTTCCCCAATTTTTCAGGTAACCACTTTATAGAGGCTGGGCCTGCCCTAGAAGGGTCTCCATACCTTCGGGTTGCCCCCCGACTGATTCAGTAGAATTAATAACATTTAATATTAGACTATATAACGTTTAATATTAGAATATATAACATTTAATACTAGAATATATAACATTTAATATTAGAATATATAACATTTTTTTTTTTTTTTTTTTTTTTTTTTTTATAAATAATTCATAAAACATAAAAATAATTATTGGACAAAGCAATTCAATAAAAACAGTAAATGGAACAAGTTGATATAAATACGTTCACCAATGTTAAATGTCTATTAAAAAAAAAAAAATGTTTTTTTTTTCATAAATATAAGAATTTCTAATTTAATTTTTAAGATATGAAGGTTTCAAGTGTCATGGCTGCCAGTACAGTTCACTATAAGTATAGCTCTGTCTTTCTTACCTTCTCATCACTGTGTTATCGCATGAACATCGTTCAAACTTTGTGAATCGTGAGTTGTTATACTATTACACACATTACCGAACACAGAAAGCGAGGTGAGTGGCGTTTTGTTCAATAAGCAATCATAGACTAGTGACAGCTTGGGCTAGAGATAAGGGCCAGGCTTGCTTGCTAATCCTTCTCTAGTGTTGACAAGGACTAGGTCAGGACTGTTGTTCAACGACCTAATCAGACAATATTTATAAACATTAGTTTTCTCCCTCAATGAGTTTTTAAATTTATTTTCCTCGAAGACTTTTATTTATTTATTTTTTCATTAACTTAGAAATGTTTGCTTTGTTTTTTTTAAATAGTATATGTATATAATATTGTAAATAGTTTAGTTTTAAGATCTTTAAGGTTAATTTTCTTTTAATTAGTAATTTTTTTCTAATAATTATATATAGATATATCACTTCTTTATTTTCTATCTGTTTCATTTATTTATCTAGATACATATATATGTTGTTATTTTTATATATTTTTTTTTCTTAATTAATTAAGCCATGGATCTAGATAAGACTCCATCTTGTGACGACTCGGAGGAGGAGACTCCCTTTTCTGAGATAAGCGAGTCAGACTCACAGTATTTAATGCCACGGACTCTACAGAAACGCCAGAGAAAGAACACTAACTCGGCTGGTAACTCGCCAAATAAAAATAAAAATAAAGCGGCTAAGACAAAACAGCCATCACCACCTAAAACTCGCAGTACCACTGCAGCCAACCTAAATGAGTCAACGGCGCCATCTTTACCCGGACCGTCTTCAACCGCACATTCAAAATCACCAGCTTCTACCTCTAGCACTTCTGCTAACGCCACCAATAAAAACCAGCTCCCGGAACAAGGATTTTCTGACCCGGAACCACCTCCAATATTTGTATCAAATATAAATAATTTCCTCTCGGCAAAGAAATTTCTGATCTCATAGGCCCGTCAAACTTTCAATGTTTTTCAAGAATAAATGATATAAAAATAAATACCACCAATAAGGAGAGCTATAAAAAACTTATCACTTATTTAAATAATAAAAATTTTGACTTCCACTGCTACCAGTTAAAACAAGATAAACCATACAGAGTAGTTCTGAGAGGACTCCACTCATCCACTCCTACTGAAGCCATCAAATGCGGCCTAGAAGAAATTGGCCATAATGTTAGGAATATCTCATGTGTAACACACCCCAAAGAAAAATATGCTTTGCCCTTGTTTTTCGTGGATCTGGAGCCAGCCAGGAATAACACGGAGATATTTCAAGTTAGACGGCTAGTATATTCGACCGTTCGGTTTGAAGAGCCTAGACAAAAGACAATTATCGTACAGTGCACTAGATGTCAATCATTAGGACACACGAAGTCCTACTGCTATCACCCTGCTAGATGTGTTAAATGTGCCGGGCCACATGCCTCTGACACATGCCTTAAACCCCCTAATGAGACTGCAAAGTGCGCACTTTGTGGTGAAGGCCATCCGGCTAGCTATAGGGGCTGTAGCGTATACAAAAATCTTCTTAAGCAGAGGACACACCACCTAGCGGAATTACGAGTGGAGCAGAATATTCGCACGCAGGTGCCTGATTTGGACAATTTGAATAACTACCCAGAAATTCAAAAACAAACAGGTACCATCGTCCAGCAGCCAACTACAACAACTGCAGTCAGGGAAACTACAGAGCACTCAAAAAAACATCTCTCCGAGATCATCAAGCATCAACAGCCACAAAGACAGGCGCCTCCTAAATCCCTAACCAAGCCTCCTTCCTCCCATCCTAACCCGCAACCTGTACACCGATCCGTTCCTCCCCATACACCCTTACGTGTAAAATTGCCTCCTGAACATCCTCCCCAAATACCATCTCCTTCAGTTCAACCAAGTCAAATAAACCCCTCGCCTCAAGTACCTCAGCGGACTGAACATCATCGTACTCCACGGCGAGTCCAGCCCCAAGCCAACGATCCGGACCATACAAATCATCCTGCACAAGTCTCTTACCCACATCCGTATCCCTACCAAGACCCTTCCAACATATGCTCCATTCTCCAGTCTTTTCTTTCAGATCTTAGAAATACTATTCAACCACTAATCACCCTTCTTACTAGAATCCTTACCCAAATCCCATTCAATCTCCCACGATGAGTGTAAAGCCCCTAGCCATCCTTTTGTGGAACGCTAACGGCCTACTCAACCACCGTGACGAACTGGACATTTTCCTCCATGACAACCATATTGACGTAGCTCTCTTGACTCAAACGCACTTTACACAACGAACACGTTTTTACATACGTGACTACACCACATATAGATCGGACCACCCAGACAACACTTCCCATGCCGGGTCATGCATCCTTATCCATAAATCCTTGCCTCATTCCCTTATTCCTTCTACTCCAACTGACGCCATACAATCAACCTCAGTGACCATTCCAACTCGTCCTTTTCATCTCACCCTCTCAGCTGTATATTGTCCTCCTGGTGTTTCCCTTTCCTATAACCAACTTGAAACCCTGTTTCGATCCCTCGGACCGCGCTTTATCGCTGGAGGAGACTATAATGCTAAACACCAACGGTGGGGTTGCCGCACTTCCAACTCCCGAGGTAATCTCCTTTCTAGTGTCTCTATTTCCCATAGCTATACTGTCCTCTCACCTATGAATCCCACGTATTGGCCGACATCCTTAAAAAAAAAACCTGATATCCTGGACATATTTATCACCTCACAAATTTCCTCCTCCCAAACCACAATCAGATCACTGAACGACCTTTCATCAGATCATAGCCCGGTTTTGTTTTCCTTACATTCCAGTTTTGTTCCTCAACCCCTTCCACCTACATTGATCAATGGACGAGTAAACTGGGACATATTTCGACTTGACCTGGAAAGCAAATTGGACTTGAACACTCCACTCAAGACAAACAATGATATTGATACAGCTGTTAAAAAACTGACTGACTCCATAACTTGTAGTATGATTGACAACACAAAGACCACCAACATTAATGACACTCAACATACAGATCTGCCACAGCACATTCGATTCTTAATAAAGGAAAAGCGCAGAGCGAGATCGAAGTGGCATAAGACTCGATACCCAACTGACAAAACTTATTATACCAAACTAACTAACAAACTCAAGTCGGAAATAAAAACATACAAAATTCAAAATTTACTCAGATTTACTGAAAACCTTACTACAACAGACAAATCATTATGGACAACCACAAAAAAACTACTTAAGTTCAAAGACTGTAACCATCCACTCTTGACTGAAAACCAAATCTGGACAAGAACTGACGAAGAGAAAGCTCAGATATTCGGACAACATCTTTACAATACTTATACTCCACATCCAGATATCCTTAACCCCAATCACCTTAAAATGATAGAAGAAGACCTAACTATTCCCCTCCCAATGACCCTTCCACCTAAAGCATTCCATCCTTCCGAAATATCCAATATCATTCACAGATTACCTGCCCGAAAAGCTCCTGGCCATGACTTAATCACTTCCTATATCTTGAAGCATCTCCCTCAAAAAGCCATTCTATTCCTTACCTACATCTATAATGCCGTACTCCGTACTACTTATTTTCCTGCCTCCTGGAAATTGTCCATAGTAAAAATGATCCCTAAACCCAAAAAGTCACCTGAAAATCCATCTTCCTACCGTCCCATTTCTCTTTTATGTATAATGGGTAAAATTCTAGAAAAACTCCTTCTGAAACGTATATATCCAATCCTTGATTCCCATCATATTATTCCAGATCATCAATTCGGTTTCCGTACATCTCACTCCACTATCCAGCAATGTCATCGTGTGGTTGATGTTGTCTCCTCTGCGTTGGAGCGCGGATTGTACTGCACGGGAGCCTTTCTCGATGTAGAACAGGCCTTTGACCGAGTCTGGCACCCTGGATTGCTTTACAAGCTCCATCTATTCCTCCCTCCTACCTATTTTCTTATTATCCAGTCCTACCTCGCTGATAGATCTTTCAAAATAAATCACAATCGTTCCTATTCCTCCCTGTTTTCTCAATCTGCTGGTGTTCCTCAAGGCAGCATCCTAGGACCTGTACTTTATACAGTCTATACAGCTGATATCCCAACCCATCCTAACACATTCCTTTCTACCTATGCTGATGACACGTGCGTGCTATCAGTAGATAATGATCCAGTTACTGCCTCCCACACTCTTCAATCCCACATCCGAGACCTTGAAGTATGGTGCCAGAATTGGAGGATTAAAATTAATTCTAACAAATCCCACCAGATAACCTTTACCCTTCGTCGTAAACCAATGACTTCCTGCCCTACAGTATCCTTTAATGACACTCCACTAGCCCCTGTTGAACAGATTCGATACCTAGGACTCCACCTTGACAAACGTCTAACTTGGAACCCCCATACAAGACTTAAACGACAAGAAACTGCCCGACGTTTTCGACTACTTCAACACTTACTGGACAAACGCTCCAAACTTCCACTTAATTACAAAAGACTCATTTATATGACCATCATAAGACCGATATGGACTTACGGAGTAGAGCTATGGGGCTCTACTAAACCATCGAATTCCTCTCGTATCCAGTCCTTACAATCCAAAATCCTTCGGAAAATCCTCAATGCTCCTTATTTTGTCACAAACACACTCATTCATAAAGACCTTAATATTCCATATGTTGCTGACTTAGCCCGAACCAGGTACCATTCCTTCTATGAAAAGCTCCATTCCCACTACAATCCATTAGTTTCAGTCCTTGCTTCATCTTCAATCCCTGATAATCCTCCGAGGCGTCTGAAAAGAAGATGGCCACGGGACCTTCTAGTTTAGAGTGTTTTTAGAGTGCTGCCACTGGGTAGTGTCTCTACATGTATTTCATGACAGTTTTACATATTACCATCACATTTACTTGATGTATTTTTATTTAATACAGTTGTAAATATCAATAAATATGTTAAAAAAAAAAAAAAAAAAAAAAAGATATGAAAAATACCTTAAGGTGAGTGGGTAATTCCATCAAGATAAAAAAAAGTGTTCTTGCACTAGAAGATAGCATTAAAGCTATCTTAAATAATATCTAAAATAGTAGTTCAGTATAATTAAAGCCTTTAGTTATAATATATATATATATATATATATATATATATATATATATATATATATATATATATATATATTTTTTTTTTAATTATATATTTAATTTTTTTTTCCAACTAGCTTAAAACAGAACAAATTAAGGAAAAATGCTATTCTTAGAACTATATTCTTCCACATTTGAGTTTGAATAATTTTATTTCTTTGTTTGCGGATTTACATTACATAGCGACGTTTTTCATTACCAGATTGCTATTCACTACGTAATGATTCTGCAGAAATATGCTTCATTAACGATTTCCAAGAAGAATCCTTCAAACAAAGCGCCGCAGGTAATATTGCGAATGGGAAAGCCAATCTGAGGAAAAAACTTGATATCGTTATTTTAACATCAACAGTTAATTAACTCTTGGAACTCTTGAATACTTATTTTCTGGGTACTATTGTATATAAAATACAATTTCATATACTTCTTTGCGTATATATATATATAAAATAGAATAGAAAGAAATATTTATTCTAGGAAATACAGGTTTGTATAATCAGCCAACAGACAAAATCAACATAATTAACTAATATTTACAGTTATGTATGAATATATACACAAAAAAAAAAAAATTATAATCCTCAGAAAATAATTTTGTATTGTAAATATTTGCATTATTCTGATACTTAGTCTTCTAAGAATAACATAACCTTTGAAATAATAAAGGATCTTTATCTGGCCAAGAATTAATGAAAACAAAATAATTAAACATTAACAAAAATAATATTCTACAATAATAAGAAACGAATTCTTATAGTGGAAATATAAAAAAATTAAAAACGATTGAACAAAAAGAAGTTTTAATAGATAAATAAGTTGAAAAATAATAAATAAATACTAGTGGAAAAAATACAAGTATTGAATAAAATATTACTAAAATTATCACATTGTCAGGCAGCGTCAATTTCATTTCAGCGGAAGGGAAGGTATTTAAATATGCAGAGGGAGAAAGCACGATGGATGTTTAATAGGAGGGATTCCAGAAACTAGTCAAACGAGCCAGAAAGGAGCATTCGTATTTTTTAGTTCTGTCGGAAGAGATATAAAGGTTGGATAGACGGGATCTCGTCACTAGTGGATGAACTGAAAGTTTGAATTGTTGGAGATTATATATATATATATATATATATATATATATATATATATATATATATATATATATAGAGGGAGGAAGTTGGGAGCTGATAGTTTGTTAAAGAAAAAATCCAAGAAAGTATCTTCTACGGATGTAGGAAAAAAGCCATTTTAATTCATTTAGTCATTTTGATTGACACATATATACATACTCGTATATACTCCCCACACACAAAAGTTTACTTATATATCCAATTGAGTGTCGGTTTCTTTTTATATTTAATTTTTATATTTATATTCAAGTGAAGACAGGGTGTCGGTTTTACGCATAGAAGTAGGCTGCGAATCCTATGTATTTTTTCATCTCATTTATGTTTTGGATTTTTAAGGCTGAGCATAATAGTAATATTCGAATTGTAAAGTTCATCATAAAATATTTTTATTTTAATATATTTGTTGAGATCTACTACTTCAATAAAATGTATACATTAATTTTATGTAATGAAAATATTATACGATAGCCTGATACCTCTCTCTAGACAACACCTATTAGCAGTGCTCCATTAAATATTTTCAATTAGAAGGGTCCGAGGAAATCTTCTTTTTAGACGCTTCGGAGGATTATCAGAAATCCAGGAAGGAGCAAGGATTAAAAGTACGGGGAATTGAGTTATTCATAGAAGGAATTATACCTGATTCGGGCTAAATCAGCTACTTATGGAATAATAAGATAAAAATGGACGAGTTTAATCTGACAAAGTGAAGAGCAATGAGGATTTTAAGAAGGATTTTCCGAAGTAAAAACGGAATACAAGATGAATTTGATGGTTTAGTGAAGCACCAAAGCTTAACTCCATATGCACAGAATGGCCTTATGACTGTCCTGTAAATGAATCTTTTTAATTTTTATAGCTTTAATTTAGTAGCAGATGAGAGCGTTTGCTTGCAAGTGTAATGAGTGAGAATTGTTAAGACTAATATTAGGTATTTCATATATTTCTTCAAAGCATAGAAAAAAAATCTCGTGCACGTGACAACGACACGACAACGACTTTTAAGCAGTCAGACTATTTCTATCATATTAAACCAATACGATATTAAAGTTTGTTAAATTTTACATTGATATAGAGAGAGTTTAATTAAAATCGTTAAAGCCGTTTTTGGAGAAATCTTAATTTGCGTAATTTTTCAAGTTGATTTGACAACAGTAAACTTTGGTACGTTTTATTATTAATTAGAGTTTACAGTTAAAAGATCATCAATGAAATACTTGTAGTAATACAGACGTAATATATAAAGTTGGAAAGTGCAAGATTTTAGAAAAGTTAAGATGTATCATTCTAAGCCCATAAACTTATGAATATATATTATTAGTAAAGAGGGAGGCTATGATAGTTCAATATTTTTCTACCGCCGTATAGTATCGTACAAATTATGTTCTTTTATAGAGTAAGCATGATTTTAGAAACAATATTACTTACAAAATCGTAACTAAGTAGTTAAAAAAAACGGTGAGTTGTTATATTCTCTCTCTATAAATATAAAATGATACAAACCCCTTCTAAACCGCTGGACGGATTTTGATACAGTTTTTACTAATATTTTGCGATTTTTTTTCTGAACGTTTATAAGTTAAATAAATTGAAATTTAGCTTTTCTTCAGGAGGGAGAAATAAATTTTCTTAAACCAAGTCATCAAAAAATTAATCAATTAAGAATTTTCTAAATCAATGTTAAGTTCTTATAAACCTAAATAAATTAATTATTTCATGAAAAAAAAAATTCACTGTAAAATATATCGAATTTTTATGGAAACTAAATTAAACCTTTAAAAATGTATCTTAAATAGTTTATATGAGATATGAAATAGTGATAAAGCTAATAAGAATAGGAACCTTCGTCATTTCTATAGTTTTTGAAGACACGCATTAAAATCAAGTTTTCATTACATGGGAAAATTAAGTTTTCTATTATCTATGCTTCAATATATAACAGAAAAAAACAAAACAAATAAACCGAAGCCATTTTGATTTATTTCTTTTCATTTATGCCCGATGATTAAATTTAATAATGAACAGACGCTATAAAATAGACATTTTTTCTTGGTAATAGGACTTTTCGTCACGATGGACTAAAGCGATATACTCTTAATTAGGGTTTGTCGGTTTTTTTGGAGAAAATTATGAAACACGAAAACCGGTATTTTAGTAGAAAATATCGGTTTTCAATGTATGAATAGCATTAAAAAAAATCAGGCTCTAAAAACGATTAAGCCCTCAGTTCGTTTGCAAGTGAGAGGGTATTTTCTATTTCGGGAAATTTTGTGAATAAACTAAAGATACAGCTAAATAGCAAATCGATAGACGTCCTTTGTTTTCTAAAATCATATTTCATTAACTCGCCGCTTAAGGCTACTTCAACACTTACTAGACAAACGATCAAACCTTCCTCTTAACTACAAAAGGCTCATCTACATGACTATTATAAGACCAATCTGGACTTACGGAGTAGAGCTTTGGGGCTCTACTAAACCATCAAATTCTTCCCGCATCCAATCCTTACAATCCAAAATCCTTCGTAAAATCCTCAATGCTCCTTACTTTGTCACGAATAAACTTATCCATAAAGACCTTAATGTTCCCTATGTTACTGATTTGGCCCGGACCAGGTATCAATCCTTTCATGACAAACTCCATTCTCACCCTAACCCACTAGTTTCAATCCTTTCTTCCTCTTCAATTCCGGATAATCCTCCGAGGCGCCTGAAAAGGAAATGGCCCCGGGACCTTCTAGTTTAAAATATTTTTAGAGTGCTGCCACTGGGTAGTGTCTCTACATGTTTTTCATGACAGTTTTGTATATTATTATCACATTTACTAGATGTATTTTTATTTAATACAGTTGTAAATATCAATAAATATGTTTAAAAAAAAAAAAAAAAAAATTTCATTAAATAAAAAATAAATAGAATATTTAGATTTGTATTAAAATTGCCCTGAATAGAAAATACTCGGTCCTTTGCTTAATTGTCTTTAAAACTAAAATTGATTTTAATAAGTATGTATGCCCAAACTTCATTTACTCTTGTCTTTCGGTTTTGATTATAATTAATATTATGTAACACAGAGTTATAGATTTTCTAATTGTTCCTATTTATTCGAACCTTCGTTTCATTATTATAAAAATATTTTAATAATCCTTATAGTGAAAATTATGCATAAACAACGGATAATTGTTTATAATGTTATTTAATCCTGGTCAACTATTATTTCTTTGTTTTACTAAATTGCATAAACAAATTTTACTGTCAATGAAACTGAACAGTAAATAATTTCAGTCAAAAACTGCTTTTAATCACTCTGAATTTTCAGTTCGAATTACAGAATACTCGAGTAAAATTTTTATAAATAAAAATTCGAAACCGGTTAAACCCGATTTTCTGGGAAAATTACTATTCGAAAACGGGTTTTCTAAAATGTCGTTTTTTTGTATAAACCCTACTCTTAATCGTTCAGAGAGAGCTTTTTTTTAAACATAAATGACACCTTATTCAAACTGCAACCGAGCGAAGTAGGGGCCACTTTTATTATGTATGAACGTCTAATCAAATTATTGTGAAACTGTTAAAAAATCGAAATGATCAGTAGTAAAAAAAACAACACTAAAACTACCATATCCACTTATTTGAGCCAAAATTAAGTAATTAACCCACATTTCAAAATCATTCTAAATTACCTTAAGGTACCTTTTGCTTCTCAGAGGTTTTCTGTTTTCTCTTGAGATTTTCCTCTTTTATAGCCGTTTAGTTTATTGCTAGTTCCTTAATTTACCTTACTTTAATTTACGGCTTTTATGTCCTTCATCATCTAACGCTCTTAACAAAGGCCCTGTTTATTGCTATTCAGTTTATAGCTTCACTTAGAAATCGAAGGGCACTGTCATCCCGAACACTTAGCTAGAGCTAAATGTCTTCATTAAACTTCGGAGTTCTTTTTCTTTATCTAGTCCGGAGCAAATAACTGGCAAATAATTATTGTAAAATATTTTAAACAAAGTAAGAATATTATTCCCTATATACTTTTATAGTTTTACTAAAAAAAAAAATATATATAATGTTGCCCAAAATCTTGTCCACCGTTGCCTCTCCTTGTCTGATTCACAGTACCATTCTACCAATATTCAGGGCATTAAAAAAATCCTATCCTTAAACAGCTTCCCACTTAATGTCATTAAAAAACTTATAAACTCATATAATAACGTAAAAACGACCATTACTTCCCCTACAATGCAAGACTAATATTCACCCACAATATTTCAATATTGATAATATAGATCCCTACCTTATATCCCACACCCGTCTGAAAATATTAAAAAACCATTAAAATCTTCCTTACCATCCCTAAAGGTTGGATTGAAACCCAGAATAAACCTTATCACTCTTCTACTAATACTAAAGATCCGATAAATCCTCTATACCGTTCAAATATTGTTTTAAAAATACCTTGTTTGGATTGCGATGTATCCTATGTGGGTGAAACCAAAAACCCGCATATCTCAACATAAATCCTCCGTATCCTCTCGAAACCTTCTAGCCTCAAAACTCTCCGAACACTCCATAACATTTAATCATTCATTTAACTTTCAAGACTGTTCCATTTTAGATTCTGTTCCCAACCATAAAAAAAAGACTCATCGCTGAATCCGTCCACATCCATCTCCAATCTAATCCTGTCAATCATAAAACTAATAAACAATGCATCTCCTCCACCTATAGCCATATATTAAAATCTATTAAGTAACGCAGCTTCCCATGTCCATCCCACTATATACATTTTTGTTTATTTATTGGTTTATGTTTTATTTATTTATGTAAACGTTCATTTCATATATGTATCTATTTTATTAGTTTAGGTACTTTAAAAAATTCTTAATCGTTTTACAGTTCAATTTATCCCTACTTGTAATTATTTAGTATCAACTTGTATGATCTGTCAATAATTGTTACTTAATTTCTTCTCATAATATTTTCACCTTGTTATGTTTACTGCCTTAATATATTTACCATAATTATAAAAATGTTGATTAGGAGGTAGTCAGTTTTACTACATATACTTAATACATTATTATTCTTGATATTGTATTATATAGGTCTTTACTTTAACAATCTTGTAAAAACATTTTCTAGTTCGTCCGATTAGCCATATCAGCATAAAGTGACGTTAAATAAATAAACAAATTATTAGGTTCCTTTAATTAAAATGATCCATTTCACCATTTCATTCAACTCATTTTATTTTCTTATTTTTTTCTCCCTACGTTTCGGCCTTTTGCCATTTTCAAGGGATCTACAAAAAACATTTATTTTAAAACTAAAAGGTAAACAATATTATTTTTTACATTCTTATAAAGCAATTTACATACCTCTTTATATTCCATCATGCACTCTATATAAATATATATTTTGTCATAATTTAATAAAATAAAAATAAAACTATTACAGGCTGACCGGCCCTGTCCTGGTTGTTATCATCCACTGGATTAAAGAAATGTATTCCCTCACTCTTAACTATTGATATCAAAACCAATATAAACACATATATTGTTTTATTACCTACTCCTCAGTCAAGTTCACATTTATTTTCACAGGTTTTGATATCTATAGTTAAGTGTGAGGGAATACATGTCTTTAATCCAGTGGATGATAACAACCAGGACAGGGCTGGTCAGCCTGTAATAGTTTTATTTTTATTTTATTAAATTATGACAAAATATATATTTATATATTATATATAGAGTGCATGATGGAATATAAAGAGGTATGTAAATTGCTTTACAAGAATGTAAAAAATAATGTTGTTTATCTTTTAGTTTTAAATTAAATGAGATCCCTTGAAAATGGCATAAGGCCGAAACGTAAGGAGAAAAAAATAAGAAAATAAAATGAGTTGAATGAAATGGATCATTTTAATTAAAGGAACCTAATAATACAATTATTCATTTAAACAATTTTTAATTGTAATAAAAATTAATTAAATAAACAAATAAACAAAAACAAAACAAACATTTTCTAGTACCATTATGATGTTATTACTATTATAGATTTAATCTGATTACTTCTGTTTATGTTAATATTACAATTTTACTCATTGTTGTCAGATCCCGTCTAAAAATTTAATGATTTTAATAACTAAGTATTGACAATTTAAAAATTAATAAATGAAGCTGAGAGATAAATAGTACTTCATTTCCAAACAGATAGTTGCTGTGCAAAGCATCGATAGCGCAATATTAAGCTCGGGGCATGCAGGGTTTAACTTCGAACAAAGTAAACAGCACCTCATTTGCCAACTCAACCATAGAATCACATGGGTTCTCCAATCACCTTCAACCTATGTGTTTTGATTTTCATAAAACCTACTACGGTTGCCCTCATGGGATGGGAAATATTATTTTACTCGGCTGCTAATGTGATAAGTTCAAAGCGATTCATGCTTTTCAATTATAATGGAATTTAATGAGAAAATATTGTACAATTCAAGAAAAACAGAATCAGATAAACGCATCAAAAACATTTAGTCATTTTACAAATTGATAAAAAAATGTATAAAGTTTTTTTTTTAAATACTTTTATATAAATTTACAACTGTATATTATAATGTAAAAAATTAGAAAAAAACCTGTACCTCTACAACTTATGAAGGATCTTGGACTCAGTACGCATTGAGATTTGTACTGTTTCTAGGCCAACGGCCATGCAATTAGGTGATTAAGCCTTGATCACGCTCAGCCGCCAGGTTTTTTTCAACAATTTGGGTACCTACTTTAAAGAGGCTGCGTCTGCTCCAGGAGAGTATACATACCCTAGGGTCCCCCCCCCCCCCCCTCCCCCTGGCATAATTAACATATTAAATAATATTCTGTCATAGCCGGGGTTCGAACCCAGGACCCGGAGAACAGTATACTAGAGCTCTATCCACTTGACCACGCCGCTCCCTGTATATTATAATACAACAAGTAAATATGCTACTTAATGATAAATAAATAAAAAAAATATCTTTTCTGTTTTCTCCTTTAGTTGGGTATCGAATTTATTCAATTTATGTATTTACCTGTTTTTCATCAGCGTTAACAAGATAATCTAGTTATTATTATTGAATCTACAAAATTAAAGGTACTTTAGGGAAAGAAAATTTAAAATATCGGCATTTAAGCCCTGTCAGACCATTTTTATCCAAATAAAACCTACATGATATAAAAGCCCATTAAAGTTTACATCGATATAGCGAGTTTAATCAAAATCGTCGGAACCGTTTTCGAGAAAATCGAAAAAAGGTGCAAAATGCATAGTATAAAGTGCCTCTTCTGGTAAGCTCATTTTGATGAAAAAAGTTTTGTCACGTCTCGGGCGTATAGTTGTCTTAAATATAAAAATTAAATGGAATTCCTATAGAAACATGTGTTTCATTAAAAAATCTATTATATTATTATCTAAAATAATCTGTTAGTTTTATCGGTTTTTTATCACTATCTATTAACTTTCATAAGCTTGTGTATAAGATAATATTTTTTTCTAAAATCTTTAGCTTTCAAACGGTAAAACATGTATATTACTGTTCTAGTGTTCAAAAACAAAAAATTGCATTTAAAAATATTTTTTCAATTTTCTCCTTTAATTGCTTTTCTAATTTGCTCCACTTGCATATTTAGCTGTTATTTATCAATGGTAACTAGATAATATGGTTATTTTTATAAAATGTACAAAATTAAAGGCACTTTAGAAGAAGAAGTATTAAAATATCGGCATTTAAGCCCTGTCAGACTATTTTTATAGGAATAAAACATACATGATATTAAAGCCCATTAAATTTAACATCGATATAGCGAGTTTAATCAAAATCGTCGGAACCGTTTTTGATAAAATCGAAAAAAGGTGCCAAATGCATGGTATAAAGTGCCTCTTCTGGTAAGCTCATTTTGATGAAAAAAGTTTTGTCACGTCTCGGGCGTATAGTTGTCTTAAATATAAAATTTCAGTTTTATAGGACTTACCGTTTCCGCCCGAGAGTTACCACACACACAGACCTTTTTGCGGGACTTGGTTATTTGGACTAAGGGGACCCTAAAACGTGTATTTCCGTTGAAAACTGAAATTCGAAAATTTTCACGATCGCAATACTTCCCCTTACTATATATAGTAAGTTAAAGTAAAAAAAACATGAAGAGAAACTGGCCGTTGGCAGTACTCGAGTG
The DNA here is from genome assembly GCA_023052935.1 of Piezodorus guildinii. Taxonomy (NCBI): domain Eukaryota; kingdom Metazoa; phylum Arthropoda; class Insecta; order Hemiptera; family Pentatomidae; genus Piezodorus; species Piezodorus guildinii. The sequence continues at coordinate 45,128,933 of CM041295.1, forward strand.
AACAATTTAAACAAGAAGGTCGCGAGGCCATCTTCTTTTCAGACGCCTTGAAGGATTATCAGAGATCGAAGACGATGCTAGGATAGAAACTTATTATTATTATTTATTACGAGATAATACAATCTGCCACCTTCTGGGGCAATGAGTATTTAAGATAAGGATAGAAACTAGTGGGTTAGAATGGTACTGGAGTTTCACATGGATGTATTAATACCTAGTTTGGCCAAAACACTAACATAGTGAACATTAATGTCTAACAGTTTTTGGTACTAGTCAGTTAGACATCTGATTTGTTTGTGCAAAATCAATCATATGATTTATTACCTTCTACATGTTTCCTCAAAAGTGATTTAGACTGCTTACATAATCCGTACCAATATATTTCCTAAATTACCAGAAAATCCATCTCTATCCTCAAACAGTTCCTACGTTTCCGAGACTGTTTTCCTAGAAGTAAGTACCCGCCATCTCTTAATGTCTTCGCTCATCCTCCTCCACTTTGACTATGGATGCCCTAGTATTTAGAAGACTCAACGGCGAAAACGTGATGAGGCTAAAAAGATTAATGAATATGCTTATAAGATTTATGTACGGCCTCTCCAGACAGTCACACGCCTCTCACTGATAATCCGGTCAAAGGGGGCTCTTTCCCGAATCCTGAAGAAAATACCTTCTTGGGTCTTTCCTATTCCAGTCCATGGGAACCAGGAAACCTTCCAATATCTTTTAACTTCTTACTCCGCGCTCTTCCGTGCACAACTTAAATACAAGATCCCAACCTACCGATCTATACCTACCCTCTCAGAGAACAGCATCCCTTGAAAAGTCTTTTATCATCCTTGCTACCACACTTTAAAACTCAATACCCATCACCCTCTGAATTTTGTCATCTCTAACCACTCTAAACACTTTATCAATCTCATCAAAAACTAATCTTCCGCAGATATGTGATAAATCAAGACCAAGTTGATACATAACTAAACTTATTATATGTTATCTGCTTTTGTTTGTATATTTTATATATATTATTTTTTTTAGATATTTAACTATACAATGATGTATCAAATGAAGCCAGACAAATTAGACTTCCTCTGTTCACTGTGAATTATTCTTAGAGGACGAAACGTCCCAGAATTATAATTATATTTCATTTTCATATCATTTCAATATTTCTATATTGAATGATATCATACAAATTAATAATGTAGAAAGTGCAGCGAACTTTCTAGATCATAGAATTATTCTGAACCAAAAATGAGCCAACTCTAATAAACCATTATTCATATTGGTAGTTTAATTTTGTTCGGTTGTTGAAAATTGTACAGAAAGTTATACATCGGAGGGTACACACATCTAATAGTAAATCATAATTTATACTTTTTCGATTCTGAAATCTTTGCAATTACGCAAAGAATGGAAGGCTCTGGGTATGTGCTTAAAGGGAAATAAGAAAATAAAAGGGACGAGACAAGACTTTTTTGCATCAAATTTAGTAGAATGTATGTGGAGGCAAGAAATAAAAATATGCAGTTTATTATTGTTTACTAGCTGACCCGATAGACCATGTCCTATCTTGGTCAGCTATGACCAAGAGAAATAGAGAAATTATTATTACCTTAAAAAAATTCAAGAAAACCTAACGACCTTACCTTTTCTATTTTCTTCCGTCATAAGAACCTTCTCCGATGTTATGAGCACAACAAATGAAGAATTACCAAAATCAGTCAAGCCGTTCACGCGTGATGCAATGACCAAGAGAAAAGGAGATTCATTTATATATATATATATATATATATATATATATATATATATATATATATATAGAGAGAGAGAGAGAGAGAGAGAGAGGAGAGGAGAGTGAGAGAGAGAGATTATGTAAATAATTTATTGTGTTGGTATAACCTTATAGAATTGTCCGCATATATTGTATAAGTATATTGTACGTTGATCACATAATCACATAATTTTTTTTTTCTATTTTACTTTATTTTAAATTTCTTGATTTGAGTTTACCCACAGATATGTGTGAGTCGTGTGTTGCGATAAACAGTTTTTTTTTTTTTTTAACACTTTCTAAGTTTATTTAAATCTTGATTTCAAGAAGAGGGTTAGTTAATGTTGGGTATTGTTAGCACAAGATTAGGGGTGAAGTTCCGAAATTGGGGATTTCAAGTGAAGATCAAGAGAAGACAAAACAGCCATTAAAGCGGTTCTTGGTCCCTACCACCTCCACCGCCGTGTGTGAAATGAAGTCCAAAACCTTCATCTCGCCTGGGGGGAGATTTATCGAGTCGGTATCAATCTGAAGATGACGTCGACTGATGTTGCTGCCAAGTGGGTGGGAGTGGGGATACGCTCTGGGTCTTGTCACTGAATTAATTATGGAAGTTGGGGGAGGCTGTCACCTCTGAGTGCTGGAGGCGCAACTCGTCATGGGCCCCTGCTAATTGGAACCGCCCGTCTCAGTCGATATCTCGCCCAATTTCAGTTTTGCGCATCGCCTCCTCCTAATGTATCGAAAGGAACATGAAGATCATAGGGTCCTCATTCGCTAATTAAGTGAGCCCTTTGAGCTGACAAAACGTCAAGTATGTACCTTAATACTGCTCGGGACCAGGAACCCGAAACTAAACCGGGTTCGTGAGGAATTGCGATAGCCTAGTTTAAACATATTTGACAAAAAATCTGCTGCGGGCAACACAAAATTTTTACTTACCACGGTTGAGAAAATAATTTAAGAATTTTTTAAAAATTTGTATTACTAAATAAAGAAAGAGTTGAAAGATTGGTGCGCGCTTACGGGACCGTCATATACCTAAACCGTTAAAATATATATTTTTTTTTTTTTTCGAGGAACAATTTTTTTTAGAAATATTACAATCTGTCCTAATTAGGACATTTTTAATAGTGATCAAGTACAACATTCACACAATATATACAAAATAATAAATTTATAAAATAAAATAAGAACAAGAATAATTATAACAATAAGAAAATGTACAAAAGTCATTCATACCTATATACAATCCTCAAGCATACAGTACGTGAGTGGAGAATCTAGCCAATGCTACAACTCCAATATACATGTTTACAAGAGGTCTCGAGGCCACTGCCGTTTCAACCTTCTAGGACAGTGGTTCCCAACTGGTGGTCCAGTGACCCTGAGGGGTCCGCAGACGATGTTCAAGAGGTCCACGAGATGTCATTGAAAAATAATTATGATTACCTTATTACAAAAAACATAAGTAAAGATTTGGCTTCTAATAAGAACCACACGCTTTACACGGTTAAAATTCTACGTGTTAACTGACAAGGGCCTGCCTGCTACTTGACAATCACAACCTTAAAATAGGTCATTTTTTAGCATTTGTAAAATAATGAGTTTAAAGAACAGATCTATCACAGAACATAATTTACAATATTTGATTTCTTTATGAATATTCGAATAAATACCTTCTTCTATAAGTTTTAAATTTTAGGTTATTTTAAATCACTTAAGGTCTTTTTATGCTACCGTGACTATCAGACGATATTCAAACAAAAGTCCTAAATTTTGTTTATCCAGGGTTTCTTAGGGTAGGAATTTTATACTAGGACCTGACTTAACATAGGCTCTGGATTACCATTTTACGTTCCCTGTGGAGGGAAGAATAACGAAGGATTTTTCATACTTTTAAAGAATTCTTTAAATATTTATTTATTGAGAATTATTACAATCTGTTTCAGAATGAACAATAGTAATACTGATATGAGACCTCATTCATACAATATGCTATGTTTTTGACCGGCTGCTTTTCTAAGGCAGCGGTAGCTTCAAAAACTAGCTTACTTACTATATTTAGTCAATATATAAACTATATTTAATGATACCATGGATCTCCTTTCCAAAGGTATCGTGTTTACCAATCCAATAGGTGCCATGCAGGGTAAGATTAAAGTAAACAAGATTCAATTAATACATTACTATAATTATTAATTTACACATATCATTATATTAACACATTGCCTAAAACTCTGATTGAGAATACTGAGGGACATTTTACTACCTTTGCCATACAATATTACAAATAACGATATACCTTTGAAACACTTAACCGGCTGGCGAAGGTGGAATCATCTTAGGTCCCCTTTCTTGGCATCATCCTCCAGCTGCTCTCAGAACCCCGACGGCCACCTCCTCTTCTTGTAGGTGGAACCCGACTCATTCCTCTTGAGGATCAAACTTGACTGCCCTACGAATCTTCTCTCCCATCATCGTCACCTCGGGTGGGCTGACATGGGAAGTCCCCCGGTTGGCGGTACAGCACTTGTGATCTTATTCTTATCTTTTGACCACCCTTAATATTCTTTTAGGCTGCCGCTGTAGGAAACTACCAGGGGTCTCTGGTACCGCTGGGGGGGGGGGGTCCATACCGATGGGAAATCTAGGGGGCTAGGTAAACACCTTTTGATGTTTTGTCGACAAAGGTTCGTTATCATTTATTGTTTAATATCAAAATTATTTAATTATGAACTCCCCTCAGTATCCTCAATACATTACAAATATATACAGAAAATAATAATAATAGTCAAATTACATAAAATAGAAAATAAATAAATTCATATATATATATATATATATATATATATATATATATATATATATATATATATATATATATATATATATATATATATATATATATATACATATATACAATAAAATAATACAAAAAACAAATCAAAACAACAACCGATAATTGAGATAAATAAAAAGTTGGCAAATGAATAAATATCATACAAACAATGGTAACTATATTGTTATGTATTGAGAATACTAAGGGAATAAGTTCAGTATTAAATAAGTTTGAAATTAGTCAAGTAAAGATTTATAACCCTTTGTCGGTAAAAGTTAAAAGGATTGGACATCCCCCCCATGAGATTTCCCATGGACAGCGTGATACCCCAAGAACATTCTAGACCCCAGCCGCTAGGCTGGACAAAGACTGGACTCCCATATCAGCCCTGCCTTCCTTTGTTCGATAAAAGATCGGCAAATTCCAAAATATGAGACTTTTTTGGAAAAGAAGAGGGGATAGAAGTGACGAGGGTGTTCGATCCACAAGAAGAGGCAGTGGAAGTGGAGTGAGAGACAAGACGGGTACTACCATCGAGAACAGCAGTTGAGTCGAGCCACGAAAGAGTCAGAGGTCGAAAAGAAGTCCGTCGGAGACCAGAGTGCAGAGCCGAGTCGCTGGGGTACGAAACTTAGTAGTGACCAATTCCACTGTGTAGCTGTGTTTTTAAGGTAACCTTTTCATGTTATATTGTATGGCAAAGATAATAACCACGAACCCCTCAGTATTCTCAATCATAGGTATGGAAATTGTGTAAATAGAGTGTAAGCCTGAAATCTATGTCATAGTTATATTTAATAATAATTGCTCTAATTTAAATCTGTTAGTAATTTGATCTTCCCCTGCATGCCACTAATTGGAATTGATAAACACGAAACCTCTGGAAAGGAAATCCGATGGTTCCGAAAGGTATAATATATAATTAAATTAAATAGATTAATTACTGATTTAAAGTTACCGCTGCCTTAGAAAAGCAGCCAGTTATAAACATAGCAATATACAATATATACAACTGCTAAGGGGACTCCAGATTGGGCTTTTACCTCCACTAGTGGAGGAAAAAAGCGGAATCCAAGATATCCCAGCGCCTCTCTCTCAGCCGTATTACTGGTCTTAGCCAGTAGAGGCTGAGTTAGGGCGCAATAGTAAAGAATTCTAAGACCATCTTTCAGGTTAAACAGTAACTTTTAATTATTAAATTTTTTACGGATTTAAGTTAACTACGAGGGCCTAGTTCTTTTTTCTTCATTAATATTAGAGGTGTTTCACATGCAATGTAGGTGATACAGTGTAATCCAATAAAAATCTAAATATACATCTAATATTTAGGATTTGAGGGTCCTTGCCATTGAAATGATTGTAGGAAAGGGTCATTTGATGGGAACTACTGTTCTAGGGGGATGGTAACGGTGAGTAGAGCTGGAAAGGGATTGAGCTAGCAGATTGGGGTGATGGATACGGTTCTGATGAGGTTTGGAGAATTTTTATGGAATGAGATCTAAAGTAAACGAAATATTTAGGTCGTGGTGTAAGGTATGGTTGGTGACATAATAAGGAGCATTTACTATTATTTGGAGGACTTTGCACTAAAAGAATTGAATGTTCTTGATGTAAGAAAATTTGGCAGTCACCATAGTTTAAGTCCAGCTTTCAACGGCAATACACGTTTTAGGGTCCCCTGAGTCCAAATAACCAAGTCCCGCAAAAAGGTCTGTGTGTCCGTGTGAGGTAAGTTTAGCGCAAAAACGGTAAGCGTACGAAACTGAAATTTCATATTTAAGACTACTATACGCCTGAAATGTTACAGCAACTTTTTCCCTGAAATCGGCTGACCGGAAGTCCTACTTTATCCCATGCATTTAGCATCTTTTTACAATTTCCTCAAAAACGGCTCTAACGATTTTGATTAAACTCGCTGTATGGATGTCAAATTTAATGGGCTTTAATATCATGCAGATTTCATTCTGATTGAAATAGTCTGACAGGGCTGAAATGCCGATATTTTAATTTTCTTCCTCTAAAGTACCTTTGATTTTATAGATTTAACGAACGTTTAAAAGAACATCATCTTATTAGCATTGATAAATAACGGGTAAATATGCAATTTAAGCGAATTTGATAAACAACTTAAAGGAGAAAAGTGCCAACATATTTCATATATGGAATTTTTTTTTTTCGAAGCTAAGAATGGTAATATAGATGTATAATATACCGTTGGATAGCAAAAGATTTCAGAAATAATATTATCTAATACACGATTTAATTTCAAAGGTATTTGGAGAGTGGTGAAAAGCCATTAAAACTGATTGTTGTAGATAAAAATATAATATATTATTTAATAAAACACACGTTTCTACTAAAATTCAAAATAATTACTTCTTTAACAATTTATTTGTATCCTTAAATTTATTTAAAAATTGATTTTAACAACGGGGGTAAGTGAAAGTCGTGAGTTTACTTGAGCACCAGATGTTTTTTTTTGGGGGGAATGGGATTCCTTCTGACACGAGCAGCTGGATTTGTCGTTCTCGCAGTCCAAGGATGACCCGGTCGAGATCTGTCACATACAGATAGGGTTTTCGTATATCCATTTATAGTGCGGTACACGATACCCAAAGTTAATAAGTGTTGAAAATCTCTGACGTGCATTCTTCAACTTTGTGTAAGGCTACCATAGCTATTCGGTTTTCTTTATCACCCCACTCCATATTAACTCAGGAAGAGAAAAATAAAAATTAATGGGAATTATTACCCTGACATGTAGAGAAAATAATCTGTTAGAGATGAGGATTATCTAAATAATACCCAAGGGTGTAAATTAAGTTCAACTTTTGTAACAGTATTTATGGCAGAACCAGGTACTTTCTCTTACTATATGCACTATAAATAGATAAGTGATACTAAAAAGATGTTTATCATAAATTTTGCAGTACACTATTGCCCAGCAGTTTTGAGGGTAGCTTATGATAAAGACAGACGATTCCTCAAACGCGGAGTTACTTTATTTAAAATGCAATTAAGGCACTTTCCAGTTTTGTTTCCCGGGGGATTTTCTTCTTCCCTATTTAGAAGGACAGAGAAGCAAGGTGGGGAGCAAGAGGGAGGGGGCATAAGGATAAGGTAGCAGAAAGCCGATTGCTATTTTATTCACGTCAAGATAATTACCAGAATACGCGCCTTGATAAATTATTAAGTCCCTCCTTTCTTCATAGCTAACTAGATTCCTTAGCTCCTTGCCTAGCTTAGCAAGCTATTTTATTACTATATCTAGTAAACATCAGCTATTGATTATAGAATTGTTGAACGCATCACACATCTCCACTGTTAAAATCGGTGCATACATTGGTTTAAAAATTTTATTATTTTTCATTAAAATCAAGTACCTTTTTTTTTACTTTCTTTTATATATGAAATATGCAGTAAGAGGAAGTATAGCGATAGCGAAAATCTTCGAATTTCAGGTTTCAACGGAAATACACGTTTTAGTCCAATATGAGTCCAAATAACCAAGTACCACAAAAAGGTATATGTGTCTGCGTGTCCGTGTGTGAGTGTATATGGTAAGTCTAGCACGAAAACGATACGTGGTATAAAACTGAAATTTCATATTTTAACAGCGCCCATGCCTAAGATGTTACTGCAACGTTTCTATTAAAGTCGCCCCAGCAGAAGAGTCCATTTTCAGAAGAGTGGATTTTCCTCCGTCCGACAATTTTGCCCATTTTTTGACGCGCTCTTGTGGCAAAACAGCTGACGCTATAATACAATTTTACGAATAAAAAATGTAGCAAATTTTGTCAAGTTTAATTGTGTTACTAGTAAGTTTTGTCCAAAAACCCTTTGTTTTCGAGATACATTAAAAAAACAACAGAAAATGAGCCTACATTTTGGCAAAAAGTGTGAAAAACTATGTTCCGAGCAAAATTTTTTCCTGCATACTTCAGAATTTTGTTCAGCGGCCCAAAAATATAAAGGGTCAAAACATCAGAATTCGATCGAAACTTTCCTTGAAAAGGCAAAACGTTTAGTCCCACAAAAAAACTTTTTGTATGAAAAATGGAGGAAATTTTAATTACTTGGATTGTGTAGAAAATACGTGTTGTCAGAAAAACCCTTCGTTTTCCAGATATAGTACAAAAAACAGAAAATGAGCCAACATTTTGGCAAAAAGTGTGAAAAAAAAACATGTTACGGGCAAAAGTTTTGCCCACAAACTTCATATTCGTATTTATGGACCCAAAAAACATGAAGGGTGAAAAAATCAAATCTCGATTAAAACTTTCCTATGAAAATGCTAATATGACGAGCCTATTATACCATGTATTAATCAGCTTTTTACGATTTTCTCAAAAACGGCTCTTTGATTATGATTAAACTCGCTATATCGAAGTATCATAGGATGTGCTTTAATATCATGTAGGTTTCATTCTAATTTAATTATTAAGAAGTGTGTGTCAGGAGATGGCACAACTGAACATTGATCTCAACGGTTAGGGAAGAAAATCAAATTTAGAGTTGTTTACTGTTAAGCATGGTTTTCATTACAATAACTCGAATACATCTACATGATGGGCAAGCAAGTAAATACAAGTGGTATGAAATAAAAGAACAGAAAATTTCCAGATGGTTAAGAAGTCAAAATTTAAAAATAAGAAAGAATGTGTCGCTCAAAGCCTTGCAGTAATTAAATTTAAATATTTATCAAAATATTCAGACTTTTCAAGGAGCTATTACTTTTCTATCTTTAGGTTTTTAATTTTCCAGATGAAAGAAGAACTTTTTCATTTAATTAGAATTAAAGTGGTGCAAAACAAACCTACCTTTATTGACTAATCAAGGATGCGATATGGCAAGAATTAAAAAAAAATTTGGTGCGCGCAACATACGACTTTTACTTACCTTCGTTATTGATATCAATTTGAGAATTATAAAAACTATTAATATTGGATTTTAAAATTATTTTCTATTCTCTCCATACATTTTACTATAGTATGTATACGATAATATATTTTCTAAAATCTTTAGCATTCCAACGGTATATTATACATGTTTATTACTGTTAAGTTAAAAAACAAAAAATTGCATTAAAAAAATATTTTTGCCGTCATCTCCTTCAGCTGGTTATCGAATTCGATCAACTTAAATATTTACCTGTTTTTTGAGATTTAATAATCATATGATGAGGTGAATTTCATAAAAACTACTAAACTAAAGGTACTTTAGAGGAAGAAATTTTGAAATATCGCCATTTACGCCCTGTCAGACTATTGAATCGGAATATACCCACTGTAGCGTCTGGCGATGACAGCGCCATCTAGTGGCCAAGCGATGAAACTATTGCATTAAAAAATTTTAATTGGTTTTCTTCTTTATTTGGATATCGAATTCGTTCAATTTATATATTTAACTGTTTTTTGTCAATGGTAATAAGATGATATGGTTATTTTTATAGAATATACAAAATTAAAGGTACTTTAGAAGAAGAAAATTAAAGATATCTTGATTTAAGCCCCATCCGACTATTTTAATCAGAGTAAAAGCTACATGATATCAAAGCCCATTAAATTTTACATCGATATAGCAAGTTTAATCAAAATCGTTAAAGCCGTTTTGGAAAAAATGGTAAAAAGGGGCTAAATGCATAGGATAAAGTAGGATTTCTGGTAGTGAAAAAGTTGCTGTAACATCTCAGGCGTATAGTTGTCTTAAATATGAAATTTCAGTTTCGTACGGCTTAGCGTTTTTGCGCTAGACTTATCACACACGGACACACCTTTTCGCGGGACTTGGTTATTTCGACTCAGGGGGCCATAAAACGTATATTTTCGTTGAAAACTGGAATTCGAAAATTTTCACCATCGCAATACTTTCCCTTACTATATATTTCATATATAGGTAAGTGAAAGTAAAAAAAAAAAAAAAGGCCTAAAAGAAAATTTGTACTTGTGAAACGATACTGGACCTCACGAGAAACAAAACAGTTGATATGACCCATAGTATGATTGACAACGGTTAGGGTGGGAAATCGAATTATGTGATCTTTGCTGTTTAATGAAAACCATAGATAACAGCGAAATATCACAATCCAACTTCCCTTCCAAACCGCTGAGAATCGGACTTTGAATATGAAAAAGGGAATATGAACTTTTTTTTCCGCTTAAGGTCTAGTACCTGCTCTCAAAATATGGCGAGACATATATGAGTCACCCTGAATAGGTAGGTGAATATAATACAATTTGTTGTTAATATAATTCAGGACCATTATTATATTTTAATGTTCATACGCTGAAAAAAACAAAACAATATATTTACAAAGCACTGTATTATTGCAAATAGGGAACTTCGACCAGGGATTATTTGAAGGGAGCGGGTTGACATGAGTTCATGTGAGGGTCTATGAGGGGTCTTGGAGATTTAGGGAGGGTCTGGTGGGGTCCAGGGGGATCTAGGGGGGTCTAGGGGGGCGTAGCTGAGAGGCTAGAGGAGTGGATTAGTAAGGTAAACATTATAGGATCGAATCCCGACCCCTCCTTCCAAATATGGACTGGTCACAGTCTCAACTTAGGCCAAATCTTCATCATTCAATCGAAGCCACAGTCTGATAACTTCGGATAAATAACTTAATATTTTATTCTATTAGTGTGTTTTTTTGTAATGTCGTTATTTACTTAAAATCAAACACTACAACATTTCACTTAAGACATTTATAGTTATTAATCCTACCATAGTTATTAAGTTCTCCAGAAAAATTCCAAGCACGGGACAACTCAAAATTTGATTATCTTAACTAACGTTTGTAAATTGGACTATACATATATTTTCACTTCTACACTTTTTTGTTCCTCATTAATTCTGGTATCTGCTCCTACAATACGACTAGACATTTATGGAACAACCTTTACACACAGGTATGCATTTCAAGAATGGCAGTACGTAATATTCAAATGTTAGCTAGTTTTCAATGTATTTGGCTTATTTTAGTTTTGAACTTGAAATTTCGATTTCACAAAACCAAATATTATACTTATTTTACTTGATATAAGGATTACACGAGTTTGTACATGTATACATGTTTGCTTAGATACATAATACAACTATAACATTTAATCATATTTTTTTTTAAAATTAGTGTGGTAATAGTTGTAGTTACGTTGAAGCTTGTAATAGATTGAGAAAGATAGATACCACAAAATATATAAATAATTAAAAGAAAAAACGACCACAAATAAATAATTATCTGTTTCTTAAAAAAAGAAAGCGTTTCATAAATTATGATCTTGCCCTAGCCTAGAAACCTAACTCCTAGACACATGTCCATAACCCTATTTTGTCTTGTCATGAGGTCCTTATTTCATTTCTGAAGTTTTATACACTGCCAGTCAAAATTAAATATATATACGATTCTTGGGTCCCACGAACTCCTTCTAAATCACTAGACAGATTTTGATACGATTTTTAATATAATTTAGTCCATATTCTTTCCTGAATAAAATTAAAATACATTACAATGAGCTTTTGTTTTTGTCATGGAATCTCTTGTATGAAGTATGGATGTAGTCCTCAACAGTAGAAATAAGTAGGTCTGTATGAAACGTTTTGTTACTGGTGTAAAAGGGTGAGTGTATTACTAGTCTCGACTTTTTTTATTGTATTTTTTTATTGTTATTTTTTTTTAGCGGTTCCGAAAATTTTAGATGCTTATGTCCATAATGGTTTTAAAAGGTGGATATGTATAAATAAATAATAAATAATAATAGGCTTAGCGAACCCGAAGGTTCGATGCCGATACCACCAAATTCTGCCTACAAAGACTCGTCCAATGTTCACCAATCAAGCCCAAGTTGGTGGCCCAAGCTTTAACGCAATCCTCCCATCTACGCTTCGGCCTACCTTTCGGACGCCTACCAGCCGGATCAGCAAATACCAACTTTCTCGGAATCCGCTCTTCATCGAGCCCAACAACTTTACTCGCCCGTTTGAGTATCCGCGATGCAATCAGCTCAATTATATTCACAGGATACAAGTTCCGCAATTCCGCGTTGTGGATATGTATAAGTATTGAGTAATTGTCTAAGTTTCAATGTTGATCGTTCATGAAGAATAGAATACAATTGTTTCAATCTCCTGTTTAGGTATGACCGTTTCTGTTTCAAGCGTTGGCCCTAGATCATTCTTCTGTCAAAGGTAAGTCCTAAGTAATTAACTGTGTTAGTCTCTGGAATGGATTCATTATTCATGTAGACTGGACGACAGATATCGTGTTTGAGAGTAAAGGTAATGTGTTGAGGTTTGTCATGCAGTTTTTTTTTTAAAAGAGGAAAATTATTTTCCTATAATCAAGTCATTAAAAAAGTATTCCTCAAATATATGTAGTAATATTGATTGAATAATATAGTGTTGGAAAGCGCTAGATTTCAGAAAAGTTAATATGTAATAAATGAAATCGTTAAAGTTAATTAAAGGTTGTTACAAGCCCATTAACTTATGATCATATGTTATTTGTAAAGGAGGTCATAATAGTTAAATATAGCCACTGTCCTACAGGATCATGCAGGTACTTCCATTCAGGACGCAGGACTCCAGAAAAAAGAAAAAAAATTACATATCGAATGGTAACTAAGTTGTTAAAATAAAGGGTAAGTTGTTATTAATTAATAAACTAACATTGTTATTAATTATTTTAAATTTAATACTATTTAACGAAAACAGGTGTTTTACTGTAAACTAAATGGGATTAGAGTGAAAACTTAATTTTACTTTTATGTTGTAATTTAAATATAGGAGAAGTTAGTTTAGGGTGCAGTCAAAAGAACACACAATTAAGTTTAAACTATAAGTACAAAAGTGAAGGTAATGTGTTGAGATTTGTCATGCAGCTTTTTTTTAAACGAGAAAAATTAATTTCTTATAACCATGTCATAATAAAATTATTCCTTAAATATAATATACTGTAAAAAAGCACAAGATTTCAGAAAATTAAATATGTATTAAAAGAAATCGTACCAGTTAATAAAAAGTTGTTGCAAGCCCATAACCTTGAGAACATATGTTGATGGTAAAGAGGGAGGATTTAACAGTTAAATGTAGTCACTGTCGTACTGGAATTCTTCCATATAGTACACATGATTTTAGAAACAATATTACTTACTGAATGGTAACTAAGATGTTAAAATAAGTGGTAAGTTGTTATTAATTAATAAACTAACATTGTTATTAATTATTTTAAATTGAATACTATTTAATTAAAACAGGTGTTTCATTGTAAACTAAATGGAATTAGTTGGATGTTATGGAGGTTCTGGTGGAATTTGGAAAATTTGGATGGAATTAGGTCTGAAATAAATGGAATATTAAGTTCGTGGTGCAAGGTATAGTTGAAGACATAATAAGGAGCATTTACTATTGTTCGGAGGACTTTTGATTGAAGGATTGAATGCGTTTGATGTTAGAACGTTTAGCTGTCCCCCATAGTTCAAGTCCGTAGGTCCAGATAGGCTTCAGTATTGTCTTGTAGATTAATAATTTGTTGTCAACTGTAAGTTCAGATTTTCTGTTGAGTAGTCGGTATAACTGTCCGAATCGTTGGTTGAGTTCTTTTCTTTTAAGTCTTGCATGTGGGTTCCATGCCAATCTTTTGGAATTAAAGTAAAAAACTTAATTTGACATATTAAATTGTAATTTAAATAGTTCTTTTAAAATATAGAAAATTAATAAACCTAATAAACTAGGAACCCTTGTTATTTCTGTAGTTTTTGAACGCATTTTGAAGTTTTCTTTATATGGGGAAAATTAAATTTTCCGTTTAAGTAACAAACAAATAATCCTAACTAATTTTGATTTATATTTTTCATTTCTGCTGAAGATTAAATATAATAATGAATAGACATTTTTAAATAAATATTTTTTATAAACGCCTAAAAGAGTACACATTGACTTCCATTTCTCACTTAATCACTTTATTTCATAAGATTTTCATATTTGTCGACGTTTCGGGGCTGTTTCCCCATTTTCAAGGCTTATTTTTTTCATTATATAATTGCTATTTCATATATCACCCATCATTTTATTTCATAGCACACTGCTATTTGTCCTTATTGGTGTTCATTTAATAGCAGTGTGCTATGAAATAAAATGATGGGTGATATATGAAATAGCAATTATATAATGAAAAAAAATAAGTCTTGAAAATGAGGAAACAGCCCCGAAACGTCGACAAATATGAAAAGCTTATGAAATAAAGTGATTAAGTGAGAAATGGAAGTCAATGTGTACTCTTTTAAGTGTTAATATTAAGAAAAACTTCCAAAAAAATAAAATAAAATATTTTTATGCTAATTGCACTTTTGTTACGATAAAATAATACTCTATTAGCGATAAAGTCTAAATCGGTCAGAGATTTATTAAACATATATGACACCTCATTCAGATTGCAGCCGTGCTAAGGAGGAGCGGGTCCACTAGTTTTAGATATATCACTAGGTGCATTATTAAAAACTATTGTGGCGAATGTTAGGCATATCAGGTAGCGTTTGTAAAGTAGATGTAATACACAATACTTTTTCTAGGTTTTAAAGATATCGAAGAATAGATACAAAAAGGATTGTTGGCACGGGGAAGCCTGCTTTTCTTTTGGCAAGCTTTTACCGTCGTAAAGTACTACTCACCACTTTCATAGTGGTTTTATTTTTACGCGTAGCATTTTGTACAAATAGACTTGGAAAAACTCACTTTCCGAGATTGTTTTCCAATTTTAGCAGATTTTTAACTTATTCCGATCAGCATTATTTTTACTTTCACTTACCTATATAAGAAATATATAAAGTAAGGGAAAGTGTTGGCATCGTGAAAATCTTCGAATTCGAGTTTTCAACGGAAATACATAATATAGCTTAGTGGTGTCAAGACCGAAACAGCTGAACGACAAACCAGACTTGTTATTCCATTGCTACTGTTTACAATAATATTCTTCAAATTTGTCAATATTCTCACAAAAACCTCCAAGGTATTCAAATTATTGCAATCAAAAATTGCTGAATTATTGAATTCAAATTACTTATCGCTATAGACATGTCCTCAATGCCTGCTTCACTCATTCTAATATTTACCCTGTATACAAATATATGTATTCCTTATTGCTTTTTGACTGTTTCTTACTGTGTGCTGAGTTATGTTTCTTCATAATTTTTTTTCTCGTATTATTCAAGTATAATATATTTCAATTTTGTATTTATATGCCTTAATTTTATATCTTGCATATGCATTTCTTATAGCCTTTTAGTTAATTCAATTACAGTTTCTTACTGTGTACTGGTTTATGGCTTCTTTATAATAGTTTATATATCATTTAGGTAATATATAATTCAGTTTTGTATTTACATTCCCTTATTTCATATCTAGTATATATGTATATGAATTCCTTATAGCTTTTTGGCTTAGTAAATTTCTGCTTCTTACTGTTTACTGTGTTAATGTTTCTTTATAATTATAGTTTTATATTCTTTAAGTATTATATTGTTTTTTTTTTACTGTGTACTGTTAATAAAAAAAAAATACTCTTTATAAAAATGTTTTAATTTGTTTATATTATTTAAGTATTGTATCATTTGTTTTGTATTTTTATTGCATTTCTATTGAATTGCCTCAGGTGAACACCTTTCCCACACACGGATTTGCCTTAGTGGAATAGTGACTTCTACTTGCACTGTAAAAATGTCTGCAATTTGATTTAAATAAAGAAGTTATTTAATACAAAAATGTTCGTTTTTTAGGTCTCTTGAGTCTAAATAACAAGGTCCCGCAAAACGGTCTGAGTGTGTATGTATGGTAAATTTAGCACGAAAACGAAAACTGCTTAGTTTAGGAAAAATTGAAATTGAAAAACTTCCACGATCGCAATACTTTCCATTACTATGTATTTCAGATATTAGTAAGTGAAAGTAATAGTGAAAAAATATTTATTGTATACACTAGTTGTTCAATCAATATTTTTAATTTTGTCGATTAGTAGCATGGATATGTTAAAAAGTAAATATGAATCTAAAAAAAATATTTTGTTAGATATTACATCAGAAATATTTTTTGAGGTTAAATGTGTTATATCTTTAATTATATAGATTTGTAATAAATCTTTTGAAAGCTACCGATTTTAGAAAAAAAATTTTTGTATCATACAAAGTTATGGAAAGTAATGGAGGGTGGAGAAAGGATCATAACCATAAGCTTTTTTTTTTTCTCAGTTGGCGCGACAGGCCTTGGAGGACCTTTGCCGCGCGGTATGGTTTTATATTTCACACCGATAATCGATGACATTTTATAGGGTAGGGTCATCACTCCCTACGCGTTTTTGTGGGTGGTTATCAATTAGCTGACAGGTCCCACATACCCGGGGGAGATTTTGAGTGAATCCCCATTTATTTGTATGCTAAGAAAAAGTCCTCCTGGGACTGGGATTCGAACTCACAACTTCAGCGTGGCAGGCTAGCGCACTAACCACTCAGCCACGGGCTTCCCCATAAGCATAACTATAAACATAAGCTATTATTAAAGTTAATTATTTCTATTGTTCAATTTTATCTTTAAAAAATATAACAGCTGAAACTTAATGTAATTATTATTTCAAGTTTGATTTTAATTAAAAGTTAGGCATTTAAAAATACCTCAGATGAAGACCTCCAGACAGATATATCAAAAAGGGTAGTAAGTGAAAGTTGTTAAGCTTATTTCAATATTTTTTTAATAGTCGTTTCAAAAAAAAATCTTAATTGTTGACCAACCGTATACATTCCATAAATAACAACATTCCAGAATTTTCTATTGCTCATACTGTAGTTTTGCTTTGGATACAATTATTTGCCACGTTAGAGGCCCTTTTTACCTACACGAGAACGTTTTTGGATTAGATTATGTACTCAAAAAAAAAAAAAAAAAAAAAAAAAAGAATTCAGAGGAAAAAAAAAAAAACGGATTTTTTTGTTCTCAATCTAAAAAATCTGGAGCTGCGGTAATATGGGTGAGATTAACAAGAGCTTATTACCCTAATCAGTGAAGCGAAAAACAGGATGACAGCTGGCAATATGGATAATGACTAAACCTATGTATCACTCTTTTACAAACTAAAATAACCTTTTTTCTGAATGTCAACAGAATTTAATAATAAGCAGAGTCAGGGCTAAGACTTTTTTTTTAATAATAAAGGTTTTTTCTTCTATTATTTTTTTAAATTTACAGCTGTTTTGCATGATAATATGAAACATAAGCAATCCAAAAGGTATTCAAAAACAGATGGTCTTTCAGACATCTTCTTTTAACATGCCTCAGTGTATTATGATTAGTTAAAGGAGGGTTAAAACTAGTAGGTTAGAAAAAATGGATTTTGTCATGGAAAGAATGGTAACATATTGAACATTAATGTCTATATGGATGAGTTTATTCGTGACAAATTAATTAGCATTGTGGATTTATGAAGGATTTGTTTCAAGAATAACTCGATGTTTAGTCGAGCCCTACAGCTCGATGCCGTAAGTTCATATCGGTTTTATAGTCGTGTATTTGAGTCGTTAAAAGTTTATTAGAAGAATAGAACGTTTTTATAGCAAGTGTTGAAGTAACCGAAAACTTCGAGCAGTTTCTTGTCGTTTCAGTCTTGTTTGAGGGTTCGGAGTAAGACGTTTGTCAAGGTGGAGTCTTCGTTATTCGATCTGTTAACCAGAGATTAAGTTTTAAGTACATCAAATAATAAAAAACAATATTGAGCAAGACTTTATTATATAATGTTCAATAAAATATATAATATGCAATGAATAATAAGAAAATCTATTGAGAGATTTTTGTTTTCTTGTATGAAATATAGAAACATTTTTTTCTCCTTAATTACACATATATTGCTTGATGTAATTAAATTATATAATGACATAATCAGAGATATATTTATTTATTCTAGTTGAGGAAGCTCCAATTTTATTTTTTCATATTTACAAATGCATTCAACAACTTCCATAACATCTTTTATTCTTTTCAAAATCAATTACATTTTATCAACGTTTCGAGGCTTTGTCCCCACTTTCGAACTGATAAAATGTAATTGATTTTGAAAAGAATAAATTATATCATGGATGTATGTGAATGATTTTGAGAATATGAAAAGATAAAATGGAGCTCCCTCAAGTAGAATAAATGAAAAGAAATTAGATTTAAATATGGAGAGTAGCATTGACCATAAGATCAAAAATTCTTCACATCCTTAAGAAATAATGAACCAGCTTTCAGACCAACATAAAATATGTTAAAAATCTGGTGCGGGCAACACACGACTTTCACTTACCTTCTTTTCTAAAATCTATTCAAGAATTTTCAAGTACAGTAAGAGATAAACATTAGTAAAACCATAAAAGAATAAATTAAATGGAATTCCTATAGAAACATGTGTTTCATTAAAAAATCTATTATATTATTATCTAAAATAATCTGTTAGTTTTATCGGTTTTTTATCACTATCTATTAACTTTCATAAGCTTGTGTATAAGATAATATTTTTTTCTAAAATCTTTAGCTTTCAAACGGTAAAACATGTATATTACTGTTCTAGTGTTCAAAAACAAAAAATTGCATTTAAAAATATTTTTTCAATTTTCTCCTTTAATTGCTTTTCTAATTTGCTCCACTTGCATATTTAGCTGTTATTTATCAATGGTAACTAGATAATATGGTTATTTTTATAAAATGTACAAAATTAAAGGCACTTTAGAAGAAGAAGTATTAAAATATCGGCATTTAAGCCCTGTCAGACTATTTTTATAGGAATAAAACATACATGATATTAAAGCCCATTAAATTTAACATCGATATAGCGAGTTTAATCAAAATCGTCGGAACCGTTTTTGATAAAATCGAAAAAAGGTGCCAAATGCATGGTATAAAGTGGCTCTTCTGGTAAGCTCATTTTGATGAAAAAGGTTTTGTAACGTCTCGGGCGTATAGTTGTCTTAAATATGAAATTTTAGTTTCATAGGACTTTTCGTTTCCGCCCGGGAGTTACCACACACACAGACCTTTTTGCGGGACTTGGTTATTTGGACTCAGGGGACCCTAAAACGTGTATTTCAGTTGAAAACTGGAATTCGAAAATTTTACAATCGCAATACTTTCCCTTACTGTATATAGTAAGTGAAAGTAAAAAATGCTTAAAACTTTGGTAAAATGCAATTGAATTCTAAAATAATAAAGTATATTATGGAAGTTGGTTTGTGAATATGGAGAAAAAATCAATATTAGCCAAAAACAATTATTATCAACAAAACTCAAATAAGCTTTTGCGGTATTTGTCACTCCCCTCCAACTTCGACAATTTTGTATGTCCGATTCTTAAATACTTTTAATAAATGCTAGAACATAATTTTTTTTTCTTGAAATATCAGAAATAAAATATTTAACATACCAGTTCCTTTTTATAAATTCATAACTACCACCCTACTGTTAAGTGAACATTCTGCAGTGGGCTTAACAGATTTTTCCGACACAACTCGCAGGATGATAGGATAATATAGGGTTCTGATTTGGAAATCGTGTCGATATGAATCAGGCAATAACTGAACAGTTTCTAATGGCATTCCAAGTTGGGGAAAGGAAGCTACCTATTGGACTCCCAAGTTAGTCACTATCGGTCACAATGCAGTTCCCATAATGAAAACCCAATTAAGTTACAAACTTTGCCGGCTTCCACGATTGTTATTGCAACCCTAACCCAATTGAAATCACAATTCACCGGGAAAACTTCCTTTATCGAACAATCAGGCTTAAGCGTTTTAATGCACAGAAAAAATGCATAACTTCCAGTGAAGGAAATATGCAATAAAGAAAATCATGCTCATACATTGGCTTAAAATTATCTGTTCTGAAATTAATTTAAAGGAGTTCCGATTATTTATCCTTTATAAAAAATAAATAATAGTTGATATACTTGTACGCACTGATGCGTAAAGAAAACAATTACTCAGAAGCTATAAGCTGATAATTAAGACGTTGATTTCCGATTATTTTATTGATATTTCGACATATTTGTATTCTCATCATTTAGTTTGATCTAAATCTTCTTTCAGATTATATCTTATGAACTTTAAAGCCCTTTAAAATCGCGATTTAGAAATGTATTTATTTTCAAAGCTTACTATATTACGCATTTAGGTTCCTTCCAAATTATATCAGTGTTATCAATATGGTAACAAAAATTCTAGATTTTAATGCAAAAAGAATCGCATAAGATGGTTCAATAATATAATAATGAGAATACCTTTTGGAAATCAACATATCAATTTTTGAAAAAACATGGATTCGTCCCTAGTTCCTTAACTGAGCATTCCGGACAAAAGGCCTATTTTTTCTTGCTTTGAGGTCCTTATTTCATTCCTGATATATACATATATATATATATATATATATATATATATATATAACTTATGTGTTGTCCGAAAGATAAACTAAAAAAAAGGAATAAAGGGGCATAAACAACACGCTTGATGGCTATTCAAACACTGCCTTTATTGGTCTTTTAATCCTCTATATATACATTTCTAATGTTTACAAGAGGTGGTTTGGAATTAAGGCTGATATACTACCTTATCAGTCCTTAACTCCCCCCCACCAGTTTACGAACAATCCTCGTAAACTACATCAGCAATACAAAAAAACAAACAAACAAAACAGCAAAATACAAATTGCATAAGATGACACAAAAGCAAAAGAAACTAAGTCGACATAATAGAAATAAATACAAAAAAACTCCTGAAACACAACAGAAAGGAAAAATAAAAAATAAACACTGTGAATAAACTGAACAGAAACACTGTCAAAGAACAACACTGGGCCAAAGCCGAGGACACTCCAAGGCTAGGATGCGTCCATGGGCGGGAATTGTTCCAAAATTGGAATTTTAATTGTTCCAAATGAACCGTTCGCCGCTTCCGGGGCTCGCGCAAGCTCTCAATGGTTACCAGGTTATGCTCACGAATGACGACCACGCGGAATGGGCCTTCATAACGCCGGAGTTCCTTCCCCCTATTAGTCCCCACACGCCGGTATATTACTGTTCCAATTTTGACGGGCCCCATCAGATCCCGGACACCGAGATTATGACGCGCCACTCTGCGACACTTTTCCCGCTCAATCCGACCACGGACTGTGACCCATAACTTCTTAAGAGCAAGGCAATTGCTCACGACGGCACCATCACCAGCCCCCGCACCGCGAGAATCCCGCCGGCGGCCTTGCAAACCAAAAAGGACTTCGAAAAGGGTAAATTCCGTCACAGAGTGAACGGAGTGGTTATAGGCTACGACCGCTCGTTCCATAGCCACGTCCGGCTCCAATCCCTTTTCTAATTGAAACACCCGCAGGTGATCACTCAGGGTACTGTGGAGGCGCTCGATACCACCGCGACTTTTCGGATGACCCGGGGTGTTAAGATGCCACGTGACACCCAAAAGCTTCATTTCCTCCCGGACACGAGCGTTATCAAATTCGCGGCCACTGTCCGATGAGATCCGGTCGGGGACGCCATAAAACTGGAACCAGATCCAAAGGGCCCGTAAAACCGCCTCCGCTGTACGCTCCTGAACGGGATACGCCAACGCCACCTTGCTAAACAGATCCAAAATCGTGACCCATTTATAACCCTTCCAGGTAAAAGAATCGATTTGGAGATCGACGAGGGGCGCATCGGCAGTCGGGGTTTCCTCCTGTACCGCACGGGGCGGATGGCGATCATATTTAGTGCGAAGACACACGTCACATTTCCCGATGGTGTCCTGGATAGTGCGCTTCATCCCCCGCCAATAATAACGTCGCCGCAATGCACGTAACGTTTCGGTCAGACCCCGGTGGTTCGTTTTGCCCTGATGATACGCGAGCGTCACCTCCCGCTGCCGTTCCGCGTCACGGATAGTCCGAACTAACAGGGAACAGCGGACAAACGACCGGTCCACCCCGATTCGCTCCGCCCGCCACAACCGTTGGATACGCTGCCATACCACGGCGTTCCCGAAATACAAGTGATGGGTCCTACCAGGTTTTGACGCGTCCGCCAACGCCCGACAGATCTGGTCCTCCCCAACGGTGGGCTGCGACCAGACAGTGACCACCGAACAACCCTCAAAACGCTGGAAATCGATCTTAAGGAGTCCAGACGTCCTTGTCTTTCATATAATTTGGTGACGCTTGTCGTTCACAATCTCATCAAGCTCCTCCATATCCACAGGGCGTCCCTCAGAAGAGTGTTCGTCTCCCGATGTCAGGGCCCCACCCGAACCATCCGACGCGGTAGGCTGGAGATCCTCCCCAGGAGTCCACTCCCTCAGAAATTGGCGCACATCCCGAGAAGACTCGCCACGCTCCTCCACTGCATTCACCATAACCGCTCGCGAAAGCCAATCCGCGACAACATTGTCCTTTCCGGGTTTGTAAACAATGTCCATGTTGTACTGCCCAAGGAGCTCTTTCCAGCGCGTAACCCTTGCGGACGACTCTTTTAGCTTCCCCACCCATTGAAGAGGACGATGGTCGGTATGGACCCGGAACCGCCTCCCGAAGACGTACGGCCGGAAATGGTCGACGGCCCAAACAATTCCCAGGAGTTCCCGCTCCAGGGCGCTATAACGGGACTCCGCATCCGTAAGGCGCCTACTGGCGTATGCAACCGGACGCTCCCCCGGTCACTGTCCTGAGATAGCACGGCCCCGAGAGCGTAGTCACTGGCATCCGTGGTGATAGTAAACGGCCGGTCGAAGTCAGGAAACGCCAGCACCGGATCCCGCTGTAAATGGTCAATGCACCTGCGGACCTTGTCCGCGATATCCGGGGTCATCACGATCTTACAATCTTTGCGCAGCAAATTATTAAGGGGCACAAGATATTCAGCCATTGCTGGTACAAACCGGCGATAATAATTTAAAGCACCCATCAACCGCCGTATCCCCTTAACCTCGGTTGGGATGGCCATACGCTGTAAGGCCGCCACTTTCTGAGCATCTGGCTTCACGCCCTCCGCGGAAATCGTATGGCCCAAAAAGCTAATTTCCCGACGACCCAGGGTTGACTTTTCAGGAGAAAGGCGGAGACCAAATTCCCGCATGCGATGAAACACAGCCCTGAGATGCCCAACGTGGTCCTGTTCCGTCCTACTAAAGACCAGGAGATCATCCATATAAACCTGGCACACGGATTCGTCCAGACCCCGAAGGAATTCATCCATCAACCGCTGGAAGGTGATGGGAGCATTTTTCAAGCCAAAGGGCATCCGGGTAAATTCATAATGGCCCCTCTCGAAGGTAAACGCGGTCTTGTGACGGTCCCGGGGATGCATCCCAATCTGATGATACCCCGCCTTTAAATCCAATGTGCTAAAAATTCTCGCACCACTTAACCTGTCTAAAATATCATCGAATCGCGGTAGGGGGTATTTCTCATCGGCAGTA
Organism: Piezodorus guildinii; assembly: GCA_023052935.1. Taxonomy (NCBI): domain Eukaryota; kingdom Metazoa; phylum Arthropoda; class Insecta; order Hemiptera; family Pentatomidae; genus Piezodorus; species Piezodorus guildinii. The sequence goes on from CM041295.1 coordinate 45,153,012, forward strand.
TTCTCGTTTAATTTGCGGTAATCGATTACGACCCGATATTTTTCCTTCGTGTCTCCGGGTGCACTCTTCTTCTTGACGGCCCACAACGGACTATTATAGGGAGACGCACTGTCCACGATAATGCCCTGTCGACGTAAATCGTCCAGCTCCTCCCGGATATGTCTCCGAAGAGCCTGAGGGTACCGTCTTTCTTTCACGTAAACGACTCTATCCTGCTTCAGCGGAATTTCGTGCATTGTCTTCCCCGTAGTCCCAAGGACATCGCCCTCTTTAATGAATATATCCCCGAATTCCTCGAGGATAGCCGCTTTCCAATCCTCGACCTGATTCAGGGCCCCGATTCGCGTTGAACCGTCCCCAACCAAGCGAATACACGCATATCGTCTCTCTCCAATTCTGATGTCCCATTGGCCATCCTTATTCCTGATCCGCGCTCCGATCATCCCTAATAGATCATTCCCTATGATCACACTATACTCCCTTGGCATTCGACTTACAATGTGAACGGATAAATTGCCACCCTTCTCTCCCCAAGTACTTAAACTCATCTCGGATTCTCCCTCCACGCTGCAGGGCCCCCCCTAGGGTAATTAGATGGCATTTGCATACCTGCACCTGGAGTGCCCTCTCTCGGCCGTTCCATCTCTCTAGCGCCTCCCTGCATGCGATGGTGCTCGAGCTCCCGGTGTCCACCAGGCATGCGACTCCCTCTACGCTGATGATAGGCAGACCGCCGCTCTCTCCTCTCGCATGGTAGCTCACCAACGTGCGGTTGCCACTCTGCTGATACCCACCTCAAATTTCCTCACGCGATGACTGAGCTGCCGCTTCCGGTCGCCTCCATACACTCCTCCTGCTCCTATGTCCACCTCCTCGAGCGGGAACGTCCGCCTCAGTCTACGTTTCTGCGGACTCGGACCCTCCAGATGATTCGGTTGCTGATGTCATATGCCTCCTCTGGAACCGTCCTGGTCGTATTCTCTGAGCATTTACTTCCATGGGTTCCGGCTGGTTCACATCACGCCGCCGGTACATATAGGGGCAAGTCCTTCTACTCCGCACTCAAAGCACCTAGTGCGAGGACATTGAGCTACCAGATGCCCAAGCTTGCCACAACCATGGCACTTGCGGTCTTCCCGCCGCCCACTGCTTCTTGGCTTTGCTGGCCGTCGATCACCTTGCGGAGGCCTCTCTCTTCTATTCTCCCGAAAATCTCTTCTTTTCCAAGCAGGAGGGGTCCTGGGCTGATTGTACGAGACCCGTGTCCAACCGTGCTCCTCCGTCTCCATCCTAGATTCTTCCTCTCGGGCACTGGCGTCCATCAGTTCTTGAGCGCATTCGATGAACGGGCGCTCCCTCTGAAACCCTTCTCTTTTCCCGGTTTCCTTCGCCAGCTGCACCTTTAGAATGATTGCCAAGAAGTCCATCCTAAAGTGAACCTCCTCAACACTCGCGGTCTCTCTCATCTTCTCCGTTATTCGGTTAAACTTCGTAAGAAGTTCTCCCGCATACTGACCATTAGACTGCCGCGGCTTCTTAGTTTCCCTTATCAGGTGGAACACATCTTCTTCGGGGGCCCATCTTCCCCCTCCGTAGGCCTTCTTTAGTCGCTCCTTCACGACGCTCCAGGGTGTCTCCTCATCTGCTTGAATATGGTTCAGAATGCTCCTCTTCACCCTGCAAACCACTGCAGCCCTTAACGCTTCGGCATCCTCCCCGTCTAACAGGTTTTCGGACAACTTTGAATGGATTCTCACCATCAAGCGATCGCCTCCTTTTAGAAAGTGGTTGAGCTCACCGATCTCCCCAGTGAATCTATCAAGGTCGGATGTAGCCTTTCTCAACTCCTGAGCTGTCGCCGTTTGGATCTTCACCCACTCCAGCGTCGTTCTATGCGCCTGCGCCAGTGAAACTTCCGGTAGTGGCGGTAACTCAACTGCCGCCGCTGCTGCCTGCTGTGGCGCAGCCGGTGGGACGTTCAGAACGGCTGGCCTCAAAACCACGTTTTCTGCCATGTTATCGGTTTTTACTGGCAAGAGATTAAAATAAAAAAATAAAAAAAATAAACTCACGTACTCTGAGAAGTAGGCAAGTACAAAAAAAAATTACGTAGTCTGAACTTATCTAAAGGTCCCGGGTTTCGGCACCACTTATGTGTTGTCCGAAAGATAAACTAAAAAAAAGGAATAAAGGGGCATAAACAACACGCTTGATGGCTATTCAAACACTGCCTTTATTGGTCTTTTAATCCTCTATATATACATTTCTAATGTTTACAAGAGGTGGTTTGGAATTAAGGCTGATATACTACCTTATCAGTCCTTACCTTATATATATATATATATATATATATATATATATATATATATATATATATATATATATATATATATATATATTATAATTCTATTTTCTTATTTAATAGAATAAGAAAAAAAATACCTAAACAATTTAAACTGTAATTAGGAAATAATTTAGAAAGGAAAACTTTAATAACGTTTTCCCTATTTATATCTATTCGATTGTATAATTGTATAGGATTAATACCTTATATTTTTAATAAGTTCAAGACTTAGGCCTGTTTTTTCTTGAAAACTTTTGTGTGTGCATACACTGCCGGTCAAAAGTATGAGGCCACTTATGTTTTACTTCAATAAACCACGAATAACCTCTATGAATACTTAAGCAAACATAAGTTTCTAATTATTATTTGTATTTATAAACCAATTTCCTAATTAAGTGTAAAGAAAGTTTTATCAATATTGTAAATAACAAGAAATAATTTGATTAAATATAAATATTACTGAGACTTCTCAATTTATTAAAATATAAAAATTATTTTTTAATATCGCATATTAAATTGTGTAGTATAAAAAATAGTCCTATGAGGACAAGTACGCTTTTTTTAAGCTACCCAATTAAGTAGGGCAGCATTTCTTGTTTAATAAATTGTATCTCTCTCAGTACCTCGAGACCCGTCAAAAACTTTAATGAGAGTTCATACCAATCCACATTTAATTAAGATATATGTATCAGTGATGTCGTTTACAAGATATACTTAGTGTATCAATATATAGTGTAGGTGGCAAGGATACCATTCGTTAGAAATGAAAGGAAGCGTGGAAGAGAGTAAGGTCTAGGAAGACAAAATGCCTACAGTTCTCAGTCGGGAAGACACACTGTTCTGCGACACTTTCGAGCTATAACAGGTGTTGGTTCTCTTGATATATTATAAAAATAATATATGGTATATTACATATAGTATATTGCTTAAGTATTCATAGAGGTTATTCATGGTTTATTGAAGTAAAACATAAGTGGTCTCATATTTTTGATATGTATGCACACACAAAAGCTTTCAAGAAAAAAAAGGCCTATGTCTTGAACTTATAAAAATATAAGGTATTAATCCTATACAATTATAAAATTGAATAAATATAAATAGGGAAACTGTTATAAAAGTTTTCCTTTGTAAATTATTTTCTTATAACAGTTTAAATATTTTATGTAATTTTTTTCTTATTCTTTCAAATAGAATTGTAATGCGGTTAGATAAAGATCATAAGGGATAAGGTATTATTATTAATCCTAGTATTGTTCTTGTTCAGTTAATTGAATAATTCATTGATGTTGCTGGATCAAATATTGAATGTAAAATTATTATTTTCAGGAAATCGTCAATTTTTTAAAAATTCTATTGTTTTGTTTTTTAGAAAATATATTATTATATTGTTATAATAGAAAATGAAGTAAATATTAAGAATAGAATTTCTCATCATATGCTGGTGATATTTGGGGCACTAAAAATTATCCATTTTTAAATATTTTTAATTTGACAAGTTAATGTTATGATTAAACGAAATTTTTTATTATATGTAGGTTTGAATCACTCTGGATTGGTTTAAGAGACCAATGCTTAAATTTCAACCAGTTAATTATATTGCATTAATTCATTTTAGGAATAAATCTGATGTCGTTCTTTCAATAACGATAGGAATAAATATAAACGGTTACCTCCTATTGTGTTAGGTTTCCAGGGTAAGGCAAAATCAGTTTTAGTAATTTATGAAACGCTTTCTTTTTTTAAGAAACTGATTATTATTTATTTGTGGTAGTTTCTCTTATAATTAATTATAAATTTTACGGTATCCATATTTCGATATAAGAAAAATACATGACATTTCTACGATAGTATCTTTATGAAAAAAATCCAAAAAAAAATTGTAATGTAGATCAATATAAAACAGCGTTCTAATAATAATTTTTTATTACTAATATAAAAAAAATGTTATGATTAAATATTATAGTTTATTATGTTTCTTAGCAAACATATATACGTCCAAACTAGTGTAATCCTTATATCAAGTGATAATAAGAAATATATATGTATATAAAATTATATATATATATATATATATATATATATATATATATATATATATATATATATACATATCGCAACTGCAAACACATAAACTCAAGTTTGAAGAGAAGGACATGCCCTGCAATTATGCAAATTATTCGCGCTGATTAGAGCCAGTCGACAAGTTGAACATAGATAATTACTAATGATCACTAATTGTACAATATCCGACGTAATTACTAAATCAGATTTATCCCTGTAAAATATTATATTTCCTTTAGTCATAGTAACATTATAGTTTTCAAAGATAAATAAAAATAATAGCTTTGTTATTCATGCGATATAATGTTCTAGTTTGGGGTTCGATTAGAATTGTGTATGTTCACTGGTCATTTCTAAAATCATGACTATTTCCGAAATTTTATCTGATATATAAAAATCTCATGTCACGTTGTTTTTGGTCGAACTCCTACGAAATGGCTCTAACGATTTTTATGATTTTTTTTTTTTTAACGTATATTTGGTAGGAATGAGAATATACATATATACATACATACATACATACATATATATATATATATATATATATATATATATATATATATATATATATACACACACACACGTTTTGAGACTTTATTGTTCTTATATTCATGCCCGAACAGTGAAAAAAATATATTAAAATTTGTATAAAATAATTTGTAGATGGTGTTATTGTTACAGAGACAGGAAATATATTCAAAAACAGTTAACGCTCCCCACTTTGTCACGAATAAACTCATCCATGTTCCATGTTCCGTATGTTGCTGATTTGGCCCGAAACAGATACCTCTCCTTCCATGACAAACTCCTTTCCCACTCTAACCAATTAGTTTCAATCCTTTCCTTCTCTTCAATACCTGATAATTATCCGAGGCGGCTGAAAAGAAGCCTTGAGACCTTCCAATTCAAAATATTTTCATAGTGCTGCCAAATGGTAGCTTCTGTTATTTTATTCTAGTTCTAAAATTCTTGTTCATGTCTCTTTTATTATAGGTTATTTACTTGTTGTGTTATATAATAGACTTGTAAATATCAACAAATAATAAAATAAATAAGAATGCATTGAATTCTAAATGATAAAAGAAATTATTATATGATAATATATATATATATATATATATATATATATATATATATATATATATATATATATATATAGTTGTTAGTTCTTGACTGATGATAATTAAAGTTTTCAACGGGTCTTGAGCTTCAGTCAATAAAAAATTCAATGGTCCTAACCTATGTTATGAAAATTTATTGTTCTCATATTAATGCCCTAATAGTGGAAAACAGCATAATATTGAAATATGTAGACAATAATTAGTAGATAATGTTAATAATACAATGAAAGGATATACTATTTCTTTTATCATTGAAAATAATGTTGGCTTATCCCATGTCCGCCAAAGAACTAATTCGAATCAATCCAAGGTTTTACCTTTGAACTAAGGAGGGGAGAAGAAACCGCTAACTTGCGCGAAAAACGTCATTGACTCAATGAGTTGGAAGGAGGGAGATGTTTATAGAATATTTATAAATAATTAAAGTGTATTTTGTTAAGAATTATATGCTTATTAAAATAGCTGGTTTTATTAAATAAATTATTCTATATGTGGCTTTTAAAAAGAATGGTTGTGTTATCCTTGATAGCTATAAATAATCATAAAACAGAGGCGTTGTTCATTATCGATAATGGTGAGGTTTTAACATATTCACTACATAATATAACAGAAAAAAGGTACCTTTGGACATAACTCCAAAATGTTTCCTGGCTTGACCCCCGCTTCCTCGGTCGGTGGCCGGACTTCCGCTTACTATCCTGTCCGGGCTAAGACTCCACAGGTAGAGTGCTACCCCTGCTCTAACCATGGAGGGCTGTATTGTTCGCATAGCCCTTCTAAGAACCTTCCTCGCTGTAGCCCGGAAATTGTTCTATTTTATACTATCCAAAATTATTTTTTTCCTCCTAGTATTCTCGACACATAGCAGTGGCCATCGTCTACAGGATTCCGCTCCTCTTTCTGTTATAGATCCCATCACCACATACATTCGTCATTTTCTATTTTACCATTAAAATATTCATTTTGTGGCAGAACAACGATTGCCGGGTCAGCTGGTATTTTATAAAAATCAAATACATTTGTAAACATTTCCGAATATATTCGAAACTTTTATCAAGAATTTAAGGATTCGCATATATCCAAAGATTGGGTATTTGAAATAAGCTGGTGCAACAGGAAATGGGAATTTTTTAAAGCATAAATATGTATTTAAGTAGAAATGAATATATTTAACAATTTCTTCTTTCATGTTAGTCTATTATCTAAAAATATACATATTGAATATTTAATGTTTATCATCCTTTACAGAATAATATATTTTAAATATAACAGACAGTGATGTACTTGCAGATTTGAGTTTTCATGTCTTAGATGAAATATTTTAATTTTAAACAGACTCAAATAACAGCAGAAGTGGGAGAAGTGGTTGGAAGTGTAACAAAACACAGTAGTCCTTAGATGGCATTAAAAAACATAAATAAGGCCATTTCTTCGGTCTATGTTACGTTCATTTTTTTCTATAATGTATAAGAATTTTTTTTTCTAAAATCATTACCATTCCAACGGTATATTATACCTGTATATAAACAATTATTAAGTTCAAAATAAAATAAAAATTATTAAAACAATATTTTTGCAGTTTTATCCTTTAGTTGGATATCGAATTCGTTGAAATTATATATTTATCGGTTTTTTAGCAATGCTAATCAGATGATATGGCCAATTTTATCAAATTTACAAAATTAAAGTTACTTTAGGGGAAGAAATTTGGAAAAATTAACATCTCAGGTCTGTAGTTCTCTTAAATATGAAATGTCAGTTTGATTCGACTTTTCGTTTTCGTGCTAGACTTGACTGTGACACACACAGACCTTTTTACGGGACTTGGCCATTTGAAGTAAAAAGAAAAAAAAAATTATTCTGGGATCAAGTCCCCTCAGAAAAATGAACAATGAAGGAAAGAAATCCTTATGGATTCGTTACTTAAAAATAATTATATATATATATATATATATATATATATATATATATATATATATATATATATACACATATAAAAGATCAAAAATTCATTATATCTATAAATATTTGCAAATTCATACTACATATACCTATATTTTACAAAGGAACGGAAGATTGAGATATGAGTAGGTAGTGAAAGAGTTGGTGTGTGAAGGAAGAAAAAGAGGTGGCTTTACGGATGGAGATGAGATGGACAGCGAGTTCCAGAAGGATGATGAACCAACGAGAAGCGATTTGTGAAAGGATGCAGTTTTATGTGATGGGGTATAAATATTGATTGATTGGGTTTTAGTATTTAACGAATGGATATCAAAGCGGATGGGTAAGGAGCTCAGCTATGTAGGAAGGTTTTCTATTTTTCAAAGTTTGGAATAGGTAAGAACTAAGGAAATATTGCGGTCGAACAGAAGAATAAAGCCATTTTAAGTTAGTATAATAGCCAGAAATATGGTGACGTCTTCGGTGTCCGAAAATGAATCGAATAAAAATGTTCAATTTTACGTTTTAATTTTATTTCTAGTCCATCATTATAGTTTAGTTAGTCCCCCGTACACCAGGCAGCCGTAGTCAAAGTTTGGGAAGTTAACAGAGGAAACAAGTAGCTAACGGGTTTTTAAAGGTAAGGATTCACGGAATCTATAGAGCTGTTTGCCTAAGGAAATGGATTATCGTGATATTTTGGATATATGTTTATTCCAAGATATGTATTGATTAAAGGTAACTCCAAGGTTTTTAATATTTTTTTTTGGAACGGAATAGGAACTTTATTGAGAAAGAGCAACGGGTAGTATGGAGGTGAGTTCAAGGTTGGTTATTTTCACGATAGCAATACTTTCCTATACTATACATTCCATATATAGGTAAGTGAAAGTAAAAGTGAAATTAAAATATATTCGGATCTTATGGTTTTCCACATAACGACAATATTATTTATATAAACTAAATAGTAAAAAGTTATTTAATTATTTATTTATTTAATTTTTAAACTAAGGGTATTTTATGTTATAAGAAGAACTCAGGTGAAAGGAAGGAGGAAGAAAGGACAGAAGGGGTGGGAATTGGCTTTGTATCGATATATCTTAACCCCTCAGTTTCTCATTGGAACAAAAAAAATTGTAAGGGCGGTTTTCCCTCTTGAAGGCACCGGCTCACAAGAGGAAAATAAATATCCGATACTTCACGGACCTCAATAAGACCTTTCTAGTTTTTCCGTTGGAAACTAGAATTTCCTCACCGTCTAACAGATGTTACCCGTTGTTTTAATAAAAAAGAAAATGGATATTTACATTGTAATCGGTAAATTTGATTAGATTATTCATAGAAAACTGTGCCTTAAATTACATCCCTAAAAAGTAAGACTAAGTGATTTTTCCAAATATCTTTCCTTTTTTTTCTATCAAAATTTCTATCAGCATATGAAAAATAGCATAAGAGAAATGGAAAACATAATTATATATCTATAAAAAAAAATGCGATTATACTATAACATAAATTTTGATGTTAAATTATGAACCTACATTAATACTGTTATTTCTGAAGACAAATAGTTCACACATGAAAAACATTTTTCCTTATAGTGGAAAGGAACTAAGAAGATTTAGTTAAAAATTAATAAAATTTAGAAATCTAAGTACAGTCAGACTGTTTCAATGAGAAATAAAACCCAATTAATATTATATAAGTTTATTATATATTGACAGATTGAAAAACAGTATCATAATTAAAATATAAATATGATAATTAATCATCATAAATCATAATTAAAATATAAATATTAAAAGTATAAAAAAATATCATAATTTTTTCTTTTTATAAAACTACAATATATACTTAATATTTTTTCAGCTGAGGAAAGAATACAATTATGTAGGTTTTAAAAGTGCAAATTAATTTCGGAACCAAAACTAGTGCCTAAAAAGAGCAATTTGAAATATGATCGGAAGATGTAAATGCAAATTTATTACACATATTTGTTATAAATTTTAGTGAAAACAAAAGGCAAAAGGGGGATGAAAATATATATCCTATCTTCTTACAAAATAATCCGAATGAAAACATTGACGAAAGTATTGCTAAAGTTATCTAAAAGAAGAAATCCAGCTTTTTAAGAACTTACTGCCTCTAAGGAGGGAGCTTTTCATCCTCTTTACAAGATTTCGTCTAAAACGGTTCATTGGCTTCTTAACCCCCATCATTGCTGATAATCCCACAATTTTATTCGTTATAAAAACAGATATAATACTAATCTAAAATAAAGTATTTAAGTAAAACAGCTACGACAATATAAAAATAAGAAATAATTTAAAATTCTTCGAATCAACGTTTTTTATTTTATTCTTTTTTTTTTTATACACTTATAAACTTCGGCTAAGAAACTTCAAAGCTCTTTACTTCGACGGGGTCAAAGGTATATGGTGGTAATTTCTTTAAAAGTATATTAATAATTTTAATGTTTTTATAGCACACTAGACTTAAACGACAGGAAACAGCTCGCCGCTTTCGGTTACTTCAGCACTTACTAGACAAACGCTCTAAACTTCCACTTAACTAAAAAAGACTCATCTACATGAATATCATAAGACCTATCTGGACTTACGGAGTTGATTTTTGGAGTTCCACTAAACCATCAAATTCTTCCCGTCTTCAATCCTTACTGTCCAAAATCCATCGAAAAATCCTCAACGCTCCTTACTTTGTCACGACTGAGCTCATCCATAAAGACCTTAATATTCCCTTTGTAGCTGATTTGGCTCGAACCAGGTATCAATCTTTCCATGACAAACTCCACTCTCATTCTAACCCACTAGTATCAATCCTTGCTTACTCTTCCATTCCTGACAATCCTCCGAGGCGTCTATAAAAAAGATGACCTCTAGACCTTCTTGTTACTGGAGTGCTTCCTATGGGCAGTTTCTCTTCATGTTTTTTATGTACACTATCTTTTATCAGCACATTTACTTGATGTATTATGTATTTATAGTTTTTTTATTTCAATAAAATATAAATAAATAAAAAAATGTTTATGAACTTTCCTTATATAAACTATTTAAACAAATAATATTTTAAGATGCCAAAAGTGGAAAGAAATAACTAAAATGAAACATAATTTAAATTAAACTAAAATCTAGATAATAAGGTTATTTGAAATCTAATCTGGCTTTTTTTTTTGTTTTTTTATTAGATTCTAAGTGACAAATTTTAGAAACGAGAGCAGTAAATAAAATTTAATATTTCCTTAGTGGATTTAATAAATAAGAAACTTTTTTATAATTTAATTCATTATTTAACTTACTATATCTTACTCTTGGCTGCTGTGCCATTTTTTGTCGTGCTTCACTCTCCTAAATAGAAAAATGTAAAAATATTCATGATACATTTTTCCAAAGAATCGGTTTCATTAAGGCCAATTTTAATTAGTTTTCCAAGAGATTTAAACAGGTAGGAATATGCTAAAAGAAGTAACGCAAGCATACTGGATAAATTATAATCAAAAGTTCCTGTATGTATTTTTTATTTTATTTATAATTATTATTATTTGTTCTACTAGATGAGTTTCCACTCGCCTGCAATACGCCCTGATGATGACCCACAATGGGGGTCGAAACGTTGGCAAAAGAATAAATAGTTGAAATTACCTAATTGCTTCATTCATCGATCGCCACCCGGACTAATTCCTTCTAGTTAGTCTTGATACATACTTTAGACCTAACATAAACATGCACTTCGTTGTCCCAGAGCATTTTTTTCGCTGGATTTTAAACCTTTAAATTAGCATTTAGGCTCACAGTACATTATGAGATAAATAATTTTGAAACGTGTATTTTAAAAGGTTTATTAGTAAAATATAAAGTAAAAATAAGACCCAGATCAGATTATGTTCAGTAGAATTTCGAAATTGTAACTAAGTATTTTAAATTAATAAAAGTCCATTTTGTTTTATAAAGATCCATCTTGTTTAAAATTTTAATTTCTTAATTCATGCATTCATGTATATAAAAACAATTTTCCTAAGGTTGGTAGTTCAAAACCGGCCGATGGCCCAAGAACATTTTAAAGAGAATAAAATATACTTTGTTGTGTCTTACTTGGGAGGGGTCGTATGTGGTCCCGAGTCTGTGCGAAGTCAGGTACTCGTTAAAGATCCATGTCCTAATTAAATTTGGATAAGCAAAAGTTTAGACTACCACCGTGGCATAGTCTGATTAGCTACCAAGACATGGGTGGTAGAGATACAAGATTTTTTCTTATAATCCTTAGAACCCAGAATGATCGCCGTAATATATTGTATAGAAATATAACTGTAAATATAACAATCACTGAATTATTACTGCATTTAAAAAATATATATAAAGTAATCCTTACAGCATGAAGCAATACTTCAAGAAAACACAAAGTAAAAAATTTAAACCTCAACACGCAAATAAATTAATTAATAGCAACGTATTTGCAAATAACAAAAACATTTCGGTCTTAGTATGACGAACTCAGTTCTTGCGATTTGCAACCCATTTTCAAGCAGTCATAAAATATTTTAATAACGAAGTAAATTAACAGTTGTTTGCTTTTATATACTTAAAAATAAAGGTTCACAAAATATAATTATATAATGCCCTCTTAAAGAGTTTTGGAGTCATTATTAAGACCGTCAGTACTGTATGAATACTCTTATTGTTACTAAATTAGTTAAAATTTATTGTTACTTTTATTGTACAAGCGTCAATTTTTAAAAATATATTTCAATAATCAAAATATGATATTTACTAGACTTATCGATTTTGTAACTAAAAAAAAAAAGCAATTGGAGGATTTATAAAATTTTGCATATCCAGACCTTCCTAATCAGTTTCAGAAACCAAGTAATAAGCAAATTAAAACTTTAACTATTTTTAAAGCTCTAAAAATATGTATATTTTTTAAATATGTTGAAGCAAAGCTAAGGCAAATATTTAATGTATTTCGCCCAAAGAGATCTATCCCCAAATCGTTTGTTCATTATGCGGTCTACCATGCGCCACCCCAATCAAACTCAGTTTTTCCAAACGTTTCCCACCCATAGTGATTTACGTCGATAATAAAATTCGACATTATAGTCTGGGGTAAAACGTTTTTCATACCTCGGATTCAGATCAGCATTTGGGACATTTGACTCAGATAAAAATCAATACGTATACCAAGGTTTTGTAGTCTGCATAAAACATAAAAGAATTCAAACAATTTTAGCCTCTAATATCTATACGACTAACAATATACAAATACTCATATATGTGTCTGTCGTCACCTGTGGTGTAGTGGCTGACATAGCAGCCTTCTATGCCCTATATATATATATATATATATATAATATATATATATATATATATATATTATATATATATATATATATATATATATATATATATATATATATATAGTATATATGTATATATATATAGTATATATGTATATGTATACATATATACTAGAGTGAGAAATTCTAGAGAGAGAAAGAAAAATATTGATTAAGAATGATGTTGAAGACAATCTTAAAAAAATTAAAAATGGGAGATATATTCAGAGTGAGCCAATAGTCAACTTTTATAAGTGGATGTAGCAGTTTCTAAAAAAAATAATATGTATAAATAAACAATGTAATTAGTAGATAATTGCATATTATGAAAAAAATTATTTAATAAATGTAACTAAAAGTAAAATGTATTTAAAAAACTTTTTAGTCTTGAAAATGGGGAAAAAATCCCCGAAACGTTGACTATATCTGACAAATTGTATAACAATGATAATCAAAAAGATGATGGAAGAAAAAAAAAATTGTGATGGTTTTAATATGAATAAATTAAGATTGTATTCAAGATTGATTAAAAATGATCTTGAAGACAATCTTAAACAAATTAAAAAAAGGGAGATATAATACGAAATATACATCTATAGCCTTATTAATTATATCTAAATCGGTCTTGGACAATTTACAAATCCAGGCTAGCCTTAATATGCATTTATCGTGGTGCAGGATGCCCAGTGTGTCCAGGATTATAGCTTCTGTCGTGTTCTGGAACTGATTCCTTTCAAGTCAATACTTTTATAAAAATGCTGGTGCAGATAATGGGGTAGTCTCCCTGCTTCCAAACCAAAACCCTCGGACAGTAAATGCTCTTTCGCCGAACTCCTTACGAAACTTCTTCTGCATTTAGGGAATACATTTCGTATAAAGGCTTTCTTTCTCTTCTTAGATTTTTTTGCCTTGTTACCGACTATTTTCTTTTTATCTGATTGTGGGATCTTCTATCAAGGCTTCCATTTCTGTGTCACTAAATCCTAGGATGTCTACAAATCTTATTGAACCATCGATATCAATGCAATACACTTCTTTTTAATAATAAACATTTTTATCAACCAAATACCCCTTCTCAAAATTCAAGGGCATAAGTTTTAAGATACGTAGTACCCGAATAACGAATAAAAAAAAAAATCCTAGTATCCACTCTCCGCTGTACGAAGTATTTCTCCGAAACTACTGCACAAAGTTCTTGAAATTCAAACAAAAAATGACAGGGCATGCAAAGATGATCCTAACATCTAGACGTTGAAATCAGCTGGTTATTTTTAAAATGTCGGCCAATTACAAATCAATTAATTATTTTCGAAATAGATAAAAAAAATATTAGTGTTTTTTTGACCGAAAAACCGCGAATAATTATAAAAAAGAGAAAAAGAAAAGAAAAAGATTGAAATTTTACACTTAAATACGCAGTATGGTGACTATTAGTAAAAAGATGCATATGGCGTTATGACGCCGAAAGCTACATTTGCGTCTTGATACGGAAATATAAATCGTGGACAGTTTTAAGGTGTGACTTCCCTTTATTTATTTTTATTTTATTTATATTTATTTTTCAATTTATATTTAGTTCCTATTGATAATAATAATATTGCTTTATTGAGAAATAATACAATCTGCCACTATCTTGGGCAATAAGTATTTGGGCTAAAAGAAGTCATTCATTCCTTATGCACAGTGTAAAAAAAACAGACATAACAACTTCCTATAAGAGTCCCGTTTTGTTTAGTACAGTGGAACATATATTTTCATTTTCACGAAATAATCTAAAATAAGAAATAATTATAACTAATGTTAGTCTATGGATTTATATCAAAGTATAATAAGTGTACGGTGGCAACACTCATTTACAAAAAAAATCCCTCATCACATCATTACAAATAATATATGTTGTGCCCTTATGACAATTTTTGATTTAACTTGTAAGTTTTCCAAAATCTTTTAATTTTTCAACGGTACATTATACGTCTGTATTACTAATCCTGATTCAGGATTAATATTTTGATGATTACAGAAAATGAAATTTTCCCTTCCACTGAAAAACTTAATTGCAATGTATTTTACTGATATACCTTCAGGAAAGAACGTCTTAAATGATGGTGAGACCACGATGAAAATCCCAAGCGATGGATATTATTATTTAAGTTAATACTTTATAATATATTCTAGTTAATGAACCGTGAAATACCCCTCGTTGAAGCCAGAGGAATATAAGTGAGAAGAAATAAGCGAGGTGTAACGCCGTGCTTCCTCCTCTAGATGGAATATAATTCCATATTTCCATTATCACCTGGTCTACCTTCCAACAGCGTCAATGACGGTTTTGCTTCGGTAACTTATTTAGTGGGAACCCAGAACCCCCCTCAACCAATCTGGGATTTATAATGTTATTGAAACATCTCCGTTTTCCCGTCAACCAATTTCCTATGTGGTCCTAATACCTTCGGATCTTTAGGCGTTATTATAATTTTCGCATTTCAGCGAATATTCTTTTTTTTTTTTGGGTGTGTGTAATTTGTTGTAACGCTAATAATAAGAATAAATATTTACTTTTAAAATGTTCTTATGTGGATATCTTAATTATCAAATATAAACATAAATATGTTTACTGTTATTACATCTTTTTAGTGTCAGTGTGTAGAATTCTAGATTCATTTAATAGTGATGGCCCACACACCAATTAAGTGATAGAAAATAATTTAGTTTATTATTTGTGTTTATGGTGACTTTCTTTTATTCTAATATTTGTTGTTTCTTATTTATTGTTATGTGACTACTAAGATCAGAAATTCAGGATTAATGTGTGTGAAATGAAATTGGCAATATATAATGTAATGTATAGAGGATACTGAGGGGAGTTCATTATTAAATAATTTTAATATTAATCAATTAATGATAACGAACCTTTGTCGGCAAAACATCAAAAGGTGTTTACCTAGCCCCCTAGATTTCCCATCAGTATGGGCCTCCCAGCGGTACCAGAAACCTCTGGTAGTTTCCCCCAGCGGCGGCCAACAAGAATATCAAGAGTCGTGAAAAGATAAGAATAATAGCACAAAGGCTATACCGCCAACCTGGGCACTTCCCATATTGACCCACCCGAGGGGACGAGAATGAGGGAGAAGAACCGAAGAGTTAGTCAAGTTTTATCCTCAAGAAGAGTGAGTCGGGTTCCACCTACAAGAAGAGGAGGTGGCCGTCGGGGTTCTGAGAGCAGCTGGAGGATGATGCCAAGAAAGGGGACCTAAGACTGATTTCACCTTCGCCAGCCGATTAAGTGTTTCAAAGGTATATTGTTATTTGTAAAATTATATGGCAAAGGTAGTAGACAAAATGTCCCTCAGTATTCTCAATCAGAGTTTTAGGCAATATGTGAATATGATGATATGTGTAAATTAATAATTATAGTAATGTATCAATTGAATCTTGTTTACTTTAATCTTACCCTGCATGCCACCTATTGGATTGGTAAACACGATACCTTTGGAAAGGAGATCCATGGTATCATTAAATATAATTTATATATTGACTAAATATAGTAAGTAAGCTAGATTTTGAAGCTACCGTAGCCTTAGAAAAGCAGCCGGTCAAAAACATAGCAATAACCATATTTGTACAAGATGTATATCTTTAACAGATAAAAAAAATAATATAATAATATTTAATGGCATCTAAAAAAAAATGCCAGATAAAATGTTCACCCATTGTAAAATCTTAGAATATATCATTATTGGAGTTCTAGCATTGGCTAGATTCTCCACCACGTGCTGTATGCTTGAGGATTGTATATAGGTATGAGTGACTTTTGTATATATTTTTATTGATTTTGTTTTGAATTATATTTTAATTGATTTTTTTTTTCTGTATAATATTTTTATTGATATTGTTTTGTATGATATTTTTATTGTGTTTTTTTGCATAATATTTTTATTGATTTTGCTTTGTATAATATTTTTATTGATTTTTTTTTTGTATATATGTATATTGTATTATTATTAAATAAATTTATTGTATTCTATATATCGTGTGAATGTAGTACTTCATTACTATTAAAAATGTCCTAAATTGGACTAATTGTAATATTACTTAATAAAGAATTGTTTTGAGGTTATTAGGCCTTGATCACACTCAGTCGCCAGGTTTTTTCTCAGTTTGGGTTCCCACTTAAAATAGGCTGGGTATTCCCTAGGAGGGTCTCCATACCCTAGGTCGCCCTCCGGCTGAATTAACAGAATAAATAACATTCTGTTATAACCGAGATTCGAATCCAGGACGCGGAAAACATTTTTTTATTTATTTATTTATAATAATTTATAACTGTATTAAAGAACACAATAAGTAAATATAGGAATGAAAAAAAAAAGTCATGAAAATGTCTTGGGAAAGAACTACCCAGTGGTAGCACTTCACTATTTTGACTCAGTAGGTCCCTAGGCCACCTTCTTTTCAGTCGCCTTGGAGGGTTATCAGGGATATATAAGGAAGATAAATTACGGACAAGTGGGTTTGTATGGGCAGGGAGTTTAGTATGACGGGCTATGTCTGCAACAAATGGGATGTTAAGGTCATTATGAATAAGTTGATTTGTAACAAAATAAGGGGCGTTCAGGATTTTGAGAAGGATTTTGGATTGTAAGGACTTGATGCGGAAGGAATTGGATGGTTTCGTAGAGCCCCAAAGCTCGATTCCATATGTCCAAATAGGTCTGATAATAGTTATGTAAATGAGTCTTTTGTAATATACTGGAAGTTTTGAACGTTTGTCTAGTAAGTGTTGTATTAATCGATATCTTCGAACAGTTTCTTGTCGTTTCAGTCTTGTGTGAGGATTCCAAGTAAGGCGCTTGTCAAGATGGAGACCTAGGTATCGGATTTGCTCAACAGGAGTAAGGTTAATGTTATAAAAGGATACTGGGGGGCAGGAACTCATCGGTTTGCGACGAAGGGTAAAGGTGATTTGGTGGGATTTGTGAAAAAAATTAGAATAGAATATTTAGCGATTTTCGCCATTTATAAATTGCAATAGATAAATATAATGTGTTAACGACTATTTTGAGTATAAATTTAACAATAAAATATATTCCCAGATTTATCATTAATCTTTGAAATTTGCCTTAATGCGAAAGATGTTTTTCTTAAATATTGTACTCAATCAAATCAATGGAAAAACTGCACATGACAACTTTATCAATGAATATGAAAGTCCAAGTTAGATAGAAGTTTCATGATGAAACGAATTCCAGGAGCATTCAGTATTGCACTGAGATATTGGATATTGGCGAAGTCAAATAAAACTTTTGTAATTAAGTTCATATACTCACAGTTTTATCGATGCAAGCCTAGTTTCCTGAAACAAATATAAAATATTCATTAAAACAATGACAATTTTTATGCATGATAAATAACAATAAATAATTGTTTTATTTTAGTTTGAGATTTTTAATAATTTTTTAAAAGAGAAAAAAATACAATCCCCCAAACTCTAGGGCAATAACTATTAAAGTTGTAAGAAACTATCCATAACATATGTACAAAGTAAAGAGAAATAAACTTATAACGTCTTCCAGTGGCACGACAGGCCGTGTAGGTCCTGGGCCTCGCGGTGTAAACTCCTGCAAGTTTACACTCACGTTTCATGATGCAAATTTTAGTGTAGGGTCATCACTCCCAACGACTAATTTTGTGAGTCCACTTTTTTTTTTTATCCTAATAAAAGCCCCGTCGGGACTGGTATTCGAACTCAGAACATGTAGCATGAGAGACTAGCGCGCTAGCCACTCAGCCACGGGCTCCCCAAAGCTTATAACGTACTAATGAGAATAAAGAAAAAAAAATGCATAACCATCACCACATACCTAAACCACATTTTTACCTTCACATGAAAATAATTTGAATACCTTAGGGACACCTTAATTAGTTTTTAGTTTACACAATCGATTATTTTCGGTTTCTTCACTATTTTTTTATTATCCTAATATTTTAATGTATGGATCTTAAAATCATCAAGTACTTTTAAGTTAAAAATCATCATTTTTAAGATTTGTCCTTGGCACACAGCAGAGGTCTCATGTGACCCATTTATACAATGAGTTAAAGTGGCTCCTTCCCTCAAACCGCAGACAATATTTCCTTGGATCATTCCTTTACCAAACTATCAACTCCCAGCCACCTCCCTATATCCACAAACTTCTGCAATTTAAACCGTCCGTCAGCTCGCTCCAAACAAGATCGCGCCATTCTGACCTTTATATTCCTGCCCACAGAACAACAAGTTTTGAACATTCCTTTCTTGTCCGCTCTACTGCTCTCTGGAATTCCCTACCTACTCTAATCCGGCATGCTTCTTCCCTACCATCATTCAAGTCCCAGCTGTTCGAGTACCTATTGTCATCTCAAACAGACGCTCCACAAGCCTGAGTTTTCAAATCAAATATCTATTCAAAAAGAAAATTTATTATTTATTGTTCATGTTTCTATATCGATCAATTATTATGAGTCAGTTTCAATGTTAAGTTTTGTTCAACATATCAGAAGTTAGTCATTTATTTTACTCTTTTAGTTATTTTACTCTTTTGTTTTATTGTATCCTACTTTTCTTCTTAAAGCTTTGTAAATAAAAATGAATTATAATCCTTTGGTCTTGTGGCCAGACACATTGTATATATTAATTGTACATATCATATAGTTCTTAAGGGACCCAGTCCCAGAATAAAAATTATTTTTCTATTCTATTCTATTCTACTTTTCTGATTTTGGTTTCGATAAATGCCGAAATTCAAAATTTGGAATATCCTCGAAAAAATACTATTATTTATCTCAAGATATCGTTTTTATTAACCACTGACCCGCAATTCTATGATGGTTTTTATGCATCTACAAATAATAACGTCGATAGCTTCAAGTAGAGATGGGCGCAGTTATGCAGACGGCACTGTCTGCAACGGATATAAAATTGAAGGAAAAACATATATATTTATAATGTTGATCTTTTGGTCTGAATTCAGGAAATTGGATATTAAATGAACTAACAGGAAATTTACGAGCTATTCTATTTCCTTATTCAGCCTACATACAGATTCCTTACCAAATTCCAATCCACCCAAAAATCGACATCTCAGATATTTGATGTACCTATTATCTAGAACAGAATGGATTTCTTCTCCCGTATCCAAACAGGATTTTGATCCCGCCAACTTCCCCTTATCCAATATTATACCTGAAATTTTTTTTTTTTGCGTTTACAGACGATTCTAACTTACCAAGTATTTTACAGAAACAGTTTATTTTCTCTCCCCAGATTCGATGTTATGACATGTAACTGCTTGATCATCTACGAAACCTGTTAGTTAAACCGAGTCGTGGTCAGGAGATAATTTATAGCCATAATCTTGAATCACAAAGTTCGTTATATAAATTAAAAAGTGCTGAAGAAAGAGGTCCTCCCTGTGGTACTCTCCTTAGAACATGGATATTAATTTATTTTCTTTTTTGATTTTTTTTGGAAGTTTTCTTAATATAAACATTTAAAAAAAGCACACACTGCCTTCCATTCCTCACCCAATCACTTTAATTCATGAGCTTTTTATCAGTTTTTCATATTAGTCGACGTTTCGACATATGAACACCAATATGGACAAGTAGCAGTGTGCTATAAGATGGAATGAAGGGTGAAATGTCATGTAGTAATTATATAATGGAAAAGGAATAAGGTAATTAATGTTAGTTAGTTTTAAAATAATTATGACAAATTGCTAAAGTTAATTTTTCAAAGACTAACATTTAAATAATATAAGTTTATTCACTATTTAAAGTTTATAAAAAAAAAAAAAAAATTGTTTCAGCCTTGAAAATGGGGAAACAGCCCCGAAACGTCGACTAATATGAAAAACTGATAAAAAGCTCATGAAATAAAGTGATTGGGTGAGGAATAGAAGGCAGTGTGTCCTTTTTTTAAATGTATATTAATTTTCCTCATCCCAAGAATCTTTATCGTGTTTTTACACAATAGGCCTTCTATAACATTTCTCAAATCGTTCCAAACACCTCTGGACTCCAAAGATCTCACAATATGGCCATGTCCGATATTGTCAAATGCCACTGTCACATCCAAAAATGGGATTTCTGCATCTTTTTGTCTATTCATTGTGTTCCTGAGAACAGCATCAATTATTCTATCATTCACGCGACACCCAGGTTGACTAATAATGAAACCTCTCTAGCTTGGATGAAATTAAAAAAGTTATCGAAGCTCGAAATCCAGAACTTTTTCGATAATACGCCTTAAGATGTGATAGACTGTAATTGGTCTCCAAGAGGATATATGCTCGTTATCTCTCTTCCCTTTATAAATCAATATTGTTCGTCTATAACGGAGAATTTCAGGGACGTCACCAAATTTCAGGATTATTTCAATTATAGTTTTTATGTCATGTGCAACTCCTATTTTCTTTATTGTTCTTTATAGGATGACACTGTGTATAATATTTAAATTGATTGTCTGCAAGTTAGAAATAAAAAATACAAATACAAAATAGAATCCTTTCAACGAGAATGGCGAGTTTAATTTAGAATGAAAAAAACAAAAGTTAAAACTGTCCTTAAAATATGAAAATCGGGAATATCCTTTGAAATAGTAAATTAGTCCTTTTCGGGCCTAACCCACCTCACCCACCCTAATATAGACAGACTTAAGTTATTTCGGACCGCTTCTTGCATCGGGAAGAGAGTTTCTATATTAAAAAGTGTCCTTTTTAGTATGGTAATCCTAGTTACCAGTGAATTATTTTGATTCTATCCTTTTAAAATGAGAATCGATTCAAAAATAGAGGTTCTCTTCCATTATGAACCGTATCCTGGTTTCAATAAATGTCAATTGTTAAGAATCCTTTCAACGAGAATGGCGACATTTAACTTAGAATGAAAAAAAAAAAAAAATTAAAACAGTCCTCAAAATTTAAAAATCGGGCATATCCTTTGAAATAGTAAATTAGTTCATTAGGTCATAATGGATAGCTTTTTTTTCATTTTTTATTTTTGAGCTTGACAAGTGATTTGAAGTTATTTTCAACCTTCTCAATATTGCCAGGACACTGCTTTGAGCTGTTTTCGTTCATAACACTTCGAACCACTTTCTTCCTGCAGTTGTAATATTAGTACTGGGCCAGGTCGTATTCATATTGTCTACGCCTCCTTTTTCTTACAGCCTTGTATGGTCGTTGTGGATTGCTAGGCATTCGTTCACCTTTTCCCTTCATAGTTAGTTTTTTCGTTATATTAAATAATTCAAATAGAAAGGTGAGTAAAGGATGTGCGAAACCTATCTTTATGGATATATTCTTTGACTCTTTTTAGTATGTTTTCTCAATTATTTATTATTACAATATACTGCATGAAGTACAATATTTTACAAAATTATATCAGATTTTGTACATTCAGAAGTCGTGAGTGAAATTTATCTTAATACTAAAGACTTATAGGGACTAGTGCTCATTTCTTAAATATTTCTTTTGTCGTATGTATTGGTTTTTGGAAATTTATTAGTAAAGCCTTTAAACAAATCTTAAAAACCTTACATTTATATATGTACAGAACAGAATACATTTTATTTGTGAAAGACAAACCCTTGTACAAATTCACTACGTAAAATGCAATTATAAAACAAACATAACCTGAGTCTAGAGCCCTATTACAAAAACAATAAACAAAAATTAAACAAGTACTCCTTAACAAAACAATAAACAAAAATAAAATCAACTGGACAATACCATATTAACATAATTTTAAACTTAAAATAATGAGAATTATTTAAAATAAACAGAAGTATAGTTTAAGTAGAGATATTAAATTGTTTCAAAAACTATTTACATAATATATTATATATTTTAATAATAATATTAAATTTTAATTTATCTGGGACTTGCCTTTAATACTAAAGATTTAAATAAAATTTTTTAGGTTTTAGTAGGTTATAAAAAACAATTAAAAGGTAACCAATAGGAAAATATTAATAACTATTTATTATAAAAGCAGCCTTAAATAATTAATATTTAAAAGCTGAAAACTTAATAATAATATAACATAAGAATTTGAAAGAAATGGAACATATATACAACTTTTTAAAAAATCATTAAGAAGGTTTTTGTGGTTCTTTTGTTTTTTAAGCAACTATGAAATTTAATTATATAGTGCAAAACAAGTATAGCATATATATAATATTTTTAACTAGTTTCTATTGTTTTATATATTAATTTTTATTAGATAATTAGAAAATTATATTAGATCTAAGTAAATTTAAAATGTTTAACAGGGTTATTTCAAATTAGAAGATTTTAGTCATCATTATATAAGGATATGCTGAGTTTCATAGGTTGAAGACGAATAGGAAATCTGTTGTGATAATGCCTATATTCATTAAGGGAAATTTTGGAGGTCTTTTCAATAATATCGACTTTAATACTTCAATATTTCGTTTTTCTGTCCAGCATTGAATTTATACCCTACTTCCATATACCATATTAACCCTAAAACCTATTTGTTACATTTATAAATAATTATGTAAAAAAAAAGACGATTAGGAACTATCATACATTTTAGCATTATTCGTTCTTTTAAAAATGAAATTTTGCCACAGCTTACAGTTGGTTCAGTTTATCATTATAATTTATGCATTTACAGCAAAAACTAACAAAAAAGTATAGGTTCATTTATAAATTACTGATTTTGGTATTGAAAAAAAAAAAAAACTTTTGGACCCTAAGTGCTGCGGTAAATATTTCAGTTTAACTCTTGCTCTCAAAGGGCTTGGTATTATGAACTTCTCCAAAAGGTTTAAGCTAGAAATTAATAACTTATGTTTTACACCCGGGCTACTAGGCTGTTAGGCACCAGGACTTCGACATTATTTCCAAATTGCTATTATAAAATTAATTTAAAAAATGATATACAATATACTTTCTAATCTTTGTTGATAAATAAAAGTTAATCACTACTATCCTTTCAAGTTTTTATTACATTTACTTGCATATATATATATGCCATATAAAATAACATATAGTGAGAGAAGATATTGCGATCATCAAATTTGTTAAGCTAGAGTTTTCACATAAATTTCGAGTGACAAGCCATCTTAAATATAACATATTAATTTTTATATAGACTGGGTATTTATAACTTTCATCTTAAAGCCATGTACAGCCATAACAAAGTCGTAATCATGAAAACTTTTTCTTTTAATTGATTATTCTTGTTCTTCATACATCTCTCTCTGTAAATATATTTAGTATTGCGATCACTAAAACACGGTTCTAATGACAAAAAATTGTCAAAAATGAAGTTTTTCATTTTGAAACGTCTTTATCATTTTTATGAACGCTTCGGGTTCTATCATTCATCTTTAGAAGATAATTTTATTTATTATTATATTATATCGTCTCGTGATAATATTTTCGTCACAATTTTCGATATATTAATTATAAAATAAACTTTTTCAACAAAAATGTATACAATATCAAGATCAGGAAAGAAAAATCACAAGATTGGAGGAGAAAATACTAAAACGTTAAATCATATTACAGAAAAAAAAAATCTGGTGCGGGCAACACACGACTTTCACTTACCTAAATTTTTAAAATCAATGAAAGAATTTTCAAATACAGTTAAAAAATACGCGAAATTATTAAGGAATTAATTAAATTAAATTTCTATAGAAACATGTGTTTGATTCAAAAATCTATTATATTATTATCTAAAATAATCAGTTAGTTTTATGTTCATTTCATCACTCTCTATTAACTTTTAAAAGCTTGTGTATGAAATGATAATTTTTCTAAAATCTTTAGCTTTCCAACGGTATATCATACATGTATATTACTGCTCTTATGTTTAAAAACAAAAAATTGCATTAAAAAAATATTTTTTCTGTTTTCTCCTTTAGTTGGGTATCGAATTTATTCAATTTATATATTTACCAGTTTTTCATCAGCGTTAACAAGATAATCTAGTTATTATTATTGAATCTACAAAATTAAAGGTACTTTAGGGGAAGAAAATTTAAAATATCGGCATTTAAGCCCTGTCAGACCATTTTTATCTAAATAAAACCTACATGATATTAAAGCCCATTAAATTTTACATCGATATAGCGAGTTTAATCAAAATCGTCGGAACCGTTTTCGAGAAAATCGAAAAAAGGTGCAAAATGCATAGTATAACGTGCCTCTTCTGGTAAGTCTATTTTGATGAAAAAAGTTTTGTCACGTCTCGGGCGTATAGTTGTCTTAAATATGAAATTTCAGTTTCATAGGACTTACCGTTTCCGCCCGGGAGTTACCACAGACACACACACACACACAGACCTTTTTGCGGGACTTGGTTATTTGGACTCAGGGGACTCTAAAACGTGTATTTCCGTTGAAAACTGGAATTCGAAAATTTTCACGATCGCAATACTTCCCCTTACTATATATAGTTAGTGAAAGTAAAAAAGAATCATAAAACATTTATCAAACAAAAAAAAACAGTCACTTTGTGATGACACAGATGAAGTGTCGAGAGTTTAATAAACATAACGCATTTTTACAATTTCTAGACCAACGTTGTAACTAGGTGGTTAGGCCCAAATCAAGCTCAGCCGGCGGGTGTTTTGTCTTACTTTTGGTAACCACTTTATAGACCCTGGGTGCGCCCCCTGAAGATCTCCGTAACCGAGGGTCGCACTAACACTAAAATAATTATTATTAAGACGCAGCCTGGATTCGAACCCGGCATCCGGAAAGAGTAGTCTACTCGACCTCTAAATACCACATTAAACAGATGTTAAAATCCGATTGTATAGTTTAAAAATAAATATGGTTATTATAAGTAAATTATCGTAGTTTATTAATCTTTTCAAGAAAAATTGTGTTTTTTTCTTTTACTTTTTTGAACTAAATAATTATATTTTTATTAGGTCCGTAATAAAAAAAGTAAGGTGAATATGAAATTGGTGTGTTTTAAGTAAATCCGATAAATCCTAAAAGAAAAAAAAAAAAAAAAAAATCTCTTCTTTGAAAGATCAAAGAGTTAAAAAAAACCCTGATCTTCTAACAAAGTTATTGGAATCAAAGTCATAATGAAAGCATTGTCAGATCCCAAGCCCTTCCATTCGGAGAAAAAGTGTCCAGCTTCTTCAGATAAAATTATCACTTTCAAAGAAAAAAAATCTTCAGTTGCTTATTATCTATTGTTATATACACAGTCGTTGTCAAGAAATTACATTACTCAATAAAAAAATGAACATAACATCATGTTTTTAAAAAATGCCGATTGCACAAAAAAAAATGTAGAAAATTAAACAAAAAACAATGAAAATAGTATAGAAGTGTTAGGTTATCTTGTAAAATGAATTATAATATTAACTATGACCACTGTACGACATAGTGTATATAATATATATATATATATATATATATATATTTTTTTTATAATATTTATATATTATAGTTTTTTATAGATATTTTGTGATTATTCTAAATGTCATAATCACAATTAATACAATTTTTTAAAAACATTTTATTAATTTTTACGACTGTACTCATAATGGATACAACAGGTAAATGGGCTAATTTACACTTATGGGTGTGATAATGTCTTGTGAAGAAACTACCCAGTGGAAAGCACTAATCAATAATATTAAAATCCTCTTGTTTAATTTAATAATAACTCAATTTAAATGTTACAAACTGCAAAATAACTAGGATTGTGTTCATTGGCTTCATATATTAGACATATTTTAATATTAGTGTTGATATTTTTAGGGCAGACTTGAATGTAATAGAAAAAACACTTATCTTACAAACGCCAATTTATTTAAATTGTACTATGATTTAGCCTGATACGTTATCTTCAGATGCAAACAATTTTTTTCTATATTGTGTGTAGATGAATCGACACTGAAACCACATATCTGAATGAATATAGAATATTTTCTTCCCTAGAGGACATTTAATTTTGTATTAAAAAAAAAAATAACAATGTCATCTCGATAGCATTGATGAAAAAAGGACTAAATATAATAATTGAATGGGTTAGATAACCAACTACAGAGGAGAAAATTCATTTTTTTTTTTTTAGTTTTTTTTTTTTTTTTTTTTTTTTACGAACTTGAGAATATAGATGTGTAAGGTTGTAAAATAAAATCGTTGCTTTTTCAATGATTCAATTTAAATCCTCTCTGTGCTTATAAAACCATGTTTACTTGGTTAATAATGTTTACATATTCTAAAATAGGTTTAGTTAAGGTTTTTTTATGCGTTAGTTTCAATCGAGATTTCTTATTTTTAAGTTGCTTGTCAGAATGGAAGAGAAAAAAAATTCGTTTTCGTAATTTCCAGTGCGCATGGCGATGAGGCCTTAGGAGAAGTGTAGTAGTCAGTAAGGGTTCGCTCGGTTCAGAACCAGAAATTTTGACTTGGAAGACCCAAAGTGCTCAGATCGTCCTTCGACTGTTGAATTGGACGAATTTAAAAAAATACCTGAAAGATAGCTACATGTAATTAATAAAAACGGATCATATGCAATTGATTAAAAATAGATAGATAGAAAAAAGTCTGTTTTTATTTTTCAAAATTACATCAAATAGCCAATAAACAAATACAAAAATAAACAAATTACAAATTACGAAATACAATAATAAAAATCAGACACACTACATGGTCTATTGACCGTCCGTGGAGTCTGTGTTTATTAACAAAATTAATCTTCAATCTATCAATATAAATAATCAATAACAAAATAAGAAACAACACTTCCCATGTTAATTATGTGCTAAAATTAATTCACAAATAGTCAAATTCACAATTAGTTAAATTTAATTTAACAAATTCACTAATAGATTAAATACTCTCGTTAGTAACATTCTATAAGAAAAAGCCGATCTGGAGAAATTAACTAACGCCAGCCAATCTTTCCATTTATCAACTCTAAAATTTGTCCCACGTTAAATTTTTAGAATTAAAATATTTTTTTCTGAACTCAGTAAGTATCGGACAGGCAGCCAAAAAAGTGAAAAAGATCTTCTGTTTCATTTGTATTGCACAAACTACATTTATTATTTGTTTTCATGAAATGTTTGTAAATCAGGTTTAATACATCAGCCCTGATTTTAATTACCCATCTAATCACCTCAGCGAACATTTTATGTTTTACTGTGGTTAAATGTGGATGAAAGGTAGAAGTTTTAGAATTTTTAACTTTAATAATATTCTGATTATAAATATCTTTTTGCATTTAACCCTTAATGCTGCTAGACTATTTTTCCAAAACTTAATATTATCACAGTTAAATAGATTTAAGTTAAAATTTAATCCATGCAATTCTTTCAGATAAAGTATGTTTTTGAACCATGCTATTTTTTTCTTAATTTATGTAATGCTAATATCTTTGGATATCTATGTGGCGGTGTCAGCGGATGGAGAAGAGCTGCCGAAGACAGGTCAGAATGGAGGAGGATTGTTGAGGAGGCCAAGGTCCTACAAGGACCATAGCGCCGGATAGATAGATAGATTAGATGATAGATCTATGTGGCGGTAAATTCAAAATTTTAATAATATAATCGAAATGCATCTTTAGGGTGAATATAAATATTGGATCTATTGTTGTTTCAAAATGAAGAAAATGAGTGGGAGTATATTTTGGCAATTTAAATAGTTTTTTAAGAAAAAATCTTTGTAGTTTTTCCACGGCATCATGACTAACCCCACCCTAGACTTGTGTTCCATATCACATAACTGCCCTACTAATGTAATTAAATATCTCCAACTTGATTAAAAATTCTTTCAAGATTCTGAAGTTTTTATTAAAATTACTAGTAAAAAAAAAAAAAAAAAAAAAAAAAAAAAAAAAAAAAAACGCTTCGGATTTATTTTACAATCTCATATAATATACCGTTGGAAAGCTAAAGATTTTAAAAAACGTGTTATCTTTATACAATGTTGTGGAAGGTAATACAAAGTGATGAATAGGGCCTAATCTGAAGTGATTAGAGTTTATAATTGAGACGTTGATTTCCAAAAGGTACTAAAAGACATTTTGTTCAAAGTTGATATTTTCACATATTTGTATTATAATGGTTTAGTTTTATCTAAATCCGTCATCAAATTGTATCTAAAAAACATAAAAATCCTATAAAAAAGTATTTAAAATTTGCATTTCATTTAAAAGGTACTAAATCCACATTTTATTTCATTCCAAAAGGTACTATATCCATGTTTCCTTCCAAAACGTACTATATCCTCTGTAAACAGATATAACATTTCCTTTCATTTCCTTCCAAAAGGTACTATATTTCCTACTATACGGCAGAAGCACCTAACCCCGTAATATATCACCATTCATTTATTGTTTTCATCATTTCATTCATTTTTATTGGTTCATTTAGCTCGTCTTGAATCACCGCAATTATTTTGATCACTGGTTTTAACCTAATTATCAGTTTGTAGGCTATTTGAAACAACTTAGTTGCGTCACTTTGGCTTTTTTAGGTTGTCAATTAAATTAAGTTTTTTCTTGCAGCATTATAAATTTGGTTAAAAAATTTTCAGAATCAATGGTATTTGATGCAGCAAATAGTTGGAATTAGCATTCCACGAATTTGCTAAATATGTGAAGAATATCCGTGCCTGATCTAAGTAGTCGATTTTTTTATGTAAAATAAAAGCTCAAAAGTTATTATTTATCAGTATCTATGGTGAAAGATTGTTTACACGTCGTTAATAATATAGTTAAATTTTCTGAATTCACACAAATAGTAAATACAAGTTCAAAACAAACTTCATAATTAAATACTTTCTTATTATAGTGCCATAAATAGATAAATTGCCCTTTGAATAGTCACTTTCTTTATGACTAATAGATAATCAATGTAATTAACCAACAAAGAAAGATATTTCCCAGAAGGAGAATAAGGAAATATACATAACTTAGTTATTAACGATATAAAGACGTTAGTTATCGGTAATGTACCAGGAAGGTTATATATAGTGACTGTTACCAACTTATCTCGCGTTATATTCTTCCAAAAAGTACTATATCCCGTTTAATTCTTTCCAAAAAGTACTATATCCATATTTCGTTTTAAAAAGTGCTATATCCTATATTATATTGTTTAAAATCATCGGAAAAGTGCAATAATTTGGAAAAATAAGTTGGCAACACACTTAAAAATCACGTAAATTGGTGCAATAATAAATAAATGACAGTTTTTTGCGTTTCCTGTAAAATTTTCTAAAGTAGATATAGTAACTTTTGGAAATCAACGTCTTAATTGCACATTGGTATATTACTATTGATACGACTTTTTATTTTGCCGATAGGACCTTAATTCCTCTAGATTAGTCATTAATGAAACTCTAGATCATCATGCATGCTTTTCTTCAGTTCATCAAATGCTGCTGTTTTAATCTATTAAACTATTCTCCTTCTTATCCAGCTTCTCTCTTTCCAAAGCTACCTCCAGCTTGCCTTATAGAACCGCCACCTCCACCTCCCTGTCCTGCACCACTGCCAAGATCTCCCAAACCGGTAGAATAAGACTGACTTTGTTTTGTAGCTATAGATTTGGTGTTGTTATGGAAAGAAAAAAAATAGCCTTCAGATCTGTTAATTATCACAAACCCTCTGATATCCAATGATACTCGCGTGTCATAAATTTCAGCCATCGCTGACCATAATGTTACTGTTAATGCCGAAACAAAATTTGAAATGATATATTGTAATATTGGGCTGTCCGAAATGTTCGTAGAGATTTTTTAAATAAAATTCACCTTTTATTTTTTCTACTAAAAATGAAATACAAAGCTAATGTTTATTTATATGCCTTTAATCCTCATGGCATTAACTATGTTTACACACTGAATTCGTCTTTAACAAGGCTCAACAGTATAGTTTATTGCAAACCAACATAAGTGACGATTCAGCTCATTTTCGGCATATTATGTTGTTCTTTTTTAAAAAAGGGAAAATACAGCCCGTGTATGGCAGCGATTCAATTGCTGATAGCACGGTTCAGAAGTGGTTTTCGCGGTTTAGATCAGGAGATTTCAATTTGGTGGACCAACCCCGGGCTGGCCGGAGTTCAGCTCTTGACATCGAGGAGATTATGACGGCCATCGCAAACGATCCACGAATTACTGTCCGTGAGATAGCTGCGGAATTAAGAGCAAGCAAATCGACTGTTTTTGATCACCTAAAGAAGGCTGGATACGTCTGCCGTTACGACGTTTGGGTTCCCCATGAGCTGAGTAAAGAGATTTCATGTTGTGATTTGCTGCTGAAAAAAAAATGAGGAGGATCCATTATTGAAACGAGTTGTAGTGACGAAAAAATGATTTTTCATACCAACACTAGCCGAAAAAAAAATTTGGGAGTTGCCTGGATACGAACTTTAACTTAGCCCAGATAGATCGATTGAAGGCAGTAATTGAAGATAAACGTCCCGACAATTTCACTAAGACAACGTAAAGCACTAAGAAAAGTAATTATGCTTCAGATAGGAGGTTTTACCTCACCCGCCGTACTCTCCTGAAGTTGCTCCTTCGGATTTCCATGTATTCGGTTCCCTCGAAAATGTTTTACAAGGGAAATCTTACTCTTCAGAAGATGGCATAAAAACGGACTTTTTATTGTTCTACAAGAGTATGGACAGTGATTTTTGGAAAAAAAAAAAAGAAGGAATAATGGACCTTCCAAGCCGCTGGAAAATGGTAATCGCTAACGGTGGTAAATATTTTGTAGATAAAATAAATACATTTTAAGCTGTTTATCAATTTTAATTTTTGTCAGAATGATCAGCTGATGCGCTCGATGATAACAGTCATACGTTACATCGTCTCTCAGATTTTTGCTTTTTTCAATAGGAATTCGCTTGAATTCGGTCTGGAGAACATCACTAGACCTCAGGAATACTACGGCAGTGAATATTGAAGAAATTTCGGTAAGCAAAGTTATAATTTACTTTGTACAATCACGAAAAAGTGAAAGGAGGGTCACTGATCAGCTGATTGCCGCTAGCTCGGCAAGCTCGGGCTTGCTTTTCTTTTACTTATCTTTCTTTTATCTTTAATTCTTATCTCATTATTTATTTATTATTATTATTTTCTTAATCAATGAGATATTTTCATCAAGTCATGTCCTCAAAGTCTGCAAGTAAAAGATCTAGATCTGCAGGTTCAAACTCGTCTCCCACAAAACAGAGACCCCGCCGTGAACAAAATAAAAAAATGATTCCACCAGCGACCACGTCAGCTACCTCATTAGGATCTGAACCACAGCCCAGCACATCATCACAAGAAATAACTGATGAATCCCCGTTTTTTACACCGAATCCATTTCAAATCCTCCAAAATGAAAAAGAAACCATGGAATCTTCTCCTATACCCAGGGAACCACTACCTCCACCAATATTTGTTAAGAATATTAAAAATTTTAAACTTATGTGTGCGCATTTAAACAAAGTAACTGATCCTAATAGTTATTATTGTATAAGTAGAACCAATGATACTAAAATATCTCCGACTACTGCTGAAACCTTCAGAAAGATTGTGAAATATCTGACTGAGACCAAAGCTGACTTTCATACTTATCAGCTGCGCCAGGAGAGAGCATTAAGGGTCGTAATCAGAAACCTACATTCCTCAACACCCGTTGAAGCTATCAAAGAAGAACTGACAGAACTAGGATTCCAAGTGAGACAAGTCACCAACGTTCTAAAAGATAAAAGTCCACTGGCTCTATTCTTCGTGGACTTGGAACCATCAGCAGGAGTCGAAAATATCTATGACCTCAGTAGACTCTACTATACCCGTGTAAAAGTTGAAAAACCTTACACAAAGAAAGACATTGTTCAGTGCCATAACTGTCAGGCATATGGTCATACCAGAAGTTATTGCCATCACATACCACGCTGTGTGAAATGCGGTGAACAGCATAAAACAGAAGAATGTACAAGATCAAGATCTACACCCGCTGTATGTGCTCTGTGCCTCAAGGACCACCCCGGCTAACTACAAGGGATGTGAAATCTACAAGAAACTCCGAACCAGATACCAAAAACCTCAGGATACGAATGAAACAGCTGCACCAACCAGAAGCAGAAGAGAACCATCTAAACATGTAAATTCTAACGTGTCATTTGCCCACTTGCTTGGAGGTGGAAACCAGAATCATGAAGTCGAGGCACTGCCGGAACAACGTTTTCCTCAACAATCTCAATCTATTGTACAACAATCTACTTCTCAAAGTTTACCTAATCTTCAAAAAACTCCTCAACATCAAATTCCTCATATCCCTTCACCATCAAACGTCACAGATCTTACCAGTCTAATGACATCGTTCATCTCCGAAATGAAATCTCTTGTTATGCCGCTTATATCACTCCTTACAAATCTAGTATCAAATTTAATCCCTGCCTTGAAAAATCCTTAAATGAATTCACCTAACTCCTTATCCATTCTCCTTTGGAATGCGAATGGTGTTAGAAATCATACTGACGAACTGACAGCGTTGTTGCAAGACAAAACAATCGATGTAGCACTTATAACTGAAACAAGACTAACCACTAAACAGTACTTCAAAATACCGCAGTACATGACATACCGTACTGACCACCCAGACGGCAAAGCCCATGCCGGTTCTGCTATCATTGTCCACCAATCCCTCTCTCATCATTTACTCCCACTTCCCACCTATGATTTCCTACAAGCCACAGCCATAGTAATCAAGACTTTTTCCTTTCCGGTAACCCTCACATCTGCATATTGCCCTCCTAAACATTCCATTTCCAATTCCGAATTTGTATCCTTCCTGGATTCCTTAGGAAATTGCTTCATTCTGGGTGCAGACTTAAACGCCAAGCATCAGCAGTGGGGTTCCAGAACCACGAATTCTCGGGGACGAAATTTGCTGTCTGCACTCAACTCCCGAAATTTTAATATCCTGCCTCCTGACTCCCCTACCTACTGGCCAACCGATCCTAACCGCAATCCTGACATACTCGACTTCTTTATCCACAGCGGATTAGGCTCCCTCAACTTGTCTGTAACTCGCCTTGATGAACTATCCTCAGACCATAGTCCACTGATCCTAAAAGTATCTCTCACTCCAATTCCAAAACCCATTCCACCATCATTCATCCGAGGCCCTGTCAACTGGAACCTTTTCCGCCAAATCCTAACCGATAATATTGACCTCAGAGTAACCCTCAAAACCCCAGATGACCTAGATAATTCCGTCTATTCCTTTACCACCGCCATCCAACAAGCTGTCTGGACTGCCTCCTCTCCTAAACACTCCAATATAAATCCTCACCAAAATCATTTTCCACAACATATTATAGACCTCATCCATACCAAACGCCGAGCAAGATCATTATGGCAGCGCACCCGACACCCAACAGATCGCCGCTCCTATAACTTCTATTGTAGACAATTGAAGAGGGAGTTGGCGACCTTCCGTTCCCAGTCCTTTAATTCCTACCTCTCCTCTCTATCAGCTCGTGATAATTCCCTGTGGAATATCACGAAAAAGATCCTAAAATACCATCAAGTTTCCCATCCTCTCCGACGTTGTGATGACTCCTGGGCTGCGTCTGATGAAGATAAAGCCGAGGAATTCGCCACACACCACTCCAAAGTTTTCACTCCTCACCCGGAATCCCACGCCAATCACACCGCAACAGTGCAAGACTTTTTTATGTCACCAATTCCACTTTCCCAACCTCCTAAAGCTATTAATCCCTCTGAGGTCAAATATCTTCTCCAAAAACTGACCCTCCGTAAATCTCCTGGACACGATCTCCTTACTCCCCAGATCCTCCGACAACTTCCGCAGAAAGCTATTATATTCCTTACTTATATTTACAACTGCATCCTACGCACCACCTATTTTCCTCTGTTATGGAAACATTCCACTATCATTCTTTTTCTAAAACCAGGCAAACCTTCCAACAACACTTCATCCTACAGGCCTATTAGTCTACTCCCCATCCTCTCAAAAATCTTCGAAAGGCTTCTTCTTAAACGTATCCTACCCATATTAGAATCTCAAAATCTTCCTTCCCATCAGTTTGGATTCCGTCCTCAGCATTCCACAGTTCAACAGGGGCTCCGAGTTGTAGACCATATTTCCTCAGCTCTTGAATGCAAAGAGTATTGTTCTGGTGCGTTTCTGGACATTGCGCAAGCTTTTGACCGGGTATGGCACACTGGATTACTCTTCAAGCTGAAAACCCATTTACCCCAGTCTCTATACCTCATTCTCCGATCCTATCTCTCAAACCGTTCCTTCCGCGTTCGCTGTGGTGTAGAATTTTCTAGCCTTTATCCCGTTGAGGCCGGTGTTCCTCAAGGCAGCGTCTTGGGACCCGTCCTCTACATCCTTTACACTGCTGATATTCCTACACATCCTGATACCTTTCTGGCAACTTTTGCAGACGACACCGCCATCTTATCATCCAGTTCCAATCCTGAAACAGCATCCTTAAACCTGCAAAGACACCTTTCTCTTATCGAAGACTGGTGTAATGCTTGGCGCATAAAGGTGAACGAAGCCAAATGCAAACACGTAACCTTCACTCTTCGACGAAACTCCTGTCCGCCAGTTTATTTCAACTCATTACCAATTCCTCTCTCAGATACAGTCCGGTATCTTGGCTTACTGTTAGACAAAAGATTGACTTGGAACCCACATACAAGACTTAAAAGACAAGAACTCAACCGACGATTCGGACAGTTATACCGACTACTCAACAGAAAATCTGAACTTACAGCTGACAACAAATTATTAATCTACAAGACAATACTGAAGCCCATTTGGACCTACGGACTTGAACTGTGGGGGACAGCTAAACGTACTAACATCAAACGCATTCAATCCTTTCAATCCAAAGTACTCCGTACAATAGTAAATGCTCCTTATTATGTCTCCAACTATACCTTGCACCACGACCTTAATGTTCCCTTTATTTCAGACCTAATTCCATCCAAATTTTCCAAATTCCACCAGAACCTATTTCATCATCCTAATCCTCTAGCTCAATCCCTATCCAGCTCCAATCATCCATATAACCCACCTAGAAGGTTGAAACGGCAGTGGCCCCGCGACCTGTTGTAAATATATTGGAGTTCTAGCACTGGCTAGATTCTCCACTCAATGTGATGTACGTATGAGTGTGTGTATGTGTATATAGGTATAAATGAATTCTTGACTATTGTATTGATTCATTATTGTGTATATATTTTATTGTAATTTTATTCCGTGTAAATATTGTATGAATGTAGTATGTATGATATCTTTCAGCACTACTATTAATGTCCAAATTGGGACAGATTGTAATTTTACTGAATAAAAATTGTTGTTGTTGAAAAATTTTTGTCAGAAGTTCCCTACGAACATTCCGGACAACCCTATATTATTTTATCTAAAATATATGTTTCTAACAAAACTAAATATAATTCTTTATTTTATTTTTTATCCAAACCGTGTATCTGTTTTATCCGCATGCAGCCGATATGTAAAAAAAAAAAAAAAAAAAAAAAAAAAAAAAAAAAAAAAAAAAAAAAAAAAAAAAAAAAAAAAACCTGTACCACTAAAACCCATGAAGGGTCTTGGGCTCAGTACATATAGAGATTCGTACTGTTTCTAGGCCAACGGCAGTGCAATGAGATGATTAGGCCTTAATCACGCTCAGCCGCCAGGTTTTTCCCCAATTAATTTGGGTACCCACTTTATAGAGGCTGGGTCTGCCCCAGGAGAGTCTCCATACCCTAGGGTCGCCCCCCGACTGAATTAACAGAATAAATAATATTTCTGCCACAGCCGGGATTCGAACCCAGGACCCGGAGCACGGCAGACTAGTGCTCTATCCACTAGACCACGCCGCTCCCTTATGTAAATAAAGAGATATTACATTTTTTATTTTATTTTTCATTTTAAATTAGTTTTATAATTATTAAATTGATTTTAACGACTAAGCTAAGTGAAAGTCGTATGTTGCCTGCATCAGGTTTCTTTTTATCTTATAAAAAAATTCTATAATAACCGAGGGAAAATGAAACTGTATATTAACAAACTTCAGGCAGGTTACTCTATTCTCCTGGATTTCTAGAGCATTTACGGTAGAGATTCATGGTACAAGGAGTAGAGCAGAATGGGATGAAGCAAACTCCAATATATTTTGGCGAAAGTTATAGGAGGGGGCGCATGATAGGGCCTTCAATAGGAATACGCTTGGGATGCGAGGAAGGCAGTTTTTGATATGCCCACTCCCTTAGATTCCATAGCACCCACAACCATCCCTTTATGGAAAGAATCCACCCCTTCGGATTTGTTTTATGAAGAAATTTCATAAGCGAATATTAGCTCATTCATTATTTTCAAACTACTAACCGGAAACGACATAAAGCGTGAATCCGATGCTTTCTCCCTCTTTAAGCTGTACTTTTCTACTTTTTTCAAACACTTTATTCCCGTTAGAATAAGAATTTAATCTACTTATACACGCATTTAATCACGCTTATTTATACTTTCACTTACCATATATAGTAAAGGGAAGTATTGCGATCGTGAAAATTTTCGAATTCCAGTTTTCAACGGAAATACACGTTTTAGGGTCCCCTGAGTCGAAATAACCAAGTCCCGCAAAAAGGTCTGTGTGTGTGTGTGTGTGTGTGTGTGTGTGTGTGTGTGTGTGTGGTGTGTGTGCGTGTCTTTGTGTGGTAACTCCCGGGCGGAAACGGTAAGTCCTATGAAACTGAAATTTCATATTTAAGACAACTATACGCCCGAGACGTGACAAAACTTTTTTCATCAAAATAGACTTACCAGAAGAGGCACGTTATACTATGCATTTTGCACCTTTTTTCGATTTTCTCGAAAACGGTTCCGACGATTTTGATAAAACTCACAATATCGTGTAAAATTTAATTTTAATATCATGTAGGTTTTATTTGGATAAAAATGGTCTGACAGGGCTTAAATGCCAATATTTTAAATTTTCTTCCCCTAAAGTACCTTTAATTTTGTAGATTCAATAATAATAACTAGATTATCTTGTTAACGCTGATGAAAAACAGGTAAATATATAAATTGAATAAATTCGATACCCAACTAAAGGAGAAAACAGAAAAAATATTTTTTAATGCAATTTTTCGTTTTTAACATAACATAAGAGCAGTAATATACATGTTATGATATATCGTTGGAAAGCTAATGATTTTAGAAAAAATATTATCTCATACACAAGCTTCTATAATTTAATAGAGAGTGATAAAAAGCCGATAAAACTAACTGATTATTTTAGATAATAATATAATAGATTTTTAATTAAAACACATGTTTCTATATAAATTAAATTTGATTAATTCCTTGATAGCTTCACGTATTTTTTATCTCTATCTGTATTTGAAAATTCTTTCATTGATTTTAAAAATCGAGGTAAGTGAAAGGCCTGTGTTGCCCGCACCAGATTTTTTTGTTATATAGTCTTATCATAGTACTACTTGTAGAAATTTCGATCGTGTAAGCATAGCCCTTCTTAATAATATATATTTTCAAAGGAGGGATGTCGCCAAACGTTGAGCGCAAGGTCTGGACGATTTAGAATGGACTGACCCCTATCTATTTTTCAAGGTCTGAGTTAAAAAGAAAATGGGAGAAACCATATCTAGAACTCAGGTCTTTTAAAACTTCAAAGGCTTCGTTTCCTTTTGATGTGAACCTCGCCTTGAGAACCGAAAATGTACGTCTTCAATTTTTATCAATTTTCCTAAATCCTTAACCAAGTAATTATCTCCTTTGTAAAATAACAAGTTGATCCAAGCACATTAAATAGTTATGCTCATAGTTGCCCAGTGCAAAGGGTTAATACTGACTGGTCTATTCTACTTATTTTCGGCTTGCTAATAATATTCTGATTTCGATTATTTATATTAGATATTTTGACTCGTTTTGAAAGAGGTTTACCATGTTAATAATTGAGAAGTAGATTTCCAAAAGGTACTATAACCATTTTAACGCGGGAAACGCAAAAATCTGTCATCCGTTTATTGTTGAACCAATTCACTTGATTATTTTTTTATTAAAATCTAAAGTTGGTTTTTTTCCAAATTATTTCCTTTTTCTCATGACTTATTAACAATATAATATGGATATAGTACTTTTTAGAATGAAACGTAGATATAGTACTGCTTAGAAAGAATTAAAAGGGACATAGAAAGTTTTGGAAAAATATAACGCTCGAAGAGTTGGTATCAGTCAGAATAACCTTCCTCATACAACATTACCGATAACTTTATTATGTTAATTACTAAGTTATGCATATTTCCATTTTCTACCTCCGAGAAATATATTTCCTTGTTGTTTAATTACATTCAATTATCTGTTCTTCATAAGGAAAGCAAATATTCAAAAGACCTTTTATTGATTTATGGCCATATAAAAAGAAAGTATGTAATTATGAACTTTGTTTTGAACTTTTATTTACTATTTCTGGGAATTCAGAAAATGTATTTATATGATTAAAAACGTGTAAACAATATTTTTTTTTTTTTTAGATAGAAACAATTATTTATTGAGTAATATTACAATCTGTCCAATTTAGGACATTTTTAATAGTGATAAAGTAAAACATTCATACTACATTTACACGATATATACAAAACAATAAATTTATATAATAATAATACAATATACATATATACAAAACAAAATCAGTAAAAGTATATACAAAAGTCACTCATACCTATATACAATTCACAAGCATACAGCACGTGAGTGGAGAAGCTAGCCAATGCTAGAACTCCAATATACTAGTTACAAGAGGTCTCGAGGCCACTGCCGTTTCAACCTTCTAGGAGGATGGTAAGGATGCGTGGAGCTGGATAAGGATTCAGCTAGGGGATTAGGGTGATGGATAAGGTTCTGATGAAATTTAGAGAATTTTAATGGTATAAGGTCTAAAATAAATGGAATATTTAGGTCGCGAAACAATATTTAACAATTGATAATAGGGGTGGGCATAATCGAATGACGATTATCGGATCATTCGATTATTTTAATCATTCGAACTGAATCGTGTAACGTAATTAAGGTATAAGATAATTGAACGACTTTTTTTTTTTTTTTTTTTTAGAGACGGGAATTTAGGCATATTGCCTCTCAGAAAGCATATTAATCATTCGATTATGAAATTATTTGATTATTCAAATCATCAAAGTCCGATTATCCGATTATAACGATCATTCGATTATGCCCACCCCTAATTGATACTGATAAATAAATAACATTATTTAAGCTTTTATTTTAGATTTTCCCCCCTCCCCCCACCCAAAAAAAAAATCAATATTAGGTATGATCTTTTTTTTTTCATTTATTGAGATTTACAACTGTATACGAAATACATCAAGTAAATTAACAGTCAGATAATAAACATAAAGAGAAAATTGGCATCATTCCACTATGTAATCAAAACTAGAAGGTCTCGAGGCCATCTTCTATTAGGTAGGCACAGTTTTCTATTAATATTTAGCAAGGTCAGGTAATGCTAAATCTAAGCATTTTAAGGATCAAACACCATTATTCTATCAAAATGCGAGTTTCTGGAAATTCTTGAACCAAATTTATGTGGCAGCAAGAGGAAATACTATGAAAAAAATTAATTTAATTAATAACTTACAAGAACATAAGTGACACTACTAAGTTGTTCAAAACAGCCTAAAAACTGATTATTAGGTTAAACCATTGATCAAAATGATAGCAGTGATTCAAGACGGGCTAAATGACCCAATAAAAAAAAAAAAAATGAAAAAAAAACATAACAATAAATTAATGGTGATATATTACGGGGTTAGGTGGTTCTGCTGCCTAATAGGAAATATAGTACCTTTTGGAAGGGAATAAAAGGAAAGGTTACATCTGTTTACAAAGGATATAGTACGTTTTGGAAGAAAATGATTTTAGTACCTTTTCGAGTGAATTTATTTTTTTATTTTTTATTAAACATATTTATTGATATTCACAACTGTATTATTATATACAACAAAATGTGATGGACATAGTAAACTGACATGAAATACGTGTAGAGACGCCACCCATTGGCAAAACTCTAAAAATATTCTAAATTAGAAGATCTCGGGGCCATCTTATTTTCAGACACCTCGGAGGATTATCAGGATTCGAAGAGGATGATAGGATAGAAACTAGTGGATTAGTTCGGGTTAATTCAGCAACATATGGGACATTAAAGTCTTTATGGATTAGTTTGTTGGTGAAAAAGTAAGGAGCATTGAGGATTTGTCGAAGGATTTTGGATTTTAAGGATTGGATACGGGAAGAATTTGATGGTTTAGTAGAGTCCCAAAGCTTAACTCCGTACGTCCAGATTGGCCTTATGATGGTGATATAAATGAGCCTTTTTCTACAAAAACAAAAAAAAAAAAAAAAAAAAGAAGATACTTAAAGAAAGCTCCATAGCTCTACTCCGTACGTCCAGATTGGCCTTATGATGGTGATATAAATGAGCCTTTTTCTACAAACAAACAACAAAAAAAAAAAAAAAAAAAAAAAAAAAAAAAAAAAAAAAGATACTTTAAAGAAAGCCCCAAAGCTTAACTCCGTACGTCCAGATTGGCCTTATGATGGTGATATAAATGAGCCTTTTTCTACAAAAAAAAAAAAAAAAAAAAAAAAAAAGATACTTAAAGAAAGCTCCATAGCTCTACTCCGTACGTCCAGATTGGCCTTATGATGGTGATATAAATGAGCCTTTTTCTACAAAAAAAAAAAAAAAAAAAAAAAAAAAAAAAGATACTTTAAAGAAAGCCCCATAGCTCTACTCCGTTGAGTGAAATTGAATGTAGATTTTGAACCGTTTGGAATGAACTGCAATTTTCAAGTACGTATTTAAAGAATAGTTTATGTTTTTTAGACCAAATCTGATGACGGATTTAGATATAACTAAATCAATAAAATATGTCGAAATATGCGTACTGAAAAAAATGTCTTTTAATCCCTTTTGGAAATCAAAGTCTCAATTTTAGGCAGTAAAATACTCAGTGAAGTAGTATTCTGTGTCTTCAAAAAATTTCTTATGTAATTACTGCTTTGTGAATGACTTTCCACTACATAATCGTCACATTTTCACCAAGTCGTTAACTACTTCATCATAAGGTTTAGTATACAACAAACTACAAGAGATAAATCATTCAGTATGACAGTATTTCATGAGATAAAAAAAAATGATCAGAAATTCATCATGGTATAAAGCTGCAGTTGCCCCCACCTCAAACCCCTTCAGCTATGAAAGTATGACTAAACTTGGCTCGGTAGCGCTCCGCCAGCAACTTAAGATAAGAAACTTCACCAACTTGTATAATTGTGCCCATGTTCAAACTATTCCTTTTTTGTTTCTCTTTCTGCCTCCTCCCTCCCCAGTCGAGCCCTAACAGAATACATTAAGGGAACTATATATCTTTTCCGCCAAGAAAAGTTGTTTTCCTTCTGTTGGACCGACACGGAGGAATCCCCCCGGAGGAAGTTTCCTTTGTCATCCTGGTCAAAGGAAGAGGAGATGGTCATTGTCGAGCGAGGTCTCTTCAGCCCGGGCCAAGAATAATCTTGGTAGCCAAGCGGGCAACGAACTTGGGTAGGGTTCATTGGTTTTAAGATGCGCTCAGGCAAATGACATCAATATAATGAATCCTAATAAAATATTACATAGAATGTCAATACGCAATTCATAAAAATACAATTGGATTGTTTAACATAAAACTTTAGCCATATCTAATTTGGTTGGAGTATATTTTAAAGATTTTTCGAATTCTTAATTACTAGGTGAGAACAAAAACTCTATTATAAAACGAATAACTAATAACTTGCACTCCCTAAACATCAAACGTGCCTCCAATTTAAATTAAAACTACTTCTACAGGCGCACAGTGGCAAAATCACCAATTTAGGTGGACAAAAGTCAAGTCAAAAGTTTGGAATTTTCCAGTGCTTCACCTTTTTATTATTAGTTGGCAAGACCCTTAATACTAATATTTCCCACCATACCGTGTTTACAAATAAATTGTAAATGATTAAATCATTCAAGTTGGCACATGTGCCTAATAATCGGCAATGGAATTATCTTTATTCGATGGCTATTTATTGTGTTCAAGGTGTGGTTAGCTCAAAGACTTTTTGCTTTTATTTTAGAATAGACATTGCTGAGACAGGTAAGACAGTATATTTCCAAACTCGTTATTGAATATACATTGCAATCTCACCTGCAGATTTAATTTAGCAATTTGTAAATGTATGCCCCTATTCAATAACGAAAAACTATATAACCCCCAAGTTACCCCAAGGATTTGTTTAATCAATCCTTCTAGTCTTTAAATATAACAAAGAATTTTTGCGATGTTGATGTTCGACCACTGTAAGCTCGCTAATCTTTTCAAAAAAGTAATTTGTTATTATAATCCTTTCTTATGATTTTTTCCCCGTAATCTGGGATCGCAAAGTTAATAAATATGGACAAGTTTCAGAATTTCGCCCACCTAAATCGGTCATATTTTTCACTGTGCAGTTACCCTCAAAACCGAAACATTACTTGAGATTTTACGTCTTGGTCAGAAAATATAGGATAGAAAGTCAATTGAGGGGTCAAGCAAAAAATTACTTCCTAAAATCAAATCAGGGAAATATTAGTCATAT
The DNA here is from genome assembly GCA_023052935.1 of Piezodorus guildinii. Classification (NCBI taxonomy): domain Eukaryota; kingdom Metazoa; phylum Arthropoda; class Insecta; order Hemiptera; family Pentatomidae; genus Piezodorus; species Piezodorus guildinii. Next base: position 45,196,558 of record CM041295.1, read on the forward strand.
TATTAAAACTGATGAAGTTTTTTAATAGTACGATCCACTTGTTTATAATAGCAGAACACTTAATACTGGAATGTTCCATTTTTTAAAGTTATAGAAAGCAATATCTCCACGATCACATCGATACTAATCCAGAAGTTTAAAGTTATATCTATAACGTTAAACGTTAAGATATAGCGTTTAGAGTCTGTTATATCTATTGAAACTCAATTTCAGTTGATTAGTATATTTTATTTTTATATAGTGTTTTTGATATCATAGACTCTGCAACGGTCTATATATTTAACCTGTATACTTATAGTTATTATCACGAAAGAATATTGTTTTATTTATTTTATTTTGTTCTTATATCATGCCCGTACCAGGTATCATTCCTTCCATGACAAATTCCCACTCTAATCCACTAGTTTTAATCTTGGCTTCCTCTTCAATTCCTGATAATCCACCGAGGCGTTTGAAGAGAAGATGGCCTCGAGACCTTCTTGTTTAGATTTACTACTACAGTGCTGCCAATGGGCAGTTTCTCTTCATGTTTTATCGGAAGATTTAATTGATGTATTATAATATACATTTGTAAATTTCAATAAAATATAAAAACAAAAAAGTTTTTATATTATTATTACTGTATGTACGGTTGTTATTTTTGACTAAATGACGCACTAAATCAAACAAGTTGAAGAATAAATACCTAACCAGTTCAGAACATTATGAAACTTTGAGTGAAAAATTGTGTTTACGTACATACAATATTGTTCATATAGTACACAAGTTGAATTTTTTTTTTTTTTTTTCGTAATAAAAATTAACTTTTAGAATAGAATAGAAGAAGATTTTTGTTTTGGGACAAGGTCCCTTAAGAACAATTGATATGTACAATTAAGATATATATAATGTGTCTAGCTACAAGACCAAAGGATTATAATTAATTCTTATTCATAATGATATAAAAATAAAAGAAAGGATACAATAAAACAAAAGAGTAAAATAAATAAATAATAACTCCTGACGTGTTAAACAAAACCAAACATTGAAACTGATTAATAATAATTGATTCATATAAAAATATAAACAAT